>CM040427.1:68732782-69932782 GCA_022702705.1 Papilionanthe hookeriana x Papilionanthe teres | reverse complement strand
CAATGTAAATGTGTACGTCGGAGGAAGATGGGTAACATTTACTCTCTGCAAGGGTAAATGAATTGTTTTCTATAGAAAATACCTCGTTTGTCACTATTCTAACTTTGTGCCTTCAAGATACAATATGAACGAAATCTATAGATATCCGATCGATGAACCTGGATGATCGGGAGTTACGAGAAGACGGGTATGTCACTTTTTCTGCATCACTTCTAAACCCTGTCTCAAAGCACTGGCATTTCTTTATATCATCAAAATTATTACCTACCATGAGAGTAAATAAAGTTTCAAAGGAATGCGCTATTTTAACTATTATATTCAAATTGGATTACCTATCGATGTTGGATCAATAATAGTAAAGTCCGTATCGGGATTAATCATGCATGGGTCAGTGCATGGACTTGGACACCCATCTACTATATTTGCTTTATGCAGTCAGTACCAAGTTTCTTATGAGGCTTGAGAAAAAGTACTTTTACCATGGAAACCACTGGATTCTACTGATATGTTTCCCACTTTGGATAATGATGAGATCACCGTTATTTCTGACAGAGCATCACAGAACAATCCTTTAGCAAGGCCCTTTACTGATAAGACTAATTTCATTCTGAAGAAGATTAAAGGATTGGAGAAAGAATTGTAAAATGTGATGAATTCTATTGACAATATCTCTAATATGTTTGATCATATTGATTGGAGAATGAAGGAGCACTTTGATCATATTGGACATCTGGAGGCTAGTTTTATTCATCTACTCAGACAGAAAGGATGGATTAATGAAGAATCTACTGTAGAATTCCCTTTCAGGCTTTTCTACAATTTATTTGTGCACCTGCGTTGCATCGGGAATATTAGAGAAGATATTAGTTCAGACACTGAAGAGTAAGAAAGATTTCTATGTTTATGTTATATTTGTATATGTGTGTTTGATTTGGAGTTAAGTTTTATTATGAGTCGAACTTTAGATTTGATGAGATTTTATGTAAATTGTTATGTCTCAGCATTTAGAGTGTTGTGGTTTGGATTGCGATGCTGAGTAGTATGGATTTGAACAATTAAGTTAAGTGTGAAATTTGTAAGTGTCATGGAATTCATTTATGAAGTTATTTTGTTTGTTTTGTGTGACTTTTTGTGAGTATAGTACCTAATCTTCTTATTAATATTCAAATTAAGTGATTGGATGATTAATTAAAGGCAATTCGAGGTTGAAAATGATTGACGAAATTCAAAAATTGAAATTTTTTGGGACCTCGCCGACGGCGAGAATTATCTCGCCGACAGCGAGAAAACCCGCTGACAGCGAGACCGAGCTCGCCGACGGCGGATTTTTCCCGAAACTTTTGCCTTATGGAATTAATTAGCTCGCCGACGGCGAGAAAAATCTCGCTGACAGCGAGAAAAATCTCGCTGACAGCGAGAACGCGAAAAGACCTATATTTGACCGGTCAACCGATACTATTCATCATCCCTTTCCTCGAATTTTCGAAAAAACCGACCTGTGGCTCGAGAGATCTTGGATTCGAAGCGATTTCAACACTTTTTGACACCGGATTTCATCTTCCCTTGGTAAGAGCTTCACTCCTATGCAAAAATTTTTTATTTTCACCATGAATTTCTTCTACATTGGAATATTTTGAAAAATTTTGAAATGTGAAGAAAATACTTGGATGAATTTCATAGAAATTGATTTAAATGGATTTTAGTTGTTGTAGGATGCCTTCTTAGTAATTTTTTGGAGTTTAGTTAAAATTATTGTAAATTTCACAGATCGAGAAATGGCTCCACGACAAAAGCGACGATTAGATTTTGACGAAACTCGATTCATTAATGCAAGAGCACAAACTCGATATTTTCAAACCATTAAAGTAAGAAAGTGCATTCAAGATCGAGTTTTCAAGAATCCAGGAGGAGAAGTAGAGTGAGTTATAAAGGAGCGAGGATGGGAAAACTTCTGTTTCGTTACCAACAGAGCAGGTGTAGAAGTTGTGAAGGAATTTTATACAAACTTAACACAGGCAGAAGATGCACCGGTTAGGGTTAGAGGATTTTTTGTAGATTTCAGCGCTGTTAGAATTAACGCTTATTATGAAGTTCGAGACACCTTGAGCGAATATGAAACTTTTGGAACTATGGAAGGACCATTGGAAGAGGTGATTGACTTTCTCACTGATGGGAAAGGAGTCTGGAAGATAAAGCAGCGAGAACGGGTAAACTTCCCTCTTTCTATGCTAAATGCAACATCTAAAGCCTGGTATTATTTTATTTGTTCTACTTTCTTACCTACCTACCACCATAGTAGAGGTAACAAGAGATAGAGAGCGATTCCGAATTTTTATATTCGAACTGTAAGAGTATTAATGTGGGAAATATTATATATAAAAACATATTAGCCACTGCTTAGAAATGAAAGTGGAGGAGGACTAGGACATCCCGGTCTTATCTATGCTCTTTGCCAATTATCTAGGGTAGAGGCAAGAGATGATGAGGAATGGATAGAACCTATGAAACCCCTTACTCAGGCTAATATAAAGAAATATGAATCCCACGAAGGATGGAGATTTGGGACAAGGGATTATGTACCTTCTTGATAGAGATATACCCTCTACTAGTTATGAACCACCCCCTCAGTACACTACTCTCACCCTTCAAGATCTGATGAATGAGTTAATCCTGAGTAGAAAGAGTTTTGAGTCATTTGGAGAAAATATGGAAAGAAGATTTGAGCATATAGATCAAAGAATTGGAGGCTTGGAGAGAAGACACGATTATTATAGCAAATATCTCCAGCGACATTCAGAGTACGAGATTGCATACTATGAAGCTGAGCGTCGATATAGGAGTGGTGATTTAGATGTTGTCTTTCCTGAGTGCCCCGATATACACAAGTATCCGACTGTTCGACCTTCTCGACTCGGAGATCGTGGAGACGACATAGCTTGGGATTTTGATGCGAAGATTAGAGTCTTTGTTTAGTTTGTTTGATTTGTTTAGATTTGTTGTTTTGCAAACTTTATTATTTCTATATGTAATATTTTAGTACTTTCGTGGACTTTGGACTTAATATGTCGATTGTTTGCTTGAGCAGTTGATGTTAAATTTCTTATGTGTGTTAAATTAGTTGCAAATTTTTATATATATAGGATGTTAGTCTTTCTTTAATGTATTATTGTAAATGTATGTGTAGTAACAAATTAAGTTTTCTTTGTTATGTTTGATACTTATTTTAAAAATTTCCATCCCTGCACTTTATTTTTAAATGTTATATGTGGAAGAATACTAACAGTACATGTTCTGTAAGTAATGAAAAAGCCTATGAAAATTTCAAAGAAAAGAAATACCTAAAGCTCAAAGGTATGATGAATTTTATTTATATATTTTCTCTTTTTCACTATGTAGTATAGATAGAAAAATTTAAGTTTGGGGGAAGGTAAAAAAAAATACAAATTTAATTATTAAAACTGTTCTCAAATTCTATTTTCAAAAATTATTAAATGATTTTCTATAGTAATTTTCAATTCAATAAATATGAGTTGCTTTATTTAATTATTATATAAAGTTAAAGAAAATACTTCTAGTAATTCAATTAATTAATAGAATAAGATATTTGATTAAAAGGAATAAGAATATAGTAGACTATTTAAAGTAAGGGAAACTATATTCTAAAAATTGGAAATTCTTAAGTATATAGATGAAAAAGAAAGGATAGAAATTTAATGAAGTAAAAATTATGAAATATATATAAGCAAAGAAGTATTTTAAGTTTCAAATTTAGGAAGAGAAATTGAAGTTCAAAATTATTAACAGGCTTTCCAGATACAGTAATCCTCACTTGAAAAAGAAAAGAAAAAAAAAGAAAAGAAAAGAAAAGAAAAGAAAAATATAAGTGAGGAGAAGCTTGAGGAGATGCCTTATCAAAAATTGGCTTCAATGGATTCAACCTAAAGGGTAAAACTTAATTATATTTCTAAACTTATATTTGTGGATTAATATTTTATTAAATAGAGTATTCTTGAAATTCCTATAATCTAAATATCTTAAGTAATTTACTATTTTTAATATAGTCATTCCTGAAATAAATAGAAAGCTAGAAATCTTAGACCTAATAACTAAGTAATCTTATATCTATAAAGTTAATTTAATTACTTAGAAATATTTCTATTTAACTTTATTATAATGTTATTTAAAATTAATTCATATATTATTTGAGTTGAAAAATTCTATTATAGAAATCATTTTATTTATTTAATATTAAAATTACTTGATGACAAGTAATAATTAAGTTTGGGGGATTTTAATCACAGAAAAATATGTTAAGAAATTCATAAATATTTTTGATGAAATTGCACTTTAAAGAAAGGTATTTTCTTTATTTTATTGTAGAATGAAGATTTATTGGTCATAGAAGCAAAATGCATGAAATGGAGCAAATTTGGATAAAAAAGGAAGAAATTTATGCAAATATAACTACTTCGCCGACGGTGAGATCGAGGCCGCCGACGGCGAGATCGTGAGGAGAAATTTCTGAAGGAATTATAACTACCTCGCTGATAGCGAGCCCGAGCCCGCCGACGGCCGAGATCGCACGGCTTCAAGACCTTCAGAAGCCCCGCCGACGGCGAGGTCGTTTCCGCCGACGGCGAGCTAGTTCAAAATGCATATACATTGAACCTGGACATTTTTTGAAGAGGTGTTTTAAGCACCTCTTGGACCTTTGCTTACCTCTATAAATAGAGACCGAATTCTAGAGTTTTGTGTGTGTCTTTTGAGTCTTATGTGAGTCTATTTCTAGTGTCTTAAGTGTAGTTTGAGTGTGTTTAGTGAGTTATTAGTTTAATTGAGTGCTATTTAGTTATTTGTCTGTAGAAGAAAATGTCAAAGGAACTTGACGAGTCTGCTTGGAAGAAATTAAGATAAGTATCTTTGTTTATTATTTTTAAACTTTAAATGAAATCCATGCTTTGTTTTATTCTCATGCATTCTGATTAGTTTCCTTAGTCTTTCTCCTTGTTTATGAAAATTATGCGGATTGATGAAATTAAATAAAAGCACCTAATATAATATAAATTGTGATAATTTTTTACTTTAAACTTAATTTACTTTCAATCTGGCTAATTGAGTAGTTAAAATATGTTGAATTATCAACTATAGTAAAAAATTACATCTAATATTTAGGGAAGTCAAGAGCCTTGGAAGGCGGGTGCAAATAAATAGGGAAATATTAATTATCGGGCGTAGAATTGGATATTTTAGTGTGACAGACTAAAATACTCAATTCGATCCTACTGTTTGAGAGCCGAAGTGTAGATGTTAACCTTCAGGTGAGGGGAACGTGGAGCTCCGAAGTGGCAGTCATTATCCTCCTGACTAGCCGCTGCATTCGATAATCAAACATAGGATTAGTCAATGTTCTTCGCACTCGACCAAAGCGGTAAAGAATAGGAATGCTCATATTTGTCACAATACAATTTAAAAATTTTATTTAAATTCATCATTTCACTTAATTTTCTAAAAACAAGGAGAATGATACTTTTTCGAATTAATTAAATCAACTTATTTCAAGCATTAGTTTACTTTAGTTACTTAGAATTTCGTTCACTTTATTAGTAAGTAATTCCTTTAAATTTAGCCGATAACAATTCCGTTAAAAACTTCCCGTGGGATCGATAACCGGACTCCACTGTAGCCCCGTATTACTTCGATACGATACGTATACTTGCGTAGAATCCACATTATACATTAAATCATATACCTATATTTAAAGCGGGATCAGTTTTTGGTTCTGTGGATATAAACATAAATTACATACATACAAAAAGTGGGTCACTCGTGCAGCTCCCCGCTTCGGCCCCCACAGCTTATAGGCAACATTATAACTCACCACTATAGCCTTCGTGACCAACTATGGCGTTTATAGTATACAACACATACAACTCGCGATTCCAGCACTTGTGGCCTACGAATGTCATTCTAGCTCACTTTTATGGCCTACGTGATCCACAGATTCTACAGCTTTTACTACATACTTTATGGCCAATCGAAGCTCCTGAAGCAACCATCTACAACCTACCTGGCCAAATACTATGATGGTTATCAACTACGATTTCTACGAAAAGTTGACCCGACAATCACCGTCTATAACACTCACGACGGACTACCACCTCCACGACAATGGATTATGGACATTGCATACTACCGTCGCAAAGGACTACAACTAGATTACGACTATACAACTTTGTAATTCCATCATCTTTAATTTAGGAGAAGAAAGACATGTGCAATCATCATTCATAGTGAATTATTTCAACAGAGCTATATCAGTGTTTTTTTTTCCCTTTTTAAAGGTTTTCCACGTAAAAAGTTAATGTATCTTTTCTTACTTCTCTTTAATTACCTGAGTGTGTGTTGTTTTTAGTGCAATGCTAAGACAATAAATAGTTATTACTCTACCATCGCGAATCTTCTAGCATTCTGACATTACATTAGTTTAAATGCAATCTTATTTTGTTCAATTTATAAGAAAATTTTATTTTAAATATTAAAAATTAAATTTTATATAAATTAAATTGACATGAATCAAACTAAATACAATATATTTGATTAACTCATATTGATTAAAAAAAATCACAAACTGAGATTTTGCTTGTTATAAACTCAAGTGTTCATTATATATTTATCAAATATCTAGAATAATCACCTCGTTCACCTCATGATGTCGACGTTAAGATTATTTTTAATTTTACAATTTAAAATAATAAATATAAAATTAATTTAAAAAGTGAAATTTAAATTTAATTTACGTTTTTTTTAATTGTTTAGATAGAAATTTAAATTATTTTTATAAAAAAATTATATTTTATTATGTACAACCGGTGAAATTATAAAATGAGATTTGATACACTACCAAAAATTTTCATTATTTAACACAAATCTTAAGGTAAGCCATGGATCTCAAGGTAAAATTTTGAGCAAGATATATTCAAACTTCGATTAAAATTCATATGAAATCTTGATTTCAGTAAATGTACAATTAGAGTAAATGGCTCGACGAGACGAACCCAACAATACCCATATTGGTCTAGTCCAGGTCAAATCAAATCCTGATCAATCTAGTAAACCACATTTGAGAGCTTTTTAGGCATAATTGGAATCTCAAATGGATTTCAAATATGGAGAGCTTCTAGTTAAATCAAGCGCCTTGACTAGATGAATCCAACAAGCTCAAGATCGCTTAATTTCAACATCTTTAAGACATACAAATGCTGATCGAACTTTGTCAGATCAAGGGGATCTGTATGAGACATCCAATTAGAGAGGTTCGAATTCTGTCATTATTTTCAAGCTTTATAAATAGAGTTTGACCCTCTCTTGAGAATGAGACGTAGATCCCAAGCAAGAGAGAGGCTAGAGCTTCAAGAAGAGATAGCTGAAGTCCATAAACCTCAATCAAAGATCCGGCGTACATCTCCCTCTCCTACAGCTTCAAAAAACTGCCAACCTTCTTGTGTCTCCTGCACCTATAACTGCTAACAACCGTTGACCACCACGCACAGGCCATCGCTGACTATAATCGGGCTTTTGCTTATGCAGCTGCCGACCAACTCTAGCTGTCACCGCAATTAGCCAACTCATGTCATTTTCATCGCTTGCCAACTCTGAGCATCTCCCTCCGATCAAATATGATCATCACTGCCACATACTAACTCTAGTCACCATTGCCTCGAGCCGATTTTAGCAATATGATTGTTGCCTGCCAACTCTGGCTACCACCACCCTTAGCCAACTCAGGTCGCTGCGCCCTCCGGTCAACTCTAATCACAACCACCCTAGCCAACTCTGCTCCGAGCCACCTTCATTCAACACTGGATACCGCCGCCTTCAGTACCTTCAACAAACGTCGTCGCCGACCACCATAGACCATCATTATTCGCCACATGATCTTTGTAGCGAAGTCCCTTGTTAAGTCATAACGTGCATTACAAAACTTAGTGTACATTGCAAAGCAGCAACTTACCTGACTTTCAATACAACTGCACCTCCAGAAGACCATTTAACAATTCACCCCAAAGATGGGGATTTTCTCCTAACTCTTAAAGCACCCTCAGTGCAGCTCTCGACTTTGGCCCGTAAGCCTAACTTAACCTACTACGATCTACATGGTCCACATTTTGTGTAGCTCCTGAAACTAACCCATATGACCTTGGATGTCATCACTGCTCACCACAATGACATACCAGACCAACTGTGACCTACAGGATCCACAGCTCATGCAACTCATGACAGCGACCCTTACGACCTACAGATGTCATCATAATTCACCACTACAGCTTACATGACTAATTGCAACCCACATAGTCCACAACTCCTATAGCTCCTGACTTCGGTTCCTACGACCTATGGATTCATCTCAGCTCACCACTATGTGAATGTAACCAATTATGGCCTACATGGACCAGAGCTTGTGCAGCTCCCGATCCTTACGTCCTACAGATGTTATCACTGCTCACTGGCGCACCAAATTTTTTTTTGATTTTTCACCTATATTTTATACTTATTTTTTGTGATATTACGTTTTAAAAAGAGTATTTTTCATGTGTTGTTGCAGGTATGATGATTTTAGACATTTGGAGCAAAAGAAAGCAAAAAAGGACAAAATCTCAAGTAAAAAGAAGTGATTTTTTGGAATTCAGGGTCTGGGAGCCGACGACGCCATTTGATAGAGAGTTCAGGAATTATTTCACGGCTGGGCACCGATAGTGCCCATGTCTGGCGCTGACGGCGCCCAGGAATATTACGCGCGATTTAATTGTAGATTCGACGTATTTTGACACATTTTGAAGGGTTTTTCGAGGCATCTCTCGAGAAACTCATCCCTGCACTATATTAGAAGACTAAAACCACCCAAAAGGAGGGAGATTTCGTTGGTTTAAGTGTGTTAGGCATGGGTGTGAGTGGAGAAAAGTGAAGAGTTCCTGTAGGGAGTCTGTGGAGTTTTTTTTAGTGAGTTTTGAGTGTTGTTGTAAGAAGAGAAAGAGAATCAAAGGAACTTCAAGAGATTTGCTTTGGGGAAGAGTTACAGATAAGTTGTGTTTTTATGAACTTTTTTTTATATATAAAATCCATGATTTCTCGTATCTTCGTTATGAATTTTGAGTAGATTTTTATGTCTTTTTCTTTGCAATGAGATATGGTGAAATGAAGAGATAGATTGGATATGCTTTTTAAATGTTAAGTACTTGTGATGATTTTTACACTTCGTTCTTCATTTACTTTTTGATCTGAATAATTAAAACGTTAAAATTTGTTGTGAAACATAAGGTCCGAGAGGACTATGCGTTCTACAACAAAGTGGAGATAACATTCAATTATATGGATGAGAATGTAGTCCATAGGATTTAGTGCAAATAAATGAGAAAATATACTTTGTTGGGCGTAGAATTGGAGATTTTAAGGGTGACAGACTAAAATCCCCAATTTGTTCATAGTGTTTGGAAACTAAAGCGAGAGTTAGCCCTCAGGAGAGGGGGAAGTGGGAGCTCTGGAGTGGGAGTCAGTATCCTCTCAGCCTAACCACAGAATTAGGGACCAAACATAGGATTAGCCAATGTTCTTTATGCACTCGGCAGAGAGTAAAAAATAGGAATGCTCCTATTTGACATAATATAATTTCCAACAATCTATATATTTCAGTAACCATAAACTCATTACAAGGGGAAGGATACTTTCTCAAAATTTGAATCTTTCATTAATTAAAATAGTAAAGATTTGATTAGAATGCAGTAAATTTACTTTGAAGTTTAAATAGTAGTTTGGTAAATTTAGTTCCATAAGCATATTCAAATATTATCAGCTTGTGCTTTTAACCTGTAAGTTCTATAAAGTTTAAAAATTGTGTTTCAATACTGCTGTCATAAATTAACACCTTCCTCATTGGATCTATAACCAGGACTCTAATAGAGTAATGTATTAGTTGTGCGATATGTATACTTGTGTTTGTATTCTGATGTCTAAAAGAAATGATATTGAAATACAAAAACATCGCATCACGTATTGTTTTGCGACTTTTTATCAATCGTACAAATATGACAATTCAAGAACACATGTTGAAGCAAAAAAGGATGATCTTTTATTGATTCTTTTTTGAATTGCAGAACAACTGATCATATGCTGAAGCCATCCAAAACAACATCATGAGTACATCCATATAGAAGTTGTAATATCCTTCTTGCTCTGGCACAATGCAAAAGTAGCAAACATTTGTTTGTCCTCCGAGGCCGTTCTGGGATCAAGCTAATCTTCTAACCCACGCTCGCGTATACTTAGAGGTAGGGCTGTCTCACAGCTCGAGCGATCGAAGTTCCTCCAAGTCTGGGTCGGGCTGATATCCATAAGGCACCTTACAATCATCCATCCTCTAGAATGTGACTGAAACTCTTCTCTGTGACACTCATAGGATATTTGTTTTTAGGTTTTCTTTAAGGCTCTGTTTGGGGCAGCTTTTTTCACGCAGCGCGGCCACAAGTCACGTAAAATGACTGTTTAGCGCGCAGCTTTGTGGCCTATCCCCGCTAAAGCGGGGGAAAAGCGGGCCGCGGGATCGACCCCGCGACCCTAGCTTTTGCCTCCTCATATTCCAAATAACCCCTCGCTCTCCAAGAAGACCAAGCGTTCCGTCCCTAGCCTTCTTCCTCGTCGACATCGACCACTCCCTCCTTCCCCGATGCCGGTAGTCCCGTTCTCTCAGTTCTGAGCATGATTGCGATCCCTTCTGTGACCTAGCTTCCTTTGTCGCACCGCTCTTCTTCGCTTGTCTGAAGCCTCACCGAACGGTGTTCCTCACTGGAGAACTCCCCAACCACTAACGCCCTCCATCGCTCTCTTCGTCTTAGCTTCCGTAGATGAATTCAGACAAAATTCTGAAATATAATTGAAATCATGGGTTGTAATTGATATATTTAAGTGTAAGTTCCATTAATCTCTTATAAAGTTTATTTTGTTGTTCAACTTCTAAGTTCCATTAATCTCTTATAAAGCTGTTGTAGACAATTTTTTTGTATTTACAGAATCCTAAGCCCGTGGAGAAAAATTTGAGTGTTTTGTATGTAAATTCATCATTATTTAGAACATATTTTTAAGCTTCAAAATAAATTCATCATTAATTTGAATTTCTGCTTCAGAATTATTAAATAAATTTGTGTCACAATTCTGTAACAATCAAATTTACGGAATAAGGGCAGAATGGTCAATTTTCCATTCAAAGCTGCCCCTCAGCTGTTTTGACACAGTTGCACCAAACAGACAGCCAGCTTTCCACATGAAGAGCTTTCTAGGGCAGTCAGCACTGCAATGAAAAGCTGCGAAGCTCAGCTGAAAAGTTGCGAAGCTGCAGCTGCACCAACAGAGCCTAATTTTATTGAAGGCCTTGGGTAGGCTCCAAGTCGAGTTGTGGTGACCCAATTTTTTTTTTGTTTAAATTTTGATGTTTTAGTCTTCTTATTTTATTTAATTTAAGGTTTTGGTTCAAAGTGTGAAGCTTTCTTTAATCTAAAATTAGCCTTATGCCAAATGAGCATATTCTAGACTAAAGAGAATGTAGGGGTGGTCAATAGGTCTTCACAGGGATTCCTAGGACTTTAGGCTCCATGGGTTGCCTAGGATCTCCTCCACTCATAGGAATTCAGCTTGGGCTTCTACCAGTTTCAACCTTCATCATCTCAATAGTTGAGGACTTGAGCTTAACCTTATAAAACCTTAAGTGAATGTAGAGTGATCTTGAAGTTCTAAGTGTGTTTTGCTCCCATTCTAGGCATCAAAGAAATCCTGTAGGAAAGCCTAAGGCTAGACCCTAGGTTTCTATAAAGAAAAATTGGGTCTCACAAAAGTGAGGCCAACAATAACATTCCGTGCTACCACCTCCATGATGGTCTCCAAGTTGAGGTTTTGTGGTCCAATAGTCTCGGTGGTTTGATTAGTATCAGTACAACACAATTAAGGGCGCAGAGACTCCTAGAAACTAGCACATCATTTAAAGTAGTCCTTTGAACACCTCTTCCACAAGCGGTTGCATCGCCTCCTCTTTTCAGAGCCATTCTATACAACTGAAAGATAAACAAAATAAAAATCCATTGAATACCGACTTCCAAGAATAACCTATCCCCTTCCCACTCCTAAGAAGTCAACGAATATGAGATGCAAATTTAAGGAAGGTTAAATACAAAACACATGCTCTGATACCAATCTGTCAGGAGGTACAACCCTATAATGTAGGGCATGAAGAAATGATTTGAACATGTTTTGTATTTTCAAAGAAAGACTTGCATTGTAAATAAAAAGGAAAAGTAAGTTTTATTAATACTAAAAAGTTCAAAGATATAACTTGACTGAAAGTAAAAGCTAGCTGAATCAAAATATACATGGTAACATAGAACAACTACCCAGACCAAAAAAAATATCTAGAAATAAATAGTAATTAAAATACCCAAAACTGGGAAACCGAAACTAAAAAATTGACTTCTGTTGAGACGATCCTACTAGTGGCTGAAAGGAACCTATTATGCAAAATTCAAAATGAGTCAGTAAATAACAACTAGCTATTAAAGCATAAAAGGCAAGGGAATTGAGCATCCAATATGGACAACAAATAAAGAAAAACCATTGTGTGTATATGTAATACTGTAAGGCCGACAAGAGCGATAAATTTCAATTATGCATCAATATGAAAACATGCAAGCTTTTCCCATCAAGTTTCTTCTTATTATGTTTTCAATTATATTTATTTATTTGGTTTTAACAGACATCCTGAAACCAAGAAGATCAAATACCAACCTAAGGAAACCTGGCGATTTCTTGCACAGTTGTCACTCTATGAGCCCGTCGGCTCAGCTAGCCAAAATCCGAAAGGGTTCTACCGACCAACACACCATCACACACAAGCATACCAAATAGTTTCCACATGTATATTATGTTTAAATTATAATATTCATGCAGACTTGTGACATGACATATGCACATTTATACAAGTGCAGAAAAAGAAAACATCATGTTGAAGGATTAAATCAAATATGCATGAAAACTTTGCATCAATAAATTAAGATAGTCAGTGTTTCCATCATGACTAAGTACGAATTGAAATAACAAGGGCATGACTGATGATCCTATATAATAGTTATGATTCTATCACAATTAACAAGGATTAACGCCCCTAACTAGGAATGATAGGTTTATCTTTCAATAAACAGTAGTTACTTACATCGAAGCAGCAAATGTGACACTTCAATAAGTTCGATGGTTTGACTAGCAATCTACACAATTTAAAAGTAAATTTATTAAACAATTAAACTTATTTATTTACTAAATTAGATGTATTCTAAAAGACTACAAAGATCTAATATATGTATATATATCAAATAGATAATTATTATTTCGATCTTAAAAGATTGAATTTATGATCTTCATTAATCATAACTATTATAAGCATATGTTATTTTGTTCTTGTTTTATTTTGATATAAAGAAAAATAAAATTTAGAATTAATTGTTGGGAAAATTTCATACACTAAAGATTTAATAAATTAGAAAAGAATTAACACAAACTTCATAAATCCCGTTTTCCTTACGTTTTGTCCTAAATCCGGCAAAATATTACGTCCGGACTACGCACGTAGAGGTACGTGCGGAGCCCAATCCACGGGAGACACGTGTAATCCCGCAATAACGCGCAATAACACGGGAATCACAAGAAGGAATATTCCTCGTGTTACTCCGCGGTTAGCGGTGTTCTGGGCAGAATAAATCGGGGAATAACGCGAAATAACACGGAGAATATTCTGCGTGTTATTCCCGTGTTATTCCGCTTTGTTGCGGTGGTATTGTAACACCACCACAATAACACATCAATACTACGCGAAATAACACGAGAATAACGTGGAATAACACGGGGGAATATTCCCGGTGTTACAATACTACTTTAATAACGCATGAATAAAGCGGAATAGCACGGAAGAATATTCCAAGTGTTATTCCGCCCAAAATACCGCTAACCGCAGAGTAACACGAGAAATATTCCTTCGTGTTATTTCTGTATTATTGCGCGTTATTGCGAGATTTCACATGTCTCCCGTGGATTGAGCTACACACGTCGTGCATAGTCCGGATGTAATATTTTTTCCCTAAATCCCGGTTCAGGATAACCCCTTTGAACATTGATTCACGAGATTTGGGGAGTTGACGTGCAGTTAGGAGAAAAAGTCAGGACGATGAAGGTTACCATTTTTAAAATTTTTTTTGCCGTTTAATTGTGCGCTAGGATACAAATTTCCATTTTTTAAATTTTTATGTTACGAGTTATTTAGCCTAACGCGACCTTAAATAATAAATAGACAGTTTGATCTCGCGCAATCCATTAACGGTTGTTTTTTCAGAATTGTGGCAGTCTTGAAATCTAGGTTTCCCATTGCACTAGATTTAGATCGTTCCAACGCCGAAATCTTCTCCGATTTGTTCTCCCATTGACTTCCGTTGGATTTCTGTTGCCAGCGCAATCGAGCAGACGATGAAACCCTCAAAGAGGAGGACGAATACACACTCCAATTCACCGGCTTCCGTCATCGCGGATGCTAGAGATATTGAGGAAACCGAAGATGATCGGAAAATTGGACTGGATTGGCTCATCTCCGCTTTTCCCCGTCTTTCTGTCGAACAGATCGATTCGGCCTACGAAGAGGCCGGAGGTGATGCTTATAAGGCTGCCGGCATCCTAGGTGCTGAGCTTGTAGACTCGGGGGAGTGCCCTGGTTCAGGCGGGAAGAGGAGGAGCGCGCGTAAGCCCAAGAGGATTGCTGCGTCTACTGGTATGATCTCTGGTGTCATTGGGAAGCATTATTCGAAATCGGCCTCAGCTTGTAGCGGTAGTAGGAGAGGTTGCGGTGATCCAGTTGAGGGGAAGAAGCGAATGGTTTGTACGTATAGCAGCGAAGAGGCCGAGGATTTCCTTTACTCGATGCTAGGCGGTGATTCAGAGCTGGGCATGGGTGTCGTCAGGGATGTTTTAAGTGAGTATCTTTTTTTTTTTTTTTTGCTGTTTTATAATTCTAGCGTTGTTCAATCATGTCTAGAATCTTAGGCAACTTGTGTTTGATTTTTTGGAAGATTATGCTTTTGCTAAATTGTGTTCTCGCAAATGGGCTTAGTATATATGTTTGATTCTGTCCATTTTCTGCAATTTATTGCTATTTTCACCGACCTTGTCCCAATTGTCTTTGACTGGTATGATGAATCCTCCTTCAACTCTTTGCAAATGTAAAGGGAAGTTTTCTGCCTGAGGTCTCTTAGGTGCTATGGTTATTAATCTCACGCAAGTAATATAATTGATGGAACTTCTGTATTCTTTCAACAAATTATGTCATAATGCAACATTTCTCTATACTCTAAGAACTAGAAAAGAGAAGACATATTTAGGATGCCTAAAAATTCAACCACGTTGTCATGTTTGTGTGGCAGAGAAGGATTTGTGGATAAAAGATGCTGAACATGATGAGTATCAGTCTTATCTCAGCCTATTTTGGGATTAGCTTTTGTATCCTCATTTTTCATTCATTTTTGTTGAGAGCTGCTTTGGTGTTCAATAAATTTTGTGCAATTTTTTTTTTCTACTTCAATCAATGTTATTTTTTCTCACTCTTTTCATTTTGGTCTGTCCACATTAAGTTTATCTATTTGTCTTATTAATTGTCTTCTATCTTGTATTATACATGCTCAAATCATCATTGTCTATTTTGAAGTACCTTGCCTTCAATGTGTTACTCTTATCTGCCTCTCATATGATCGATTCTCATTTCATTCTTCTTATTTTTGCCGTAAATTTAGCTTAATATTTTTTACGTTACACCCAACTTAAATGCTAAGTAACTTCTTTATATCAAGATTCATATCCTTATAAAATAGTTAATATAATAAAAATTTTATATTATTTACGATTAAACTTTCATCTCTTATTAAGTAATACTTCTAAGTTACTTTTCCATTTTTACCATCCCAATTCTTCAATAGAAAAGTCATATACTCGAACCTATCATATTTTGGCATCTCGTATTCTTTTATTAATCTTGTCTTCTATAATTTATTCCAGATCTATCAAACTTATTTATTTTATATATATATATATATATATATATATATATATATATATATATATATATATATATATATTAAAAAAAACGAAACCCTAGAGCCTATTTCATTGAAACAAAAGGGTTACAAAACAAGTAGTATGAGAGGGCCCAAAAGATGGGGCTCTACTCATAAGAAACAAAGAAGAAAAAGCTCAAACAAAAAGTACAAAAGATAGGACAAAAGAAAAATATGCAGATAAAATATTTTCTATGGACGAGGTCGCCAAGGCCTTCCTCTTCCACGGGTTCGTATAGCTCATTCAATAATCAAACTTGTTTATTATATACTCAGTTTGTTCTATTAATTATGAGTCTCTTACTTTCATTGCACTTTTTCCATTTTCTAGTTTTGTACTGTTGTCTTTGAAGTTTTACTAATCATAACTATGCCATCAATAGTATATACGAATGTACTTTACTTTTAATATCATTTACAAGAAACTTCGTAAGTATTACAAAACGATAAAATCTTAATGAGTTTTAATGCTGATCTTTGGTTTAAATTTACTATGATTAAGTATTATTTGTTACCCCAAAATTTTTTTATACTGGTCAATAACATCATATGCATTTTAACTAATTTTAACATACCTTTAGTAAGCATTTTTTTTTTCTTAAGGTGAAGTAAATCAATTTTCATGGTAGCAGATCTTATGCCTATATACAATACCAAGAATACCAACAAATCATTTTTGAAAAAAATACCATGAAATGATTTGTTATTTATTTATTTATTAAATGACCATATGAAATATCATCTATGAAATTGGCCAGTTTAAATTGTTTTTTATTTATTTATGTGTTTTAATGATATTTTCATGCGAGATATCAACTGTCGGCTCCTCTCTTTTAAACGAGGTGATTTTGGTCTAACGCCCTTAATGGTTCTGGTTAGAAAGCACAACTAGTTGCGTTATCTAAAATTTTCTCTAGTTTTGTTAATTATTAAGTATAAATCAAGGAAGTCCGTGCTGAACTAACAACACTTAGTAATTTGAAGTTTTTTTTTTTTTTTTTAATTTAATACGACTTTCAGAATTTTTGGAACAAATATTAGTGACATCTGAAATTAAATTAAATAAGTATACATTAAGTACACCTCTTTTGGCACTCAAAGCTTCCTTTACAGGAGGTTGATCTCATCTTGCAAAAGCAACTCCTTGAACATGCCTTTTTTCACATAAAAGCCAAGTAACCTCTAAATAAAAAAAAACAATGTTCAGCTACTTCAAATGTGATTCAATCTTATAAGGACCCTTTGTTTGCATTATGCTACTTGATCCGTGTTGCTTAATTTATATTGGTGACTAACAAAGTTTTTTTTTGTCTGGCTAATACCGTAACCACAATGAATATTTAAGTCCTTATGTTTGGGTTTTGGTCGAATCAATTTCCATAGCCACTTGAACAGTTGAGTTGTTGGTTGGGATTTGTCAATACTCAGAATGGGTAATATCTCTTAAATACTCAGAATGGTTAATATCTCTTAAACCCATCTTGGGTTTTGTTGATTCTCTCACTATGATTGGTTTTAACTGTGCTGCTTTTTCAAATACTGCTAGTTTTAATGCAGTTTTTTTGTGATTGTGATTTGAGAATTAGTTCTTATAGAATTTCAAGTAATTTGTTTGGTTTAAATGTAATGACAGCAAAAAAATGTGATTCCGGTGCATGAAAAGTATTTACTATTGGAATTCTGCTTGTGCAGGCATTTGCTTGTACAAAATGCATTTTGCAAGTTCTTTCAATTGATTTTTATGGGCGTGCAACTTTACATTGTTTTGTCTGATACGATTTATAGTCTTAATATATTATATTACAACTGAATGATGCTTAATTTGCAGGTCAATGTGGATACGATCTTGAAAAGGTATATCTGAAATCCTTTCTCGACATTGTTTTATCTTGTTACTGCATTTTACTAGCTTAAATACCACTATTCGGTCATGCTCCACAAAATCTTGTTTCATTTTCGTTCTGTTTGAACTATTTAGTTTAGCCAAAGCAGTGAAACGCCTAGTCAGTCATCTAGTAAAACATATAATGTTTGGTCTTGAGTTCACATGCTACATAATTATTGGCTGCAATTGTCAATTCATTATCTGTTTCTTAATTTGTTTTTCCTCAATTGTCAGATGTGCTTTTGACCATTTACGTGAACCATTACCTCTCTTCTAAGCATTTCATTTTTATTGGATGCGTTTATAGTAAAGTGTAACTTGTTAATATATATTGGGTATTGTGGTAAACCAGAGAAGAGGAGAATAATTCTTTATTTCCTTGCCTTGAATTGATAATACAAATTGTTATATAGAGGAGATTACAAAGAAGAAAAAGGAAATTATCTAACTAATTCTCTTGATTTAAGGGATTACAAATTAATACAAATTAATATAAATTGATCTTAATTTATTCTCCCAATCTATTTACAGGTTAAATTTGGAAACTTCAACACTCTCCCTCAAGCTGAGGAATAGATGTCTTCCATTCCCAGCTTGGATACAAGATCGTGGAAACTCGAACTGTTCAACCCCTTTGTTAGAACATCGGCTAGTTGTTTCTCTGATGGAACATAAGACATACATACTAACCTTTCCTCTAATTTTTCTTTGATGAAATGTCGATCAATTTCGATATGCTTTGTCCTATCGTGTTGTATAGGGTTATGAGCTATATTAATAGCTGACTTGTTGTCACAGTAGAGCTTCATAGGACACTTCCATTGGACTCTTAAATCGTTCAAAATGATTCTCAACCACAGTAATTCACATAATCCTTGAGCAATAGCCCTGAATTCTGATTCCGCGGATGACCTTGCCACTACATTCTGCTTCTTGCTCCTCCATGTCACTAGGTTACCTCCAAGAAAAATACAATATCCTGTAGTTGATCTTTTGTCCACTAGGGAGCCAGCATAGTTAGCGTCGGTGTAGGCTTCCAGAGTAAGAGTGTCATTCCTTTTGAACAAGATTCTTTTCCCCGGATTGCCTTTCAGGTAATGTAGTACTCTGTAAGCAGCCTGAAGATGAAGTTCTCTTGAATCATGCATGAATTGACTGATCAAACTTACAAAATATGCTATGTTTGGTCGAGTGTGAGCAAGGTATATGAGTCTGCCAACCAGCCTCTGGTACATTCTTTTGTTCACACTTGGTTATTCTTTAGCTTCTCCCAACTTATAGTTTGGATCTATTGGATTAGAGATCGGCTTACACCCAATCTTCTCTGTTTCTGCCAATAAATCAATCACGTACTTTTGCTGAGATATGAAGATCCCCTGTGTGGAATATGCCATCTCAATACCGAGGAAATACTTCAATTTTCCCAGCTCCTTTGTTTCAAATTCTTTTACTAGTCTCAGCGCCAATTCATGCTTCTCTTTTTCATCATTTCCAGTCACTACGATGTCGTCTACATAGACTAAAAGGCAGTACTCCCTCGCAAATTGAATGTTTAATGAAAAGAGTGTGGTCACCTTGGCCTTGTTTATACCCAGATTCCTTCATGACTTTGAAAATCTGCCAAACAATGTTCTAGGAGATTCAGCTTGCACACCTTGTTACCTGTGTCCCCTTCAAATCCCGGTGGGATGTTCATGTAGATTTCCTCATTTAGGTCACCATGGAGGAATGCATTCTTAACATATACTGTAACAGTTGCCACCTGAAGTGAGCAGCCAATGATAACAGGATTCTCACAGTGTTCATTTTTGCTACTGGAGCGAAGGTTTCCTGATAGTCCACCCCGTAAGTCTGAGTGTACCCTTTGGCTACTAACCTTGTTTTATATCTTTCAAGGGATCCATCAGCCTTGTACTTCAATGTAAAAATCCACTTGCAATCAACAATGTTCTTTCCTCTCGGATTATCAACGATCTCCCATGTTTTATTCTTTTCTAATGCACCCATTTCCTCTCTCATAACATTCCTCCATTCCCTTTTTGACAATGCCTCAGACATATTTTTAGGGATGACAATGGTGTTCAAACTCACAATGAACCTTTTTTGAGCTGGTGATAGGCCCTTAAGAGAGACATAGTGAGATAGTGGATAAAGTGGTTCTGATTTTACCGTGATTTCATTTCCGAATTTGGATCGGATTCTTGGAATCGTGTTAGTTCAGAACGGTTTTTCTCCTCGAATACACCCGAGAAAATCTTATAAAATTATGAGTGATAGTGATCGAGCGACTTAGATGTGATCTGGCTTAGAGGACTCCGGTTCAGCTCGGAACACGAGGAGAGTTTGGCTCGGGGATTCCGGTTCAACAACACGGCGCAGCACATGCGAAGGTCAAGGATTTTAGTGGTTCAAAGGACTGACAAGTACTATCTTCCATCGTTGAAATCTCTCCTGAAGAGAGGACTTGGAGAAAAAAGGTTTATTTTCAAGTGAAAGTAATATCTCGCAGAGATTTAAAATTTTCTCAGTAGAGGGGTCAGTAACACTCGTATCCCTTTTGAGTGGGTGAGTAACCGAGGAAAACACATTTGATGGCTCTAGGTCTAGCTTCCCTCTTTGTTGTTTCGAGGGCATGAACAAAGACAAGACACCTAAATACTCTGGTGTGAGACCATTCGAGGCTTCGAAGTGAGGGTAGATGGCTTAAGGACTTCTATAGGGCTTTTGTTTTCTAACACATGGGAGGGAAGTCTATTTATCATATATGTTCCAGTAAGAACTACTTCTCCCCAATAGGATTTAGAAACATTCCCTTGAAATAGTAAGGCTTGGGTGGTGTTGAGTAAATGCCCACTCTTTCTTTCAACTACCCCATTTTGTTGCGGTGTCTCCACACATGATGACTCATGGATAATCCCCTGTGATTGAAAGTAAGGTGATAGAATCCGATCGAAGTAGTTTCTAAGCATTGTCCGTCCTAAAACTTTTTATTTTGACCCCAAATTGATTTTGAACTATTGAATGAAAATTAGGTATAACAGTGCTAACATCAGATTTTTGTTTAAGAAGTAGTCTCCAATCCCTGCAACAGTAGCTAAAGAATCATTGGCCACGACAATTTTCTTGTTACTTGGACATGGGGTATAGGAATGGAAGAGTTGAGATGCGGGGTTATATGGTCCAGTAGACCGGAGTCTATGATCCAAGAGTTGGTATAGAATTTGTCTAAGACATTCATGCAAACAGATTTACCTGAAAGAGCCATCGAACATGTTCCAGAAGTTTTCTCAAGAGATCCCAACAAGCTTCTTAGTTTCTCAATTTCTTCACTGCTGAACCCTTTTTTTCTGAATTTTCCTCAATATTGGGCTGCTCTGCCACATGCGCTTGAGGTCTTTGTTGCTCCCATTCTCGGCTTGGAGGTTTACCATTCAGCTTCCAACACTTCTCCTCGTATGCCTTAATTTCTCGCAGAGAGTACACCAAAGATTGTCTTTGTTCTCCTTCACTTGGCTTTCTCTACCCGAGTGTTTAGAGCGGATCATTATTCGACTTCTCTCGATTTGTTTTTGCTACTAAGGCCGACACATCCATAAGTATGCGGTTCTAGCATGACACTCTTCCGACTTTCTTCCGCTCGCATTAGTGAGATTGTCTCTTCTAGAGATCGGTAGTATCCTCCTCGCCAAGGATTTGTATCCTAACATGATCAAATTCAGAATTTAATCCTCGCCAAATCATATATCCGATCCTTCTCAACGAACTTTTCAAGGTGGCCGCATCATCGTGCATTTCATCTCAATTACCCTATAGCTGATCCAATTCTTGCCAAAGATTTTGCATCGAGTTACGTACTTTGTGACAGATTTGTCTTCGTGGCTGTGCTCGGTTTTCGCCTCGATTTCGTACACAAGCGGTAGCATCACGGGCCTTCAGTATGTGCGGTCGATATAGCCTCAAATTTCCTTTCGCGGTATTCAAGAACATGCAAGTGTCACCGATTGTCGGTCCATGGAATCTCATAGCCAGGACATAATTATGGAATCCTCCTCATCCCATGCCGCAAAGGTTGGATCCCTTTTTCCAGTCCGGTTCCAAGAAGGTGACTAAGCCTCCCTTTCCCCTTTAGGCATGCACGGACGATTTGGGACCATTCGAGATAGCTTCTTCCAGTCGAATCCGTCGGATGCCCGAATATTCTGCAACTCTCCAATTTTCTGAACAACATTGGATTCTTCGGACGGGTTGGAATTACTGGAGACAGTTTCTGATATTGACATGTTGATGAAGAGGAGAAAGTTCGCAACAATAAAGGCTGCGGGAAGAGAGAAAAATTACTGGAGACGCATTCGGTGTGAAGGAAGCGGATGCAGATCATCGAGGACGAAGTGAACGACGCGTTCGGTGCGAAGGAAGCGGACGACGCGTGCGGCGTGAAGGAAGCTTTCGGCGCAGACTAAGCTGACGAAGCGGTTGATGCGTTCGGCGCGGACGAATCAATGAAGGCTTCGAAACCCTAGAAAATTTTAGGGCTCTGATACCATGTGATAAACCAGAGAAGAGGAGAATAATTCTTTATTTCCTTGCCTTGAATTGATAATACAAGTTGTTATATAGAGGATATTATAAAGAAGAAAAAGGAAACTATCTAACTAATTCCCTTGATTTAAGGGATTACAAATTAATACAAATTAATACAAATTGATTCTTAATTTATTCTCCCAATCTATTTACAGGTTAAATCTGAAAACTTCAACAGGTATGCTTATTTCTGTAGGGATATGACTTGTTAGCTGTATGACTCTATGTTAGAATTGAGCCATTAATGTGAAATGAACTGTGATTGATTTTATGACTCGGGGTATCTTATGGACAACATCAACTAGGTTTGGAGTTATGAAAACCTGTTGCCATCTAATCAGTTTTACTAAAAGGAGCTAAATAACATCGAGTATATGAGTTGAATATTACCGAAAACTTTAAAGAGGTAAACCTCATAGAATCGGATATTTCATAATGTTTGGACCTTCTATTTATCTTTATGACTTGTTGCTTGGGGCATGGGAACAATACTACCATTAAGAAAGTAAATCATGAAAGGAAGCATCAAAGACATTTTTAAAATATTTAATAACAATGATCGTATCATAATATGCAGACATTACTTTTCAAAGAAGTTGTTGAAGTTTTACAATTAAACTAATGATAGAGAGTAAAAAACTATTAAGTAAATAATGCACATATATTGCTGTTTATTATGATATGATCATAACTGACATTTCCTTTACTAGTTTGTCCAGTTCTCTTTAAGAAGTAAGAATATTAAGGAGCCATTAAACAACTTGGGACTCATTAAAGAAGCTCTGTGCATTTTCGTGGAAGTGGCTAAGTGTTGGATATGAACGTGACACTATAGAAGAGCATGTTCTTTATTGAAGTATGTTTGGGGTAGCTTATGAATCACGCACAACCTTCTTTTTTAGTCTACAGGGTGAAGCATTTTGAATGATCATGAAAGCTGGATACTAGCACCCTGGTTGGGTGCTTATTCCCATGGATAACTTCTTCCTTATGGTTGATAGCTTCTGAAGAGGGCTCCTAAATCATGCGAATATCGAAATCCTTCTGCTATTTATAATTGGTTTTGGTGGTTTTATGCTTCATACTTTCTGTAGCTTAAAAGAACGGGGAGATCAGTTATACATTTAGGGTTGGTTTTTTCACAAATGAATACAGTGCAGAAAGAATGCAATATAATCGAAATGTAGTATATTTGAAATGTTTTAAAGCTATTTAGTTTGGTGTGAAATAAATGAGGAGTCTAAGTTTTTATATTTGGTTTGAAAAAAATAAGATTAATGTAAAATACAGTGGTATAGGCTGGTGGTGGATGGCAGACGACTGCGAGTGGTGGCAGCAAGGATTGTTTGTAGTGTATTTGAAAATTACCCAAACTTGATGAATTTGGAATGCACCAATTTATGTCTGCAGGTTAGTTTCTAAATATACCAAAATCTTACACTGCATTTCATTTTCTTCCAATCAAGGGCCAAATTTCTAAAAACACATGCATTCCATTTACTTTATACTACAAATTCATCCAACGAAACAACCCCTTAATCATAACAAATATGTTTCAGGTAACACAGATGGGAGCTGCAAATAATATCAACAAGTGGTTGATGATGTTATCTTTGTACGATGCAAATACACACAATATATAACTGTGCAATGTTGGATGCTTAATTATTGTGCTTCATGCAAAAATGCACATCGTGGTCGCTACAACTATATTTCAAAGCATTGTCGTTGTTGAATCTTAAGTTTTCTTTCGGAAATACATGCCTCTAGAGTTAGAGCCGAGAGATAGAGGGGAAAGCGAGAGCATAACAGTTAGAGAATTTATGGTAGAGAAGTCATGGACGAAGTCCTTTTATTCATCTTATGACCCCCTACTTATAGGAATCTATTTCTACAATTATAGAATGTTTATGGAAACCACTCTTAATGTGATGAATTAATACTAGATTTGCATTAAAATTTGAACGAATATGGTGGCTATCAGCTAGTCGACATATTCGAGCTCGGTCAACCGAGGCGATCCGTTGCGTGGAGATTGCTCCTGCTGAGGTAAAGCCGGTGGTCGACTAATTGTGACCGGACGTCTGTGCTAGAAGTTTAGGTAGCCGGGACTTTAGGCATGGTCTGCCGATTAGATATGTTGACATTGCATGTCAATCAACTCGATTGAGCGGTCGGTCATCTGATGGCCTTTTCGGGTCTCGCTCTTCAAGCATGACGCTTCGATTGTCCCGTTACCATCCTTGGCTGTTTGATTGCTTTGACATTCATGCTGGCAGTTTTGGTGTATATATATTAGTTTCCCATGTTTTTATGCTCTTTGACAGTGAAAACTACGATAATGACATAAAAACCATTAAATAATTAATGACACCAGAATTGAGAAAATTAATTTTGACAGTTAATTTTCCCTGGATTTCGCACCCAGTGAGCTCTATTAATAGGACCATAGGGTTTGCATTTACATTTTTTGCCGCCAATTCTCCCCAGATAATCGAGACATATCATGGCTGACAATGCGGGTCGAGTGGATCCCGAAATTCTAGCTAAGGCGGGCTTGCAGATCCCTGCTTCTGTAAAGAAAAGAAATATTAAAAAGAGAAGTGGCCGAGACCCAAACCTATGTCGGTTGATCAATTCGGTTCATTTGAAGATCCTGAGGGGCAGATGTCATCTCTGACCCTAGCATGGACATGAGTGCCAAGGGCCCGTAGGACGTACTCGTTGGAGGTATCGAGGAAAGTGAGAAGGGGCCGAAGGGCTCGGCGATCTTCGACTTTTCCCAGTTGTCTCCACAGAAAGGCGGAGGTACCTCGTCACAAGAGAGAGACAAGTTTTTGAAGGCCTTTCTTTATTGGATGGATTTTTGGGTACGTGAAAATTTTATTTGTTCGTTGGCGGTTTTTAATAATCTCTTAACATTATCCCAATGCAGTTGAATCGGTCGAGTCGGTGGACCGTCAAAAGTATTGCCGAGTCTGCTCCCATTGTTGTGGCCGGGTTGCAAGATGTGATTACTGCGTCCCCTCTCTTGGCCGATGTAGGGGAGTGTCGGTCGTACGACCCTATGCCTGCGTTCGATCCCGTTTTTTCGACCTCCTAGTGGAAGCCATGCGACTAGTGACAGCTTCCCACCGAGTTTGCAGAACGTTGATCGAGTGTGCCGCTCCTTCGGTGGGAGTTATCGACCCTTCATGAGTAGTTGGGGATCTTGCTGAAGATTCCCTGCTGGAATTGTCGACCCGCTTGACAATCACGAATTTAGAGGTGGTTGCATTGCGGGCGGAGGTCGCCACCTTGCAAAGCGGGCCGGCGGAGGTCGCCACCTTGCAAAACGGGCTGACAGAGGTGCTTTGTGAACTGGGACCAATTTGCAAGTGGATCATTCTAGGCAAGTGGATCATTTTAGGCAAGTTCCAGCGTGACGTTGACCGAGTGAATATAATTAGATTAGACGAAGAGTTGGTCCTTCGAAGGTTGACTCAGAGGAGGTATGTTCCCACTGAGGCATTGGAATATTCATTTATAAAACACTTTGTTCCAAGTCTCTAATGATGTTAGTTTCATTAAAACAGTAGTTAAATAAATACAAAAGGATATTTGGTGTGACACTGTTCATTGTGACACCCCGCTTCACGCGCTGCACTAAAAATAGGGTGAGGGACCGTTTTTTATCCTTTACGTGTTCCGATTTCTTTCTCTGTGCCCTCGACCTTATTCTCCTTTCGTTTTTCGGTCGTCTTTTGCTCCTTGGATGGCTCCCAAATATTCTCTCACCCTCTTTGGCTCTGTTAAGGGTGCCAATATTTCACTCTTGAAAGAGAATGATGTGAAGGAGTCATAGAGGAAATACATTTTGTTTTTGGCAACGACGTCGTCATTCGGAGGATGTCGGGATCAGTGCGAGCGACGAATAGGAAACACAAGCGACTCGTTTATATTTCGAACACAAAAATGTGTTCGTGTTCGACTCGTTTGCTTAGCGAGTTGAACATGAGCTGTTCGTGAACAAAGAGTCGTTTTGACAACCATCGTCATGTAGCCGTAGGATGTTAAGGATTGGGGCAAGATTTCAATCTTATTATTTATATTAAACATTATTTAAATATAATTTAATATATTTAATTCTATTTTCTTAATTAATAATTTTATTTCGTTATAAATCTTTGTAGCTTTGTAGTCAATTAAATTTTTTATAAATAATACTCATCAATTATATATGTATATAATTGATGAGTAGTATTTCGAGCCAAAACGAGTTGAATATGAACGTACAAATCTTTTTTCGTGTTCGGCTCGTTTATATATCGAGCGCATAAAAATTGTTCTTGTTCAATTCGTTAACTTCTTAACGAGTCAAACATGAACTTCTTAACGAACCGAACAGGAACTGTGCTTGAACAACGAGCCGTTTTGACAACCCTAGCGACGGATGATGTGGGTAAGGATATGCTCTTTTATCATAACCAAATTAATTACGGTCTCCAGTTGCCCCTGTGTGATGAGCTTCAGAGCGTTTCAACATGTACGAGGTCAGTCATTCCGGCGCAAGTGTTGCTGAACTCCATAACCGTGATAATGACCTTTTCTTCTGTCTTTGGGAGTGGATCACGTGGTTGATCGACCTGTTTAGGCACTTTTATTCATTCAAGGTTGACAATGAAAGCTTTGCTATGCTTTCGGCTGGCAAGAAACTCCATCTGCTTGGGTTGAAAATAAGATAAAAGATTGGAAAAGTAGTTTCTGGTCGGTTCCTGCTTCGACGACTGTGGTGTTCGGACCAAGCAGTCGAAGCCGAGGGGGGACAAGGTGAAGTCCCTTCCGGAGGATATGCTAACTGGTCACCATCTCTTGGTTCCGTAGTACACTGCCGATTCGACAGTCACTGGGCATTGAAGGGTGAGATGACCAAGGACTGATGGCGCCTTACGGACCTCAATGAGGCAGTCCTAGCATGAGCGGCGAAGGAGAAGCTAGCTACCAAGCAATGGAAGCGTCCCTCGGAGACAGGTAACTTTTTAGAAGTTGAGGACCTGCTCATTGGTAGCGTGGTCTCAAGATATGTTACCTCCATATTTGAAACTACTGCTATTCAAGATATGGTGATCGGTGATGTTACTATGATTGCCCAAAAATTTGCTTCTCATTTTGTTGATGTAGGAGAGGGCAATGGGAGAACATTTTCTTCTGAAGATACTACGGATGAAACTGTGGTTGCAACTCCCTCTTCAAAATCTGGCACGATGATTGACGCGTCACTGACTATCGCTGTTCTGCCGGATTTATGGGTCGGCGGTTCATCTTTCATTGCCTCGCTTGAGCGGGCAGAGGCCGACCAACCCCTTTCCTCTTCTTCGTCTGCATCACTGTCAAAAGAAGCGGTCTTGTCTTTCGGTTACTAGCCTTCACTTTCCTCGGAGGGGAAAATCACTCGCAAGCAAGGGAAGGATCCGATGGGAGAAGTGGCAGCCCCTCCCCCTCCGTTGAAAAGGAGCAAGGAAGCTTTCGAGTGGGAGCTCGTAGAAGGAGCAACCGGGTGAATGTGGATTGACACTGACATACAGTTGTTGACCTCGTTTTTGTCGAGGTTTAGCTTTCCTCCTAGGATTTAAGGTTCTAGCTTTAGGAGCTTCCCCGACGATCTTAGATTCCTAGCACTGGGCC
Organism: Papilionanthe hookeriana x Papilionanthe teres; assembly: GCA_022702705.1. NCBI lineage: Eukaryota > Viridiplantae > Streptophyta > Magnoliopsida > Asparagales > Orchidaceae > Papilionanthe > Papilionanthe hookeriana x Papilionanthe teres. The sequence goes on along the minus strand of CM040427.1, from coordinate 69,904,471 downwards.
CACCTCGCTTTAGAATGATCGAAACCACTTCGACACTCTTTTAGAGTCCCGGACGGAGTTCCTGACCTCTAGCTCACAACAGGTAGGTTGGAATTAGCGTTAGGACTCCAAATTGAGTTCCTATAGGACCACTGGACCTTAGGATAGCCTCGTGCACATTTTCTGCACTACCGAGCACAAATTCCTCGAGCCACGGCCTCGACGTCTTCAAATTATTCTCGACGGATCGAGATCGAAGTCGGAATGCCGAACGAGCGACATCGAAGTCGAACTTCGGCGAGATCGAATTTGACGCACTTTCGACTCGACCGGTGACGAGGTTCTCCGAATGGCCTCGGATCGCGAAACGGACTGCACCGTTGCGTCCGGAACGTCGAATTTGCTAGGGAAAGACGTATAACTTGTCGTGTTTGGAGCGCGGACTCGTGACGCGAAATTTGGCGGTTACTTTATTAAAATAAATTCTATTTTCCTATTTTTAACCCCCATTTTAAACCCTAATCCCGTTCTTTTGACCCAGGGGCCTCGCCTTTTCTCCTTTTCTCTCGGTCCCGAGCCTTTCTCCCCTGCTCTTCCCGCGCGGGCTTCGACCATGGTCCCTGTACTCTCGCCACTTCCCCTGGTATCCTGCCCGTGGCAGGCCTCTTCGGCCTTCCCTGCCTCCATTGTCGCCCTTTTCAGCGACTTTGTCGCCACTCCCTCCCGTCTCTTTTCCTCCCGCCGAGACTCCCGAGTAGGTGGTTCGGTTCTCCTCCGGCTATTCTCCTCGAGGCCGGCTATAAAAGCCTCTCTTGGATTAGGGTTTAGGGTCGGGCTCTTGTTTTGGTTAGCCGGTATTGTGTCGTCGCCATTGCCTTGCTTCTCCTCCTCCTCTTCTTTTTCTCTCGCTACTTGCGGTTCTCCCCGAGTTGGTTGCTCGACTCCGAGTTTGGTCGTGCTCGTTGAGTTCCTGTTGTTTCTTTACTCCTCGAGATTATCGAGGCTCGACTGCTCGGTTTGGCTCCGGTTCACGCCGTTCGACCCTTCGTCGTTGGATTTGGTGTGTTTTATTTGGACGTACATCGAGGTATGAGCATCTTTAGCTCAAATTCTTTTTATGTTCGAGGCCATATATGCATTGTTTTTCTAGGATTGGCCATGGTTTTCTTGGTTAAATGGCATGCTCTTATTCTCCTTTCTTCTTTATTCATGTTAGCTTGGATGTGAAAATATGGAATGGTTTGCACTAGCTTATATGCATGTGGAGCTTGCTCTTTTGCTCCGCCTACTTCTTCTTTGTTTAAAAAAAAAGAAAAGAAAGCATGTTAGGGAGACTTTAAGTTGATTTGGAGAACCCTTATGCCTACTTTCGTTTGAAATATGTCGAAGGCTTATCTTCGATATGTTGGATGAATGGAAATGCTTGTTTAAGCTTCATGTTTAGCTATATTCTAAGTCTTACTTTGGCTCATAGTGAACTCCGATTGAAAGTAAATTTTATTTCATGTTAAAAGAGCTTTGGCGCTGTTTTTGTTGGCTTTGTTTTCCGGTTTCGATCTATGTTGTTCTCTCGATTCTGGGTATTTTGAGCCTTGTTTTTCTCTCGGTTTTGAGGTCGTTTCAAGCCCCGTCGTTGCTCGATTTTCTCTCGCTTCTCGTGTGCCTTATGGCTGCCCCTTTGCACTTATGTGTGGGGCTCGGTCTCTGCTTTCGTTGCTCCTGCAGCTGCTCCCTTCGTGTTTGATGTAGGGGCTCGGTTTCTTTTCGTTTCGTTCGTCGCTCTTGCAGCTGCTCCCTTCGCTCTTGATTTGGGGGCTCGGTCTCCTGCTTTGCTGCTCTTGCAGCTGCCCCCTTTTTACTTGCTGTTGGGGTTCGGTTTTGGTCCCTGCTGTTCTTGCAACCTCCCCCGGTACAGCCTTCTAATGGCTCGGCTTTAGATCTCCTTTGGGCTCGGGTTTGTGCTTCTTTCAAGCTGTTGGTATGCTGAATTATTTGGTAATCTGGTGGATTTATCCCCGTGCATTTGCGATGAATTTAGATCAATGTGGATTGTTTGTTGGGGGCTTGGCCGCGAGCCTCGTCGTGGTAATTGGATCGTGGGAACTTCACCTATTGCTCGCCCTTTGTTGTAGCTTGGGCCGTGGGCCTTCGCTCTCGTTTTTAGCCTTGGCCGAGAGCCTCATTTGGATGGTTTTTGTGATGGAGGCTTTGTTCCTTGCTACCCTTGTCTATGGAATTGATTTAATGAAATTTGGAAGCGCTTCCTAGCTTACTTGTGGGAAATAAATTGAGCACGATATCTGGAATACTTCTTGGAGGATTTATTTGGTGAAATTGATGCTAGTTTGGTGGCTTATGGTTTGTCCATTCCCTTTCTTATGTATCAAAGGATTAATTGATTCTCCTATTACTATAGCTTGAGTCCTGAGCCCGTAGGAGAACGTACCGGGGAAGTTTGTGTTTCAGGAATTGAAAAATCAATGTGGGTTAAGCCTTGGAGTTTTGTGGTAGCACTCTCAGTTTAGTGACCCGAGATCCAGAGCACCGGCAAGTGAGTCTTCTTCTTTTTATTTTATCTTTATTTATGATTTCACCGTTATTCGGGAAAAGGGAGTGCGTTCTAGGGGTCTAGTCTTCACCTTCTCCGAGAGCGTCGATGCGCCTTTAGTCCTTTCTCGGGACATGCGAGGTCGGTCGGGAGTCCAGGGTGACTTACGTGTTTTCGATTATTGGAAATCGACTCACTTCTTTTCGAAATCGTGTTAAGTGAGCCGCTTTCCATCCTCCTTTCCCGACCTCTCGTCCCTAGTTTTCACCTTGTTCTTGGCTCAAAGCACACACCTACGAGGGACGTGTAGGTGTGCATATATAACCTCCTTGGGTTATATGTGGGGCCATCAAGCAAGTTTGTAAGTGCGGTGGGGACGTTGATGAGACCGCAAAACGAGAAAAATTACGAGAGCCATAGAATGGGGCCGCTCGACTCGTAGACTCTGTAGAGAGTAGAGCAGGAATCACGGAACCGTTCGACCGTCCTTGGGGTTTCTACTACCGACAGTCTAATGTTCGTAGACCTAGTCCTATTAGGATAGTCAACCCGTGGACTAAAATACTTTAAAACAAAAAAATACATATGTTTGAAAAATATAAAAACTACCTCCACTACTACACAGCCTACTTACCTACGGCTTTTTACTTGCATGAAAACCAAAATGAAATGTGTGAAAATTTATAAAGGTCCACGGTTAATTATTCGAGTCGGATTAGGACTCGCCTTCGCAGAAAGTACGTGCAGTAGTCGGCACTCAAGTCCGGACATTAGCACGGCTCCGAGTCCGAAACACCACCGTGCTTACGGGTCTTTCTTTCCAGAGGCCCATGGCTTTCTTATGGTTCGCCATGAGTTTAGCGGGTCGTCTGTGGGTTTCTCACGGTGCTTTTTGCAGTTTTCTACGGTTTTGTTTTGTTTTTGTTTGTGGCTTTTCTCGGAGTTTTCTACGGACGTTTCTTTTCTTTCTTTCTCGACTTTCTTAGTTTTCTTCTGTGATTTTCCTCGCTTTCTCGCCGTTTTCCTTCGTTTCTACCGTTGGGTTTTCGTACTTTCTTACTTTCGTACGTACCGTAAGTACTCTGTTGAGCAGGTGTTTGCCCACTACTTGTACTCTTGCTTTTTCTCGCGCTAATGACTCTTCCGTAGAAATAAAAAAATAATAACAATAAACGAGTAACAATAGCACGAGGATAAGCAAAGCATACTGATACTTCCGATGACGTATTTACTTTCCTTACTTATTATACTCGTCATTATATTTTACTTTTCAAAGACATACTCTCGTTAGCTGCAGTCTGTTTACTTTCGATACGTACTTGCTTAAGCACGTTATACATTCCCGTACTTTCTCCTACTCGACGATGTTTTACTCGTTATAGCGTGTTACTTCTCGCATAGCTTAGTATACTCCCGTTTAGCATGACATGTCTCTCGTTTAGCTTATTATAGCATGCTCTCGTTTATCGCTTTCTTTCTACTCATGCCACGGTCAGCACACACTCACTCGCAATAAAAATAATAAATGACTTGCGTACTCACTTTAACTTAAGCGCTTTAAATCTAAACTCGTGGTTCCTGCTACGACGTGGAGCTTCGGAGCACGGTGGCAAGACGGCCATCTTCTTCAAGAAACCCGTGTCGACATCAAGAAACCATTCTTTAGTTTAAATAATGAGCCCTAGGACTTCGAGGTAGTTCGCCTAGCGCGGCATAAATCCTCACCTGTTCTTTTAGGCCTTCGCACAGCCCTCCTGTGCGATATAAGCCCTAACTCGCTTAGGTTTCCGAGGTTGTCGTCTGATACGACGTAAGCCCTCCTGTTTTTCAGGTAGTTTGCATAATTAGGACATTATGCAAACGTAATTCCTATAATTAATTTGCAGGATTGAAATTAAAATAAATCCCTCTCCAAAATTCAAAACCCAACCATAGGATAGTCTGGGACGTTATCGAGGTCCTCTTCGAGATCTGTGACATCCCCTACCCTTCTCTCTTTGACTCCAGAAATAATTGTTCCTTCTTGTGTCTTTCACCTATTGGATTTCCTACTACCAAATTTCGTTGAAAACCCTACCTTTTGAATTCGTGAAGATAGAAACCCGCGATCTAAATCGAGAGTTCTCTCAAGTGACTTCGGTCGTTTGAGGGGTAATTAACTATAGTGACTGCATTCTATAGGGAGTTTTAAAGACCTCAGATAATATAAACCCTATTTAATTCTTTTGTATTAAATAGTGGAATTTGTCGGTCCACATAAAGGTTCGCGAGCACGTAACGGATGTCATGAATTTTGTGGTTTATTTGATCGAAGCGATATTGTCGAGCGGGGTGTCTATTCTTCGGAATAGATGCGTTACTCGCGATATTACGCTCGTTCATTCAAGCTGCTAAACGAATGAGATCCGTCCTTTCTCATTCTAATATTTTAAAATTTAAAAAATCTTATTTTTAAAACTAATATGCATATATCCATTAAATTTAAAAAGACAAAAGACGCAGCTCTTAAAGCGGCCGACAACAGTTCAGTCTTCTGGACACATTGAGAGATTGGCACCCGCCGTCGACCGAGAATAAGGGTATTTCATCGCTTCTACTGGAGTTGCTGTGGTCCGAGAAGCTCGGCCAAACTTTAGAAAGCTTCGGCCGCCAAGAGCTTTGCTAGAATGTGGATCGGTTCCTATTGATGTGGCACAGGCCGCCCACTCTAGCGACTGGCCCCGGTCGAGGCCCAGAGGAAAATTGACTCTCAAGAGGTGGAGCTAGGGAGAGTTCATGACTAGGATCTCCTGCAACTCAAACTGGGCTATTCTACCAAGGCTAATCTAGAATCCATCGATGCTATAGAAGCCTTGAAGGAGGTCGTAGAGCTGAAGGGAAAGTTTGTCTCGTCTATTTCCAGGGAAGAGCACGAGGACGGCTTGACGAAGCTACTGCGGCATGGGGTGATTCTGCCATCTAATGACACATTTATCATGGCCTTGTCAACCCCAAAGTTCTGACTGACAGATTTCTCTACTCTGATTGCGAACAAAAACAAAGGATCCTTTGAGGAGACAAAAGCTTGGGTAGCGAAGATCAGTCGGCCACCTGCTAGAACGTGGCTCGGCGAAATTTTGTAATCTTTTTGTTTTGAAATAAGCCGAAAGAAAAATATATTTGTAATTCTTTTTTCTTTTGTACAAGAAAAATATTGTTAATTTTTGCTTGAAACTTGTTTCGAATCGATTGTGACTATTAATTTTTGTGCTCATCTTGTAAGTGAGTTTGTCGCATTAGTCGGTCTACAGAGATACTTAGCTTATCTTGTTCGGTAGGATTGTGGCTTCTGGAGAGATTTGCATCTGAGGCAATCGTTGTCACATGCCACAAATCTTGTTGCTGGCAAGTGTTTCGATTAACCTCAGAGCTAAATCCCGAATCTTGGATAACACGTTATTTTGCGTCAATCGACTGTTAATTATAAGGGTTTGTTTGACTCGATTTGCTGATTGGTAGTTAAATCATGCTCTCAAATATTTTTCACGTTGTTTGACTAAAATGCATGGACTAATTGGTTTACCCAGGGGCCTAAATCATCGCTTAACCCCACCGCATCCGGTCAATTTGGTTTTGCCTCGATCAGGTTTATTCCTCTCGCTAGGCGCGGATCTTGTCGCCACTTGCGAGGGAACCGCCAGGGACTTATCTCCAGGATGATTTGCAATATGCTCTTTCGCTGATCTTGTCGCTAGTGAGTAAAGAACCATCTCTGGGAACTTGACCTTTCCGACCTTAGTGGTTCGAATTTGCAATGCAAAGGTTCGAATTTGCAATGCAAAGGTGGCGCAAACCAAATTAATCGGTCCATTGTATCAACTGATATTTATTTATATTTTGGCGTACTTGTGTTCGTCGAGTTTTGAATCTGACATCATCCAGTTCCTACAACGCGCTTGATCGAATCGAGTTCCCAGAGCGAGGGGAAATGACAGTCGATCGTTATGACGGATCCGGTCTCGCCGCTTCATCACGTGATCCTAGTGGGTCAGTATTAAAGGCTGCATTGATTGCAACACGGGATTTTTTTCTCTTTTCTTTTTGGAAAAATCAACCGCTGACTTGTCCAGTCTCTATGCCCAATTTTCTTTTCTTGGTGGGTGCTTGACACACTTTTGTCAGGAGACCACTGTTGGCATCGTTGACCATGCCCTCCTATAAAAAAAGGATGGTGCCTCTGCTGGTTGCGCTCATACTTAAAAGGAAAAAAATGCTAATTAGTGGAGAGCACTGGGAGCTTGGTCGGCTTTGCGAGGAATCGAAGGCGAGGGTGACCTACTAATAAGAGCGACAAGCCTCGCTCGACCCATGTGCTAGTTTTCTTTTTCTTCGAGTCAAGTGTCGAAGAGGGGATTTACTACGAGTCGGGTGTCAAACGCGACACCAGACTGGGCAGACAATCGAGGTCATCCCACCTGGCGAACAGGCATAATGTCCCATGGGGTAAGGTTGCGATGGTAACACGTCCCTAAATATATTTGTTCGACAGCTGCCGTTGGAAGTATTGCCGACTCTGAGGAGCTAATAAGGAGTTGAACTCGATAGCGCACTGGTTGGAAATCCTCTCCGCGAGCGGATCGGGCGCCCCCTTGCAATAGCTGACGATACACTACCGGCGGGCACCATTTTTGTTCGTCGGCTGCTGCCTAAAGTGGGATCGTCTCCTTCTCTCCAACGAATGGTCGGACATGAAATATCACCTGACAACGACAACCCCATTCTTTGGTACTTTTCCAATTTTGACAGTCTTTCGTCGTGGGAGAGGCATAAGAAGATGGAGGGCGAGGAGAATGGGTGCTCTCGATGAGAGCGCAAAAGAGGAATCAAGGGCGAGTTTCAACACAAAACCTTTGATTCTTTTGAGGATGGGTTTTTTATTAAAAAAATTGTAACAGATATATATTTTGTGTTTATTGTTACCTGGTGCTTGATATTACACGGTCGGTCGCTTTGTATTATGACGTTCTGTTGTTTTTGTCTCTTGCTTAAGCAACCTGATCTTGACGGATATTAAAAAAGATCGTCCAACATTATTTGCTTGTGAATGTGTTTCCTAATCCTCGAAAACCGACCGCTGTCATTCGGTCGACCAGATGAAGTTCCCCAAGTGTTACTGTTGGAGAGACCTAGACGTTTGAGCAAAATTAGTTAACTGTGACTTTCATTGCATCGATTAAATTTACATATTGGCAACGATACCCCTATTTATATTTACATAAAAAAAATTCTAAGGAAAAAACTTCTTCAAGTTGTCCCCACTCCACATTCGGGGGAGTTCTATCCCAGCATACATCTTGAGTCTGGAAGCTCCTGGAGAGACTCTTTGGCTAATCACGTTTGGTCTGCTCCACGTCTAGCTAATTTGTTGACTGATTGTTCTCGGGCGGCTGGATCGACTTTCTTCAGAACTAAGTCGCTTGGTTAAAACACCTTCTCTCGGATGTGTTTATTGGAGTCTTGAGTTGTTCACCTTTTAACCTCTTCTTGTTGAAGAGTTAAATCAGTTTGCCTTTCTTCTGCCTGGTCGAGGGTCAGCATTATGCCCTTGATATTCGCCTCCTGTCGTTCAACTAGGTTATTCTCTGCGAATGATGCGGTTGTGACGAGTCTTTGGCTGTGATTTTTGTACTCGATCGGTAAAACTACTTCCAGTCCATGAGTTAACATGAATGGCGTTTGGCCGGTTGCTTACGACGGCGTCGTCCGAATCACCCAAAGGATAGATGGTAGTAGGTCTGCCTAGTTCCCCTTGGCTCCTTCGACCTTTTTCCTTAGCAAATTCAGGATAACCTTGTTAGCTGCTTTGGCCTGTCTTTTCATGGACTGAGGCAAATTTCAAAACAATTTCCCGACTCATACAAGAATCTTTCACGTGCTGCTCTGAAAACGATGTCCCATTGTCAGTGATGATAACCAGCGATAGTCCATATTTGCATATAATATCCATCCAGATGAAGTTCCGCACCACATAGCTTCGATCAACTTGGAAAAGTAGTCGAACGCTACTAAAAGGAACTTGCGCTGGCCCTTTGACGGAGGAAATTGACCTAAAATGTCCAATCCCTAGGTGGCGAACAGCCAGGGACTCAAAATCGGTTGAAGCTTGCAAGCCTGCTGATGATGCAGGGGCGCGTACTTCTGACATTGCTCACATTTCCTGGAGAATTCTTCAGCATCCTTGAGAAGTGTCGGCCAGTTGTAGCCTTGTCGTTGTGCCCAATAAGTCAGAGTATTTCCTCCGGAGTGGCTTCCGCATTCTCTGGAGTGCACCTCCCTGAGAATGTCCGGCGCTTTGTCTTCCCTTAGGCACCTCAGGTTCACTGAGGTCACCGATCACCTGAAGAGCTTCCCTTCTATTATCAAGTACAACTCAACCTTAATTTTGAAGCACCTTGGGTCTGTAACTTCTTTGGACACTTTTCCTGTCTCTAGGCAGAGGATGTATGGATATATCCAACTTTTTGTTCCTTCGACACATTCTTCTATTGCTTCTGATTTTTCGATTGTTGGTTGAGTGAGCCTTTGTGGAGTCCCGCCCAAGCAGATGTGTTTGGATAGAATATCAGCGGTGTGATTTTCCTCGTGACCCACTTGCTCTATCTGGAAGTTATTGAATCTACCAATTTCTTTTCTTGTCTTGGCCATGTACTTAGCCAACAACTCATCCTAGACCTCTGAATTCTCTGTTGACTTGATTGACTGCCAAAAGGGAGTCCAACTTTGCTAGTAGATCCCAAGAACCTATTTCGTAAGCCTAGCAATTAGCGCTTCGTACTTTGCTTGGTTATTTATAATCTCAAACTCTACCGAGATTGATTGGTAGACATTTTCTCTGGCTGGGCTGTTCATTGCTAGTACCAGTTCGACGATCGCCTTCTTGGATGCTTCATCAACGTGCAATATCCACATCCTGGTGCTGGTAGGGCTTCCTTCATCTGTCTCCTTTGCTTCGGAGAAGTCCGCCGAGAAATCGGCGATTGCCTTAGCTTTGGTCGTCGTCCAGGGGACATACTTGTCATATTCCTTGAGTTTCACTGCCTATTTTAACAGCCGACCGGGATGCTCCGATTGAGTGAGAACTGACTTCGAGGGATGATCGGCGACCACTCAAATCGGATATGTCTGAAAATAGGTCTGGAGCCTGCGAGAGGAAATAATCAATGTAAATGTTGGTTTTTCCATAATTTGGTACCTCGTTTTTGTGTCTCGGAGTACTTGGCTAGTTTAATACACTGGAAATTGATTTCCTGCATATTCCCAGACCAGCACCGAACTGACTGCTTCCAGTCCGACTCTGAGATACAATGACAGTTCCTATGCCGGTTTTGGACTTGGAGTAGCGGTGATGAGGCTAGCGTGTCCATTAGACTTTTGAATGCCGACTCGCAATCGGCTGTCCACTTGAATTGCTGGTTTTTTCTTAGCGCCTTGAAGAATGCCACACATTTATCGCTATATTTTGAAATGAAACGGTTGAGACCCGCTACTCAGCTGGCTATTCTTTGGACTCTTTGGCATTCTGAGGGGAGGACATGTCTAGGTTCGCCTGAACCTTCTTTGAACTGACCTTTAAACTATCGGCCGTCATCAAGAAGCCAAGGAACTTGTCGTTCGATTCCCCGAAGGTGCATTTCGAAGTATTTAACTTCATGTTAAATTTGTTGAGGGTTTCGACGGTCTCTCTTAGATATTCTATATGTTGTTCAGCCGATTTACTTTTTATTAGTACATCATCAACATACATCTTGGCATTTTTTCCCTTTTGATTTGAAAAGATTACATCCATGAGACGTTGATAGGTCTTCCTGACATTTTTCAGCCTGAAAGACATTGCATCGAAACAAAAAATCTTGGTACAATAATAAAAGCAGTTTTCTCTGTTTTTCTTTTGAATGCATCCTTATCTGCTGATATCCCAAGAAGGTGTCGAGGAAACTTATTATAGAGTGGCCAACCGCAGCGTCTACAAGTGTGTTGATCCTTGGCAAGGGATAGATATCCTTCGAGCAGGCGGCGTTGAGGTTGGTAAAGTCAACACACATTCTCCATTTGTCCTTGGGCTTTCGAACCATCACTATGATTGAGGGCCAAGTAGGTTACTACATCTCTCGGATGTATCTCGCCTCCTTCAACTTCTGGACCTTTACTGCTATCGGCTCTGCCAAGGCTCTTGCAGTCGATTGAAGTTTTTGTTGCACCGGTCGAGTGAAGGGGTCGATATTGAGCCGGTGGCACGCTACGTTGATCGAGACTTCAGTCATCTCTGCGGCTGTCGAGTCGAATACATCATAATGCATGTAGAGGGTTCGGATCGACAAGTCCCTGTGCCCTGCATCAAAGCTCTCACTGATCAGAAAAATCTTACTAGGCTCATCCTTGTCGATTGCGGGCACCTGGAGGACGGTCTCACTTGTCTCGAGACTCCCTTCTCTCTAGAATTGAATGTTGAGCTGTCGAGCGACTCGTAATCGACACTTGTGAACGCTCGAAGATAGCAGAAGCACTACTCCAGGCTCCCTCGTACTGTGATTATATGTCCCCATCTTCGGAAAATTTTGCAGCCACGTGGTAGGTGGCAGCCACCGCTCGGTAACTATTCAACAATGGTCGACGAAGGCTGCGTTGTAAGTCTATGGGGACTCCACCATCAGAAAATCTTTCGTGTTGGTGTACTGTTTCTCTCGCTCACCCCACGAGTCGGCCAAAGCGATTAAGCCTAAGGCTTCTTTCCTTTCATCGGAGAAGCCAAACAGTGGGCTGACCGGTGTTGCCAACCGGTCAGTTTTAAGTCTCATTCTATCGAACACCATTTTGAATATAATATTCACTGCACTTCTAGTGTTGACTAAGATGCTACCCACCTGGTAGTGTTTATATGTGCCGTAACGACGATCGACATGTTGTATGGGTTTCCCTTTAGCGGGTGATCTACATCTGTAAAAGCGATTGAGGCGTGAGTATGAACATAAGAGGCGGACTATCGGGATGGCTCTCCGCTTGCCCCAAGATAGCTTGGATTATCCCGGCCAAGTGGACCTCGTTCGCTCGGACGGATCCATCCATGGGTTCCTCCGCTGCGGACTTCCCCTGTCGCCCTGCGTGTCCCCTGTCAGCGGCGAACTCCTTCAGTTTCCTGGCTTTGATGAGTTCCTCCACTAAATTCTTAGGATGGCGACACTTGTTTGTGTCGTGCCTGTGGTCTCGATGGTAGACACAATACTTGTTCGGATTGCGAAGGGTCGGTGCAGTTTTCAACGGAGGAGCCTTAATGAAATAGTCCTTGTTTTGAATGGCTTGGACTAGTTCAGACATAGGCACATTCAACGATGTCGAATTCTGCATCTCCCGATACACGTGTGGTCACTCGTAATACTGACCCTCGTTGCCTCGGTTGTCCCGAGATCGAGGGTTGTCGTTCAGTCGACCCTTAGGGGTTCGATCGCTTTCTGCCTTTTCATGTTATCCCAATCCTTCCGCTTATGCGTCTGGAGGTTGGATGACTCCGGTTTGGTTCACAAGGAATCCATAAGTTCCTCTTCGGTGGTGATGAGCTCATTGGCTAGTTCCATGACCTTGGCGATAGATCTTGGTTTGAGTAAGTTCAGGGTACTTGAATAGTTTGCTGCAGATTCCCTGCTTCAGGGCGGTCCGGGTGATGAGAGGCTCTAGGTTTTTCACTTCGAACATTTTCTTCTGGAAGCGTGTGATGTGGAGGAACCCGCTGAAGCGCGACATCCTTTAGCGTGGTTAGGAAAAGTCGACACTTCATAGCGTCATCGATCCAACTGATGACTTGAAAAAAGCTAAAATGGTCGGCCGGGTTACTCTTCCCCTTGTATGGATCCAAATGAGGATTCTTAGCTTTGCTGGGGGGTATGGTATCTAAGATTCGCCAGGAGAAAACACTGCCTGTAGTTGGCCTGGCGGGTGCTCTTCGATCCGCCAGGTTTCTGATGATCGGCGTTCATGCCACGCTGTCCGGGAGTTGGGAGTCCCCCTACCCTTCGGTCGGTCGATTATCAGCTTGACCGTTGGATGCAATCGAATTCTCGCTTAGAACTCTTTGGGAGCGAGTTCCCCGACACTCTCCTTCCAAAAGCAGCGGTTGATCGCCCCTCTTGAGTCATCACTGCCCGGAGGGCTTCGAATTTGTCCATCATCTGCGCCCGTAGTGCCTAGACCCCTTCCTGAATGTCTCGACTCACCGTCTCTCTATTGAATTTTTTGGATGCTACATCTCTCTGCATGGTTTCTCCTTCGTAATTTACTTCGCTTCTCGTTTGAGGCATGTTTACGCTCACCGCACCACTTTTTAGGATGTTGAATCTGAAATTGTCTTTCAGAAATATACAAATCAAGAGTTAGAGTCGAGGGAATGAGGGGAAAGAGAGATTAGAGCAGTTATAGAATTCCGGGTAGAGAATATAGGAAAAAGTATCTTTATTCATCTTCTTGCCCCCTACTTGACCTATTTGTACAATTACAGAAAGGACAGAACAATTATGGAAACCGTTCTTAATGCAATTAATGCGCTGATTTAGCACTAGATTTGCATTACAAATTGAACGGAATACGGTGGCTATCAGCTGGTCGACATATTCGAGTTAGGTCAACTGCGGCAATCGCTTCTGCTGAGGTAAAGTCGGTCGGTTGACTAATTGTGACTGATCGTCTATGCAAGAAGTCTAGGTAGTTGGGCCCGTAGACGTGGTCTGCCAATTAGATCTGATGATATTGCATGTCGGTCGACTCGATTGAGCGGTCAGTCGTCGGATGGTCGATTCGGGTCATGCTCTTTAGGCCCGACGCTTTAATTGTTCGGCCACCAACCTTATTTGTTTGATTGCTTTGAGAATTGTGCTGGCAATTTTGGTGCATATAGTCGTGTATGAGTTTCTCCATTTAACAAAATTTTTATAGTTATTTAGCTAGAGACGAAACGTTAAAAGGAAATTGATTGTCATAAAACCAAAATGTAGCAATAAGAACTATTGACTTTATGTTCTCTAATAATGAAGATCAATATCATTAGTCTTGATCATCAATTTGAAACTCCCATGGTCAAAATCAAATTAATGGTGCTGCTAGAGAATGGGGTAAACTAACTTTAAAAGTCTGCCAATGATGAGGATTGGCACACTTTTTTAACTATAATTAGCGTGGATTTTTTTATAAAATTTTTCATGTTAAATGTTTATTGATGTCCGAATACCGAGTATGAAGCTTTCGAGTCATTTCTTTTCAGGCCTTGGATTCTTTGCTTGATATATCAAAACTGTCTGATAATCAGTTTAAGGAAAGAATTGGTGTTGATCATATAGAAGTTGTTTCTGGGGAACATAGAAAAGGTGGTGTAAGAAATTCAGAAATAAATCATGAAAAGCTAAGCAAGGACCCTTCAAGAAAAAGTTCATCCCAGGTAATATTTTAATTTTTGAGCCGTCATTGATTCTTACTTGTCATCTGGTACGCTGGGCCACATTATCGAAGGTTTTCTATTAATTTTTGAATTAAAATATTCATGTTCTCTTTTCTCTTCTCTCTTTATTGAGTTGACGTTTTCATATTTTTATTTTGTGTTAGTAGGGTTAGTGATGCATTAACTGTCCAAAGTTCTATGTATGATTGTCTTTTCATACAGGTAAATCTTGAAATGATCAATGTTCAAGATTAAATTGGCTGTGGTGAGACTGACTATCATGATTTTTCTTTTTTGCAATATCCTAAATATGTGCTGTTTATTCTTGGAAATGACATGGTTGATGATGGAAATATGATGTTTATAATTTACATGATTAACTTCACTAATGCCCCTTTTTGTCATATCCTAGATGAATGCTTAAGTTGTAATAGTGATGAAACTATGCTAATAACATTCTGATTCCTTTTAATTGCTCTCTAGTTTTAGTTTGTGCCAAAGAGTGTTGATTGAGCATAAAATAGTTTAATGCACTTTCTTCTACACTGCAAAACTACCTGTCACAGTTAACAGATAAGCCACCAGTCTCGACTTATCACCCATTTGCAAAAGAACAAGATATCCTACAGTTTGTAGGATCTGATGGCAGGTGAGTTTTCTTTTGCACAGTTTTTTTGTTTTGGTTTTCACTTTCTTAGATTAGGCTTTTCTACAGCAAGCTGGCTGATATCCATGCATGAATAATCAATCTAGATACCAACTATTTTGCATGCCTCCTTCATTTCATTTCCGTAACATTATATTGTAAATTTTTTGTACCATCTTGCATTTGTAAGATAGGCGTCAATTTTGAGTAGGATTATACATCCTGGTTTTACAGCAATCATTAAATTGCATAATACAGATTACAGAAGCTAAATGCTCGATTTTTTTTTTCTTGCAATATGTTGTTTTTTTATTAACATGGTCTTTTGTATATCATTCATGGTCCACATGGATATATCTGTCTATCTACAATAATTTAGATGTCAATTATTATGGTTCTGTTGTTCAAAGGCTCTCATCAAAGCAATATAGTTTAAGTTGTATAAGCTAGTTTTTTTTTTTTTTTTTTTTTTTTATTTGAGGTTTTTTGTTGGAGAGACTTTTTTTCCTTTTAAAAAGTTGAAAAATGGAGGATAGTTTTTTCATATTTTTATTTTATACACCTTTTCCACACTGTTGTCATTTAAAGCTTTTTTGCTGCTATATGAGAATGGGCTTTTTTAGGACTAGATTTGGAAAGTGCAGTAGCTGTAAGAAACATGATGCCTGAATTTTATCCGAAGGAAAGAAAAAAAATCTGTAATATCACAATATAAAAAAAAAATCTCTTACCATGGTGCACAACTTAATTAAGAAGGAGCTGTCCCAAACAAACTTTAAAAGTGACAATTTTATTAAAAATATGGATTAAGAATCTATTAGTTTTAATTTTCCCAGGTTCTCTATAGTGAAAAGGAGTTTTTCAAAAAAAGATTCGTAAAAATGTAGTAGCTGTAAGAAAGACTATCCTACTCTATTCAGAAGAGAAAAAATCCATAATATCACAACTTTAAAAATTTTACTTTAACGATAGGTGCACAACTAATTTAACACAGCTTTCCATGTTCAGCACTCTATCTTATGTTGCATCAGAAACCGTAATTGCTACAACAACCTTCAATTATTTATTCTTTCCTATTGAGATGCGGGAATTGAAACTTGAAGTTGTTAGTGGTTTATGAGTTCTTAAGAGTCCTGAACTTTGTAGCCGTCATTCTTACTATTGGTCTGAGATGTTGCATGAGATGATAATTTAGATATCTTGATGTTATGTTACCTGTGCATTAGGTTGCCTCGCGAAGGAAATCACTTGGCAAGTTGGTTCAGTAAATTAGGCGTTCACTGGATTTGCAAGCTGCATATATGCCATGCAAGATGTGTAACTTATATATAATATTTCAATTATATGTTGGTTATTTTGTGAAATTATGGTTCATCATATTTAACTATACTGAAATATTCTCCAGTCTTATATATTCATCAATAGTCCAAATACGGCTCCAGCTAAACATTTGGTCGATGTTACCATGTTTATTAAAATAGTTGATTTACATTCTGAAACTTTTCCTTTTATTAAATGAACTCATCTTTCATGCCGTAACAAGATGTCAATCATTATGTAAAGATGAATAAACTAATTCAACCGTGTATTTTGCAGACTTCACTTTCCAAACTAAAAAAAAAGTTAAAAAAAAAACTTTGTTTTATCCAGCCAATTTAATTTGATTGCAATTTTTGGCAATAAACCTTTTTATTGGTAGATCTTCAAAAAATGAAACCTATTGTTGCTATAATTTTTCATGTAATCAATTTGTGTCTGATACGTTGATTTGTACGTTTTTATCTTGTTGTATTCTTGTCTTTCCAGGGAGCAATTGAAGGTTCCTTTGAACACAAAGGAGCAGGTTCCGTTGAGATCTGGAATGGTGAATTGTGATCTTCAGCAAAAGATTCTAGACTCCTTGTTTAATGTCCCTGAAATCTCCTGTGTAGTAAACAGCTTGAGCTGGAAGGTCGTCAAGCAAGTTCAGTCACTTTGTCCGGGATTGGAATTCAGTTTTGAAGGGGCTGCACAACCTTCATCAGAGTCTAGAGGTGGTATTGATTCTTGCATTTTTTCTCTTTGTGTTTCTTATCCATTAGGCCTGCATTAAATGTCTTTGTTTCAGCCTTTTTAAGAGGATTGTTGCAACTTATTGCGTTGATGATATGCTGTGATTATTCCATTTCCAACAAATTATCTGTAATTGAATTTTTTTTTAAACTATTTTAATTTTAAAATCTTTTTTATGCACTTTATATATTGCGGGCTCCGAAAATTCATGCCACTATGTCTCCAAAATAATGGATGAGAGAGTTTTACATGAGTTTATGGATCAAATTTTCAGAAGACATAACGGATAGTAGATAAGATACTTTCTAGAGATTTCACCCTCATTTTGTAAGGACTTTAAGAATCAGGGTTCTAAATTTCCCATAAGCGTAAGCCTCTATAGTTAATTACCTCTTCCGACAATAGGAGAGCACTTTCTATTAAGACCATTCATTAAACATTGAATATTCAATGTATAATAACGATCGACTTGTTTTGATAAATGTGATCTCAAAACAGATGGTGGGGGAATGATCACAAACCCAATTATGATCTTATTGTTTTGTCATCTTGGGTGGTTGTGGATTCTGGTTTAGTTAGGCAGAGTAGGTAGTCGACCTAACTTTATTAAGGATTATTGTCAACAACAATAAGTTGCGTCTAAAGAGACCTTATAGAACTAGGGTAATATTTGTTGAAGGGGACAAATTTAAGTCAATCTCAGCTGACAGAGGGTTTTGTGCCAATTAATTGTATTATTATGATTTACAACTCAAAGAATGAAAAGTTGTAGGATAATATATGGGCTACATTTTTCACTGTAATTTAATAGTGTCATTTGATAATAAACCATCAGGTCAGAGGGCTTTGGTTATAATCGCTACTTTTTGTAGAGCCTTTGTGCCAAATCAAGCACACAGAAGACTCGGTTCAAATTTTTACACTTTATTTTGTATGTGATTATAATGATAAATTTTACTTGTATAATTTTGATTTTAAAACTTGAACGCTTCTTGTTGAGATTTTTAGTCACCACGGTTATCATCAATATAAGGCATTTGAAGTACCCCCATTTGCTATTTATTTGATATTCATTACTTTAATATTATTAAGTGCATCGTTCTTATCAACTTCAAATCTTTTTGGGAGTAGAATCTGACTGGTTAGATGATTATCTTAAGCTTGATTTTAAATAAAGAGTTCATAATTTTAAAACATTTGGAGACTTCTCAGAAAGAAAATTTGCACATTGTTTATAATGAGAGCAATTTGAGTGAAACTTTCCATTCAAATCTGTGCAAAATTCTCAGAACATTCAGTTTAAACTCTTACTCTATTGTTGGAGCACATGCAAGTATTCTATTTCACCTAGTTGGACTTTAAAATAACTTCACATCTTTTGAGACGACATGCATTACTTTTAAAACATGAATTTGAATTGAACCTTGTCTTAAAGGGGCATATATAAAAGTAGAAATGATGTGTTTTTGACTTATTTAAGTAGACACCTTGACTTGTGTATATTTTCATTTTTGAATTTTAAAAGGTCTTCCTTTTATTTGCTTTCGAGTTTATATTGTGGATCTGGTGGCTATAAGGCATATTAAGTTCTTGTTTAGCATCTAAAAATAGTATTTATATGCTTACATCTAGTCTCAATTTATATATTTAAATAGATCAAATAATGATATTCATCTGCAAACAGACACGAGTTTTCACTTAATAACCTCTAACTACGATTATAGCTCAAAGTTCTGATTATTTTTTTTTTAAATTAATGAGAGGTAACATTCATGCTCAATACTAAGCTACTGAGTTTCCCATAAATTTTATACAAGTCATGTATGTGTCCAATTTTGTTCTTTTTGAAACGACCTGAATGATAATTTGAGCAATTATTTTGTTTTTTAGTTTATTTTTTTATATTTATTATTTTTATTTATTTTTATGCTGCATCAATGCCCAAATAATCCCAAATTTATGATGTCAATTTTTAAGTCATTTTGCAAGTTCTGTTCACCTACAATTTGGGCAGTATTTTAGCATTCCTACCAATGGGGTATCAACTGGAGAATTGTGCCTGTCCACCACACTAAGAAAAGCACTGATGGTAGTTGTCATGTGACATCACAACCATCATTTTTTATTTGTAACCCTTCATGTCAAGAAAGATGCATATAGGTTTTTAATGTACCTGCATTAAAAGTATGCCAATAAGCGTTCCCCGTCATGCTAGGAAACGTGTATATATGTACAATTTTTCTTTGTGGTGCTTAAAAGTGTGTACTTCTACTAAAAATTATAAATTTCCCTGCCTTTTTGAAACAACTTGAGTGGCTACTTAAAATTTTTTGCATTTTATAACTTTGACAATGGTGATGTGAGATGACGAATTTTGTGAAAATACCAAATTTTATATTTTTATTTTGTTTTATGATTGATTTTCTTATAATATATAATATATATGATAATATTCATATAAAATGTGAGAGAAGTAAGAGGGGAAAAGTGATAGTTGACTGTGAATGTTTTGTTGGGATGAACAAAGGGGGAAATGAGTGGGAAGTTAGGTCAATTTAGACTGTCGCTTGAGCTTTTTTTTTGGAAGATGACAAATTTATGTTTTGTTTTCTCCCCTTTACGGTTGAAAACACTAAACATATGATGTTCTGTCGCACACGACGCATTGATGCGCAATAGCATTCCTGAGGCCACCAATAGGGTTGTAATTGAGTCGATATGTCATGTTTTGAACTTGGTTTGGTTGAATCATATGTTATACATTTTTAGTTTGAGCTTGAGACAAGCTTAAAAAATTGTGAATTTAGGGGGAGCTTTCCTAGAGGAAAAACTCTCTATTTTTCTCATTGAACTAGTATAAGCAAAATAATAAACATATACAACTCAAACTATATAGAATTGGAGGAAAATTTTAAATCATCATGATAAGAAAGAAATAAAATGCAATAATGGATAATTAAAGGGAGGATAATTTCTCCCCTTCAAACGTAGCAGTAGACTCACAATTTCCTTAGCCGTTGTTGGGTCTATGTCGTCCAGAGATATGCATATCAACAAAAATATATTTATGCTTTGCTTGCTTAAAATTTTTAATGTTCTCGCTTGATTGTACTTAGTTTGTTTTTATTAATTAAAAAGCTATAAATTCAAATGAGTACATTTCTTCATATAAAATTAAACATTTGATTTGTACATGATTTTTTATATAAAATTAGTAAACAAGTTAAAAATTTAAGTGAGTATTTGATTTTTTTTTTATATAAATTTATTATTAAATGATCGTGCAATTCTAAATAAATAAGCAATTGCGTATATTTCAATTAACAGCTAACTAGTTAATACCAAGTAAATAAAATAATATAAGTTATAAGTAAGTTTTTTTACAATCAAATAAAATACTAAATATTAATGAACTACTTTATTGAAATAAAAAATAAAATAAATTCTTTGAATTTATGTATATATTAAATTTAAATTATATTATGTTATTATTAAACAGATTATTCAATAAGTTCTAATTAATCAAGTTTTATTTAAATAAGTTATCATCTAAGTATAAAACAATTAACAAGTTACTTGTTGAACAATAAATGAGTTTGTTCATGAATATTAACAAGCGAGTTTGACTATGTTCAAATTTTTTTCTTTTAAACTTTAAGCTTTAAGTTTTTAAAAAAATGTTAAAACTTACTTTTTTTTACTTCGAGTTGTTTATCAAGTGCATTGGGTCATTTATCAAGTGCATGGGTCATTTTGACATGAAATTGTATCTCTGGCATATTTATTTCATCGTTACTTTTTATAGTTGACAAAGAGGGTGATTATCATGTTCTTAGGAGTGCGTCCGAAAAGAACTGGAACACAATGAGAAGTTATTACCACAATGTGAGATGCTCGTGTGGCAAAATCTAATTATATTTTACTTTTGGTGTGCGGAAAAGACTTTGTTGTTTGGAGCTCATTAAATTACCATTCTTACTATCAGGCTGCTCTGGCATACTCAAGGGGAGAGCGGGCCCAGGCATCCCATCTTTCAGAACAGGTGTGCGGCCTAATGATTGAAATGCATCTGCAATTAAGAAATCTATCTTTCTAGACATTATATTTATTGATAGAAATGCACTCTAGGTAACACGTATAAAATAGCTAATCGAATGGTGCTTCATAAGATTTGCTTGTTAATGTTCTGCATTTTGTTTTCTTGGCACTTTAAGCATTGTGGGGTCCTGGTTTTTATATTCTCCTTTGTAACCCCATACATTCCCTGTGTTTCTCAAACTTTGTAACCTTTAAATTTTATAAATGGAGGTTATATTCTTAATTTTCAATTCTAATAACCATTGCTTAATTATGCGTAAACATGTTATCAAGTTAAGAAAGATAAAAATGATGAATTGACTTGTTATAAATAATTTGGGAGCCACGAAAGAGCTTTCAAGTACAATAGAATTGCATCAAAGATCAGCATTAACTTTATATGTTTTATATTGGTTATAGAAATTTTTATACATGATATCAAAAAATGAGCTGGATGCTTTTCTCAAATAACATAGTTATAGTTGATGGGGCTTTTTAAATAAAGATGATGGTTAGAAAAATAGATAAAATGCTTTGAATATAAAGTGTTTACGGTTAGTAGAATAAATTGAGTATGATATATTTTAGTAGTCGTGATATCAATAATTATTTGTCAATATTGCAAGAGGATGAAGTTCCGTTTCTGTGTAATAAACTTCAATATCGTGGATTTATAATATGAAATGGAGATATAGTTGATGATAAATTTTCTGAAGTTAAGGCTGAGTAAGTTAATTGGAGACGCGCCTTAGGGGTATAGTATTATGTCATGGGGATATAAAATTATAAAATTGCAACTAGGCCTGTCATGCTATATAAATTGGAGTGTTCACCAATAAAAAATGTCATTGATATTTAAATTGAGCAAGATAAAAATTAAAACATTCAGAAAGGTGTGATATACTTTGATATATCGAGGAATAATTGTATTAGGGAGGCAGTGAGAGTATTATATAGTGAAGTTAAGGTGCTGTAAAATAAACTTAGCGGTTGGTCTCAGCATTAGTGGTGTAAAGTAAGCCAATTGTAGAGGTTTTTATGAAATCATGATTTTAGTTGATGAAAATGGAATATAATGTAAACTTTTTGTGAATTTGGAATTCACACTAGTGTGTTCCGAATTCATTAAATTTTCCATTGCCACTGTCACCTGTTGCCGCCGCTTGCGGCCAGTCACCCGCTATCATTTGCTGGTTATCTGGGTAACTGGTATAGAATAGCTAACTGAATGCTGCTTCATAGCAGTTCCTTGTGAATGTTCTGCGTTTTGTTTTCTTGATAAGCATTGTAGGGTCCTGCTTTTTATATTCTTCTTTGTAACCCCCCCTGTGCTTGCTCAACTTTATAACCTTTAAATTTTATAAATGGAGGTTATTTTCTTAATTTTGAATTCTAATTAGCATTGCTTAATTATGCTTAACCATCTTATTAAGTTAAGAAAGATGAAAATGAGGATTCATGTTGGTCTTAGTGGTTAGATTATGATTATTATAAATCTGATATGAGGGTCTTGTGTATTAGATACTACATTTTAAATTTAAAAAGATTCTTGCAAATAAAAATTAATTAGAGGAATCATAATGCCAACCCTAAATAGTTGGATAAAGCTAATGATGATTATTATGATGAACTAGGTGTTGGGACCCTCATGTATCAAGTAGAAATGTAATAATGTAGTATGATACTAGAGCAAATAAGAATTTAAATAGCAGAAGATAATTAGAGGATTTGTGGTAATTTTTCCATACGGATTGCGGACGCAGCTCTGCGTGCGGACTCCAGTGATATGCTGCTACCTGTGCTACACTGGGTCCACCTCATAAAATATTAAAAGCATAAGTTTTTTTACGCTGGTTATTGATATGGAACCGCAGAGGTTATTGGAGTAGTTCACCGTGGTGTTATTGGGGATATTTGGCCGGGGCATTAACATCGAAATAATACACCAATAACCTTGAAATAGCACCGAATTTGATAGATTTGAGCTGAATGTGGTGTTATGTCGAGTTTTTGGGGTATTATTTCGGTGTTATTGGGGTATTAACTTTAATAACGACGAAATAACTCCCCAATAACTCTCAAATAATCTCCGCGGTTCCACTTCAATAACACTTTGCAATAACCCTCCAATAACCTCCGCGGTTCCACTTCAATAACCCTCTGCAATAACCCCCGTAATAACCCCAAAAGAACCTCCTAATAACCTCCACGATTCCACTTCAATAACCCCCGCAATAACCCCTGCAATATCTAATAACATCCGCAATTTCACCTTAATTACTCCCATAAAAAAATTCATGTTTTTAATATTTTATGAGGTGAGCCCGGTGTAGCATATGTGGCGGCATATTACTAGAGTCCGCACGCAGAGCTACCGTATGGAAAAAATTTTCCTGTTTAAGGCCCTTCTTTCTTACTAATATGAGATTGAGATTGCATTCTTGCAGTTTGGTCATGACTTGTGCATCTTTGGAAAAGTGGTTGAACTACCTACCAAATATTGTACGATAAATATGCATGCCCATAAAAATGAACCTTGTGATGTCTTTTTTTCATTTTTGTCAACAATGAGAATCACTGTTTTGGTGAAAAGGAAACCTTTTATTGCATATAGGGAAAATTCTACAAGAAGTTGGCTCGTGAGGCAGATGAGAAAGCCAGCCAGGAGATTTTTGAGGCCAGGTTCTTATATCATTTTAAAAAATTGTTTCTCAGAATTAGAAGCACGTTATTACATTACGTTTTAGCATAATTTTCATGCAGAAATAAGGGCATTAAAAACAGTGTCACGATTGATTTACATGGGCAACATGTCAATGAAGCTATTCGGCTCTTGAAGCTTCACCTACTAGTGTTCACGTACATTCCTTGTATGTATCTCGTGTTACATGTTGGAGACCATTTTATTTGCTGTTTCTATTCTTAAAATGTAAAAATATTTATGGTATTGAAGCTAATTATTTGTTAAAAATTGGCTAGCTGTCCATTTTCTTAGGGTTATAACCGGTCATGGCGCAAATGGTGTTGGACTGGGCAAATTGAAGCGGGCGGTATGGACAAGTTAAATTTGTTCTCATTTTTCTGCTTTTTTCTTTTTTTTATCAAAATTTTGAATAATTAATCATGATAAAAGCATGGTTATTCAAAAATTTTTCTTATTGTCATGGCTTACATTATCTTCTATGTAATGTTTTAACTGGATGTGTTTTATTTTGTTTTTCTTGCTCGTATTTTGTTAGTTTATTGTTTTAATCTGATTCCACTCATATTTTTGCAAGAAATGCAAAATTGAATGGAGATGGATTCATGACATCAAGATCCAAATATAGGGAACAAAAGCTGTAGCAAAAAATACGCTGGTTTTTAATAAATCAAAACTGAAACTATAATTAACATGTAAAACTACAAGTTCCCACAGCCACCATTTCATTTTTGATGGTTTTCTGCTGAACTGCTTCTTTAATTATCATTAATCTGCTTCTAAAGGCTTGCCTCATTTCACGAGCTAGATGTAAGTCATGAAAATATGCCCTCATTTTGATTTTCGGTTTAAAGCAATATAGTGATTGAGCCTGGATAATTCATACTATTAGTATTTGCTCAACTGATACAAGATATTTACTTGTCAGGCTAGAGGAAAATTTCTAAAATAATTTTTTTAGTCGAACATATTTTAAAATGCTATTTGCAATTCTTACTGTGAAATTTGGGAGGAACTTTCTTAGAAGGAAATAACTTTCTAATTTTTCATTCATCTAATACAAACAAAAAACAATTAACAAGGATATACACAACTTAGACTAACCCTAATACAATTGAAGGAAAATTTGAATCTTCATGATAAGAAGGAAAGAAATAAAATGCAATAGTGTTAAGGGAGAATACTTTCTCCTCCTCAAATATAGTAGTTGACCCACGGTTTCCTTTGCAGGCCCATGTGATCCACAGATGCAGACATATCAACACTTATATTTAGCAAAAAGGTAGTAGGAGGGGCAAATAGAAATGAAAGCTCCTTAAGAATGTAGTTTCATCAACCAACTTTGTGAATCTTTATCAATTGCTGATGCATTCCTTGTATAAATCTATTATTTTAGCTACTACAGCCATCCATTAACTATGTTTTTGGAGGTCTACATTGGAGTCTAAAGGCTTTCGATTGAGTCTATCTAAAACTGAATATATGGAATGCAATTTTCATAGTTGTACCTGACATGGGGGTCCACCCACTGAACTGGTTTAGGGGCTGAATCAGTTTAGTTGGGGGAGGCATTAGGGCCGGCCGACCCTTAGGCTTGAGCTGCCTCCTAATAGAAGAAGGGTCCCACCTTCTACACATATCTACTAAGTATTTATATGTATTCTTAGGTCTTAGGGTTCAGTTTTATGCTGTTTCTGATTTCAGTTTTGTGTGGACAGCCACCAACTTTCACTTTTCCCTTTCGCGGTCTGTATCCGACACATAGGGCGGTGCTCCGGCTTTATCCCTCTCCTCGGAGGTGATTATCTTCCCCGACTTCCGCTCCCTTGCCTGCTGCCGACCCTGCTGAGCTTCCCCAGTCACAAGTGTTCCCGCAGGTCACTGCTTCCAGTCGCCACTTCTCTTTCGTGCCATCCTTCCCCTCCATGTCCGCCACAGATTTGTCAGCCGCCTGCTGCTTTCCTCCCAACTCTTGCCACCCTGCTCCTTTACCCTTCCCACCACACCTCCCTCCTACCCATAATCATCTCTAATCTTCCTCCATTGTCGTGACCCATCACCTCTTTCAGCAACCAGCTGTTAACCTCTCCCTCCCAATTCCCTGCTACAACCTCTACCCTGCCTCCACCTAGTGGCCAGCCACCACTCTGCACCATCGTCCTTCCCTAGGGTATTGTTGTGTTGTCTGTCATTATTTTCTGTGGGAGGCGTCATTGTTGTAACCGTTTTCAATTTCAGCAATAATATTATTGTTTCTATATTTCAGCAATAATTTTTAAATACAACTTATGTTAAGAAAGGCAGAGGTAGACCTAGGAAAACTTGGGCTTATTGCATAAAAAATGATCTTAATTTATTAGAATTAAACGAAAATTTGACACTAAATATGACGCAATGGAGAAAAATGATTCATGTAGCCGACCCCACTTAGTGGGATTATGGCTTTGTTGTTGTTGTTGTTGTTGTTCTATTGTGGTTTGTGTTAGCCCCGGTATCATCTCTAGTGATAACCATGGGTGATCAAATCATCAAAATGTGTGAACATTTTAGATATCTCGGGTCTATTGTTCAAAGCGATGGTGATATAGATAGGGATGTTATTAGTAGATTCAAGTTGGTTGGTTGAAGTGAAGGAATGCATCGGTTCTATTGTGTGATAGAAAAATATTGTGTAATCTTGAAGGAAAATTTTATAAGATGATGGCGAGACCTGCAATGCTCTATTGTGCAGAATGTTGGGCTTTAAAAGAGAAGCATAAAACAAAGTTAAGGATTGCTGAAATGAGAATGTTTAGGTGGATGATTGGCTTGACAATTAGAGACAAAATGTGAAATGAATATATATCTGTGATAGGTTGATGTAGCTCAAATGACGGACAAGATTAGAGAGAGTCGTCATAGATGGTTTGGTCACATTATATGTCGACCATCTGATGATCCGGTTAGGAGAGTAAATATTTTAGATTTGACTTATGTCAAGATAGACATAAGTAGAACTTAAAAGACTTGGACATATTATATAAAAAATGATCTTAATCTATTAGATTTAAATGAAAATATGATATTCAATAGGATGCAATGGAGAAGAAGGATTCATGTAGCCAACCCCCAGCGGGATAAAGGCTTGTTGTTGTTATTGTTAATATTAATCTTCAAAAAAATAATTAAGGGATAATTATATACATAGCACCCAAAATATTGCTATTTACAAAATCTAGCACCCATGTAATATTTTTTGAACTACCGAACCGATGTATTTACGCGTGCCACAATCAAACCATTGAAAAATTGATAAAATGAAAAACATGTTTAGGCGTTTTATCATAAATTTTGAAATTTGAGTGCGAATTTGAAAAATAGATGAAAGAGAGTGCTAGATTTGTAAATAGCAATGTTTCGGGTGCTATGTATGTAAACAGCCCAAAAATAAAATACAAGCTGATATTTGTCCTCTGAAAAACAAACTAAAAATATTACTCACCACTTGCCTTCATATTATTCATTACAGGTACTGGACCTTGCTCAGAAGGAAGATATTAAATTCAGTCAAGAAAATTCTGGTACTATACTTCTCTGTCTAGAGGGGCAAAGAACATTTAGCTTTATAGAATCTGAGGTAGATTCTGATGAAAATAAACCCTAAGCACATCCACTTGCTAGGATATGTATATCATTCACACATTAGTCAAGTTAATTACTTCAGTTTATCAGATTTACCTGATGGCATTCATCCCAATCTTCTGCTTATTCTGTATATTATTGTAAGAACTGCCTTGCTCTTGTGACTTAAAGAGGGATTCAATGAATAGAGGTATATTCAGAGATCAGAATATCATTCTGCTGTTTTTTTCTTTTTTTCCTTTCCTAATCTTGTGTGACATTCACTTCATGTTCCTACAATGAAGTAGATTTATGCAGCTTTTTAAGTACATTTTTGTCCATATTTTTTTAAGTTAAACTATTTCCAGTAGCATGTAGAATGTAATCGAACTTGCTTTATTGCAATGATGATAGTGATGATGGAGAAAATATTTAGTAATCTTTATTTATTCTTCGAGTGATGAGTAGATCAGGAGTGTTGACGATTCAATTTTGTGCTGAGCTGGGGTCGGCTCGAAATCGAACTGATTAGACTTAGTTCGGCTCGAAATTCACTCGGGGTTCGTTATATTTAATTTTAAGCTGAGATGGCTCAAAATTGAATCGAACTCGATCTAGCTCGAAATCAAAATGAGCTCGTTCAAATTGAGTTATTTGGATACTTTTCAGGTTGGAATCGGTTCGATTGTGCTCAAAATTGAAGCTAACTTTGCTCAAATTTAGGCGTGTTTGGGATTACTTTCTGCATTTTATTGTTTTTTGTTTTTAATATGTTTTTTTTCTCTAACAATATTCGTTTGGTATTGTTATGATTTATATATTCTTAAAAATAAAAAATATAAAATATGTTTGGTTGGATATTTTTTATCTTTTTTTATAAGAAAAATTGATATTTTTTTAAAAAACAGTTGGATCCACATATTCGTATTAAGTTGTTATGATGGACGGGCGGGGGTCGGCAGCTAGGGCTGGTGGGGGCCGGTGGCAGGCTAGGCAAAATGTTGTTTTCATATTTTTTTTATTTAAAAAAATATATATATTTTTCTTTCGTTTAATTTTTTTAAAAATAGCAGTGTTCTAAAAAATTGAAAAACAGAAATGAAAAAAAAATGATAAATAAAAACTGTTTTTTGTTTGTTTACTATTTTTTATTTTTAAAAATAAAAAATAAAAAATAAAATTTGATCACAAACAGCCCCTCTTAACTTATTTGGATATGTTCCAACTCAATCTTTAATTTTACTTTGCATTGTATTTATAATTTTTATAAATAAAAAATGCTTCGAGCCGATCTCGAGTCCGTTGTATGATTTAAAATCGGTACGAAAAAATTCAATTTAAAGTTTCGATTCAATGCTCGGTTTGTTTATTTCGATCCGAACTAAAATTCGATTTGATTTTTGAGCGATCATCTACCTTTGAGCTCCCTATGAGTTGAGTATCAGATAAATATTTATCCATTTATTTAAACGAGTGTTGTAAGCATTGTCTTATTAAATTATTAATAAGTGTATTTTTTTTTCTAAAGTTCAATGAATAAAGACTATCAATGTTTATTTTACTGCTCAGTCAAGTACAAGATTATCTTTACTCGAGAACACGGGTGTAAACGAACCGAACATAAATGAACAAAGC
This sequence comes from Papilionanthe hookeriana x Papilionanthe teres, assembly GCA_022702705.1. Lineage (NCBI taxonomy): Eukaryota > Viridiplantae > Streptophyta > Magnoliopsida > Asparagales > Orchidaceae > Papilionanthe > Papilionanthe hookeriana x Papilionanthe teres. The sequence goes on along the minus strand of CM040427.1, from coordinate 69,875,775 downwards.
TTGTGTTTGTGTTTGTGTTTGGTTCGTTTGAAATTTAGTTTGTTTGGAATAAGCTCGTATTCGAAATTGTTCGTGAAGTCATTGTTCGTGTTCATTTCTTAACGAACAAGTCAAACGACGAGCCAATTTGACAGTCTTAATATTAATATATATAAATAATACATTATATTAATTCTATAACTTATATAATATAAATATATGATATTTATATTAGTATATTACTAATATAGTATATTAATATGTTATTATTATTAATTTATTATATATTACAATTTATAAAATTTAATTTTATAAAATATCATAAATTTTTTAATATATAATTATTTTATATTTCGAACAATAGCGATTCAGACACGAACGAACGCGTTACTATTCGTGTTTGGTTCGTTTAACTAACCTAACGAAAAAAAATTGTTCGTGTTCATCTCGTTTACTTATCGAACGAATCGAACACGAACTCCTTGACGAACCGAACACGAACTGTTCGTGAATAACAAGCTTTTTTTGACAGCCCTACTCGAGAAGATGGAAGTTGAATTTATAACTTGGTGTAGCGTAATAAGATCTCACAAAAATAATTTTTATGAGCTAGACAAGCTTAAAATTCTTTGGTTGTTTAATGTGCTGTAACAAAAATTAAAACATTATAAAATTGTTTGATAATTTATTGTTTATATATAAGTATTCAAGAATGCCAAAACATTTCATTATATTGTATAATACTTACCTATATTATTTTACATGTATTATGTCTTACGAATACCGTCTTAATATAATTTGATCGATGCATATAATATTTACACAATGAGGCGAGCGTGTCATCCATAGGTACACATGTTAGTATCATAAAATGATGAACTTTGTCGATTGACATAAAGGTGCAATTTTTTTTTAGTACAAATAATGCATAATATTGAACATATTACAAGACCTAAAAGACAAAAAACCTGGAAGGCAAAATGTTCATGTTCCTTATTTTAAGGCTTCATTTCAAGTCGGACTTGACTCATTCACACTCTTATATTATACCGTATTACTAGCGCCCATTACAACATGCCGGTCTTCATATCCTCCATATTTATATTTCATCGCATTGACCTTACTCCGACTTATCTACCTACTAGCATGCATTCTCCATGCACATAGCCTCGCCACTGTCTCTTAAAACATGTTCTTTTGATCGGTCGCCCACATGTATTGACTGACCCTTATTCTCATCCCTATCCAAATATTCACTAGCATCAAACATGCTCGTCAAATATCAAGTGGTAGAGCAAATACGTTGTACATCAAAAACATGTCAGTACAAATCACATACATTTCAGGGTTGGCGAAGGACATGACATTGCCCTTGTGGCCTACCGAGAGAAAGCCCAAGACCGCATGTTCAGCCGGTTAGTCCACGTGCCGTGAAGACGATGCGCCGCAGATGGATGAGGTGTATATTACACCTAAAGAATCCAACTATCTAGGTCTGCTCGGATAAACCTTTCGTTTCAAAACTTAGGGAGATCGCGAAAGTGAGACGAATCTTCAAGTTCCAAACGGTAGATATTGAGCTTCGGCAAGTAGCCGCCCGAATATACATGGGTCGCACGGGCCATATTTATGCACAGACCAAAATATCTCCGCCGTATCTACATATTTTATGGGTACAATATACAATTAAACGATGACTCATTTTTATAAATATACATATATAAATTAGAGTGATATATATATAAATATGGAAGTTTATGTGTTGGATATATAAATACACAAAGAAATCTGCCGGTACGTATGCAAATGCCTCTAAAAAAATCATGAATGATCAGTGACGTCAAATCTAGAAATAAGTCTTGGGTTGGTTTACTTTAAACATAAGACCTTTCGGTGTGGGAGGAAATGTCCAAATAACAGATCGCCATAACAATGACTATTATCAATATAAATTAAATAAATCTTCATTATATCAAAAAAGATAGTTATGCCCATAAAAGAAATAATCAAAATTTTATAATGCTTATTTGAATAAAAAGACATTTAATAAAAATGAAATAGACTCCCATCATGTTAAATAGTGCATGTTGGGTGCCCAAAAATTTTCCTACACATATTTTGAGACAGTTGTAAGAGGAGAGACTACAGGAATGGAGAGAAAGAATAGAGCTCAAGGTAATGAACACATATGAATGAATTTGATATTTAAACCGTAATTCATTTTGATTGTATTTAGAATTTGATCGATTTGACCTGTAATTTGAATTACACCATTAATGTAAAATGATATAGGTAAACCGCCGACGCCGCTCCCTACCCTCACCCGCCTAATTTGAATTAGGCAATTCATAAGTACTAAAGATGATCATTCCATCAATTATAGAAACAAAAGATGTATTTATTTGAAGGAACAGGACAAGCAATAAGAAGACATTAAACTTCTTATAATAACAAAAGTTTCATTTATTTTGTAAAGAATATTGCCTTCTACTCCTTAAAAAAGCACATATAACTTAAATATTTCTAAATCTACAATTTACTTGAAGGAGATGCCATACAACTTAGAGCCCGTTTGGGACAGCTTATAAGTGCGGTGACATTTTTTAAAACGTCGCCTAATCGTTTGGTTCGCGCGTTTTTGAAAAAGCTGCCTGCCTCGTTCGAGTTCTTACACTAAACGCAGACCGCGGGTCGACTCCTGCAGTCGACTCGAGGGCCGCGTTTCAGGATAAACTGTTTATCCTAAAACGCACAAGTTGCACCAAACAGACCCTTAATGATTCGCTCGCTCATAAAAGTGGCGCAAACAAAAAAGCTCAGGTTTTTTGAACCCTTAAAATAATGGTTTGAATGTGCTGTGCAAAAATATAACTTGGATATTGACCACTAATAAAATCTCTAAATGGAAGATCATTATATTAATGGAACCAAATTTTCTCTTGATCAGATCCGCTTAACAGACCGATAAAAGAGGAAACTTTCATTTGAACTCTTGTAGTAATAAGGGAAAAAAAAGAAAAAAATTGTCCTTTTCTCCATATCTAACCTCCATCTTTGTTTTCTAAATGACAAAACTAATATTTCTAATTTTTTTTTCCATGTTTATAAGAAATGATATTACCTGTGACCAATCAGCATGATTCAATACTGCTCAGTCCAAACAGAGCTTATCACACACAACATTTAAAATCAATCTTTAATCTCATAAAATAACATTATGATGCAAATTTAGCATATGCAAATAAGTTGAATAAGCGAATATTCTTTCAATGAAAGAGACATGTTGAAAGTTCAAGCACAAAGAAATGTTTGATATCACCTCTGTTGTTATTCCTCAGCTCTTCTCTAATCTAATTCTTTCGCTGCCATTAACCAGGAACCTCAGAGCCAACTCATAAGAAGAAAATATGGCTCCATTGACAACAAACGCTCTAGTGACCGCAGTTCCTAATCCACGCCACAACACCGAATAGCCTTCTTCCCTGACACTCTTTCGAAAACAATCGACGATTCCATCGTATCTCGGCAGCGCCTGACTTCCTCTTGGCTGTGACTGAGCCTGAAGTCTGGACTTCACCACATCCAAAGGATAACAACACACCCAGCTTGCAACTCCGGCTAGTCCTCCAGCAAGGAGCATTGTGCCGAGGCTTTCATTGGCCCACTTTCGACAGCCGGGATGCATTAGTTCCCTTGCATATTCGTAAGTCCAGAAGTAAACACCGTGAGCAGGAGCATCTCTGAGAATGGTGATTGAGAAGCCTCGGTAGATTCCAGGCAGGCCTTCGCTTTGTATGATTCTCTTGGCAAGGGTCAATGGCCCCTCGGAATCCTCTCGGCGATGATGGCGGCGGTCCATTGTCTGCAGTTGAAGTTTGATCTTTACCAGTTCTACGGGACTTAGCAGTAAACTTTGTAGGGCACCAGTTCCGAAGCCACCGAGTGCAACGCTTTTGTAGGAAGGAGGTTCGTTATTCTTGTCCGAATCACAAGCTCTTGACAACACCGCGTATACTTGGAAAACCATTGCATTCTGCATTCAATAGGAAGATATTGATTAAACTGTGTATGTGTGTGTTAAACTGGGACATCAATATCATGCAAGACTTCGAATGCATACTATCCTGGATATAAAAACTCGTGAGAAATAAACCATAAACCACAAAATTATAGTTATTCTCAACAACATGACTAAAAATGGTTGGAAAAATGTTATATCGAACTTTCAGTTCCAGTAAAAAATTTAGAAAAATCAAAGCAAAATCACAGTGGACGGTTCAAGGGTGAACCTTGAAACTTTATTGAATAGGTGCACTACAACAGAAGTAAGGGCATTTACATACATAACACCCAATTCCTCTGTTTCTTCATATCTAAGTCCTAAACTTGTTACATTTATACCACCTGATTCATCCATATCACATCAAAAATACCACCAATTTAACTTTTAAAAAGTGAAATACGCCTTTTCATGCATAGGTAAAGTGGCTTGTAGTAAATTTGAAGTTTAGGCATTAGATATATAAATACATATGAATTGACTGGTATGTATGCAAAGCTTCCTATAATTATTTTAAACTCCTTCATAAATTGCAATTATGGAAACTCTGAAAAATCGGTGATAAGTCGGCAATACGGCCTTTACAATTTCTAGCTCTACATTTCTAGTCTTTGGCATGTTTCTCTTTTTAACAATTGTTTTGATCACAAGTCATAAAATAAGAAGAGTTTGATGGGCAGCTTGAGTCCGCTCAATTGAATAACTCAATGTACCAAACACAAACCAATGAACACACATGCCCTTAAGCAAGTCTTATGTTATGGAAATAAGAATATGAAGCCTTGCATGTGCTGACTATTTTATGCTGTTTAGAGCCTTTTCTAGTCTTGGGTTAGTCTCTATCTCTGAATAGTTCTTTTAGTTGTAACCTCCTACCATTATCAACTTTGGAAACCCTACCTAAGATATATCCTACTGTGTAACCTATAATGGCTAATTATTAGAGAATCTAAGCACACTGGATCATAATGATAACTCAAAAATCACTGTGAAATTCTATTATATTCTGTTGAAGCAGTTCCTGTTATTTTATTTGTATGGATAGATTCCTTTCTCCATGTGTACCTACAGGTTACAGGAAAAATGGATTAATTAAGCAAAATGAATTATTTATATGCAATTCTTTATCTTAATAACAAAAAGTAAGCTATTTGAAAGAATTCAAGAGGTTCCAATCAATAGGAGAATCAAATCTAAGGATATTTTTTGAAAATCAAAATGGTAAAAAAAATCACAAAGAATCAACTCGCACAACAGATCAAAAAGAGTTTGAATTTGTTTATCATACAGCAGATCATCAAATTATCAATAAACTGTGTTTATTAGAAAAAGAAAATAAAATGGAACCCAGAAAAATTAGTATAAATCTTGATTTGAAAAAGGAATATAAATTTGTTCTCTTTCAATCTGAGCATATGCATCTTCCTTTCTAACATGTATGCTTAACGATCCGATTTGGAGTTGAGCTGTGATCCAAACTTTGGCTCATATCACCACTCATTTATTTCGATCCGAGCCAAAATTCAAATCAATTTTCTAGCAATTAATGGTCTTCAAGCTAAATTCACAGCCCTTTATGTATGTCAAATTCATTAAAATGTATATTCATTCATTCCTTTATTTGAACCCCTAATCAAACAATGAGATTGTTTCTTTCTTCTTTATTTGTCTCAACTCAATTCCTTTCTTTTCTTCCCTGAACTCCTAACTATAGTGTTAGTTTCAGTACAGAGGATCATTAAATCAAAAGAACTCTGTTGCACTTCAAAATAATCCCACATATGAAATCTAGAAATATTTGAATTTGATGGCCATACATCAAATCTACACTACTTATTTGATTATTTCTGCTGTTTTGGACTAAAAAAATAACCTAAATATTATATTAGAAGACTCCCTGATCGAAAATTAAAAATAAAACCGATGGATAAAGGACCCGAAGATTCTTCAAGGCGATCAAGTCAATCGAGATTTGAAAAACACATTTCATGGAATCCCAATCATCCACTACGCCTCCGATTCCGATCGCTTTCCACAAGTACAAAAAGCACAAATCAATCACCAACAAAGAAACCCACCTGGAAGGCAACCGAAGCCAAGGGGGCCGTCATGCCGCGATAGAAAGCAGCAGGACCCTCGGAGCGCAGAATGGATCGAAACAGTGCGGTAGCGGAAGGTCGGCGAACCTCAGTCCCCGGCGCGGCGGGCTGCTGTATGCGTACTCGAAGCGTATCGAATGGATACCCGGCGACAACACCAGCCATCCCTCCGAGTCCTCCGGCCACGAACTCCTTTCCCCAGCTGCTCGCCAAGAACTCCGGCCAGAAATCCATCGTCGATCCAACATTCCCTTCCAAGGCGGCAAAACCCTGGATCTCAATAGCACGAAATCTCCCCCTTCCCCACCTTAGCTGCCTTTCTGCTATCTGCTTAGATTTCTTGTGATGCTGTAATGAGGAAGGAGAGTCTTCTCGGACTGAAACTCTGCGAAAAGCAGACTGAGAGTTCGGGTAGAGCAAGTTTCTGGTTTTTCTATGTCGTCTTATTCGGACAGATTTAGTGCGGCGTATGGGAGGGCGAGGGTGGCGGAAGATAGACGATGACAGCGGCGGATAAATAGGCGGCTATCATTACATACCCAATACAACACCTAAAACATTATTATTTACAAATCCGACCATCTCTTTTGAAAAAAATATTAGGTCGGGATTTGGGAATTAATTTTCATCCGAATTCTGGTGGCAGGGTATCACGTGTCAAGTGAATCTCACAGCAATACATTGGCATTGGTCAGTGTTAAAATTAATGGGGTCCACTTGCACGTGGCACTCATCATTAAACTCCAGATGCATTCGGAGTCATCACTAGGGCTGTCAAAATGCCTCGTTGTTCGTGAACAACTCATGTTCGACTCGTTAAGAAGCTCGTGTTTGGCTCGTTCTCTAAGTTAACAAGTCTTAAATAACCGAACACAAACAAAGATTTGTTCGTTCTTGTTCTACTCGTTTTAGCTCGAAATACTTATTCCTCAATTTTATATATATATATATATATATATATATATATATATATATATATATATATATATATATATTAGTGAGTAGTATTTTTAAAAAATTTAAAAGATTTATAATCAATTGAAGTTATTAATTAAGTAAATATACTTAAAAAGTATTAGATTCAAATGATGTTTTAAAATAAATTATAATTCATAAATCTTGCCTCAATCTTTAATATCTTATGCTTACGTGATTATGATTGTCAAAACGACTCTTTTTTTCTCGCATAGCTCGTGTTCGGCTTGTTAAGCAAACGAGCCGAACACGAACATATTTTTTGGGCTCGAAATATAAACGAGCCGGACACAAGCTAAGCCTCAGTTACACCCCTAGTCATCACCTAATATTTTTTCCTCTTTCATTCCTTTTATAATTCTTATTTAAATCTCCAAATTTATGATAAAATTAAATTTTCAATATCATATCAAAATTATAAAAGTAAAATATATATTTTCTAACGATGTATTTAGACATCAGAGTATTAACAATAAAATATGAAAATTAGCTATTGGATATATATATTATAATTATGAGGTATATTTGTAAATTTGACAAAAGTTTTTAGAAATTACTTTTAAGTATAAATCTCCCACAGAATTCCTTAAAAAATTAATACCGCTCGGTCGGGCGGGAAAATATGGTCATTGGCGGTGATTTGTATTTTCTAATTCAAGAGCTTTTAAATCCTTTGATAAGCATTAAGATTCGTGTGGATTATTTGATCATTTCAAAAGCAAATCTTTTTAAGTCAGTCGAACTGAAATATGAACAACGTCCGCAGCATAAGATTTTGCTTTGCCGGCTGATTGTTGGCGGGAAGTGGCCAAGTGTTCGTTGATTTCCAAGAGTATGGGGCCACCGCGTGATAAACGCTAGCCACGTGTCATCGCCGAGTTGTGGGCCCCATGACTCGGTTTGGTATATCTTGCATGCAGGGTTCATGAATCTTAATAAATAATAATAATTCTAAATATATTTATAATTTAAATCAGTAACGTAATTATAGGGCTTTAACTGGAAAAAATTTTGCATCACGATTCCGCGTGTATGCAGAAGCGAATGGCGGGGAGCCACGTGGTAAGTGGGCCCCACCATCCCATATACTGGCAAATGACAATGTATGGTGGCGGGGCCCACTTGCCACGTGGCGCCCCACTATTCTCCTCTGCACCTACGGAGTTCTGATGTAAAATTTTTTCCTGCCGGGCCTGAGCAAGTCAACTGTTCAAAATTACTCGTGAACAATATATTTATGTGTGGCTTGATATGTTCGGCTGAGGTTGACTTATTTAAATTAATTAGAAAAAATAGACATAAGGTGTTGGATTAGAACATGAATTAAATCAACGCAATATATTGAAGACAAAATCATACGACCACACAGCTATTATGATTTATACATTGATATAAATATGCATAATATATTATTATATAAATAATATATATAATTTCTTAATTCGAGCCATAATGGGTCGGACACAAACAAATAAATGGTTTTTCGTGTTTGATTCATTTCTAATTCGAGCTCAAAAATTTTGTTATTGCTTAGCTAGTTTACTTAACGAACTATTCAAACACAAGCTGCTTAATGAGTCAAACACGACATGAATACTATGAGCCTAAGTGTGATATTTGGCGATTGTCATATAAGTCCGATTGACTAAGTTAATTACCCAAAACAAACGGAGCACAACAACTCGTTGCCTTTATCCAAATTTATAAATAAGTTTAAATGTAATAACAATAGTAATATTATATGTAACATCTTAAAGGATGAGTGGAGAATGAATGATGCAAAGCACAAAGATCAAACAATGGGTAAACTTTCATAGCATCTTCTTTTTCTAAAGCAACAACAATAATAAAGAATTCATTTCTTCAAAACAACTCTAAGGTATGATAGACCATAATAATCAGATAATCTGATAAAATTTTGAGATATGTTTGTTTGGGAACCACTAATATGAATTCGCCCCGAAAGTATTGTTTAATTTTTGTACATGTTTGTCATCACTAAACCTCTTAGTGAGCTACCACATCGACTTTTTCTTGTAATAAGCTAAAATACATTATAGCAAGCATTGGAGGGACTTCATTTCATAATTCATTGACATGCCAGTTTATAGGGATTGCAGAGGCTCAACCTCCCCTCTACACACACACAAACGCACACATAAACACAGACATAGACACAGACACGGACACAGACACACGCACGTGCACACATACACAAACACACACAAACGAATATATTAAAGATGCTCATATTTGATGCTTACAAACGAAGGTTAAAACCTATATAATGTGGCCAAGGAATGTTTATGTAGAAGTCTAGGACATTTTTAAAATGATGTATATAAATGATTAGAGTGAATGGTGGTTTTTGAAAATGGTTTTGGTACGGTAACTAAGTAAGAAATGGCAACTAAGTCCATTAAATGCATAATTAAACAACTTTTAATTATGAATGAAAATTTTAAAATTATACTTGAAAATGATCATAATTATCCCAAGTTTTAGTTTTTTTTTTTATATAATTGTATTTTTTAAATAGAAAGTGGAAAAATAGAAATTGGAAAATGCATAGAAAATATAGCTTGATTTTTTAAAAAGATTTTGATATTAAAAAAACACAAATAAAAGGGTAAACTTTATATAAATATTAATCTACATGAGATGTATATCGATTCTAAAGATTTTTTTTAATTTTTTTTAAGTTGATTAGGTTAACTAAATAAATGCATAATCGATTAGGTAGGCAATGGCCAAAAAGTTGTCGTGAGGCAAGTAGTTGAAGCATGTAAGTATACGTGTCAAGTATTACAAATTTTTTCAAGTCCATGTTGATTCCACAAGGAAAATGTTAAGATTGATTCAGACAGAAGAATATCTGGTTTACTAACCTACTGAACCTAGTTTGACGAGATCACAAAGGCAAGAATTAAATCCTACAATGCTAAGAAAAATAGTAAGTAAATCAAATAACAAGATCAAGAATAACTAGAAGCATGATGTTGGAGAGTCCTTCATATTGTAAGAGACTCATGCTTATGTTATTCATGTGTAATATGTTTTCATGGTTTTTCTAGGACTAACCTTGTGTGTTAGTTGCCAACTGGAGATAATAGTTTTTTAAGCCTATGATTATGTCAGAAGAAGTACTGAAAATCATATTACAGTTAAGCAGAGCTTAACCATGCAATATTCCTAGGACATTTCAAATCCCCTCTTTAGGTTGAATAACCCTAATAAAATTATGCCTATTTCACTAGGTTTTTATGAGTTAACTTAGTCATTCCACTATGCAATGGGTAGAAGACCTCATGGGAAATCAAGAGTAAACTAAGTTCAGAAATTTAACCTAACAACGTAATTTGCATGCATGATAAGCAAGAAAAAGCATTGCGGGGAAATCACATGCAAGAAAACCATGAAAAACAACCATCCTTATATCACAGAAGCATGAAGGAAACTTAACTACGAGACATGTGAGATAAAAACCAAAAGTGAGTAATTGAAATCATTGAAAACAAACACATCTGAAAATAAAAATATACTACTAGTTTTTTCTCTTCGCACAAGCGGTGATCCTCGCCATAAATGGATACACTCCAAGATTTATCTCTCACACCAACCACAATCCCTGTCTCACAAACTCTCTCTCAAAAACACTAAGAAAACACAAACAAAACCACCCTAAGGGCTTATCCCTCCAAGAAGGAAGAGAGAAACCTCTAACACTCAAAGGAACTCTTCTCTCCAAGATAATCTAGCATCCAACCATCTAAAGATGCATCCTATCGATTAAATAAATGTATTTATAGGTAGGGATCTTCAAAAGGCAATAAATCTTCCCATAATTGAAATCTATGTATGAGGCACACTCGCTCCCATTTCTAGTGCAGCATCATGTTTTGGAATGGGTCCAGCATGGGTGCTTCGGATAGGCGACATAAGGCGCACTATCTTTTAGTGGAGTGAGCGCAGGTGCACCATGTAATGGGAGAGGGCATGCTAATCTTGAGTCATGTTATGGACGCGAGAGCATTGGGCCTTCGATGAAGGACCATTGGGATCTGACATTGTCGTGTTGTACTCATGGAATGAATATTTCACCTGCTCTGTCTTGTGACTTTGCTAAAGGCAGTTGTGGCACAAGTGCATGATGACACAATGTGAGTGTGCTCTGCTCTGCCAAGTGGGGGCGAGCACACTCCATCTCTAGAGCGGGTGCACCCAATTAAGTTTTCACTTATTGGCTCCCAATTCACCTATTTTTCTCCTTAGAAGTGACTTAAACTTTGTAATCTGCACAACATGAAAAAAATTCATTTCGCAAGTGTCATATGATTATAAAATATGCAATAAACACAAGTTAACATGCATATTAGTATACTTATAGATAATTTTGGGTAATTTTTGTATAGAAGGATTAAAATGAGATTTAAGTGAGATAAAAATGATAGAAAAAGAAAAAAAAGCTATTCAAAACATATTCTTTATCAACACATAAATAATTCACCAATAGCGATCACAACAAAATATTAACAAAAAAATTACGGTAAATCACCAAAATCATCAAATTTTAGAAGTGACTAATGATCACGAAACCTGGGTGAGCCTTATGGCTCGACAAGATTGTGTTTGTCGCACTACTCATGGAATGACACTCTCTCGAGTATAAGAGGAAGTGGGAGTAGGCAAAGAATCCCTGTTCTAACTGTGGGTGCATGGGGGCCTCGAAGCACACCGGTGGAGTGCTCCCACATACGGAGTAAAAAAGGAGGCTGGTAGGTATTATCCTTTTTGCATAAATCTTATTTTACATTAAATTTATACCAATTATTCTTTTACACTGACAAATACGGAAAAGAATGGAAGTCAAGTGTTGCAGAGTTATATAAGCGCACACGGCAGTCAGATCAATCCTGGGTGGATAAAAGATCTCAGGTGATCTAGGTAATTCACAAGATTAATGAGTATAAAATTAAAATAACTATCAAAATTTATCTAGTCTCACTTTCTCTTATCACTGTTCTTTAGGAGGCCATCGAAAGGCTCAAGAATAACTAATCTCAGCTGTCAGATTGTGGTTCAGGCACATCTCACGATCATTCTGAGTGCGACCTCTAAAGGGAGGATATTGACGGGAAAAATAAGGGCGAGGTCTACGGGTTCCCAGGCACTGGCCTATGATGTCTGCCCTACCTCTAGCACATATGGTGCATCTAATTCCACTGCACAGAAGGAGAAGATGTATCGTCAGGTTAGTGCTGAGATTGCTGCCCAGGTAGCCTCCTTGAGCTCAGAGATGAGGGTAGAGATCGAAGCGTTGCTGCGTTTTGAATTGTGGAAAAGGAAGGTGTTAGTTCAAGATGAGGATGAAGATGATGCTGAAGAGGAGAGGACACATGAAGCTGACGAGGATGAGTAAGGGATTATTTTTTGTTTTTTTGTATGTTAAAAAATTTATTGTTAGCGAACATTATTTTTATTGTACAGTTGTACATTTCATTTGGTTTAATTTAATTCTTTTTCTTTTAATTATGTATATGATTTATGCGTTAAATAGTTTTGTTATGTTGTACTGTGTTTTGATCGCATTGTTACAATTGCAGGTGCGTTGATTGTAGTGTTGAAAGAGAGCTTTATTTTTTTTTTATGGTACAAATTTTTTATGGCTTACCGACAGTTTTATGACCACTTGATTATATGCTGACGATTTTTTGCTGGTCTATTGAACAAGTCACATCTAAACAAAGTGTTGTACTTTTGCAACAAATAAAATCATCGATAAATTCCCACAGTTAACCGACGGTCATACGACATATTACCTATAGAACTGCGACACTTTTCTGACGGAAGTAAAACACTTTTCCTACGAACAAATGCGTCAATTAGATAACCGTCGATCAAACTACATTTAAACATGACATGTTTTACTAACATAAACACACACATTTCCAACAAAGTGCAACACATTTCTTACGGACATATGCGTCGGTTATATAATCGATGGTCAAGCCATGGTTAAACATGACGTGTTTTTAGATCTCCAGGTACAGTTATGGTATGTCGGATGTCCATCGGTTAATGCACACCGTCATTAAATCCGTCGATAATTTTATTACCAACAAACATTTTTGTTACGTCAATTTAGCAATCACTAAATCGTTAGTAGATATATTATCTACAGTTTTTATGTTATTACCGTAGCTAAATTTCTATAGCGCACCACAATAATCATCGGGAGGAGGGAGGAGGGGGAATGTGGCAAAGTCATAATTGTGTATTGACAAAAATTCTGCTTGAAACTTATTTACTTTTTTAATTAAGTAGCATATCAACTAAAAGACTAACTTCACCAAAGCTATCCTAACTCATATCATATACCACTAATTGTGATCCTCATGCATAAAGAGTGTACGTTGGTATAATGAATGTTAGGTTTTTATTCAACTTAAATATTTTTTTGATCACTTATGAGAATCTTTCTCCCTTTTTTTTGGGCTCTTTACACACACATATGTGTGTGTGCGCGCGCATGAGCGAGCCTTGGCTCATTGGTTGCGGCCGTTGGCGTAAATCACTCAGGTCAGAGGTTTGAATCTCACTCATTACGGAAGGGTATAAATAGCACATAAGACTGGAAGGGGGTCTGCTCCTCAATCAGTTCAACCTATAGAGGTTGATCGGCAGTCTGCGACTGTCGATCATTCTTTTATATATATAACATATGATTTTATATCTAACATTGACTAATTATGCTAATTTTACATATCAAAATTCTTTTTTAATCTTCTCCACTATGCTAGCTATTGTCCTCGATTCCAATGTTACTTACTTTTCTTTTCTTTCTAAAATGTTTTGTTCTATCAACTCAGTTGATGGTACATCATTATTATATACCATACTACATCAATAATTGGTTAGAGGATTAGCTTATTTCATTATTAAATACTACATTTTACATGCATTACATCAGACATTCTCTAGCTTCAACTTGCTTGGCTTGCATTATCACTATTCTTCAAAAAAAGAATTTCATGAGCGACTTACTCTTTCTTTTGAACTCTTGCACTCTCACATTTTTAGCTATAGTTATTGGTTACTATGATGTTATGAGCTTGAAAGCCTATTGATAAAAAAAATTATTATTAGGTTCTATTCCTACTTGAGCACCTGGTGGGTGAGTTATTTTTCTTCATTGGTTACTTTCTAAAGTATGTAGAGATCATGATATTCTCTCAATTTGCTATACATTGTGGTATTTATAATGAGATTACCCAAATGACATCTATCATGAGAAAATACATACACTGAGACAGATTGTCACTTCATTCATAGAGAGATTGTTGTTCTATTTTTCACCTTGAGTCCATTACCTTATGAGAGCATCCACTTGATACTTTTATCAAATCTTGCTTCTTAGGATATTCAATGATTATTTACTAAATTAACTTGATATTATATGTTTTGCAATATAATTATATGCATGCTTTGAATCATTATGTGTCTCTCTCATCAATAAGAATATGCCCCCATGATTGTATACCTTGTTCTCCTCTTTTGCCAATAATTAGGCCAATATAATCTTGCATAATTATGTGTCTCTCTCTCATCATTATTTATTCCATTTTCTTCTCTTCAACAGCGCTTATCCTCCCATATCTGCATTCCCTTCTGGCTGCTACTATACTGTGCTCTATCTCTTCATCTTCTAGTTATTTTTTGTTCTCTTCAGTCTACCCTTTACCATATTCTCCCCTCTTCTCTCTTGAAGGTCAATAGGATTTAGAGATAAGCTTCAGTATATAAAAAGAACTCCTACTCAGCTCCATATACTCAAGGATAAATATGGATTTTTTTTATTTTTTTATTTGTAATTTGTTTGTTAAAATCCTAATCAACTTTGTTTAAAAAATGGGAGAAACAACAAAGAATTAAAAACTGATTATAATCACTTTCTGGATAAACTCAAAATAGATTAATATTGAGGTTTCGTTTAAGAACACGATAAAGCTCCGTTCCGTTATAGTGTGTCGACGTCTGAAAAAGCTTTCATTTGGTGAAACAACGTCTTCTAAATATCTCCTGAAGTCGTTTCGCAAGGACGTTAAATTTTTGTTGTTTTAGAATGTAGACCGTCTTATTCGTTGAACGGCTTTTAAAGGGGCATCAAACGAAGCCCAAATTTACTAGGTACACAACACCAATGAAAGGCATCTTATGCTCAACATAATATTGTAATATAATTGTATAATACATTATCTAAAACCTAAGTTAATCAAACTAATCCCTTCTGGTGCATATAATCAATGTTCTTAATTATCCATATAAATGATCTTGACATAAATTGTTTCTTAATTGTAAACAATAAAGCAAACATTTTTCATGGAATTTCTAAAAATTTTATAGAATTTAAACCAATGTTGCTGTATACTTAAATTCAATTAAATAATATATTTGATTATTTTTAAAAATAATAATTTTATTTTAAAGGTTACGTTCAACCCAAAGCAGTACGTGCATGGCAAGTCCATCATTATCTATTTGCTTCTCTCCCACTCCCCGCATGAATTCTGAAGCCATTATCCAAAGTTATCACAATCTGCTCTTATCTACTTACCTTTTCCCTTCAAGCCTTGTACAAATGTATCCAACTCGGCAAGCTGAATATTATTTATAGAATAAAATAGTTTATATTTATCTTAATTACTTTCTTAAACAGCTATTCATTAGCTGTCTTGTCTAGGGTTGTGAGTCAAGCTAACTCGAGAGCCGGCTCGAGCTCTGCTTAATTAGTGGCTCGTGAACTGTGGAGAAATATTTGCATACGAAGAACGCACGCAGCTCTGCGTGAGTAATAACCCCTCCATAATCTTTATTTCGGGATTATTGAGAGGTTATTGACAGGTTGTTGGGTATTAATTTCAATAACTAAATAACCCCAATAACATTCGCGGGTTCCATTTCAATGTCATTAATAAGGTATTATGGCAGTATGACAGAGTTATCAAAAGTACGCACACAGAGCTACGTGCGTTCTCTGTATGTATGCAAGGTGAACTAGTTCAATGAACTAGAATTGGTAAAAATTCCTTTTAAACATTGTAAATTTAAAACAATTATCCACTGCTCAATTTCCTTCCAAAATTTTCCGCATTGTCACTGATTTTAATGTATAATTTCACAATTCTCAAAAAGAGGGCAATTGACTCTTCTGAAAATCTGGTAGATCAAGCAAACAAAAGGATATTTTTGTAATTTTTCTGTTCAAAATTGCTCTTATTAATAAATAGTATATTTCATTTTGATTCAAATTAGACTGAGGAGTTGTCTTTGTAAAGTTACTTGTTGGACATGAGGAATAAAGAAAAGAAATAAAGAGAATTTAATGAGATTTATACGTTATAACTCTAATTCAACTCTATGGGCTTCGGTTATGATTTGTTGGATGTCAGCAAATTTGTGGAACTTTGAACATTTTAAGATGTGGGACTAAAAAAAGACGCAAATGGTTAAAAACCATTACAGATGATTAGGGGTGTAAATGACTAAGGCCACGAGCTCAAGGTCGAGCTGAGGTTGTTGATTAAACAAGCTCAAGCTTAACCTCATTCCGGTTCAGCTCATTAGCTCACGAGCCTGCTCAATTAGCATATCCTTAGTCATTTCTATACATTTTCTGGTGAGCAGCCGCTACATCCGCCTCTTCCGAACACCAATACTTTCTCCGGTGAGCTTTTGTAAAAATTCAATTTTTAGTTTGAGCTCGCTAGCAGGCTGCTACCATTAAGAGCCGAGTTTGAGCTCGAGCTCATTGACAGATGAGCTGAGCTTGAACTTGGCATGGCGCGAGCTCTACTCGAATCGTTTACACCCCTACACCTGATGACCTGAAAGCTACATGGTTTATTTATTTATTGAGGATTTACATACGTACCTCTCAATTCCCATGTATTTACATACCTAACACTTAAACTTCAATTTTACAAACATACCACCTTACTTTTGAAATGATGTGTTTCAATTTTTTAAAAGTAAAATTTGATATTTTTGATGTGATATGAATGATATGGATGGTATAACAATAAAAAATAAAGGTTAGGTGTTAGATATGTAAATAGATAGGAATTGGGTGGTATGTATGTAAATGCTCCATATTTATACATTTCTTTCCTAAATATGCATTTTATTTAGCTAAAAACGTGAAAGCTTAAATGTTTGATTGGTTGAAGTTATACATACATATATATATAAATGGTTCATGCCGCAAGCCTTGGCCTGTTGGTGCCGAGGTCACTGTAAGTCTCCTAAGGTCAAGGGTTCGATCCTACCATGGCGCGGGAGCTCTGGAATTATAAGCACGTGGCGTCAGACACCTCATCAGGGGTGCTATAGCGCAAAAGGGAATCGGTATTTGTGTGTGTGTGTGTGTGTGTGTTTGTGTGTGTGTGTGTGTGTGTGTAAATGGTTTGATGAAATAATGATTGGAATGAAATCAAAAACTCGGTCGATTAAACCCGATGACCATCTTTCGAGCTTGAGCAAGGTCGCAAGTTTCTTGACGAGTTAAGTATGGATTCATTTAGTTTTGGCACAAGTGACATTGGTAAATTCTAATGAATTTGTATTGAACTCAACAAACTCCGAATGAATTATGCTTTAGGTTAATCAAACATAGCAAGCATGTTGAGTTCACTCACAAGCTGCCTGCCAGAGTTCATTGGGATTTATAAGTTAGCTGAGTTTGTCTTGCTTGGTTGAGTTGTGTTACAATGGACATGAAGTTAATTTCCTCAGGTCCCACTACAGCTTGTTTTATTTTGTACATATATGTCACCTTTTATATATATATATATATATATATATGAAAATATGTATTTTACTTCTCAAAGTGAAAATATTGTTATATTAATGTGTCGGGTGTATAAATCTAATAATTAAAATTTTGATATTAGATATGTAAATACATAAGAATTCGGTGCAAAAGAAATCGTTGATCTTTTTATTTATTTAATGAATTAATCGATGAATTTATATATAGTGCTTGCATAAAGATATGGGTATATAGTCGTTAAGAATTTGAGCTTGATTCTTTTTAGGCATCAGAGTAATAGTAGAATGTTTCTCACAGTTTAAAAGAGTAGAAGTGGTAGAAAAAAAATGTCGAATGGCTTGTAGACAAAGATGTGCAGTGATATTTCATGTTTCTCAAAGGAGATCAGAAGTAAAATCATCTGGCCTAGACGCCATGTCAGTACCAATAGAGCAAAAGACTTAATTTCATTCTCAGTAAAATCATCAATAAGAGAGCAAATGTCACAAGTTGATATAATGTGAGGAACATGAATATCAACTGATGATAAAAGATCACGAGAACTATCAAGAAGAACAACAAAATAAGCTACAACATCATTGACAATTTCATTTTGACTGAAGATGCATTTGTTATCAGTAATGAGCTGCCTTATGATGTTCCTGTCCTGTTTGATTTTGATTCTTTGATAAAGGAATTTTAAATCGTATTCACCTCTAGTAAGTCGAGCACATTTTACTCTTTGTTTATTCCACTGACTTTCACAAGAGGCAACTTTAATCATGTTTTACAGGTTGATTCTCAAGGGCAAGCATTATTCCACTTTGCTCATGCTTTAGATCAACAATAGTAGTAGAAAGGAAGAGAGAAGTATTCCAAGTAGTGCATTAGAGAGCATTCTTCATATTTTTAATATGGGAAACTATACCATGGAGAGAAAATATGACCCAAAAGAGAAGAGAATAGGTGAATGATTGGATGTAACCGATTGAAGAACTTTAAAAGTAGAAATGAAGAGATGATTAAACGTGTAAAAATGTTGGGTAGAGCTCGAGTTATTTTTATTTCGTCACTGAGCCTGGGTGTAATTCTATGAATTCAAGTTGACGTATTTATCATAAAAGAAAGATAAAGATATCAATTCAAGTTAATAATATTTTAATAAAATGGTAAATAAAATGAGCACATAGGAGATAACTAATAAAAATTATTTAATATAAAAAATATATACTATATATTTAATATTTTTAATAACTTATAATTAAAATGTTAAATTTTAATATATTTTGAGTGTTTTTAATATTATATTTTTTATAAATAGGCTGTCTCAGGAGCTAATTAGTTAAGCCGTGGTTGACTTGCGCTTGACTTGTAAGATCAGATTGTGGGTCAATTATCGAGCTCTCTGAGTTGGGTCAAGAGCCGGCTTGGGTCAATTACACCCTAGTGATGATTAATAATGAATATATGTCATTTAGATGTATAATTTTTGTATAATACAAAAAAATTAATTTTTCAAAAAATTATCACCGAATCGTATATATTTTAAAGTAATTATCAAAATATGGAATTTTCATAGAAAAAATATTGATATTTGCCCTCAATGTTTTATCTAATTTTCATCAATTTGATCATAAAAAGTATAATGCAAGAATTTATTTGTTATTTGTTTTCGCTCAAGGGATAACAAACTTAATTATTCTCATAGAAATTAAGGTATTTAACCATTTTTTTTATTTTAAATTGACTTAATTTTTTTTAAAATACATTTTTTCTTATTCAAACAATTTATTATATGTGAACAATGAAGAATTGCATATAATTAAATTGCTACAAATTGGATGTTAATTTATTGATAATAGATACATATACCACACCAACTCAATTATATTAATAGTTCATGAAAAACTTCTCTCTCTTTCTCTCTGTCTGTAAACAAAAACACAAATAACGATATATAATAATTTTAAATTAATTTTTATCTGGCTGAAACGGAGCTCACATGCCGAAGTGGCTTAATTTGCTCACTTGTCGAGCTCACATGCCAAAGCGACTAATCCATCTCATTTTAATCTTCCCCAAGATGGCAATTTTAACATACATCTACCGAAATAATTATTCAAGGAAGTCAACATGACCAACCCGTACATATCCTTCTCTCATTGAAGAACAACACTTGATATTGGGAATTCAGTCCCATCACCCAAACATTGGAGTCACCGTGTCAACAATATTTACATTAGTTGACAATACCTCATAATTATGATGTCTTGATGTTCTACTTTGACAATTTTACAATATTTTCTATCATATATTTAAAAGAGCTAACAAAAGGAAAGAGAAAGGGAATTGTCTGGATCTCCCTCCCCCTCTCTCTCTCTTTATTCCTCCCTCATTTCCCTTTCCTAGGGGGCTCCAAATTTCTCCGCCTCTTGCTCTTTTGTTCTTCCTTTTGAAAAACTCTATGACCTTGAATCACTTTCATCTTGCTCTCCCCATATAAACCGTCTTCTTATATTGTTGGGTCTTCATTCAAGCTATATGAACTCACAGACAATATAAAACTCTACATACTACTCTGATTCAACAATACACACACGTAGTATTTTGGCTAAATGATGAAACTAAGATCCTTAAACTTCTTAAAAAATAAAGATATATAATTTTGATTAATTTCTTAGTTTCATACTCTTTTATTATTAGAACTTAAGGATATAATATATATATATATATAGTGTGTGACTTTTTATATTCTTGAGAGATTAATTAATATCAAAAAAATAATAATGGGAGGTATTAATTATTTATTAATTATGAAATACACAAATATCTTGAAAATGTAATGGCACTAAGATCAATTAAATATTTTATATTGTTGGAACATTCTGAATAGATAATACATAAAAAAATGTTACAATTACGAAGTACAACAGGATCATATAAAGCTTCCCACGCTTGTTTTGTCTCTTATCTCTTCAAATGGTTCAGAATTTCATTAGAGGAGAGCGAGAGCGAGAGATGAAAGCCAAGAAATGCGATGCGACATATCACAGCACTGTCACTGTCCCTAAACTCTTACAGATCGCTGTAAATAAATAATAAAATGTTTTGCCCCATATCACTCCATTCTTTTATATATCAAAGTTTTAAAGATTTCACAAGTCATATTGAAGAAAATAAATAAAAGGGAGACATTAAAGCAATACACATAGATTGCAATCTGAAGATTATTATAGGCTTGTTTTGATCGTTGAAACAATCAGTCCATGTAGTCGCAATTTTCTTGTAAAGTGTCAATACGTGTGATCATGATTTTCTTATGAGACGATAAGCGAGGCCCAGAAAATTTGGGTCGCAGATTTATCAATCTCTGACTTGACAAAAATTTCAAGGAATATAGTATAGGACTTTCTCCACCTCTTTTATTAAGTTCTAATGATAAAAAATGATACCAAGTAAGTTTAAGAAATGCTCAAACTTAGTTATTGGAAGTGCTTTAATCATCATATCTGCGGGATTATCATGGATACTCGTCTTGCTGACAATAATATCACTACGAGCGATAATTTCATTAATGAAGTGATAATGAACATCATTTTGCTTAGTTATCTCATGAAACATTTGATTTTTGTTAAGATAAATAATACTCTAACTGTCACACAACAGTGTGGTTATCTTCAAATCTTTACTAAGCTCTTCAAATATATCTTTCAACCAGAGAGTTTTTTTGCATGCTTCAGTGATTATCATATACTAAAATTCAATTGTAGATAGTGTCACAGTTGCCTGTAAAGTAGTATTCCAGCAAATCACACAACCATCAATGGTAAACATATATCATGTAAGTGATCTCCTTCTATCAAGATTTCTAACAAAATCTAAATCAACCTAGCAAAATGATTCTATATGTAGTTCTTCCAAACTATAAATAAGTATCTTTTGTTCCACATAGATACCCGAGGATCTACATAACCGCTTTTTAATAATCTTTACCTAAATTACTCATACATCTACTAACTGCATTGCTTGCATATGATAAGTCGGACGAGAACGTACCATATCATAGATGAAGGATCCCACTAAACTGGAATACAAAACTCAAAGCATATATTTAATCTCGCCATCAGATTGTGAACAAAAGACTAATGAAAGTCCAAAACATGCACCTAATTGTGTACTAAGAGGCTTGGCATTCTACATTTTATATATATATATAACTAACATTTTTAATGTACATTTCTTTTACTTAGAAAAATTTATTTGCATTTCTATCTCACTAAATATCCAAGCCAATTATTTTATTTGTAGCTCCCAAATCTTTTATCTCAAATTCATTGCTCTATTGGGCTTTTAATGTCTTAATATCTTCTTTATCCTTAATTGTTATCAACATATCATCAACATTTAAGAGCAAGTAGATAAATGTTCCTTTGTTATTATTATTGAAGTAAACAAAATTATCCTAACTACTCTTAAGCTCATGGACAATCATGAATGAGTCAAATAACTAATACCACTGCATAAGAGACGGTTTCAGATCATTGAGAGATTTTTTCAACAAACGATAGATCTTCTTTTTTTGCAACCATGAAATACTTAGATAACTACATATAGATGTCCTCTTCAAGCTCTCCATACAAAAAATAAAGTCTTTTCATCTAAGTGCTTAAGCTCAAGATCATTCTTAGTCACAATACAAAGTAAAGCTCAAATTGAGCTATGTTTGGCTACCATAGAAAATACATATGTATAGTTCACACCTGGAATTCGATTGAATCCTTTGCAACAAACTTAGCCTTATATCATGCATTGTCAACTCCTGGTATGCCTTCCTTCTTCTAATACACTCATTGCAATGAAAAAACTTCTTGTCTTGAGTATTGTACCAAATCCCAAGTTCTATTGTTTTGTAGGGATTTAGCCTCCTCTTGCATACAATCATTCACTTATTAGAGTCAATTGAATTTACATCTTCTTTATACCTAAAGGTTCTTCATTGCAATTGATACCTTCAGCTACATTTAGAAAGAAGCAATCAAACCAGCCTCACAATACCTCTGGGGCAGCTTTTTTTCTCTTATTATTCTATTATGGGCAAATAACATCATCATTATTAACTGAATTTAACTTTGAAGTTATACCCAAGGATGTACCCGTGTATAATTCTAATGCTTCACTTTTTTGCTAAACATTTCTTTCAAATCATTATTTTTAGATTTAGTAGTAGATATTGTATAAACTCATCAAAGTCAACATCTCTATTAAAAATCACTTTTCTTGTATCTCGACATCATAACTCATAATCTTTAACTCCAGTTTTATAACCGAGAAATATACACTTTATAGATTTAGGATATAATTTATCATTAACAATATATAAGAATATATATAGGACAACAAAAAATTTTTTAATTAGATTAATCTGTATATTTACCTTACTGGATCTCTTGTGGAGTTTTTTTTTTGTGATTAGTTATAATGGAAGGAAGGTGATTTACCAAGTAATAAGTTGTAGAAGCAACTTCATCCCAAAATAACTTAGATAGCTTGATATTGGAGAGTATGCAACAAACCTTCACCATTTAATCATGTTCATTCGCTCTGCTGCACAGTTTTACTAAGGTCTTAATTACAGAAGGTGTTAAATTCTATTGAACAAAATTCCAACCCTTTTTAGTGAGAAGATGTTTGATTTTCTTTCTAGTTAGTTTCTCGATCATTACCTTCAATTCCTTAAATGTAGTAAAAACATCACTCTTTCATTTCAAGAAGAGAACCCAAATTTTTCTGGAGAAATCATTAATGAATGTCACATATATCTAGTGCCTCCTTCTCATAGTGCTGTAGATGTTCCCAAAATTTCAAAATGTATGTAGTCTTTTCAGCAGTACTGTAAATACCAATATTGAGCTTAGCTCTTTTCTATTTTCTAAATACACATTATTCACAAACCTTCAATTTAGTAATTCTTTGAACATTTAGAAGTTCCCTTCTACTCAATTTAGCCATCTCATTCTCACTCATATACCCAGGACGCATAGACCAAAGTTTAATTGCTCTATCTTCAGACATGAAAGAAGTAGTAATTGTCCTATCACCTTTTATATTAGAGACTTTATAATGAATAGTCCAAAAGCCTTCTTTTCTCCCTCATCATAATAAGAGATCCTTTGTTAACCTTCAAAACTCCATCTTCACAAAGTACTCATACTTTTAGCATCAATAGTACTTAAATAAATTATGTTACTTTTCTAGACACGAGACATGTTTCACATCTATTAGTGTTTTGATGACTCCATCAAACATCTTGATTCTATTAATTATGGCATCAATTATCTTGCAAGGAGTCATTAACATTGCACCATCTGACACCATTTCATATGTTAAAAATTATTCTCTATTTGAACATATATGAAACATGCAGGCTGAATTAAGAACTAAAAACCACATGGTTCTCCTTTGGAGACAACTAAGAGTCCACCATCATTAACAACTTCTTTAATAACACTGGCTTTACCAAAATGATATGATTACTTTCTGATTTGAAGTTACTTTCTTATTTTTATTCTGTAATTTGTAACATTCAAATTTGATGTGACCCTTTTTCTTAAAAATAATTGTAGATCTTATCTTACTATTTGAATTTTGTTCTGTTATTTGTATCAACGCTATAACTCTCCTCTTGAGTTCTTTTTCGAAAGATAAAACCTCCTTAAGCAACATGTTCATCAGCAAGTTTGTTCATCTTCTGTTTAGAAGAGCAACATATACTTTGTCAAGAGTAAGTGAATCTCACCCACACAATATGGTATCTCTAAACTTTATATATGATAAAGACAGTGAGCACAACAAGATTAATGGAAAATCTTCTTCGTCATACTTAACTTCAATGGCTTTCAAATCAAAAATGAGTTTCTTATAAAAAATTAAGTGATCTATAATAGATGCACATTTAGCCATTCTATGAGAGTACAAATGTTGCTTCAAGTGTAACATATTGGCTATATTTTTTCATCATGCACATTTTTTATAATTTGAGCCACAATCCAGCAATGGTCTTTTCCTTTAAAATATCTTGTAGAATTTAATTTGATAGATGAAGGCAAATTTGAGAAATATCCTTTCGATCTTTACGTTGCTTCTCCTCTAGTGTCCACGATGAAGGCATCTTTTCGAACCTAAGTCGCGCATCATCTAATTATCCACCTACGTTTAGACTGCCTGCATCTTACCCTACTAAAAAGGAAATATGGTGTTGCGAACTAAAAGAGGGATGTCATACTTTATTGTTGTCATCGTGGATATTAAAACTATCTCTGATACCACTTGTTGGAACTTGATATTCAATCAACGCGACAATAATAAAATAAACAAAAGAAAGATCATACAAAATTTGTGGAAAACCCAAGATAGGAAATACCACACGCAAAGAAGGATAAATAAATATATCAAATAAGAGATTACAAGTGGAGAGTGTTTTGCACAAAAATGAAGAGGGGTAATTATAATTTTAGCAAGACCTGTTTAAAGAAAATAATAAAAATAGAGCTAAGAAGGTTTAAAGACTATTATAAGCTTGATCTAATTGTCGAAAACCTTCAATCCGAGTGCTCACAATTTCATTCTAAGCCTTAATATGCATGATCATATTTTTTGTATGAGAAGATAAGAATGATGATAGTTATACCTGAAAAATGTGGTTCCCATGGAATATCAATGGAAATGCATTTCGACAACACAAAAATTCATTGAAAACCATTTTCGATGGATTTATAGCCAAAATTTTGATATGAATCTTCTATAATTTAGTCCAATTGAGTGCTTTATCCCACACGAATTCTCACTGAAGAGAAAAATTATTCTGTTCGGAGTTCGGACGTGAGCTGCGTCCGAACGACGGCTATGATACAGCCGAGATCAGAGATCACAGTCGACCTTGGCTGTATCACAACCATCTTCCGGACGCAGCTCGCGTCCCAACGACGGACGAAATAATTTTCCTATAGAAGAAGGGAAATTTATGAGAAATTTAATGACAGAGTTTAGAGCAATAACATTTAACGAGTCTTTATACCATGAAGTGGGGTCGACTAGAAGAATCTTTTTCCTCCATTGAGTCCTATCAAGTGTTATATTTACGTGTAATTCTAATAATTTAAGATTATTTTTTTATACAATAAACCCAAGTCTTTTTGGTCCTCTACCTTTCTTATCATTTGTCGAGTCTAGAATATCTACTCTCCTAATCGGAGCATCAGATGGTCGATGTTTAATGTGACCAAACCATTATTGACAGAATTTAATTCCGACAAGTTTTCATGCATTTAACTTTTCAGACGGATTTCCCTCATCGCCCTGCTGATCATATATTCTGGAGTAACGACATATCTGTTTTGAAAAACGACGACAATAAAACGAAAAATCGGATCGAGAAAATTCGCAAAACAGGAACACAACGGAACACACAGATTTACGTGGTTCGGCAAATTGCCTGCGTCCACGGAGTTACAGAAGATTTTATTACTTTGAAGATTACACTGTCGGTCGCCTCGATATTTACAAGAAAAAACTCAATCTCTCTCTCTCCTCACCTTCTTTCTCTCTACGGAGATCACACCGAGAAGAAGCAATTGTTGAGAGTTCAGCTACAAATCACATCGTTTCTTACAAGAAAGAACTCTCTCTCTCCACCAAAAAGGCATATAATGATGGGAAGCGGGGAGTCTTTCTTCAATTTCTCTTACAATTCCCGTAAGCCAAAACCGAGGGAGAAAAAAAAACCAAGGTGCAATTAATACCACTTTCCTTAATCTTCTTCTTCCTCGGCCGATTAAGGAAGGCTTTAATTGCCAAAAGTAGGGAGGTGGGAGAGCTAAAAGCAGACGGAAAATCCGGGCCACAGAAATAACAAGGGATGAAATAAATTATTTTAAAACCTTTAAATAATTTCCAAATGTTGTAGAGATTAGGGCTGTCAAAAAAGCTCATTGTTCGTGAACAGTTCGTGTTTGGTTCATTCAATAAGTAAATGAGACGAACACAAACAATTTTTTTCGTTCGGTAAGTTAAACGAACTACACACGAACAGTAATGTGTTTGTTCGTATTCGAATCATTATTATTTGAAATATAAAATAATTTAAAATAATTATATATAAAAAATTTATGATATTTTAAAAAATTAATTTTTTTAAAAATATATATATACTTAATAATAATAATACATTAATATACTATATTAGTAGTATGCTAATATAGATATTATATATTTATATAATATAAGTTATATAATTAATATAATATATTATTTATATATATCAATATTAGGGCTGTCAAACTGGCTCGTAGTTCGCGAACAGCTCGTGTTTGACTCGTTCGTTAAGAAAAGAACACAAACAGTGACTTCACGAACAATTTCGAACACAAGCTTATTTCAAACAAACTAAATTTCAAACGAACCGAACACAAAAACAAGCTCTGTTCGTTCGTGTTCGGTTCGTTTACACCCCTAATTGAGACTGCCAATCAGGAGTGAAGTGGACTAGGCTCCACAATACTCAACAATATCATCTGTGCATAAATCAAAAAATTAAATTAAGAGTCTTATTGATTATCTATTTCTCACCTACAAGTGTAATTAAGAAATAATCAAATTTTATATCATACTATCAAAGTTTGTAATGCAATGCGATCCAATCACATTAACCATAATAATGACTAAAAAAAAAAACATAGGTACAAAAATAAACATCTAAATTTAAAGAATTCATCGGAAGTCCTATAATTTAATTTAGCTACAAAAGTATTAATTGCAACTTTTGAAATGGACTTCTTACTTTGATATTAAGGATAAAACTCCAGTTAATCTGGTTTGAATTTCTTTTCCTAATATGTTTTTAAATTTGATGAATTACTAAGTCTTACATGCTGCGACTGTTGGGAAATTTTGGGCAAAGAAATGCAACAGGAATCAACACAAAATCAGAAGAATACAGAGATTTAACGAGGTTCGGCAAAGATGCCTACATCCTTGGGAGCAGAGCTGTGAATTTCACTATTTCAGAGGAATTCAGTTACATACCTTTAGGGTTACACACACATATATATATATATATATAAAACCCACAGATAAATTACTAACACGTCATCGCTCTCCCCAACCCACTAAATTACAAGAGACACTCATCTTCAATCCAGGAGAGACACCTCTTCATTCCAAGAGACTCCGAATTTCTGATATATGAGTCATACTGTCGGCTAATTTTTTTTTTTTTGAAAATAAAATTTGAAAATTTAATTTAATGTAATATGTAAAGTATTTTATTTTGATTTTTGAAAATGGTGATATATTATTTTATTTTGAAAATAACGAGACCAGATAGATCTCATATCAAATAGTTTAAATAGTTGAGCACAATACCACAAGTGACACATCATCCCAAAAGATGAGCGTACCACTTGTTAGTAGAGCTTAACTATCTAAACTTAAAAGTTTATGACCCTATTTTGGTCGCGTATTTTTATAACTGATAAATTCCCCGTCTAATGCACGGATTAGGCGGGGTTTAGATTAATCTGGGTTCCTAATTCCCTATAGAGGCAAGCCTCATAGTTAATTACATCTTAAGCAACCGAAGTCACCTAAGAAAACTCTCGATAAGGATCATGGGTTTTGTCTTCAAGGATATCAACGTTTAGGTTTTCACGATTGGTGGTAGGAAAATCAAAGGGAATGGTTCAATGTGGAACAGTTATTCTCAGAATCCAAAGAAGTGAAGAGTAGGAGACGTCGAAGATACTGAAAGAGTTTCAGTGACATCTCAAACTAACCTATGATTGGGCTTGACATCTTTGAAAGTGAAGTCATGTTTGATATTTCGATCTTGCAAGTTATTTAGAAGTGTTGGGATTTATATCTACATGTCACATGTAAATGACCCAAAAATATGAGAGGGTTTATGTCGTGCCAAACGACAACCTCGGAATCCTAAACGAGTTTAGGACTTATATCGTACGATGTACGATCGTACTCGATCCTAAAAGATAGTGTGAGGGTTTATGTCGTATCAAACGACGACCTCGACGTCCTATAGATGTTATTTAAATCTACGAAAGTCCGATCGAAGGTCCTCCATTCGTCCTCTGTCGTCTCGTCTCGAGAAAGAGTAAAGATAGGAAAAAAAAGAAAAAGAAAAAAAAAACCATGCCTCGAACGGCCTATCCTAAGGGCATATACAAGAGAAAATGTGTGTAAAGAAAAGGAAAAAACAAACATGCCCTAAAGGGCCTATCCTAGGGGCAAGTACAGGTATGCAAGGTAAACAGTAATCAAAATAAACTAACCATGCCCTAGATGGCCTATCCTAGGGGCAAGCATGAAAGAAAAAGTATAAATGCAGGTAAATGTATATACAAAGAGTAAAGGAACGCATGCAAGAAAGTAAATGAACTGTACAATAAATAAATGTGTACCTGGCCAACTCCGTCGATGCCTCAGAAGCAAGCTACAAACAACTATATAATCAAGTTTAGCTATAAACATATAAAATATCAAAGTGGGGGAATAAGAATTCTATTTGAGGATAGGCTCAGTCTATAGACTTCTTTTTATCTCGATCCCACAGGCAACCCGAAGTACTGAAGTCTGTATCAATCTCAAATCAAGTCACCGGCAAATCACCCTAGAGTAGGCAATCCTAATCCCTACCACTTAATTAGTGAGTGAACCAGTTTGTAGTATCTGAATTCCTTGAGAGTGAAGTATCTGATGCGTTGTAGTATCTGTTCTGTGATGTGCAAGGTGTGTTAACTGGTGTATAGTGTATAGTGTGTAGTAGGGTAATGTGTAGTGCATAAGGTGTAATGTGTAGTGTGTGTGATATTTAATATGTGATGTGTATGTGTAACATTTAATAGGTGGTGTTTGTGTGTGATGTTTAATGTGTAGGGTGTGCATGATAAGTTTGATAATTATATGTGTTGTGTCGATGCGATATGTTTGATATGTCGTGTTTGGTTTGATATACTGAATGTGTTGTGTATGATGCGATGTGTGATATTTGTGTGTGCTATTTAATATATTGTATGTGTTTGATGTGATGTGTTTGTTGTGATATATGTGTGATGTGATATGTGTTGTGCTATGTGCGTGGCATTTGATTTGATGTGTTGGCGTAGTATCTGTTATCGTGCAGGTGCAGTGTTTATTGTCGTGCAAGTGTGGTGTAGTATCTGTCGTGCAAGTGTAGTGTAGTATCTGTTGTGCAAGTGTAGTATAATATCTGTTGTGCAAGTGTAGTGTAGTATCTGTTATTGAAGTATCTGTTATTGAACCAGCCTAATATCTGGTGTCGTAGTATCTATTGTCGGTTCGCGGATTTCTTAAAAGTAGGGATTAGAACTACCTAACTCAAGGTAAAATGGGCATCTATCTCTGAGTATTGATTTTTTTTTTTTTTATTTATTATTTGTCTCAGTTATAAAAGCACGATTATTCGAGTGTGCATCATCGCTCGTACCCCGCATGTCCGACTTATGCTCCCACTTTGACATTTTATATGCTTATCAATAATGAAGTTTTACAAAAAAACTGCAATCAACATGTTTCCAATATGTCCTTTCAGCTAAATAAAGATAGTCATTGAATTTTTCAAGACTTCTTCATACCAACCATGCTTATATCAATTTTCAATTTTTTGACTATTTCGGTTTCAGCAAAGAAAGCCCAAAAGGAGATATATTCAAGCTTTAGATTGAGCTAAGTTTAAGGCCTCAATAAAGAAAGTTCCAATAAAAGATCTTTAAACAAGAACGAATATAGTAAATCATTCTTTCTTTTAACACAAACCATACTTATATAGTTCCAAAACATATAAGTATATACAAGTGAATCCAGCAATTAAAATAATGAGTTTGATCATGAACTTTAATTTTAATAATGATAAATAAACTTAGTAATTAAATTTGAATCCCCATTGAAAACCAGTTTTTTATAGGTAATTATTAAATAACAAAAATTCACACGCATACCACTTAATTCTTATGCATTCACATTTCCAATTTCTAATGTATAAAGCCAATTCAAGTAAGTTAAAAACTTGCTCATGTGTTCAAATCAAAGAAATCCGTTTTAATAAAAAAACGAAGCTACCATGATTCAGCCCCCATAAACTGAGCAAAAGAAGCCCATAAATCTCCAAAAATTTCTGTTTTAGCAGACCAAGAACACAGAAAAATAAAATTAAATTAACTTCCTGTAATGCCTTAATTTCAAATATCAAAATCCAGAGAACCGGGTTTCAACAGGCCATCCCAACACAAAGTCACAACAGGAAACTATTACAGGAGTGGAACCGAACCAGAACAGAGTTCAAATTCGAGCAGACAAAATGGCCAACACAAGACCATAATTAAACCTTCATAAAAGCTGAAACCAAAACAAGCACAGGACTAAGAATTGAACCCTCACAAGACTGAAAATCGAGCCAAACACAGCTCAAACCCAAACCACCATATGGCTGGAAATCAATCCAGCTCCAAAAAAAAAACGACCCCCCTCCCCCAAGATCCAACCTAAACTAAAATATAATCAAGATATGAGCCCAACACTAAATTGGAGCAGCCCCAGCATAAAGCTAAAACCAAAAGCGTCAAAAGAGTCAAAACCGAGCCACATCAAGGTTGAAAATGAACCCAGATTTGAATTAAAACAATCCTCACATAAGGCTAAAAGCAGGAGTGTCAAAAGAACCAAAACCCAACTACAGCAAGGTTGAAGACAAACTCAGCTCCAAATCACAACAGCCATAACATGAGGCTAAAGCACGAGAGAGCCAAAGAAGCCAATCCAAACCATAGCTAAGCTGAGAGCAAATCCAGCTTTAAATTAAAACAGGGAATAACAACAAGATTAACAGAAAGCCTAGCCACATAAGGCTAAAATCAATTCCAGCCGCAGTTAAATCTAAATCCAACATAAAGCTGAAGCAAGTCTTTCTCAAGAACTCAATAAAGATGAGGCACATATATATATATATATATATATATATATATATATATATATATATATATATATATATATATATATATATATATATATATATATATATATATAAACTTAACTGCCATGTGCTTACAAGCAAGAATGAGCATTTAATGAACATAAAGTGGGCACAGGAATTCTTCACAAAGCTTTCTCGAAAAACATAGAACCTTTTCAATATCAAAATAAAATCCTCCCTGGCATGTTCTTTGATCAAGAAGAAATAAGAGGAACGGGGAATGAGCTCCATATGCATATAAGACTAAATAAATCCTCTCATGCTTCATATCAAGCTAAATTAAAGAAAATTTCAATGCCTATGTTAACATGCTTGTAAATGAGATAAACTTTTATCTCCAATTCATGCTCTCAACATATCCAACAAAAGAATAGAAGACGTGCACGTGTTTCAAATAAAAGCTTCACATAGGACTATAATATGCCTCTTTTTTTCTTTTTTTTTTTTTTTTTTTTTTAGAATGAAGTTTAAAGCATTTAAACCCGATCCTTCCATATATTAGCAAGAGAGGCTAGCCTTACCTCAAGTTTTATTTTCAGCATCTTATACTTGCTCAATAGTTAAACTAAACTTCAAGCTATTACAGCAAGTTTAACATAAAACAGGCTCCTATTTCTTATCTCATTATCTTCTCAGATTAAAAAAAAATGTAGCCATATGAATTTCATAACTGGGAAACAAGAAAAAAAAACGTCAGCAATTGTATTAGCTTGAAACCATAAGCAGATCAAAACTCTGCTACCATATAAATATTTTTTTTATCCTTATCCCCCTTTTGATTCCAAGACTTTATGTAACTGAGTTTTAAAGAATGAGAACAACATTAGTTCATCAATAACCCATCGTGATAACAGAGAAATATAGAGAATTCTGATTACTTTCTTGCAGCCAAAGGAAGAAAGCAAATCTGTGTAATTAAATTAGTGAAAAGGATGAGGTCTATCACCTATAAATCCTTGCAATTGGTCATTCAATCTTATCCGCTAGAAGTATAAGAAAGCATTATGAAGCAACTATAAGCTTTATCAATTCATGACTGACGATTGCCCCTTTAACCCTTAATTGCTTATCATAAAACATACTGAAATATGTTACTAACTGATTGAAGAGAAGAGACGAAGATGAAGAAGAAAGAAGAAGAAGAAGGCTTACTTGTGAAAAAGCCTAAAAGAAAATTCGAGAGCAGCAAACAAATATTCCTCAAGGTTGCACACGAGAGAAAAAAGACACCAACCTCTAACCTTTCCAGCGAAGAGGTATTTATAGCCGAACAGGGGAGAGACTCACCGGCGGTGAGAAACAAAATGGTGAGGAGAACCCCACCACAAGCAAGGAAATCGGCAAAAATCGGCAAGAAGGAAGGTCACCTGACTCGTTTGAGCGGAAAAACCGTTACAAGAACTTGACTGGCGGTTATCACCGCAAGAATGTCGGTTGGGGGTCGGAGGGGAAGAGGTGACCGGGAAACCGGCTAGGAAGTTTCTCGAATCGGTCGTCACCGAAGAAGAATGGGGCGAGGTTCTGGCTAGGGCACGGGAAGGAGAACGAAGGCGAACGCGTGAAATAGAAGGAAATGAACGAGTGCCCGTGAACCGTAGGATTAGGGTAAGGATATAACATATAACTATTTATTATATAAAAAAAAAAATATATATATATATATACTTATTATTATTATTATTTTATTTAAATTCGTCGACTTTGCACGCAAATCGAGTCGACTCGAAACCCTATCAAATTATATGTCCTTCCCGGCTAAAATCGACGTTCCGGACGCATCGGCGCGGTCCGTTTCGTCATCCGGGGCCGTTCGGACAAGTTCGCCGATGGTCGCATCAATTTAAATTAAATTTGCGTAACGTCGCAAAAATGAATTTACTTCGACTCGACCGAGCCATTTATCGAGCAAATTGATGACCGGTCTTCGCCTAAGCGAGAACCATAGCCAAGCATATTGCTCGTGGCAAAAAGTCAAACGTCGCACGCAAGTGGGGTCCACCTATGTCTTTCAAATCCCTATAGGAACTCGACAAGAGTTTCAATATGTCGGCTTTTAATCGATCCAACTGGATGTCGAAGATTTAAAACCGTCCATATGAAACTTCGAGGAGCGAGAAAATAGCTCGAATTTCTAAACATAGTGGGTCCCGCCTAGTCCTCTAAGATAGTCCAAAATAGGAAGACCCTAAGGCTAGATCCTAGAGCTAGAAGGAGAAAAGAATGACCTCAAAAATGAGGTCAACAAATGGACCCCCAATAGGTGTGGTGTGCTATACAAGCACGCCGCGCCTATTGGCGTTGACCGAAATGATCAACCCAATCACAAACGAATATTTAAGTAACTGTACTTGAAACAAATCAAGGATCGAATTAGAATTGAAGTTACGTTCCTGCTGAGGATTAGCAGGTGTACCTTCAATTCAACGATATGAATTTGAATTTCCAAAATGTATGCAAGGAAATGATTCAGAAATATGCATTTGATCAAAGAGAATGTGACGGGGAAGGAATAGGACTAAGCCTATTCAAATATGTATTGAAAAGGTAGGAGGGAGTAGGATAAACCTATCTCAAACAGTATGAATGTATGGTGAGAAAGAATAGGGCTAAGCCTATCCAAAGGGTATGTATAAACAATATGTATAGACATGTATAAATCATATGTATAATTATGTATAAATCATGTGCATGCTGGATGGGAATCAGAATATGGGTACCGATCCCGAGGTGAGGACTGGAATATGGGTACCAGCCTCGAAGTGAGAATCGAAATTTAGGTATCGATCTCAGGAGGATGAGAGTCAGAATATAGGTACTGACCTCAGGAGAAGAGAACTGAAATATCGGTATCAGTCTCGAAATGAGAATCGGAATATGGGTACCGATCTCAGAAGGTGGGAATCAGAATATAGGTATCGACTCCGAGATGAGAACCTGGAATACGGGTACCGACCTCGGAATGAGAATCGAAATTTAGGTATCGATCTCGGAAAAATGAGAGTCGAATATGAGTATCGACCTCAAGAGAAGAGAACCGAAATATCGGTATCGGTCTCGAAATGAGAATCGAATATGGGTACCGATCTCGGAAAGTGGGAATCGAATATAGGTACTGACCCCGAGATGAGAACTGGAATATGGGTACCAGCCTCGGAATGAGAATCGAAATTTAGGTATCGATCTCAGGAAAATGAGAGTCAGAATTTAGGTACTGACCTCAGAAAAATGGGAATCAGAATATAGGTACTGACCCCGAGATGAGAACTGGAATATGGGTACCAGCCTCGGAATGAGAATCGAAATTTAGGTATCGATCTCAGAAAAATGAGAGTCAGAATTTAGAGTACGACCTCGGGAGGAGAGAACCGAAATATCGGTATCGGTCTCGAAGATGAGAATCGGAATATAGGTACCGATCTCGGAAAGTGGGAATCGAATATGAGTACCGACCCCGAGATGAGAACCGGAATATGGGTACTCAGCCTCGGAATGAGAATCGAAATTTAGGTATCGATCTCGGGAAAATGAGAGTCGAATTTAGGTATCGACCTCGAAGAAGAGAACCGAAATATCGGTATCAGTCTCGGAATGAGAATCGAAATATGGGTACCGATCTCATAAGGTGGGAATCAGAATATAGGTACTGACCCCGAGATGAGAACTGGAATATGGGTACCAGTCTCGGAATGAGAATCGAAATTTAGGTATCGATCTCAGAAAAATGAGAGTCAGAATTTAGGTACTGACCTCAGAAGGAGTACGATGTATTGTGAAAATTATGGAGGAATGTGATGACTTGTGGCGTAAAAGTGGGAATTGTGTAGAGACGTAGTATTGAATTGTGTAAATTGGGAAGTCTGTGAAATGCAGATGCATATACATGAGAATTGGCAAGAATATGAAACAAAACTCATATTATCATTATTTTATTTAAGATTTTGTTATTCCAAAAATACTTTATTAGGTATTTATTTATATCTTTATATATATTTTTAATTAATAATTTTTTCAAGGATTATTATATTTCTTGTTTTACACATCGTTCTTGCTCCTTAGCCTTTCCAAAATTGCGATAAACCAAATTTATTGGTTTTTCGACAAACAATCAACCAGATTTGCTTTTAAACTGTCAAAAGGAGTCTGATCATATTTGCTTGAAACTGAATATCATATAATAGTGGATGAAATGCTATTACATCGAATATCAAACATGAAGAACATCACTGCCATCATACAACAATAATCTGTACACATCTATATGTTTCTTCTACAATATCTTTGAATGTCAAATCAAATCTGTATATCACTCTGAATATCCACCACTGTCTATCATGTATTTGAACAGTAAGCTGTATAGAGACTAGCCTCACCTTCAACATACATCGGAGAATCTGGAAAGATCCTTCCTATATATAAAGAGGTGTGCTGACTTTAAACAACTTATAGTTCATATGGTCGGAGATTCTCCATTTCCGGATCGATTTATAACGGAACGGTATCTTGTCTTCATTCATCCTTCCGAGAGTGATCGAAATCCTCTCATACGATACACCGAGAATACAATGTTTCGCCACATCGGCACCATTTCCTTTTAAGATTAATACCGAGCCCACCGGTAAAGGAATTTCAACAGGTCCCCGGAATTCTCCATCTCCAATAATCCGAATTTCGTGCCAAACATGATATTGCATTCGTTGACGAACGAGACGGTACGTAAAGGTCTCTTGAAGTCATGATGGTCAACATGTGGAGGAATACGATCACCCTCCTTATATATATTTATAATACAAATTGTTTGGAATGCAATCGGCAGGGAGCACTCGCCAGGCTACCATTCGTCTGATCATCCGTTTTATGAATGATGGTAATGGATCAACTTCATCATGGCGAATTATGCCAGGAGGATTACCTTCTCTGTCTTTAGCGAAATTGTAATGACAGACCCATATTGTATGGTAATTCGGCCCTTTCCACGTTTCCATTTTCCGGGTTCGAGTAAGTTCTTCTTCTCGAGCGTCCGACTTGTCCCATTTGTTGCTCGAGAATAACACAATCCACAATTTCTCTTTGTTCTCGCTCGTAAAAAACGTCGGTGTATAATTCTAAGCCTTCCAATATATTGATGTACTTTCCCCGAGTCTTTGAAGATGTTCAAAATTCTCGCTTTCTTACTCTTTCGATATCTTTCTAGTTCATGTTCCGGAATAATTTGCAATCTACGAGGCCCGTCTACGAATTGTGGGACGTATGGCACAACCTCCATATTCTTTTTTTCGATATCTTTCTTTTGAAGAGTAGGTTTCAGTACAGCCTTCTCTGGCTTTGGTGGGATTACCTCAACAGGTTGATTTGGAATCTTTTCTTTCAGTACGACCGCCATCCTTTCCACAACAGCCTCATCCTCTCCCTGTTCTTTCATTTGTTCCAACATCTTGTGTATCCGTCGATTTCGGTTCCTCTTCTGAGTGCGGGTGAGTGTTGCCTTACCTTCCAACTGATCATTGGTAGGGATAAGCACCAACAAGCTCGCCTTCAGAAGTCATCACCATTGAATTAATCTTATTGGTTGTTGTGTAATCTGTTTCAACCTCATTTATTTTCCTCTTCTTTCCGGAAGAACGTTGATCTTTGCTTTTAAATGTTAATAGGGGCTTCTGACCACGGAATGCCTCTTGATCTATTATCGTCAGAGCCGAGCTTTCATACTCCAAATTTACTTGTTCAAAATCCAAATCAAATTCTATAACTGCTCCCTCTTCAATCTTTTCTTTATTCAGAGCGAAACCAAGTCCATTCTTAAAGACGAAAATCAGCCTTCCTTCGACATTTTCCCGCACAACACGAGAAAACGGTCGGTATGTCGAGCCGGGCTAAGCAAGAACAATATGTATTAATCTGGAATATATTTGTTTTAATTTATATTTATATATGTGTATATACATATTTTATTTATTTATTTATAAATATAGGGCTTATTATGAAAATTGAAATTCATGTGAAAGGAACGAGAATGATGATTGGATTATGTTTAAGAATATATGAATTTTATTATAGATTGAAAAGGAAATTTTATTCAACAATCTTGTTTCAAATTTAAGTTCGGACCCAGTTACAATTGAGGTGTCAGTGCTTCTAAGAACAAGACTTTATTTCTAAAGTTCGCTCTTTTGAAACATCACGACACATAATATTTCTTCAAGTAACGCCCATTAATAGGGAGCATAGGTCTTTCCCCTTGACGATCCACTAACTCGGTATGCTCCTCCGTAGTAAACTTTCTCCACCACAAATGGACCTTCCCAAATTGGTTCGAACTTTCCACCTATCTTGCGATGTGCAAGGATAGGTCTCTTAAGAACAAGTACAAGGTCACCAACTTTGAAAGTTCGGGCGGATCGGTTTATCATGTGCTTCGAACCATTTTAGCTTGATATAATTCCAAATTTTGTTGTGCTAATAGCCGTCTCCCTTCCAAATTTTCCAGCTCTTCCAGACGGAGTTTAGCATTTTCTTCAGTAGTAATTTTACTGGCAATAGCAATTCTGAGAGACGGAAGTTGCACTTCTAAAGGAAGAACGGCTTCGGACCCGTACACAAGGGCATAAGGAGTAGATTGTGTTGGAGTTCTGAACGTTGTTCGATAGGCCCATAAGGCTTCTAATAGCCGCTCGTGCCAATTTCTCTTATTCTCATTCAAGGTTTTCTTTAGAATTTGGACGAGAGTCTTATTAAAAGCCTCGGCCGGCTCGTTTGCTCGAGGATAATATATTGTAGAATACCGCCGATCTATTCTATGTCTTCCGACAAAATTATTAATTTTTGTACTCTTGAAAGCGGACCCATTGTTCGAAATTATTCCGCGTGGTACGCCAAAACGATAGACGACTCGATTCTTGAAGAATTGTAACACATGATACGCTTTCACTTCTCCGAGCGGTACGGCCTCCGCCCATTTTGAAAAGTAATCGGTGGCCGCTAAGATAAATCGATGTCCTTTTGAAGATGGAGGATCTATAGGACCCACTGACATCCGTGCCCCAACACTCAAACGGCCA
This sequence comes from Papilionanthe hookeriana x Papilionanthe teres, assembly GCA_022702705.1. Taxonomy (NCBI): domain Eukaryota; kingdom Viridiplantae; phylum Streptophyta; class Magnoliopsida; order Asparagales; family Orchidaceae; genus Papilionanthe; species Papilionanthe hookeriana x Papilionanthe teres. Next base: position 69,836,741 of record CM040427.1, on the reverse strand, counting down.
CGACGCGACCGTCGGGTGGAGCACATTAGGGGGTTGGTGTAAGACCACTCCATGTATCCGACATTGATGACAACTTTTGGCGATTTTCATACGGTCGGTCATCATCGCGAGCCGGTAGTATCCTAGCCTTTTGATTTTCATTTTCATTTTAGGACTCGATTGATGAGCGCCACAAAGTCCCGAATGTACCTCCTTTACAATTTCTTGAGCTTCGAGCTCGTTCAAGCATCTCAACCACATTTGATCGAAGGATCTTCGATAAAGAACATTATCAATTAAAGCATATGACAGTGCTCTTTTCTTTATCTGATGAGCTGCTGACTTATCATCTGGTAGTTTCCCAGCCTGTAAATATTCTATGAAGGGCTGACGCCAATCTTCTGTGTTTTCAGAGAATCGCCATCGCTCGTTTCTTCTTCATTTAATTTGTTTAACGTATCTGTATCAATTTGAGACAAAACTTGAAGTCCTTGTACTGTTATTTCAATAGAATCTTCTTGTAGACATGCAAATTCTTTAGCAAGTTTAGCTAGAGCATCTGCAAGAGTGTTTTCTCCTCTCGGAATTCTGTACAGTGTCACATTAGGTATTTGTTCCAACAATTTCATTGTATAACGATGATACTGTTCCAATCTAGGCTTCAGAATTCTGTACTGGCCAGCAACTTGTTGAATTATTAACTGTGAATCTCCATAAATGTTGATATCAGTTATATCCAGGAGTATCGCTAATTGTAATCCTGTTATCAGAGCTTCATATTACGCACTCATTGTTCGTACACGGCTCCGTTAAATGATAAGCATACTTCAACATTCCTCGTTACGGTGTAATGAATATCAATCCAATCCCTGCTTTACTGGGTATTATCGTTTGTAGTTCTTTTATCTTTTGTGCTGAAGAGGCTCCATCAAAATACAATTCCCAACGTTGAGTATTGGAATCTTCCAAATTCATTATTTGTTCATCCGGTAGATCGTCATTAAGAAGAGAGTCGGTCGGTAACGGATGTGCCGCAAGAAAATCTGCTAGAATCGTCCCTTTATAGCTCGAAGCGGAACAAAGGTAATGTCAAATTGCAATAATATCATGGCCCATCTTGCTAACCTTCCGGAAAGCGTCGGTCGAGCTATCAAATATCTGCAGCCGGATTAAACTTTGAAATCAAATTGACCTTGTGAGAGAGCATGTAATGTCGGAGTTTCTGAACTGCGAAAATTAAAGCCAGACAATGCTTCTCGATTGGCGGATACTTTACCTCCGCTGGTATTAGACGACGACTTAAGTAATATAGAGCATTCTCTTTACCCTCATCATTGACCTGAGCCAGCAGAGCTCCAGGAGTCGTCTAAAGCCTGCGGTATAAAGTATCAAAGGCTTACACGGGATCGGGGCAGCTAGTACGGGAGGTGTCATTAAATATTGTTTAATGCTTTCAAATGCATATTGACATTTATCGTCCCAAGTAAACTTGGCATCTTTTTTGGTCAATGCAGAGAAAGGTTGACACCTTCCTGACAAATTAGAAATAAAGCATCTTAGATATGCCAACTTCCCTTGAAAGGATCGTAATTGCTTTAAGTTCTTAGGGGGTGGCATTTCCAAAATCGCTTTTATTTTCTCTGGATCAATTTCAATCCCACGGTGACGAACAACAAACCCTAAAAATTTCCCAGAAGTCACACCAAATGCGCACTTCAGAGGATTCATTTTGAGGTTAAATTGTCGTAACCGTTCAAAAACAATTCTCAAATCGTACAGATGATCTTCTTTCTGTTTACTTTTGATCACCAAATCATCCACATAACATTCCACTTGATTGTGAATGAGGTCATCAAAAATTCTGGTCATTGCTCGTTGATATGTTGCTCCCGCATTCTTCGACCCAAAAGGCATCACCGTATAGCGAAAAACTCCGATTGGCGTTACGAAAGCCGTGAATTTTTCATCTTACGGAGCCATCTTGATCGATTATAACCGGACGACCCATCCATAAAAGAGAAAATGGCATGAGATGATGCGATATCAACCATCAATTCCGGAATAGGAAGTGGAAATTCATCTTTTGGACATGCCTTATTTAAATCCTCGAAGTCTACACAAATTCGGATTTGACCATTCTTTTTCTTAACCGGTACTATGCTCTGGCAAGCCATGTAGGATATTGCTCTTCTCGTACGAATTTGGCATCTATCAGCTTTTTGACTTCCGTTATGACTTTTTGTTCAATATCCAAGCGCATCCTTCTTGGAGCTTGCTTAACTGGAACTGCTGTAGAATCTAGACCCAATTTATGTACTACCACATCTGATGCTAACCCTGGCATCTCATTATAACTCCAAGCAAAGCAATCTTTAAATTCGGTCAACAACTTAATAATGTCTGTAGCTTCTTCTTCATTAAGTAGAGAGCTAATGAAGGTTGGCCTTGGTTCCTCTTCAGTCCCTAAGTTAACCTCTTTCAGCTCATCTACTGTTGATTTAATCTCTTCTTCAAACTCTGGTGGGGCATCATCAATTAGGGAATCTTCATAGTTGTCCAAAGTTTCCAAACATTCTTCATTTTGTCCAATGGTAACAACTAGGCAAAATTCCACATCATCAACTGGTCCTACCGTGCCGAACCCAAGACCTTGTTTAGAATTGAATGTACGATTATTATTATTCCAAAGTTTTTCAAAATAATGCGATTGTTCTTTTGACCATTGCTTGGGTACCATACCACGCTGTGCAAGATTCTGAACACAATGAGAATACCATTCAACGGGCAATTCCATTAATTACGAAGAAAGATCGTTTTCTAGTTTTACATTAGTTTCAGAACTAGAAGATGCAGAGCCACGGTGAAACTTTATTGGTTTTCCACCAGCACTATGTTTTTATGAGTATAAATTGGGGTAAGGGCCATAGATTGTACATAACGATTGATTCGATCGTACATTGAACTATGTTCACGCTTTTCTTCATCTTCTAAACTGATTTGGAACTGGGGTCTTCTTTGGTTGATTGTCATTGCATCTTTCTTAATTTTTTCATCTTCAGAACTGTCTTCTAAATCAATGTTGATAACCGGATTCCTCGATTCAACAACCTTATTGTTCCTTTCTTGACCTCGTCCCCGGCCTCGACCTCGGATGCGAGTTCTGGAGAAACTCTCACCCTCTCGTTGTAGATGGGTGATACGAGATTGTTGAATTGGCGCTGAAAAATCTTGTCTTTGTATGCTTTTTGGATTTTCTGTTCTATTTGCAACAATATCTCGAGATAAAACAGTCTTTTTCGGAGGAGTGTAGTAAGCAGCATCTTCATGAATACCTATTTCATGAACGGAAAACGGTCAGTAAATCTCCTTTTATACAATATTCTTGTCCTTCACGACGAGTACTTTATACATTGATGTAGTGATGAGGGAACCAATCTGTTTTCGTGAATCCAAGGTCGGCCCAAAAGAGCATTAAATGATGTTTCAGAGTCAATGATATGGAATTTTGCGGTTGTTGTCAATTCACTGATTCTCAACAGTAAAGTTATCGATCCCAAAGCTCTTTCTCCTTTCTGGTTAAAACCCCTTAACATCATTCTATCGGCGGTCAAGCTGTCTTGCATCAATATCCAAGTATGCTAGTGTTCTCGGAGTTCATTATATTAATGGATGCTCCCGGATCCACTAACACTCGAGATAGCATAGCATTACCAATGTTGACGAGAAATATACGGCGGGCGATTATGATCGAGCGGCTAGCCAAGCAATAAATCATCATCTGTAAAAGTTATCTTTGTCCGTTCCCTCGATGTACAAACCTCATCCAAGGAATCACCGGCGAGCCGAGCCGAACGGATGTCCGGATCAAGCAAAGCTTTCACCGGAGCTTCTCTCATCTCCTTTGATAAGATCGAGCATCGTATATACTCAACTTCGTTGGTAACTTCCTAAGATGTGCTAATACATTATAATCCACTTTATTGTTTGGCTTTTCATCTTCCTTTTGAACAAGCACTTCATCAATTGGTGGAGCTGGATCGTCTATTTGCTTTCCTTTATCTTTCGGACCCACTCTTGGGGGTAATATCTTTCCACTTCTCAAATTTATTTCTGTTATCTCTTCCGAGTCTGGAATTAATTCAGAAGTTGTAACCTCGGGAATTGGAGTAGCTGACTCTTTCAAGACCCCTTCGAATCGGAAAATTCTAGCTACTATTGCAATTGGAGATCCTTGAAACTCTAGAATAAATGTTTCATCTTCCATACAACAAGCTGTCATTATACGTATCTCTTTCGGATCATCATTGCACATATCGATGTTACGTACGATTTGAGAATTGTTATCATGATTGAAATTAGTATCGAGTTAGGTTGGTTATTGTTAATCACATTACCAACGAAACATGACCAAAACGTAGCCGAAATCAAATTCCATAGTATTGCGTGCTCTGGTGGAGCAAAGAAGAAATCATACAAAGTCAACGGTTTGAGAGATTTCTCTCCCAAATCCGTAACAACTAATCTCGGACCAACAACTCTCATTTTACGAGTCGACTTTTCAATTTTATCTTCCATAACTTGCTCATTCTTCTCTTGAGATTTATCTTCTGCTCCAACCAATAACACCGGTTCAACAGGCTTTGGATCTTGAATTACAGCTTGCGTTGAAGCATTCTGGAACTGATTCAATATTTTCTTTGAAGATTTAGTCCATACTGTACTCCACCCATCATCGGTTGTATATGGATCACTTGGAACAATAGGATCGACCGAGATGGTATTGATTGAACCTTTTTCGGGTTCTCTCATATACTCTTTCGGGATCGTTATGTTCCCTTTCATGAGATTATTCTCCAACCAATTCTTGAAAACAAAGCGAGTTCTCTATAGTATGTCCGATCATTCGTAGTGCAGGCGATATAGCGGATGATCCTTCTTATCCACTTCTTCCGGTTTCTTAGGTTCGAGCGATCGAATTCCGCTTTCTTAACCAAATTCCGAAACATCTTGCCAACTTGCTTCATCTTTGAAGGAATATACCTTACTCAATCGTTCGTTAAAGACAAAGTTGGTCTCTCGTTCATTGGAGGAGGTCTCGTTGTGAAGACTGTGAATTATACTCGTTGAAAAGATTGATGGCTCTGTCGGGGTTGTTCGTCTTTATCCGTATCGGTTGTTTGCCTTTATCAATAGTTGCGACAGATCACGGATTTCTTCTCAAAAGCTTTCATTGGTTTCGTTTCTCGGTCTTTTCAATAAAACCAAGTTGTTTGCTTCTTCTTGTAGACTTGCGGCTTTACTCGAGCAATTTCTCAAATGTCTTGATCGTAAAACCTTTAAGGAGGAATGCTACCGGTCCATGAATACTCTTCAACAAAATTTCAATTGCGTGTTGTTCTTGGAGCCGAGGTTCGCACTTCATGCTCGGATTCCTCCATCGCAGAATGTATTCCACCAATGTTTCGTCCGGTTTTGTTTCTCAACCACAAGATCACCAACGGTGATATGGTGTTGAGCTCCAGCAAACCGTTTAACGAAAAGATTTTCTAGTTCTGCGAAAGTCTTGACCGATCCATTCGGTAATTCAGCGTACCAATCAAATGCAACACCTGAGAGGCTACTCACAAATTGTCGGAACAATAGTGCATCATTTCCTCCTGCATTACAACAAGCGGCCCGAAAATGCGCAACATGTTGTCGTGGATTTCTGTTCGTCAAAAGTTTTAAACGAAGGTGGTACGAAGCCTTTGGGGTATTGAACGGCGTCGAATTCTTCGGGATAAGGTCTACCCTTCAGAATTAACGATCCTCCTTTAGATTGTGCCAAGGCTTCTCTCACTCTGTTGTTCTATTAAACTTTTGATATCCTTTTCCGGCATGGTAGTCGGAACGAGAATCTTTCATGGGCTGCCCTTCATTATTATTGGAAGATTCTTTATTATTGTCGAGAATGCGGATTATTTCGGTTGATTCATCTCGGCGAGAACCACTATCGGAGTCTGAGGTTGACTTTGTAAAGTCATAATTGCAACCATCATTTCTTCCATCTTTCTTTCCAACCGTTCAATTACTTCATCTTTATCTCGAATAACTCCCCGTAATGTTTCAATAATATTCCCTTCAGCTGGTACTGGGGCTTCTCGTATATTTGAAGATGCTCTGGTTTCGACCATATTTATTTCAGCAAAATCTTCATCCATGTAATCCGTCAAATCTTCCTCATCATTCGATTCTTCTTTCCTTTTCTTAGACAACTCTTGAATGTCTTCTCTCAGCCTTTCCAATTTAACTTCAATTAAATTTACTTTATCCGTCGAATCAACATGGGGTGTCCGACAACTAACCCCTTCGCGGCGAGTTTACGGGTACCAATTATCCTCTCGGGACTAGAATCATTCTTCTTGTAATCGACTTTGGGCTTCTCCATAGGTATTGGTTCAATAGCCTTAGGTTGCCACACCATTTTCTTTAGCGTTGGTGCCTTAAAATCAAATGACTTATTAAAAGCACTAACACATCCGAAGTGGTGTGCTCCCTGAATACGAGAACCAGATACTATAGTAGACAACCCTTTATCATTCCTTCGAGTCTCCTTTCGGAACAGAACTTCCTGTGATCCAATTGAAGGAACTATCCTTGGTCCAAGGCGAGATTTTGCAGGTTGGCGTCCTGTGACCTTCTGATGGGAGGTGAAGATATGATCTGCAGAAGTAACTACACGTTTACCCAGACGTAACTTAGCAGAAACACGGGGCTGCAACGTCTCGTTCCTTTGATCAGACTTATGATGTCGATGGCTGGGTTTATCATCCTTTAAGATTTCCGCTTGTATATGCAGTGGGACAGCACACCCAATTTTCTTCAGTATCTCAGCAACTGAACAACGCTCTCTCTGAGCCAATCTTTCAAACACACGACGAATTTCAAAGAAAAGAGCAGGTTTCTTCTTTTTCTCATTCTTACAACGAGGTGATACCAGTAACGCAGCAGCAATTCTTGAAGCATCTTCTTCAGCGGGGGCAACGGACAAAGGATGAAACCTGCTTCCTCTAAGAAGGGGTGAGGTTTCAAGAAGTCCAGTTTCCTCCTCAAAAATTCCACGAGAACGGTAACTTTAGCAGCTTCCAATCTCTTGACTTCAGCTATTTTCCCGTTTCGTTTCTCCTCCGTGTTCTAGTCGAAGTTGCGGACCTAGAAGCTGGTCCCAATTTCAAAAACGGAAGGCGGCGAAGTGAAAGCCAAACTTTCTTCAATTACGGGTTCATCGATCACTAGGACGCCCTTTCCCTTTGCTAATGTTGAAGCGACGGCGGACGTAAGAACAACCAAGTCAAGCTGGAGCGGCGAAACATTCTTGGGGTTGTCGGTGATTCTAGTAACGGACTTCACGGCAACAGACGAGTTATTCTCAACTAGTACTCGTTTCGACGGAGGGAATTCGTCAACGGACCTCAGGTTGAACTCAACAACAGGTTCTACTGACTTATTTGCCACGGACTTCACTACGGCAACTGGAACATTTGCAAACTTGATTTCAACATCGTCAAACCCTTGACCAAACTTGATCATTGTCTTATCAGGCAATTGGTTCTTGCTAACAACGATGTCCTTTCCAGTAGCGAAGGAGAAGATCAGTTTCGGGGAAGACATTTCTGCCATTGGAAATAAACATCAAGATTAACTGGGTGTCCTTTTCAGGTCTTATCCGAACAAATTATAGAAGGTTTTAATTGGTTGATTTATTTTAAAATTAAGGCAAAGCAAATACAAAAAGGTATATGATCCAATATGAGATTGAAAGACTTATATAAAAGATTAAATTCGTATCGGACTCACTTCGATATACCACTCCTAACCTACCACACCTATTGGGGGTCCATCCCACCTTAAAGATTTCAAGATTCTGGAACCTCTCTGTTTAAGGATGATTAAACAGTGGTTCCAGAATCAAAAGGAGTTGACAATACTTGCTCAAGGAAGAAATGAGCAAAGTACATCAACGGAAGAATGATAGTCTGGCCCACTAGGGATATGGGCACACTATCGATGTATGAAGACAAATCCTTATGATCCAAGATGGAAAGAAGAATTAGTCCCCAGCGGAGTCGCCAGAAATTGTCGGCTAATTTTTATTTTGAAAATAAAATTTGAAAATTTAATTTAATGTAATATGTAAAGTATTTTTATTTTGATTTTTGAAAATGGTGATATATTATTTTATTTTGAAAATAACGAGACCAGATAGATCTCATATCAAATAGTTTAAATAGTTGAGCACAATACCACAAGTGACACATCATCCCAAAAGATGAGCGTACCACTTGTTAGTAGAGCTTAACTATCTAAACTTAAAAGTTTATGACCCTATTTTGGTGCTGCGTATTTTTATAGCCGACAAATTCCCCGTCTAATGCACGGATTAGGCGGGGTTTAGATTAATCCGGGTTCTTAATTCCCTATAGAGGCAAGCCCCTATAGTTAATTACATCTTAAGCAACCGAAGTCACCTAAGAAAACTCTCGATAAGGATCATGGGTTTCGTCTTCAAGGATATCAACGTTTAGGTTTTCACGATTGGTGGTAGGAAAATCAAAGGGAATGGTTCAATGTGGAACAGTTATTCTCAGAATCCAAAGAAGTGAAGAGTAGGAGACGTCGAAGATACTGAAAGAGTTTCAGTGACATCTCAAACTAACCTATGATTGGGCTTGACATCTTTGAAAGTGAAGTCATGTTTGATATTTCGATCTTGCAAGTTATTTAGAAGTGTTGGGATTTATATCTACATGTCACATGTAAATGACCCAAAAATATGAGAGGGTTTATGTCGTGCCAAACGACAACCTCGGAATCCTAAACAGTTTAGGACTTATATCGTACGATGTACGATCGTACTCAGTCCTAAAAGATAGTGTGAGGGTTTATGTCGTATCAAACGACGACCTCGACGTCCTATAGATGTTATTTAAATCTACGAAAGTCCGATCGAAGGTCCTCCATTCGTCCTCTGTCGTCTCGTCTCGAGAAAGAGTAAAGATAGGAAAAAAAAGAAAAAAAAAAAAACCATGCCTCGAACGGCCTATCCTAAGGGCATATACAAGAGAAAATGTGTGTAAAGAAAAGGAAAAAACAAACATGCCCTAAAGGGCCTATCCTAGGGGCAAGTACAGGTATGCAAGGTAAACAGTAATCAAAATAAACTAACCATGCCCTAGATGGCCTATCCTAGGGGCAAGCATGAAAGAAAAAGTATAAATGCAGGTAAATGTATATACAAAGAGTAAAGGAACGCATGCAAGAAAGTAAATGAACTCGTACAATAAATAAATGTGTACACGGCCAACTCCGTCGATGCCTCAGAAGAAAGCTACAAACAACTATATAATCAAGTTTAGCTATAAACATATAAAATATCAAAGTGGGGGAATAAGAATTCTATTTGAGGATAGGCTCAGTCTATAGACTTCTTTTTTATCTCGATCCCACAGCAACCCGAGCATCTGAAGTCCGTATCAATCTCAAATCGAGTCACCGGCAAATCACCCTAGAGTAGGCAATCCTAATCCCTACCACTTAATTAGTGAGTGAACCGGTTTGTAGTATCCGAATTCCTTGAGAGTGAAGTATCCGATGCGTTGTAGTATACTGATTCTGTGATGTGCAAGGTGTGTTAACTGGTGTATAGTGTATAGTGTGTAGTAGGGTAATGTGTAGTGCATAAGGTGTAATGTGTAGTGTGTGTGATATTTAATATGTGATGTGTATGTGTAACATTTAATAGGTGGTGTTTGTGTGTGATGTTTAATGTGTAGGGTGTGCATGATAAGTTTGATAATTATATGTGTTGTGTCTGATGCGATATGTTTGATATGTCGTGTTTGGTTTGATATACTGAATGTGTTGTGTATGATGCGATGTGTGATATTTGTGTGTGCTATTTAATATATTGTATGTGTTTGATGTGATGTGTTTGTTGTGATATATGTGTGATGTGATATGTGTTGTGCTATGTGCGTGGCATTTGATTTGATGTGTTGGCGTAGTATACGTTATCGTGCGAGTGCAGTGTTTATTGTCGTGCAAGTGTGGTGTAGTATCTGTCGTGCAAGTGTAGTGTAGTATCTGTTGTGCAAGTGTAGTATAATATCTGTTGTGCAAGTGTAGTGTAGTATCTGTTATTGAAGTATCTGTTATTGAACCAGCCTAATATCTGGTGTCGTAGTATCTATTGTCGATTCGCGGATTTCTTAAAAGTAGGGATTAGAACTACCTAACTCAAGGTAAAATGGGCATCTATCTCTGAGTATTGATTTTTTTTTTTTTTATTTATTATTTGTCTCGGCTATAAAAGCACGATTATTCGAGTGTGCATCATCGCCTGTACCCCGCATGTCCGACTTATGCTCCCACTTTGACATTTTATATGCTTATCAATAATGAAGTTTTACAAAAAAAACTGCAATCAACATGTTTCCAATATGTCCTTTCAGCTAAATAAAGATAGTCATTGAATTTTTCAAGACTTCTTCATACCAACCATGCTTATATCAATTTTCAATTTTTTGACTATTTCGGTTTCAGCAAAGAAAGCCCAAAAGGAGATATATTCAAGCTTTAGATTGAGCTAAGTTTAAGGCCTCAATAAAGAAAGTTCCAATAAAAGATCTTTAAACAAGAACGAATATAGTAAATCATTCTTTCTTTTAACACAAACCATACTTATATAGTTCCAAAACATATAAGTATATACAAGTGAATCCAGCAATTAAAATAATGAGTTTGATCATGAACTTTAATTTTAATAATGATAAATAAACTTAGTAATTAAATTTGAATCCCCATTGAAAACCAGTTTTTTATAGGTAATTATTAAATAACAAAAATTCACACGCATACCACTTAATTCTTATGCATTCACATTTCCAATTTCTAATGTATAAAGCCAATTCAAGTAAGTTAAAAACTTGCTCATGTGTTCAAATCAAAGAAATCCGTTTTAATAAAAAAACGAAGCTACCATGATTCAGCCCCCATAAACTGAGCAAAAGAAGCCCATAAATCTCCAAAAATTTCTGTTTTAGCAGACCAAGAACACGAGAAAAATAAAATTAAATTAACTTCCTGTAATGCCTTAATTTCAAATATCAAAATCCAGAGAACCGGGTTTCAACGAGGCCATCCCAACACAAAGTCACAACAGGAAACTATTACGAGAGTGGAACCGAACCGGAACGAGTTCAAATTCGAGCGAGACAAAATGGCCAACACAAGACCATAATTAAACCTTCATAAAAGCTGAAACCAAAACAAGCACAGGACTAAGAATTGAACCCTCACAAGACTGAAAATCGAGCCAAACACAAGCTCAAACCCAAACCACCATATGGCTGGAAATCAATCCAGCTCCAAAAAAAAAACGACCCCCCCTCCCCCAAGATCCAACCTAAACTAAAATATAATCAAGATATGAGCCCAACACTAAATTGGAGCAGCCCCAGCATAAAGCTAAAACCAAAAGCGTCAAAAGAGTCAAAACCGAGCCACATCAAGGTTGAAAATGAACCCAGATTTGAATTAAAACAATCCTCACATAAGGCTAAAAGCAGGAGTGTCAAAAGAACCAAAACCCAACTACAGCAAGGTTGAAGACAAACTCAGCTCCAAATCACAACAGACCATAACATGAGGCTAAAGCACGAGAGAGCCAAAGAAGCCAATCCAAACCATAGCTAAGCTGAGAGCAAATCCAGCTTTAAATTAAAACAGGGAATAACAACAAGATTAACAGAAAGCCTAGCCACATAAGGCTAAAATCAATTCCAGCCGCAGTTAAATCTAAATCCAACATAAAGCTGAAGCAAGTCTTTCTCAAGAACTCAATAAAGATGAGGCACATATATATATATATATATATATATATATATATATATATATATATATATATATATATATATATATATATATGTATATATATATATATATATATATATATAAACTTAACTGCCATGTGCTTACAAGCAAGAATGAGCATTTAATGAACATAAAGTGGGCACAGGAATTCTTCACAAAGCTTTCTCGAAAAACATAGAACCTTTTCAATATCAAAATAAAATCCTCCCTGGCATGTTCTTTGATCAAGAAGAAATAAGAGGAACGGGGAATGAGCTCCATATGCATATAAGACTAAATAAATCCTCTCATGCTTCATATCAAGCTAAATTAAAGAAAATTTCAATGCCTATGTTAACATGCTTGTAAATGAGATAAACTTTTATCTCCAATTCATGCTCTCAACATATCCAACAAAAGAATAGAAGACGTGCACGTGTTTCAAATAAAAGCTTCACATAGGACTATAATATGCCTCTTTTTTTCTTTTTTTTTTTTTTTTTTTTTTTTAGAATGAAGTTTAAAGCATTTAAACCCGATCCTTCCATATATTAGCAAGAGAGGCTAGCCTTACCTCAAGTTTTATTTTCAGCATCTTATACTTGCTCAATAGTTAAACTAAACTTCAAGCTATTACAGCAAGTTTAACATAAAACAGGCTCCTATTTCTTATCTCATTATCTTCTCAGATTAAAAAAAAATGTAGCCATATGAATTTCATAACTGGGAAACAAGAAAAAAAAACGTCAGCAATTGTATTAGCTTGAAACCATAAGCAGATCAAAACTCTGCTACCATATAAATATTTTTTATCCTTATCCCCTTTTGATTCCAAGACTTTATGTAACTGAGTTTTAAAGAATGAGAACAACATTAGTTCATCAATAACCCATCGTGATAACAGAGAAATATAGAGAATTCTGATTACTTTCTTGCAGCCAAAGGAAGAAAGCAAATCTGTGTAATTAAATTAGTGAAAAGGATGAGGTCTATCACCTATAAATCCTTGCAATTGGTCATTCAATCTTATCCGCTAGAAGTATAAGAAAGCATTATGAAGCAACTATAAGCTTTATCAATTCATGACTGACGATTGCCCCTTTAACCCTTAATTGCTTATCATAAAACATACTGAAATATGTTACTAACTGATTGAAGAGAAGAGACGAAGATGAAGAAGAAAGAAGAAGAAGAAGGCTTACTTGTGAAAAAGCCTAAAAGAAAATTCGAGAGCAGCAAACAAGTATTCCTCAGGTTGCACACGAGAGAAAAAAGACACCAACCTCTAACCTTTCCAGCGAAGAGGTATTTATAGCCGAACAGGGGAGAGACTCACCGGCGGTGAGAAACAAAATGGTGAGGAGAACCCCACCACAAGCAAGGAAATCGGCAAAAATCGGCAAGAAGGAAGGTCACCTGACTCGTTTGAGCGGGAAAAACCGTTACAAGAACTTGACCGGCGGTTATCACCGGCAAGAATGTCGGTTGGGGTCGGAGGGGAAGAGGTGACCGGGAAACCGGCTAGGAAGTTTCTCGAATTCGGTCGTCACCGAAGAAGAATGGGGCGAGGTTCGGTTAGGGCACGGGAAGGAGAACGAAGGCGAACGCATGAAATAGAAGGAAATGAACAGTGCCCGTGAACCGTAGGATTAGGGTAAGGATATAACATATAACTATTTATTATATAAAAATATATATATATATATATATACTTATTATTATTATTATTTTATTTAAATTCGTCGACTTTGCACGCAAATCGAGTCGACTCGAAACCCTATCAAATTATATGTCCTTCCCAGCTAAAATCGACGTTCCGGACGCATCGGCGCGGTCCGTTTCGTCATCCGGGGCCGTTCGGACAAGTTCGCCGATGGTCGCATCAATTTAAATTAAATTTGCGTAACGTCGCAAAAATGAATTTACTTTGACTCGACCGAGCCATTTATCGAGCAAATTGATGACCGGTCTTCGCCTAAGCGAGAACCATAGCCAAGCATATTGCTCGTGGCAAAAAGTCAAACGTCGCACGCAGTGGGGTCCACCTATGTCTTTCAAATCCCTATAGGAACTCGACAAGAGTTTCAATATGTCGGCTTTTAATCGATCCAACTGGATGTCGAAGATTTAAAACCGTCCATATGAAACTTCGAGGAGCGAGAAAATAGCTCGAATTTCTAAACATAGTGGGTCCCAGTCTAGTCCTCTAAGATAGTCCAAAATAGGAAGATCCTAAGGCTAGATCCTAGGCTAGAAGGAGAAAAGAATGACCTCAAAAATGAGGTCAACACATACCTACCAGCGACTTCTATTATTAGTTGTCCTCTTCAGACATATTTTATTTTCTCATGTATTGGTTGAATTTGATATTTCTAAAGAGCTTCCTAATGAAATTTTGTTGGGTTCTAAACCTTCTATTTCTTACATACATGCCACCTTTCTTTATTCTGAAATGTTAAGATCACACTTGATAATTTCAGTTATCTTATTTTTGTAATGTAAAGCCTAGATTATCCAATGGCATGTTATATAAAGTTACTATGGATTAGTATTTATCTTTGAAATGTTCTTTGTTAATCATAAAGAAGGCTTAATGAAATAGGAAAGATGGATTAAACTTCTCTTGTTGGCTTTATTTTAAGAACTCTGATCGAATTCAGTTAGCTTTCTATGAAGTATATTTGGATATGTAGATTAGATAAATATATTCTTCTTATGGCCTCGGTTTATGAAAATTTGAATATATTTTGAGAATTGTTAATCAAGGCTTGAAAATTATATATAGTGTATTGGCTCAGTCCCTAATATGTGAATATGAGAACTTTTATTTATATAACTTGCCAATTTAGCTTTTAACACCTATGGTTTGAAAGTTTTGGTTGTGTATTGTTCATGGAATGAGGTTTGGTATGCTGAAACAACAACATATTTTGTTAAATTAATATTTTACTCTTTTTATGGTTAACATTCATTATGGCATTGTAATGAAGATTGCTGGAATCTCTATTTTTCTTTAGCCATCAGTGCTATATTCGTGGCTTGAACTTATAATTGTTATATCACTAATTTACCCTATAGCCCAAGTCTTTGAAAGATAAACCTTACCCAAACAAATATTGGGTTCGGGTCTTATGTTTCATATCATTTGATACTTTGTAAAGATTGGTTGGAGAGGGGAATGATTGAGAAGTGAAAATCTTAATATCTCTTGTTTAAGTGGGTTTCGAAGACATGAGACTAAAGGTGCATTCTTGGAAAGATTGTACATGCAGCATGCAATGGTTATATACATATAATCAAAGTTTGAGATCAAACCTGAAAAGTAAAGGGCGAATGTTATGGAATCGTTTGGAAATTTGTTTCTTTCAATTTCATGATATGAGATGTTTATATGGATTGTCAATTTGACTTATAAGTTGGAAAATGTGGGGTAAGGGCAATGATGCAAAATTACATTTATGCTTTTATAGCTGAAACACCTAAATCAATATTCGATTATTAGTTGCTCTTTTCACTCCTATAGGTCGTTGGTGGCTATAAGCCTAGCTCTGAAAGACTTTTGAACTATTATTTTATATATAATATCAATTACTGAAAAGTTTGAAAGTTATAAAAATTACAGAAACACCGTGCATACAGAAACATTACATATATATGACACATGTGGTTGAGGATCTTTCTTCACTTGTCAATCAACTGTTAGGGATCAGTAGTTGCCCAACCTTAAGAGGTGTTTTGCTGGTAGCTGCTACTCGATATTGGTAGATAGACTTTGACATCTTAGTTGCCTTCGAGATTTCGACGAATGATGAGTCTAAGTTGAGCCTATTCCCAAATTGAATTTTTATTTTCCCATTTTGATTTTCATATGCTTATTGTTTCTTCTTTCATACTTAAATTTATTTGTTTAATATCTACACACCTATGATATACCAATTGTAATTTACTTTTAAGCATCAACAACATTAGTCGGGTACGTCTTGACCTTTTCTATTTCATTGTATTTTATTACATAGCTACTTTTCTTTCCTTACTGTACCATACTATATAGCTTTTTTTGTTTTCTCCTACTGCACTGTGTTGTACATATTCATCTGTACTCCTGATTTTAGTTACTACAGTTCTGGCATGTTTATATAGTGATTGGATCTTGTGACATATAATTGACATATATCTGTTAATTTACATATTTTTCAAAATTTCATAAGACGCAACAAAAAAACTATAAAAAATAATTTTAAAATTCATTAAACTAATAATAACAACATAATAATACATCTTTTTGGATTTATGAGAATCCCTCGGATGAGGCAACTTATTATTACTAACGAGAATTCCACATTCTAAATGAGTTCAATAACTCGTTTAGACTAAGTAAATCCAAAATTAATAGTGATGTCGGGATTATGAAATCGTGAAATCTTAACCGGTGTCGTTTAACATAATTAAAAATTCCCCCCATTTTCCTTCAACAACGACCAACACTAATTTAAAATACATCGTAAATATTTGTAATAAGTTGCTTAACATATGTTCTCTCTTCTCTCTCTCATTTTATCATAATGAGACAACGACGCGATCAAGGGACGATACATCTCCGGGCAACTGTCAAGATGACAACAAAAAGCAGGAGGAGACTCAACTGAACTTCCATAGACTTAAATAACATACACCCATAGGACTTCGAGATTATTCGTCTAATACAACGTAAATCCTCATACTATCTTTTAGGACTTCTTATGATTGTATATTGTACAATTTAAGTCTCAACTGTTTAGAATTCTGAGGTAGTCGTTCGATACAACATAAATCTTTCTGTTTTCTTAGGTTATTTGCATATGATATGCAAACATAAATCTCAAATATCAAAATAATTTACATGACTGAAACATTAAATAATAAGTTAGTTTGAGATGTCACCTAAGCTCCTTCAGCATCTTCAACATCTCCTACACATTACTCCATTGAGTTCCTAAAATAACTGTTCTACATTAATCCTTTCGCTTTGATTTTCTTATAAGCAATCGTGGAAACCTAAATATTGAATTAATGAAGATAAAACCCCGATCTTAATTGAGAGTTTTCTTAGGTAACATCAGTTACTTAAGATTTAATTAGTTATAGGGGCTTGCCCTTATAGGGAATTAAAAACCCAGATTAATCTAAAACCTGTTTACTCTATGTACTAGATAGAGGAATTTGTCGGCTATAAAATTCACAAACCAAAATAGAGTTAGAAACTTTTAAGATTAAATAGTTAAGCATGCTAACAAGTGATACGCTCATCTTCGGAGATGATATATCGCTTGTGGAATCGTGTTCAACTATTTAAACTATTAGATATATGAAATATAACCGGTCTTGTTGTTTTCCAAAACAAAAAAAATACTATTTTCAAAATCAAAACTACATTAAACATTAAAATTTAAAATTAAAATATTACTTTAAAAAAAAAGATGGATGACACTTTTGACCAGCCAATTGGTGCTCTTCCCATGCATTTCTGTGCCTATAAATTCACCAACCTCACAACGAAAGGGGACAATTGACAAACCTTGGTGAAGCCCTACCAACATCAATCCAGACTACTCCTACACTCATACAAAGCTCATTTCCATCATTTTTAGCTACTCTCCCCCACCTTATAAATCCTAATTTCACCGCTGAAATCCATGGCATTCTCGGCCTTGAAATCAAACTCCACAAACTCTAAATTGACCCTTTCATAAGCTTCCCCACACCCTAGAAACACTTCCTCGATCTAAAACCCCCTTTCCCAAGCCCTCTATCATAGCTCTAGACCACACCCGAGTCACCTCTTGGTCTAAGCCATACCTAGACCCCATCTTAGAGCAAACCAACAATTGGAGGAGGTTTGTGGATGCCAAGTGAAGCTTCTCAACTAACCCAATTGAGGTCTCACCCATTGGGAAAATGTATAAGCTCAAAACTTCCATCTTTGCCTCGATTTGGACTTTTTGTGAAAGAAATGAACAATCTAAGTCTGCCTAGCTGTATAGATATATTTGTCTCACTTAGATGAAGCTATAGAAACAAACCACATCGAATTTAGTTAAGGATTGAGAAAGATCTTAGCGTTAGAGTGTGGACGGTTCTCGGGCAAGGGTTCGTCTGTGACGATGAACGGATGTCGTCCATCCACATTTATTTAAAATGAACAGCTCAAATTGTTGGGGACGAGGGATCAGATCGATACATGATGCTGGACAACAAGCTGACAAGGTGACTGACATGGAAAGTGCTACCAATGGGAAGACGACACGCGGACCTTCGGAGATGTCGAGAATAAGTTGGCGCCGATGTATCTAAGTAGGAAAATATGGATTTTTTTATTTAACTAAATACATAAACTTCAAACAATCATATATTGGTGTAGAAAAATCACAAAAAAAAACTCATGTACTAAGTGAACTAAAGATAATCCCATGAACTTAAAATTAAAAATAATTATTTCATATTTAATTTTAAATTAATTAAAAACCCTACAGCTTATTTTATTTATAATAAATCAAATATTAATCACAATTGCTTGAAATTTTCAGGATTTATTCTCATGAGATTAGAGATGTTCTTTGATTTTCCAATATCAGATAACACTTCTAACTCTAAAAGCCCTAATTTATCATGATAATCACCTTTGTACACTTGAAATAATTTAAAAAAATAAATAAAAATCATAAAAATACAAAAATCAGGTTTATTGAGTTTACTGAAGTCAGTGGGACTTAAGTTAAAAATGGGATTTAAAATTAAAAATATATATTTCAAATATTTTTTATTTAAAAATGATTGAAAATTTAAAATAATGTAAATACAATTCAAAATATAACAAAAATCTCCCTCCTTAAAGAAAACAACCCTAAAATGTCCTCGTAAAAATTTTAAAGTTAGAAAATGTATTTTAAACCCTTAAATATACTTTCTTATTATCTTGATAATTATCAATTAAAATAATTATAAAAAGTAAAATATAAATAAAAAAAATACAAAATGGACTTTGAGGAGTTTACTAAAGTCAGAGGCACATAGGAAAAATAAAAGTGAAGTTAAAATTAAAAATGCATTTCCAAAATATTTTCCTAATTAAAATAATTTAAAATAATTAAAGATTACAAAAGTATAATTATAGTTCAAAATATCACAAAATTTGCTCTGATTAAAGACAAAAATTTTAAAATAC
Source organism: Papilionanthe hookeriana x Papilionanthe teres (assembly GCA_022702705.1). NCBI lineage: Eukaryota > Viridiplantae > Streptophyta > Magnoliopsida > Asparagales > Orchidaceae > Papilionanthe > Papilionanthe hookeriana x Papilionanthe teres. The sequence goes on along the minus strand of CM040427.1, from coordinate 69,817,672 downwards.
TTTCACAATTTTTTAAAAAAATATATTTTGACTGTGTAAATCTATTTTTATATATTTCTACAAATTATTAATCAAAATAATTATAAAAAATAAAATATAAATAAAATATTATAAAATTATTTTTATAGTTTATCAAAATCAGAGAAATTAAAAAAAATGAAAAATATTAGATTTTTAAAAGAAAAATATATTTTCTATTTATTTATTTAACAAAATCAATTTAAAAAAATCATTAAAATTAAAATATAATTAAAAAAATCATGAAAATTAGTCTAAGTGATCCTCTGACTTTTAGAGACATCGTAAACTTTTCCTAAAGACAGAAAACATGTTTGAACAATTAAATTAATTAACATTAGAAATTCATTATTATGGATTAATAATAATTCTAAAGATAAATAAATATAAAAAAAATACAATTTCTTCTCTAGGGTTTTAATTAGTCCATGGATAAGAGGTTAGCAAAGTTTCATGTTCTTTTATATTCGAATATAAGAGTTATATAGTATAAACCATAAGTTTTTAATGGAAATTTTGGAGTTTTACACTTTAATTAATTTTTTAGGTTAAACAAGAGGAAAAATGGGTAAGATTTATGAGGATTAATCCACCGAGATGATTGAAAAACTAGGGTAAATAAGGTAGCAACTCACTCACAACTTTTTCTAAGAAAGGGTAAAATTGTAATTATTTATTGGATATGTGAAGAATTAATGAATTTGGATGACCCAAGAGTGAGGGGTGTGAGCCAGATGATCAATAATTCACTGATTTGGAACCCCCAATCAATGGTTAAGTAGAATTTAATCTTTCAATAAGAATCAAACACATTCTATAATATTTTTTTTTAAATTACAAAGTTACCCGTAAGTTTTTAAGAGCTTGGAAGTGGATTATGTTTAATTTAATATCATTTTAAAAGGATTAGAGATGAAAAAATAAGTAATGGTAAACATCTTAAAACATTACAAGCTCAAGCCCAACAAAAAGAAAAAGTGTAAAATTTCCTAATGGCCAAACATACCCCTAAGGGTGCTTGCCTATATAATTCTTAACAAAACTTTAAAAGGGTGACCATTTGCATACCCATGGGCTAATTAGACATCAAGACCACACTGAGCACAGTTAAAATATAAAAGAATCCTAATATAATTAGGTTGATCAACTCAACAACATAACAAAGCCAAAAAAACTTGAAATGATCCAGAAGATTCTAAGGTTGTTCAAGGTTACCTACTAAACACCTTTGCAAGATTTTAGATGTTTTATAAGGCGTTTGAGCTTATTACATTTTTAATAGGAAATTCATCCTCACAATATAAGAATCATTATAACCAAGCATAAAAAATGAAACCCTTAAGGACCCACCAAGATATGAATTGGGCCTCCATTAAATAAAAAAAATGAGAATTATCTGCCACAACTCATCATACAATAATCCCCATTGCTCATGGGTATGGGCCTCAGATACAGTATCTAAACCCTTATAGCAACCGGGGATATTTAAAGTGGCCACATACGGATCATCAAAGCAGGTGTAAGTTGGAGGTTTTGGTGGCAAGAGCGATGATGAGAAGGCATCTAAATATGTGAGAAGTATTGCATATCCTAACCTGAGGACTACAGGAGGGTTAACATTATTGTTCTCCAACATCTTGTAAGATTCGCCCTGACTCTCAGGGACTGCTGGTGGTCTCAAGTTCGACAATGTGACTTGACTTATGAATTATCCGGTTTACGAATATGCATGTAACACAATACAACCACTTTTTTTTTTGGGATAATAATCATATTTTGCATGCTAAAAATGAAAATTTTGAACAATTTTTTTATGATTATAAAATTGAGAAATTTTGAATGTCACCTTTAGTCAGTTCATATGTTAGTCACATGAGTCGGGTTGAGGATTACTCTTCTAATTGTCTGGCTGGCGACTTTTTACACTAAGTTGGATCTCACATGCATGATGCCTACAAATGACTATCAAGAATTGTCAGGACTTCAGTCTTGATTCTAACCCCCTTTTTATTGAAATTCTTACACTTGGCTCTGGTCTCCAGTTTATGCCACCTATTTGTTCTATATGCTAGTGTTCTCCTCGTGCTTTTATTTAATTTTTATACATATGCATGCCATGTTTATAGTACTAACCCTTTCAGCGGCAATGAAGATGACAGATACACACTGGTATATTTCATTTATTACATTTTTCATTTAATGTACTTTATAGCATGTTTTATTTATGTGTACTTTAGCATACCTACAAAGACCTCTAGGATAGATAATAGTAGACCATATGTTTAGGAGGAAACCTACGGCAAGCCTTGAGACTCAACTGTAATTACAAATTTAATTATAAAAACAGAACCGGAATGAACTACTCACAAGGCGAACAATAAGGATGTAAACAGATAATGGAAAACTCAAGAGGACGATCAAATCAAAACATGAAGCGGAGGATCATCTTTCAGCAAAACATTCCTTAATCTTAAATAATAACAAACTCATAGGATTTTGAAGTTGTTCGCCTAGTGCGATATAAACCCTCACTTTATCTTTAGGCTTTTCCACGATCACGTCGTGCAGTATAAGTCCTAACCCTTTTTAGGATTTCGAGGTTGTTCGTTTGATACGACGTAAATCCTTCTATCTTCCTAGGCGATTTGCACGATTAGATATTGTGCGATCATAAGTTGTAAATTTTAAATAATTGACAGGAGTAAATGTTAAAGAACTCCATTTCCGAAAGGTAAAGCCAAACAATAGGATGGTTTGAGAATTTATTGAGGTTCTCCTCAGAATCTAAGTTATCCTCTACCTCTCATTCCTTTGACTTCAAGAATAATCGCTTGCAAGAAGAAAAAAGAGTAGACCAAGCAGAATCACAACTCCTACTGTGGAGGAATAAGGGTCTCAAAGCACACATGTGGGACACTCCCACATACAGAGTGTAAGAAGAGGCTGGTAAGACTTATTTTCTACATTAAAATATTATCCTACATTAAATGTATGCTAACTGTTTCTTTTCACTGGCAGAATCTAGAGAAAAGAAGAGAGACATCCGCTATGGAGTTGCACGAGCGCACTCATAGACGACAGTCATATAAGTCCTGGGTGGACAGAAGATCTCGGGCACAAGGTTAATTAGTATACAATTCAAATAACTATCAAAATTTATTTAGTCTCCAACTCTCATTAATCATATTTTTTAGGGGGTCTTCCAATGGCAGAAGGAGAACTGATCCCAAAAATCAGGCTGTGGTTCGACCATAGTTCATGATCCTTCTGATTATGACCTATGAAGGGATGTTGTCGGTGGCAAGAAGGGCTAGTGTTATGGCATAGGGTCTCAGGTGCTAGCCTATCATGCTTATCCGACCTCTGCATAGTCGAGCATCGACTTCTATTGCACTAGAGTAGGAGATTCATCACCAGGTTGCTACTGAGGTTGCCACCTAGGTCTCCACCCAAATAGCCTAAATAAGATCAAAGATGGAGCTGAAGAAGTGAGATATCGAAGCGATGTTGTGTTATGAATTGAAGAGATCAAAGCAACCACTTCAGGATGATGATGACGAGGATGATCATGAGGCGAGGATAGAGGAAGATGAGTAAAGAGTTATTTTTTCTTGTTTTTGTGTAAAATAATTTATTGGTCGCGAACAAGATTTTTTATGCACGATTGTTTATTTCATTTGGTTTAATGTATTTGTTTGTCTTTTATTTTTCTATGGTTTCAGTGTATATTACTAATATAATATTAGTTTATTAACTGCTATGATTAGTACACTATGTTGTGTTGTGTGGAAATTATAGTCTTACGATTGCAGGTGTGTGAATTGTTGTGTCGAAAAATGAGACTAACTTTTTTTACTGATCCTATAGATTTACGACGACTTATCTATGGCTTTACGTCCTTCTAGATTAATTCTGACTTTTATTTGTCGAACTATCGAATAAGTGATGTCTTCCTAAAGCGCTGGACTTTGCCACAATTAAATTCATCAATAATTACCCACAGTCAGCTGACGATTGTCCAATACTTTTCCAGCAGAAGCGGACAATTTTCTAACGGTAGTGCTACACTTTTCCTACATCTAAGGGCATCAGTGATATTATCAATGGAAACTGACACCATGACAATGCTATTTGAACCAACAGGATGGGTGATGTTCGTCGGCCTACGTTTGGTGTTAGAAAGCCATCAGTATCTCTATAGATTATTACATTACCATCAAACATTTTTGTTGCGTCAAATAAACCGTAGTTTAGCCATCAATAATTATGTTATCGATAGTTTTTAAATATGTCCCGACAGTAATAGTCTTGCATAATAAACTAAAATTATATAGTAATTTGATAATAACTTTGACACCTCAATTCTTTTTATATTATCACTATAGGAGATGTCTTATACTATTCATAATAATTACATTGACAAACACTCTCTTTAGTTATAGGAAAAGACACTCATTATTATACTTAACATGCATTGATGAAATTATTTCAATTAGGCATCATAATTTTTTTTATAATTTTTCATGTAAAAAGGCTTCTCCCTTGTATGACTTTTAACATAACTATGTATACAAAAATTGTATAAAATTAAGTTATTAAACTTTCACTATTTCATCATATATATTATGATAAGATAGAGCAATTGCACTCAAGCTAGAAAGAAAATACATCATGGACTCTTGGATTAAATTTTTTGCAAAGATATAGGATAATTAAGGATTTCAAGTATAGCTAGATAGTGATTTAGAAAATTATAAGATATTATTTTAAAATATACAAAATGATTTAATTTGAATAAATCACACTGTAAATAGGACTGTCAAAACGGTTCGTTGTTCGCGAACAATTCATGTTCAGCTCGTTAAGAAGCTCGTGTTCGGCTCATTTTCTAAGTTAACGAAGCCGAACACGAACAAAGATTTGTTCATTCGTGTTCGGCTCGTTTTAGCTCAAAATTCTACTCATCAATTATATATATATATATATATATATATATATATATATATATATATATATATATATATATATATATATATATATATTTGTGGGAAATGTAAGCTTGATGAAGAAATCACAAAGAAGCACAAGTAAACGAGAACACGAAAATGATTTACGTGGTTCAGATCCTTTGGGCCTACATTCACGGAAGAGAATCGCTCATAAATTTCACTAAGACAAAACAAGGAGAATACATAACTTTTACATAGATGAGCCCTCATATTTCATGGCCTCCCTTTTAAGCCCAAGTCCTCCAAGATGCACTCATCACCCTCTACAAGCTAATCTCTTCTACCTCCTAGTTCTCAACCTCATTGATTCACATCTTCCCTTGCTCTCCTAAGCTTCACACCATCTATATTTATACAAACCAAGAGAGTGTTAGGTGGGAGGTAGGTGAGCAGCAGGTGAACGGTAGGTGAGCGGTATCACATCTCAACTGGCTTGATTACGAAAGTGTCATTTTACCTTATTTCATTAATTGGGAGTCATTAACAACAATTCTCCCCCATGACTTCCAATTACAAAGCTGCACAATGATGATTCCCTCCCCGATTACACAAAACCAACTTCTTGCCTTTAGTTCGCCGAACTCCCCGCAAACCTTTCTTTGTGAATCGTTAACTGTGCTCGACCAAGCTCCTCTGTTCACAAAGCTGACGAACCACACGACAGTCTTCTTTCCTGGCGTGTGAGCCAACTGCATTGACGTTCCTTCCTTCGCGAACTCCTCCTACCGTCGCTTGATTGGCAAACTCCTTGCTGCCAACCGAGGCCTCGCCAAAGCCTTGACGCAAATCCGAAGGTCTCGACGAACTTGCCGAACTGGACAAGTTGCACCCTTTCTGTTGTTCCTAAATACCGAAGAATGTCGAGCCCCTATCCTCCTTTCAAGAACCTCTAGCCAAGAAGTATGGATCTTCCCACAGACGGCGCCACTTGTTGTGGGAAATGTAACTTGGCTAGAAGAAATCACAAAGAGCACAAGTAAACAAGAACACAAAACGATTTACGTGGTTCAGTCTTTTGGACCTACATCCACGGAAAGGAATCACTCATGAATTTCACTAAAAGAAAACAAGAAGAATACATAGCTTTTACATAGATGAACCCTCATCTTCCATGACCTCCTTTTCAAGCCCAAGGTCTTCAAGATGCACACCTCACGCTCTACAAGCTAATCTCTCCTACCTCCTAGTTCTCAACCTCAGTGATTCGCATCTTCTCTTGCTCTCCTAAGCCTCACACCCTCTCTATTTATACAAACCAAGAGAGTGGTAGGTGGGAGGTAGGTGAGCGGTAGGTGAGCGGTAGGTGAGATGTGGTAGGTGAGCGGTAGGTGAGATGTGGTAGGTGAGCGGTACCACATCTCAACTGACTTAATTATGAAAGTGTCATTTTACCTTAGTTCATTAATTGAGAGTCATTAACAATATATATATTGATGAGTATTACTCTTTAAAATTTTAATTGACTACAGAGCTACAAAGATTATAATCATTTAAAAGTATTAGTTAAAAAAATAGAATAAAAAAGTTTTAAATTAGATTCAAATGATGTTTTAATATAAACAATAATTTTTAAATTTTGCCCCAACCCTTAACATCTTATGACTATGTGATTAGAGTCGTCAAAACGGCTCTTTGTCGTGAACAACTCGTGTTCGGCTCGTTTTGGCTCGATAAGCAAACGAGCTGAACACGTACATACTTTTTGAGCTCGAAATATAAAATGCCGAACACAAGCTGGGCCTGGTTTACACCCCTAACTGTAAATCAATATCTCTATAAATTAAAAATATAGTCATCTTTTTTTTTTTTCTAACTACTAATTTCTAACTCTTTAACATATGCTCATTTTTAATTTCTTATAAATCAAGGATCGCCCATACCTTGCCTAATGAATGTAAGGAAATTGTTAGCCAATCAAATCAACCTCTAATCATTACCCACAATTCTCTATATAAACCCCATCCTCCTCTCACAATACTTGCCCACAAACCCTCACTTATCAAAGCAATGGAGAGCAAATTCGGACTAAAAGACCGCCTCATCAACCTTTTCCGGCGACCGGAGCTATTCCTCTCCGCCTACTGCGGTGGTTGGCGCTCAAATCGTGCTGCAAAACAGAACAAAATAAATAAGGTGCTAACAAATAGCAAACTTTTTATCACCGGAGATAGAGTTGGTCAAGAAGGAAGAACCTGTCCTCCTACTTCTCCCTGCTCTTCTCCTTCTAAAGTCCATCACCACCATTACTATTTCTTCAAAGAAGAAGAAGAAAACCGAACTACAAAACAAAACAAGAAGACGAAGAAGAAGAAGAAGAGGGCTGGTTCTCAAAGATGCGACCTTTCTAGCTCTTCTGCAATGGAAAGCGTGGACGACTACGGATTCTTCAGCAGTCATGAAGAGGGAGAAGAAGCTGGTAAAGAGGAGGAGGATATTGAAGCCTTCTTCTCGTCAAGAAGCTTCTCCTCGGATTCCTCCGACTTCTACAAAAAGGCTAAAAAAATGAAGTCTTTTTATCGCCCTCGCCCGCTCAGAAGAAGAGAGAAGAAAAGCAGATGCCTTTGGGTTAATGAAGGAAGGCAAGAGGAGGAGGAAGATGGATTTGCTGTGGCCAAGAAATCCAGTGATCCATATGGTGATTTTCAGAGCTCCATGATGGAGATGATAGTGGAGAGACAGATATATGGAGCTGGAGAGCTTCAGTGCTTGCTTAACTCTTATCTTACATTAAACTCTGCTCAGAATCATCCAGTTATTCTCAAGGCATTTGTTGATATTTCTCAAGTTTTATTCGGTTGATTATTGATTTCTCTGTTGATTTCTAATCATTTTGTTCTCTTATTTGTTTAGTATGAATTGATCTTTCTCCAAGTGTTAATTAATATATTGGAAAAATATGAGTGTGGACTATTAAAATATCTTTGTGAATCATAAATCATGAATTAAAATAGTGGCAATGGTTTTATATTGGGGAACAAAGTTTGAATGTAAATACAAAGTTTTGTCTTTTTAGGGGTTTTTTTTTTCTGGCCTTAATATTTTATGTTAGGCTTTGTCTTTTAACTTAAGACATGCTCATATACTATGTGAATTGTTTTGGTATATTTTTTTCTAGAGATAGAATTTGTTTTTTTAATAAGAGAAGGTAATGCTTAGTTTATTATTACTCTAGGTTAACTAAACAATGGTGAAAGTAAGAAAAATTAGAATCATTATTCAACTTCTTTATATATATATATATATATATATATATATATATATATATATATATATATATATATATATATATATATATATATATATATAATCCTTTTAACAGTTTTTGTGCCACCAGCTGTGACGTTTTGGAAGAGCAGCTTTGTGTAAGTTCTCTCAGTTCACGGGTTCGAAACCCCTTCTAGCTACTTGCTAGTAGTGATGGTGGTCCTCGAATAGTTAATAGTTAGACACCTGAGAGTGATTGGGGGCTGGTATAATAGCCTTCAGCCATCTTATGAAAGAAAAAAAACCCCTTTTAACAGTTTTTAAATAATCTATGTTCGCAACAATCATAACGCAAGTACTTTTATTTGCATGCATGAAGTTCAAGCATCATAGTCATTAGAAATATTTGTTTTGAATTTACAAGATAACTGTTTACTTTGGCTCAAGTTCCCATTAAAAAGTTTATTAAAATTATTTAAAACTATGAAAGATTATATTAATATTATAAATTTTATGTAAATTGATTAAATAGGCTATAACAAAAATTAAAGTCATTTTGATCAATATTTTTTTTCTATTTTCTCTTACTATAGTTTAACTATAATAAAACTATAAATATATAATTATTTTATAGCCTTTAATTTTCATTTTATCTTGGATCCAATGCATTTTTACAGTAAAATTATATGTAGCATGCTTGCTGTAATATTCATATTCATTAAGCTACATGAATTAAAAGAATTTTGAAAAAAGTACAAGAATGCCATCGAATAGCTCTTTTAGGGCAAGCATGGCAAAGAACGTTGGAGCTATTATGGTTATTTGCATAGTTTGGTCTTGGCATGACTATATATATATATATATATATATATATATATATATATATATATATATATATATATAAAGTCCAAGGGCTAATCATATTAAAATAGAAAATGTGCATATAAGTTGTATGAGAGGGCCCAAAAAGATACCCTGACCGCACGTTACAACACACAAAGATCCCAAAAGAGAAAGGAAACATGTAAACCTAAGAAATCAAAACTGTCAAAATGCACAAACAAGTAGCTAAGGACGACCCAATTTAGTCCTGCCTCTGCCTCTAGTTCTAGGAAGGGAGTTAACTAACAAATTGTTGAGTTTCATACCATTACCCGAAGTAACCAAAGTATCAACCATTAAGTTCCTAAACTTGAGTGTACCTCCATTATTCTTCTTCCTCCTGGATGTGTAAACCTGTCATCTAAAGACTAGCTCAACTGATCAGTATGTTAGTCAACAGATTGCTCGTCATGTAAAGGTTGTTTTACATCTTGAGTCCCTTGCGCATGACTAACAGTAACAAGTTGCTCGGTGTGTAGAGGTGGTAGAGACGCAGTAGAATGGTTGCTAACCATTGCAACAGGGATATGCTCTACAGTATGTAAAGTATGAAATGTCTCATCTGCACTTGAGGCTTCCCGAAAATGAGAAGCTGCGATGCCCACTTGATGATCGGACCGAACATTGCCTGTGGTGAAATATGAATTGTCTCCTCTGCACCCGAGACTTCCTCAAGATGAGGAGCCTGAAAGTTCTCGTGATGATCAGACCGAACATTATCCCGTGTAAGTAAAATTTCTTGACTCGCAGAAACAAAAACAATATTGTCAGAGGGAGGGTCTCTGGTAGTAAGAGAGTTGTTAGGAGGGAGAGCAGATGTCGGGTCTACCAAAATTTCAATAGGTGGGGTGTATTCATGGGTATTGGAGGGGCAGGTGTTAGTTGGTGCAGACGGCTCAGTATCATTTTTACTCTGAGGTTTTAAATGAGGATGCAAATGGTGATATTGAGAATGAGAATGTCCAAACATACAACAGTGAGTGCAATAAAGTGGAAACTGTTCGAGCTTCACCCGCTGCCAAAAACCCTAGTGCTGTGAGCCAATCCAGATCTGCCCTGGAAAGGGTAAAATAATGTCTCGTTCAGAAAGCCGACTCAGATTAATTGTAGGAATATTAGTTTTACGGGTTTTGTCGTAAACGATAGCTAAGGAATAAAGGAGCTCGTGATTTAAGAGATGGAACTTCAAACCAGGGAAACGGGGCCATATAGGAATGATGAGAGGTTCAGTGATCAAAATCCACCGTCCATTTTAAAACTTTCATCATACAGTTTTCTATGCGAACAAATCTTTGCGCAAACAAATGAGGATAATCTTCATAATTTGATAATTGGATAAAAACATGTCTATCATCCAGTTTACCATTCTTTCATTCCCCTTTCAGTTTCATTTGCTTAAACTCTTTTCAAATTACTTCGAGTTTAAGGTTTCCAAAGAGAAACTTTCCGACTAAGATCAACCGACAGGATGAAGATAACATGGAAATCTCAGTGTAAGAGAGAAATATTGCAGGCTTGTCGTTTTTACAGGACGCTTTTTTGAGAAAATCGATGTTAACACCCTTCGCTAAGGTGTCATGATATTTTTACGGGAATATACACACAGTAGGAGAGCGAGTGTGGGTGTCGCTTGCAAGAGAGGCAACGTAGAAACGTCCCAAGGCCATCACTACATGCAGGGAACAGAGCAGAGAAGATCACTACCAGATATGGTCCTTCGAAGAGTAGTCGAAGTCAAGGAGTCGGAGCAGGCAACGCGCGACTTGAAAGAGGTGTGAACGTAAGACACAACGCAAGCCCATCTTCTTCGAGCTGGGTGAAGGATGAGCCGAGGACGCGCAACGAAGCGGTACGAAAAATGAGCCCTTCATGTTCGAGACGACGAAGGACGAGCAAAAACAAAGTGCGACGAAAACAAAACACAGCCACGGACGAAGCCACAAAACGGATTAAGCGACGAAACATACGAGAGTGACGAGGAGAAGTATGTCGAACAAGAAACCAGTGGAGTAGAAGCTAGGTTTCACCATAGCGGTGAAACCCTAGCAGAGCGAAGACGAAGACGACATATATATATATATATATATATATATATATATATATATATATATATATATATATATATATATATATATATAGTTTTTAAAAAAGGGCCATTAAATGTGCCAAAGATTTTTTAGATTTGGCTCTGCCAATCGTAACGTAAGTCAAATCTAAAACATCTACTCTTCTAATGACATCATCAGATTGTCGGCATCTAATGTGACTTGACAATCTAAGACAACTCTCTCTAATCATGTCTGCCACTGGAGCTACACCAACCCTTTCAAGGATAGATACATTTTGTATTTTGTCTCTAAGTGTCAAGCCTCTCATTCACCTAAACATTCTCATCTTAGCAACACTTAACTTTACTTTATGCTTCTCTTTTACAAGCCAATATTCTGTGCCATAAAGCATTGCAGGTCTCACCACCATCTTATTAAATTTTCCTCAAGTCTAAGTGGTAACATTCTATAACAAAATAGGCCTGATGCATGCCTCTACTTCAACCAACCAACCTAAATTCTACTAAAAACATTCCCATGTGTATCACAATCGCTGTGAACAATAGACTCGAAATATCTAAAACGTTCCGACATTTTAATGATTTAATTACCTACAACTACTAAAATTACATTCCATGTATTCAGTTATAATAGATCTACTCAAAAAAAGGCATTTGGAATCTAATGTAGACCTCCATAATTCAAGTTTTTTTTCCTGAGCTCATTCTCTAATCTTATCCACAAGAAGGATATCATCAGTGATAATCATACACCAAGGCATATCATCTTGCAAATGTCCGATAAGAGCATCCACAACTAAAGCAAGAAAATATGAGCTTAAAGCAAATCCCTGATATAATCCAATCCAACTGAAATACAAAAATATTTCGTCAATCCTCCTTTCGTTCAAACACAAGTAACATATGAAGAATGCATATCTTTAATAACTTGAATGGAAGAATATTGAGTGCATTTTCTCACAATTAACTTAAATTATTCTGAGTCAGATTCTAACCCTAAATATACCTAAAATATAAGGGGGAATTTACATATATACCACCCGATTTGTATGTATTTATTCATATCACCCAAATCTTTCATATCAAATCAAAAATATCATTATTTTAGATACAAGGTGATGTATAAAAAATCAAATATAGAAGCTAGATATGTAAATACAAAAAAAATAAGTGATCTGTATAAATCTTCCTACCAAACATAACCATAATTAGAAGCTAAATGGCAAGTCTGAGTGCCTTTATCCGTTGTGCTCTCTAAAGAGAGAAAGTTAAGAGGGAAAAAAAAAAGATAATAGAAAGAAACAAACAAAAAGGTTAAGCAGAGCGCAATGTTGCTTTCTAGCCTGCAGTGATAGCTGCGTTTCAGAACACAAACAAACACCCTCGTACGGCCATTTAACGCACACAGAAAGTGGGAAAAGAGAGAAAGATACAGAAGGAAGAAAACGGCATTAAATAAAGACTTGGGTTTTTGGAACACATACAGAATAGTTAGGTGGGTTGGGAGCCACTATGATGTCGAAAACCAAGCATTCTTTCAGCGAGTCAGTAACTGAATCAAAGATATAAACAAGAAAATGGCAGTCCGGTCTAATTGTAGGTTGCTATATTGTCATGCATCTTATCGGTGAGCGACGTCGCAGCCGGTAAGTAATCGTTCAGACGTGCAGACATCCAGACGTAATATTTTTCGTTGTGATAGGAGAGACGAATAGATTTTATAATGGAAGTCAAAGAAGATGTTAGATAGATAATGCTGATATATTTAAATAAGAATTTTTCAAAATTAAATCTTATATAAAATATTAAAAATCAAAATAATTGAGAACAACAAGGCTCTCTTCTTAAAGCTGTTCTGTCTGTTAGACAGATCGTACCTGGTAGCTTAAATTGGAAGCTTGCTTCACTGTTCGATCGCTGGCTTACCTGCTGCTCTAACAGCAACCTTTTTAAGAACATACTGCTGAAGTCTCACGTGCTAATTTGTTCACGTGAGCATAAGAGTTAATTATCATTCAACTAGCAAGCTATATATAGTATCACACTAAGATTTCATAGAAAGAATAAAGATTTCGTTCATATTATATCTTTCACCCAACTTTTGATAGCTTGAAAGAGAAATAAAAATTTGATATTTTTATTGAATAAAATTCATATAAAATTGTATGGCCAAAAGTCTATAAAACGATTATTGAGCAAATATAATGTGTGAAAGGAGAGCTCGCAGAAGCGACGAGCAGCTAGATTAGATTGATCGATAGATTGACTCGATCAAGAAGATACGGCCAATGAGTCATCTATGATGATACAAGCACAGATGTCTGATGAAACCATAGTAGTTCAATAACTCGCCCCCAAGGCCTAATTTGTTGAACTAATAAGATCTATCCACCTAAGAAGATCAACTGATCCCTAATAAGTTGATAGATAGAGGCGCCACCAGCAAGCTATGCTTGAGAAAGATATTCTATAAGAAAGGTTATCCAGACAAGGAGATTTGGATAATATTAAATATAGCATTCCTAACATAAAAGATGAGTGAAAAAGATTCAATTATAACGAGTATTTCATTTATAATGCAAAATCAAACCACTCATATAGAGGATGATCCCAAGTATTAAAGAAGCTCATTTTTTCCTGTTTTCTTTATTTTTCTCTTAGTTCTTTCGCTTCTTACTTCAACTATTACCTTGTCGGTGTAGATTCATGAGCAATTCATGATCCAACGAAACTTGAACACTGAGTAATCTTAAGCTAAAATGACAAAAGATTTATGGAAGAAACAGATAATATGTCAATATCATTAAATAATTTAAATCTTCCAATAAATTAATTTAGGATATCCTGATAAAATATTTAGCAAAGATGAATAAAACTGTTAGATTTATTCTTTAGATGAGTGTAATATATGACACTCCATAGGACGCAATGGAGAAAAAATATTCATGTAGCAGACCCCACTTAAGTGGGATTAAGGCTTTGTTGTTATTGTTGTTGTTGTTATTTTATGAGCGTAATATAAATGTTGATGTTGTATGACCGTAATATAAATGTGTGTGTCATATATTATATTTATTTCATAAACAGATCAGATAATTTTGAGACTCATCCTCATTAAAATTTGATCAAAATATTCTGATCCAAATCGTGTTAAATTTTTTATGTAATCTCCATGAAATAAAATTTTAAATACCTATTTCTATCATATTTTTAAGGTACTCAATTAATATTAAAATAATAAAATTCAATGAAAAACGTAAGATAAAGGGATATTGATTATTTTATTAAACTTCTTAAATGATATGAAAATCAAGAGAAAAGTAAAAACGATCACCCCATGCATAACAACACCATGGCAAAAGCTCAAACACTCTGCAATTCATAGACTAAGAACCACTGGTCTATTGAATGCCTTCTTCCGTTCAATTTGCTCTCTAAGATTTTGTTTGAGAACACAGTCACACTCTGTTCGTTGAGTGAATGCTGACGCATAAATTTATTTTTCGTTTAATAAAATAGTGTATCCCGAAATCTCCCCAAATTATTTCAACAAAACGGCCATTTTTTTCCAGTTTTAAAACGTAGATGATAGTGTCCATTCCACCACGCGACTTTTAAAGACGCTTTGTTAAATGGCTAAGCTCCTTCAAACTAAGCCTAAATGCCTGCCTTGAGTCTCTTCTCTTCTCAGATTCAATCTACACCAAATTCACTCTTATATCAGCGATTTCACGACTATCACTGAACCTAAATGATGAGATTTGGCAGCAATATTATCAGCTTCACCATCATTATTCTCAAAATGCGTTGGACTGTTAATTCTAAAGTTATTAGCTGGAAAATATGTATAGTAAAATTCAATTTATTGTTCTCTAATTTTTGAAATTCTAATTAATTCCTACTGCTTATGCTACTGGTGGAATTGTGGGAGACAATAATGAGTAGCTGCCCCTCATATAGAATGTTTATCTATTTTACCGGCTGAGTTTTCATCCTTATTATAATTTTTAAATTCTGGTTTCCCTCTGGAAGGCCTTCAAAAACCGTGGGCAATAATTTTAATAATCAAATGATGTGCTGCTTCTCGAGACGGTCTTTTGCACTCTAGTTCAGACTTAATTAGAAAGTCTCTCCTGTTTTACTCTATACTTTTATTTTGTTTTTTGTATACGTTTTGACTCTTTATATAGAGAAAATATTATGTGTGGTGTCCGCACATGTAGACAAAACCCGGATGGGCCTCTTACAAATGAACAGCAGTATATTTCTCCTTTTTATAATCCACACTTCATTTGTTGTTTTATATACATTACACAGAGTTAAAGAATGGGCCTGGACTCTGATTATTCTTCCAAAAAGAGGGGCATTTACACAGATACCACACAATTCTAATGAATTTACATATCTAACACCTAAAATATGTTTTTACATTTGTAATATTCATTAAATCAAAATTAAAACTGTTGAGAATTAGACCTTATATAGAGTCCTTGGGGTAAAAAGGAAATATTGAAGATGTGTAGGGGTTTATTTGTAAAACATCATAATACCCTATTTAAGCCTGTATTATGAATGTACAAAATAGATTTTCTGAATAATTCATTCTTTATGGTATCAGAGCATAACCCTAATAGCTGTCTCATCAGTGTTGATCGGCGTGCATCCTCGACATCATGATCTACGTCTTCATCGCAAAATAATTGTGATTGGAGCTAACTTGGATAGCAGAGAAGGGATCAGTGTCTTCATTGCGATACATTCACAATTAGAGCTGACTGAGAAGGGAAGAAGGATTGCGAAGGATGCTCACGAGGCGCTCGCGAGTCGTAATTAGAGCTAACTAGGAAGGTCATGATGGAGGCTTGCGATCCAAGTGTTATTCAGTTACTCGGGAAGTAGAAGACACGCTCGGGCGTGCCCACGAACCGATCTGGCAATGCTTTAGGCTGCTGGATCGCGGCAAAATGTTTTGAGCAGCTCGGTGCAGGCTAGGGTGAAGCGCCTGTGAAACTAGAGTAGCAAAGGAGAGAACATTGGTTGTACATGCGTGAGAGGACGACGAAAGTTGGGGAATAGTTAAATTGAGGATGCCAGGAGACGGAGATAGTGCCGGAGGTAAAGGCTTGGAGCTTCTGAGAAAGATAAATTCTGAAATTCTAAAGGTCTTGATCGGGCTTATACAGGGAGCTTACGTTTCTACAGGAGCTGCTACCTCAGCACGTGCTCCGTCACAAGTGCAGCTAGATCTCCCTCCTGTGAATCTGAAACTTGCAGATGGATCGACCACGTATCTGAGTTGGTCACGTCGGATCGAAGCTCCTCTAGTAGGGAAGAGATTGAGGGATATCTAATGGGATTCAAGTCAAAGAGTGACAATTTGAGAGAGATGAGCGGAGGACCACACATGCCTTGCTTTATACCTGGCTACTCAACTCAATGGTTCCATCGATTGCCTCATAATAGATGGCATTTGAAAGTTGAGCGACAAGTAGGCAAAGCTAAAGAAGATCTATGTTGGAGCTAAGAACTACATGAGAGTGTTTCAGATTCAACGTGGGATAAAGATAGTGGTTCAAATTGATAGATCGATTCAGGAGCACTCCATAGAGTGGAGCGGTTGTGGGTAGATCTTGATCACTTATGACCATTGTCGAGTTGTGGCAATCCAGATTGCAAGAAAGGGGAGATCTTTCACAGATGAGGACTATGCAGTTTATGGCCCGTCTGAACTTGGCATTTTATCAGAGGAGATTTGTTCTCCTAGCTCAGGCGACTATCCCTTCACTGGATAAGCCCATTGTTGTGATGATATAGGAAGAGTCACATGACGATACACTCTGAGACGAGTGGACTTACGAGTGTGCAATCAACTTTGGTTGCCTCGAGCTTAGGTATATAGGTGTCCATGGTGAGACTCGCAAGTGCTACAACTGTGGTGAAGTTGGGAATCTGAGTAAAACCTGTCCTAAGCCATCTAGAGAGAGAGAGACAGGCGGTGTGGACAAGGTGGAGGCTGTGACCGTGGCCGTAGTGATCGGAAGGTAAATAAAGGGGTTATCAGGCAAATCTGACGGTAGAAAAGGAGAGAGAGAAGTGTGGTTTTTTACCAAAGAGGGACATGAATCTCTGGAATTGTTGAAGAAGAAGAAAAAAACAGCAGGAGATGGGGCTAAGGATACTTCAAAACAGTCGTCATCAAAGGATAAAATTAACATTCATGCTCACTCTGACAAAGGTATTTGAGATACACATGCTTTTGTCTCTTTTTCCACCACAGGATCATCATAATGAATAGTAGATTTTTGTGCATCCCAACATGTAACAGGTACTGCTGGAGAGTTTTCTTCCTATATTCCCCAAGCAGTACTAGAGAGCATATGAACTGTTGATGACACAACACAGCCTATAGTTGGTAAGGGTACAGTAAGGGGCCCACTTATATGACTTTGTCCAATTTTTTATGCTTTTTTTTCCAGTGAACCTTTTTATCCATTAGTGTCATTATTCCTCAACTAAAATGTTGTATCTTTTTTATTTTCCTAAGGTGATCTTCCAAAAGAAATGAACGGATCAGACACGTAGGACTGGAACGTTGGTACTTGGATTGGGAGGGGATGGACACGGTTTTGACATCCATGGTAAAGAGAGATGGAGTAGGAGAATCTAAAAGAAGTGTGTAGGATGTGTAGCTCCTACAATCACAAATGTATCAGACACTATTATTTTAGTTTATTGAGTCGCTATATCCTTCGTTGTATGAAAAGGCAAATAAACAAAAACTTTTTTGTGATGCTTGTGAGTTTAGCTTACTAGGAGCACTTATATCAATTCTAGTGCTTTTGAGTTGATACATTCTGATGTTTGAGGACCTTGTTTTACAAGTTGTATTAATGGACATCAATATTTTGTGACCATTATTGATTGTTTTTCTTATGTTAGTGTTGACCTCACTTTTGTTGAGGTTTAGCTTTCCTCCTAGGATTTAGGGTTCTAGCTTTAGGAGCTTCCCCGACGATTTTAGATTCTTAGCAATGGGCCTACCTCGTTTTAGAATGCTCGAAACCACTTCGACACTCTTTTGGAATCCGGACGAAATTCCGACCTCTAGCTCACGAGCGGGTAGGTTGGAATTGGCGTTAGGACTCCGAATTGAGTTCTATAGGACCACTGGACCTTAGGATAGCCTCGTGCACATTTTACGCACCACCGAGCACAAATTCCTCGAGCCGCGGCCTCGACGTCTTCAAATTCTCCGCAACGGATCGAGATCGAGGTCGAATGCCGGAACAAGCGACGTCGAGTCGAATTTCGAGAAAATGTCGGATTTGACGCACTTTCGACGCGATCGTCGACGAGGTTGCCGAACGACCTCGGATGACGAAACGAGCTGCGTCGTTGCGTCCGGAATGTCGTTTCCACTCTAAAATTGATATTTAATTTGCGAGGATCGCATGCGGAGCGGAAATTGCGATTTTGGGCTTGATTTTAATAAAATTAATAATAATATATATATATATATATATATATATATATATATATATATATATATATATATATATATTAAACTTATTTATTCTATCCTAAGCCCTAATCCCTACCCATTCGATCGGTTGGCTGCCTCTCTCACTCGTTCGATGAAGGCTCCCGTTCCCTGCTTCTCCCGCGCCTCTTCCTTGTAGCCGTTGCTCTCTCGAGCCTCGCGTGGTTCTCCCCATACCTTCTCGAGTATTATCTGCGCGAGGGTCACCTCGCGTGATCTGCTGCTCGATCCCTGCTCCTGCTGCCGAGCTTCGGCTCTTGGCTGCGACGCTTTGTCGCCTTCTTCCTGCCCTTTCCCCACTTGCGTCCGGCTCTACAGGTAAGGAGCGGCTTTCCTTTCCCTCCTCTGCCTATAAAGGCCCCGTTTTTGGATGAATTTAGGGTTGGTTGGCCGATTCCTCTTGAGAAGTAGGTGTTGGATTGGAGCCTCATTTTCTTTTGCTTTTCCTGCGTGCTCTACGCTAGCTGGTACTCTCCTCCTCCCTCTCTTTTACATGATTTAAGTCATGGAAAATATGTTATGAAGCAAAGTGTTGATTTCTTCTAGCATGTTGGGGTATGCATTCTAAGCCCCTCTTCTCACCTTCTTTCTAGCACGAATCATGGAGTAACTTTTTTTTTTTAGCGTTAATATGTATGTATGGGGGCTTGGCTTTGCTCCTTGTGGCTTTCTTTATCAAAATGGCATGCTAGAGGAAGTTATAATTTCATTTTGAGGAGCCTCATGTGTATCCTCATCTTAAACGTGCGGCGGCTCCATGTGTTGATGTATGGAAGGTGTGGAAGAATTTGTTTAGCTTTGATATACATGTTTGGGAGCCCTTTTATTTCTCTGTTTTAGTCATGTGAGGGTTGCTCCCTTTGCACCTAATTTGGGGGTTTGGTTTTCGTTTCTTTGCTCTTGTGACTAGCCCTTTGCACTTGATTTGGGGGCTCGGTTTTCTGTTTTGTTGCTCTTGCAGCTGCTCCCTGTGCACCTACTTTGGGGGCTCGGTTTTCTGTTCTGCTGCTCTTGCGTACTGCTCCCTTGGCTCTTGATTTGGGGGCTCGGTTTTCTGTTTTGCTGCTCTTGCAGCTGCTCCCTTTGCACTTGATGTTGGGGCTCGGTTTTGGTCCTCGTTGTTCCTGCTGGCCTCCCCGGTGCGGCCTTTGAATGGCTCGGGTTTGGGTCTCTCTCGGGCTCGGGTTTGTGCTTCTTTTAAGTTTGTAGGTGGAATTTGAATTGCTTAGTTACTTTATAGATTCATTCCTATGCATTTGTGATGAATTTGAATTAGTATGGGTAGTTTCTTGGGGCTTGGCGTGAGCCTTTGCTCTCGTTTTTAGCCACAGCCGAGAGCCTTATTGGGATGATTATTGTGATAGTGGCTTTGCTCTTTGCTACACTTGTCTACGAAATTGATTTAATGAAATTTGGAGGAGCTTCCTAGCTTACTCGTGGGAAATAAATTGAGCACGATATTTGAAATACTTCTTGGAGGTTTTATTTGGTGAAATTGATGCTTAGTTTGGCGAGCTATGGCTCATCCATTCTCTTTCTTATGTATTAAAAGATTATTGATTCTCCTAGTGCTATAGCTCGAGTCCCGAGCCCGTAGGAGAACGTACCGGGGGAGTTTGTGTTTCAGGAATTGAAAATTAATGTGGGTACTTGGAGTTTGGAGGAATCCCGAGCAGGTGGCTTCTCTTTATGTTTTTCTTGATTTTACGATCTTTGTTCGGGAAAAGGGGTGCGTTCCTGGGGTCTAGTCACTCATCCTCTTCGAGAGCGTCGTGGTGCCTTTAGGTCCTTTTTCTAGGATATGTGAGGACGATCGGGAAGTGTAGGGTGATTTACTTACCTTTGATCATTGGAAATCGGTTCACCTCTTTTTCGAAATTGTGTTAGGTGAACCGCTTTCCCTCTTTCTTTCCTTGACCTCTCGTCCCTAGTTTTCACCTTGTTTTGCGCTCGAAGCACACACCTACAGGGGACGTGTAGGTGTGCACATATAACCCCTCGGGTTATATGTGGGGCCATCAACGAGTCGTAAGTGCGGTGGGGACGTTGATAAGGCTGAAAAGAAAAATTACGAGAATCATAGAATGGGGCCGCGACTCGGAGAATCGCAGAGAGTAGAGCGAGGACAATGGAACCATTCGCCCGTCCTGCGGGTTTCTACTGCAGACGATCCCAGGATGTTCGTAGTCACAGTCACATAGGGTAGTCGGCTCGTGGACTAAAAAATAATTTAAAAACAATAAAAATACATATGTTTTAAAAATACAAAGTCACCTCCACTACTACACAGCCTACCTACCCACGGTTTTACTTACATGCAAAAAAAAAAATTGAAATATGTGAAAAATTTATAAAGGTCCACGGTTGGCTATTCGAGTCGGATTAGGTCACGCCTTCGCAGAAAGTTGGTGCAGTAGTCGGCACTCAGTCGGATATTAGCACGACTCATGTCGAAACACCACCGTGCTTATGGGTCTTTCTTTCCAGATGCCCCATGGTTTTCTTACGGTTTGCCGTGAGTTTAGCGGGCCATCTGTGAGTTTCTTCCGGTGTTCTTTGTGGTTTTCTACGACTTTGTTTTGTTTTCGTTCGTGACTTTTCTCGGAATTTTATACGGACGTTCTTTTATTTTCCTTTTCGATTTTCTGGCTTTCTTTCACGATTTTATTCGCTCTCCTGTCGTCTTTCTTTTGTTTTACCGTTGGGTTTTCGTACTTTGCTCCTTTGTACGTCATCGTAAGTACTCATGTTGAGTAGGTTCGCTGCCACTACTTTTACTCTTGCTTTTCCTGCGCTAACGACTCTTACCGCGGAAATAAGAAAAATATGAAAACAATAATAAACAAGTAACGGTCTGCGCACGGATGAAGCAAAGAATACGGTACTCATGTGACACGATCTTTACTTTCTTTCTTGTTATGCGTGTTTCTTTTCGGCGTATACTCTCTGTTAGTCTAGCTCACTTACTTTCGATATACATACTTGCTTAGCATGTTTTATCTTTCACGTACTTTCTCTAGCTTAGCATGTTATTTTAGCATATCTCACTGTTTAGCATAAGCATGTTCTTGTTTAGTTTCGTTATAGCATACTCACTTGTTCTTCACTTTCTTTTGCTACACTGTCATCATTTATTCTACACACTCACTTCATGATAAAATGAAATAAACGAGCTTGTATGCTCAGCTTTAACTTAAGACTTTAAACCTAAAGCTGCGATCCTTGCTACTGACGTGGAGCTTGGAGCACGGTGAGCGGCACGGCCATCTTCTTGACAAGAAACTTGTGTCAACATCAATGAACCCCTCCTTTCTTTAGTTTAAACAACGAGCCCTAGGACTTCGAGGTAGTCCGCACAGTGCGACATAAACCCTCACTTTGTTCTTTTAGGCCTTTGCACTGACCCTCCCTGTGTGATATAAGCTCTAACTCGCTTAGGTTTCAGAAATTTGTCGTCCGATACTGACGTAAGCCCTCCTGTCTTCCGGGTAGTTTGCATAATCGGGACATTATGCAAACGTAATTCCTATAATTAATTTGCATGATTGAAATTAAAATAAATCCCTTCCAAAATTCAAAACCGACCATAGGATAGTACGGGACGTCCTCGAGGTCTCCTCGAGATCTGTGACATCCCCTACCCTTCTTCCTTCGACCCCGGAAATAAGCTGATTCCTCCTTGCGCCTTTCATCTATTGGATTTCTCTACTACTCATTTCGTTGAAAACCCTACTTTTGAATTCATGAAGATAGAAACCCGCGATTTAAATCGAGAGTTCTCTCGAAGTGACTTCGGTCGTTTGAAGGGTAATTAGCTATGAGAGCTGCATACATAGGGAGTTTTAAAGGCACCGAGATAATATAAGCTCTATTTAATTCTTTTGTATTAAATAGGGAATTTGTCGGTCGCATAAAGGTTCCGAGACAGAACGGATGTCATGAATTTTGTGGTTTATTTGATCGAGCGATACTGTCGAGTAGAGTGTCTATTCTTCGGAATAAATGCGTTACTCGTGATATTACGCTCGTTCATCCAAACTACTTAACGAATGAGATCCGTCCTTTCTCATTCTCATATTTTAAAACTTAAAATTTTATTTTCAAAAATCAATATATATCTATAAATTAAATTAAATCCTCAAGCCCCTCTTTTAAGCGGCCGACAGTTAGTTCATTACATTTGATGAAAAATAAGAGTGATGTGTCTGCTTGTTTTAAAGACTTTCACAAGGCAATCCAGACTCAATATGGTGCATTAGTGAAGATATTGGGATCTGATAATTGGACAGAGTATACCAACAAAATATTTGGGAAAGACTTATCAGCTCAAAGGATGCAGCATCAAACTACATGTCCAGACAACACCGGTATAAAATGGAGTAACAGAGAGAAAGAATAGACACCTTCTAGAAGTATCCCGAAGCATGATGATCACAATGAATGTCCTAAAGTACTTATGCGGGCAAGCAATTTTGAAAGCTACTAAATTGATCAACAGAATGCCCTCCAGGGTGTTGGATTGAAAGTCTAATTGTCACATGTTGAAAGGAGATCATAATGGGATTCTCTCATTGAAGGTATTTGAATGTGTATGCTTTGTGAAGGATAACAAACCATTAGTAGGGAAGCTGGATCCAATAGTTGTGAAGTGTGTGTTCGTAGGTCATTCTGCTACCAATAAGGGGTATGTCCGTTGGAGCGTGATAGACTGTTTATGAGCATGGATGTGTCATTTAGATAATTTGAATCATACTACAACCAAGAGTTAACATCACCCTTCGATGACTCACCAGATACTGGAGATATGAGGCTGGGGTTTAGTAGCATTGGTGAGAGAGTGGTACACATGGGAGCAACGCCTTGTCATGTGATATGGGATGAATTAATTGAGAAAAAGAAAAAATGAGAAGAGTGAACCCAGAGGTGGTGGAATGTTGGCTGAAGGAGAGCTAAGGGTGTATATACAGGGAAGGAAACAAAATGAGGGAACTGTGTCTACAATATCACTTGTGACAGCTAGTCTCTTGTCCTGGTATGCAACATCCGCATCCGACTTAGAACTCCCTAGTGATATGATTCCTCCTCCATCTTCTCCTAACCCCCAAACTTTAAGGAGAACCGCTCACAGCTGAGCAAGACGTACCCCCAATCATTTTGAGTGGAAACATGACATTGCTAACTTTGTTTCATATTATAACATATCACATTTACATTAAACATTCATTGCACTTTGGACAGTCTCTACACCCAAATGTTGGTAAGTTGCTAAGGAGCATCTGACGCGGAAAGTGGCTATGCATGAAGAGCTTAGGGCTCTCGATAAAAATAGAACATGGGAGATAGTACCACTACCAGCGGGAAAAAAGGATGTTAGGTACAAATAGATCTTTACAATAAAGCAAACTCCAGAAGAGAATGTGCAGCGGTACAAAGCACGACTGGTGGTGAGAGAGTACAGTCAAGCATATGACATTGACTATGATGAAACCTTTGTAGCATTAGCAAATATGAATACAGTAAGGACATCGATTTTTCTGACAGTGAATGGCGGGTGAAGATTATACCAACTTGATGTGAAAAATGCATTTCTTCATGGTGAATCATTGAATGAATATTTTGAGATATCGCCAGGATTCGGTACAGTCCAGATAGTGGGCAAGGTGTGTAAGCTCAAAAAGTCATTCCTCAAGCAAGATTTGATAAGTATAGAAAAGTTATGGTGGGCATGGGACATCAGCAGATTAATGCAGACCATACGGTGTTCATTCAACAATGTAAAGATCACATCATTATACTTGTTGTGTATGTTGATGACATCATTATCACTGCTGATGATGAGGCAGAGATTGTCCAACTAAATTTAAGATTGGGCAATGAATTTGAGATGAAGGACCTTAAACAGCTCAGATACTTTCTTGGGATCAAAGTGTCACGTGGACCTAAGGGAATAGTTTTGTCCCAAAAAAATATGTAATAGATCTCTTCACGGAAATTAGTATGTTTAGATGCAAACATGCAATCTCTTCAATTGACCAAAAGGTCAATCTGAGTGCAGAGGCAGGAAAACTAGTTGATCGTGAGAGATACCAGAGATTGGTAAGTCGTATGATCAATGTGTCACACTTGACCCTAAAAACTCTTTTGCAGTGAGTGTGGTGAGCCGCTACATTCATGATCCAAGTAAGGGTGGTCATAAAGATGCAATGTATCAAATTCTGAGGTACTGAAGAGTGCACCGGAGAAGGGGTTGATTTTCCAGAAGAATGGGCATGTAGACATTGAGTGCTTTTGTGAAGCTGGCTGAGCAAGTTGTGCAAATGACAGAAGATCCACCTCAAGATATTATATGTTCGTAGTGGGCAACTTGGTCTCTTGGAAGAGCAAGAAGCATTCTATAGCAATGAGGTCAACAACAGAGGCAGAGTACAGAGCCATGGCCTTAAGAATTGTAGACATGATGTGGTTGAGAGCCTTGTTGGTTGAGCTCAAGGTGGAGCAAGGAACACAAATGAAGTTGTGCGCAAATAAGTCAGCAATCAACATTGCCAACACTCGGTGCAACACGATCGAACCAAACATGTGGAGATTGATAGATTCTTTATCAAGGAAAAGCTGAATAACGGGCTATTGGAGCTAATTTAAGTAGCCATTGGAAAACAAGTGGTTGACTGCCTACTAAAGCACTTAGTTCAATAGATTGTCTCGGTTATGTGAGAAGATGGGCTTAGTGGATATCTTTTGCCGATCTTGAGAGTGAGAGTTTAGAATTAGACCTATTTAGAGTCCTTTTGGTAAAAAGAAAATATTGAAGAAGTCTAGGAATTTATTTGTAAAACATTGTAATACCTTATTTAAGGTCATGTTATGAATGTACAAAACAGATTTTCCGAACAATTTGTTCCTTAACTATTATTAACAAAACAGATTTATCTTCACTCCTAAGTACGGATTTCCCTTCATATCCTCTTCGGATATATTTCCTGGAATTTCCATTTGGATAACTTTCACCATCCAAGAAGTATAGCAAAAGATCATACAATTCTTCCCTTAAAGAACATCCAATTTCTCAATGATTTTAATGACTTCATATTTATATTTCAAGTGATATTTGCACTTAATATCATTCTTCATAAGAGAGGTATTTTCAGTGATTTACAATAAGAAAAATAAAAACATACCTTATTCAAAATTTTCCTGTTCAAGCTGCTAATGTTCCTATTGAATGCTTCTCAGCTATGATTATAAAACACAGTATAATATATGGTTGACAAATATTTCTTCTAACTTAATTACAATGAAACTTATTTTTTTTTTTAGTTTTTTGGCCTTCTTGACTAGCACACTGGATAGAAACATACAATGAGTGTATATCAGATCAGAAACATAAATTTTAGAGTTAAATGTGACCAGTTTGAAAGGTTAATCACATGCCTTGTTTAAGAGTTTTATTTTTCACTAATCAGACTAGATAATATAGCTTATTCTGTCCAGGCTGTCTACTCTTTCAGTATTTCATAAATTTTATTCATATTCCATCCCAAGTCAGTTTCATGTTTCAAAGTTACAGAAGGCCCTCAACAACCTCAAGCATTTTCCATATACAAAATCCTAAAATGGATTATAAGCAACTTAATGACCATTTATTCTATAGAAAGTTTCAATAAAACGCCATAATCATGACAAATCCTACCCTATCACTTTTTTTTTTTTCTTTTTTTTTTGTTGCACAATTTTGCTA
This sequence comes from Papilionanthe hookeriana x Papilionanthe teres, assembly GCA_022702705.1. Taxonomy (NCBI): domain Eukaryota; kingdom Viridiplantae; phylum Streptophyta; class Magnoliopsida; order Asparagales; family Orchidaceae; genus Papilionanthe; species Papilionanthe hookeriana x Papilionanthe teres. Next base: position 69,791,213 of record CM040427.1, on the reverse strand, counting down.
AAAAACAGCTATCAGATTTGCATTTCTTCAACAAGACTGTTTTGTTTATTATTATTATTATTATGAGCACAGTACTTCCTGTTCAAGCCTCTAGTTAAGCTTTAACTCATTAAGCACGCTAATAATGTCCAAGGGAAGACTGTGATCATTAATTCTGCCCTTCAGTAAATAAAACTGGGGCAGACAATTTAATCATCGCAGCAAGCAAATCCTTTATCTAAGAGGTACCAGGCAAAACCTACTTATCAAACTACAAGTCAACATAGAATTATACATATTGACAATTGAATATTAGCATAATCATCAATATATAATACATCTTGATAAATAAAGTCTCCTGACAATATAAATCACATACCCCATATGTTATTTGTCAGTAAGTTTACTTCTGCAGCAGCCCATGATGCCCAATTCACAACAGTACCAAAAAAAAGCTCCCAAAACCAGAGATCCACAGCAAGTATAGATGAAAAAATAAACAAGGCTAGTGTCTGGTACCTGTTGAGAGGCCAGCCAGACAGTTCAGCCAATGTCCTCAGGAATGGTAGAGATTGGATGTCAAGCTTCCTCTTTGTTATAGACCAGGCAGTTATCCACCGAACCTGAGAGGGTATCATGTTGAACTCTTCGCGAAGCCGTCTTCCAAAATCAGGCATATGTCCACCTCCATAAAGCACGGCTATCCGCTTATGCCCGCTGTCTATGGCCTTCTGAAGCGCCTCTGCTGCAACTCTGTTCCTTTCGCCTATGATTACTGATTTCTCTTCTACCGCTGCTGTTAACTGTGTGAACCTTCAAAAGAATGAAATTGCTCAGCGCACGAGAAAGGAAAAGCTCACTATGGTCGTGAAATAAATAGCAAGTTATATAACCCAGAAGGGGAAAACGTAAATAAAAAAAATATAGAAGGGGCTGCTTTAAATAACAATTGCATTTCAACGTAGTAGCTATAGATCAGCACAAAATATCTTTAGGCTCATATAAAAGTAAAAAAGAGACGGCTTTGCCACTCTTCTGCCGTTTCAAATTAGTTCACAAGCTATAATAAAACGTTGTTAAAATCCATATCAAAACATAGTTGCTATAATATCTTTTATGCTGTCATGAGAAATGATGTGTACATTCAAAAAAGTACGGATAAATGTAAAATGGTCATATTTAGAAAATTTTAACAAGTATTGCATATTTTAGGGATCAGATGCCTCTTTAAATGCTTGCATTATCAGAGTAGCAGCTATGCCCCAGTGGTTGGGGAATATTCGCAGCTTTGATGCAGAAATCCAACTTGGAGAAATATGATGATGCAACAATTAAATCGTGAAGATACCCAACATTATACTAAGGCACCAAGCTTCACCGGATTTATCTTACATGAGTCTATGTCCACGTTACCGCCAAATGATGAGGTTTTCACTAGGATCAGGAATCAATACACGATATATTCCAATATTTTCACATTCTTAACCTCTCACATCTACCATTTCGTCTCTCTTTTTTGTAATTGAATAGATGCAAAAGAAAAAATAAAATAAAAATATAGATGATATAAAAATTATATATATTAAAACAAAAGAAAAATTTTCTTTTACCAAAATCCAGGCAAAAAGAAGCTAGTCAAAGCCAGTGCCACTCCCCATCAACTCTTCAGCTTCCCTTAGTGCCAGCCTCCTCGGTAGAAGAGGTCAAAAGCCCTCGGTAGCTAAAGTCAAAGCAAAGGGACTTGGGCATGGACATGGTCCAGGTATAAAAATCATTAATTCTACTAACTTTTCTGCCACAGATTAGTTATTTGAGCTTATCCATCGGTTTATATAATGATCTATGTGTAGATGCTTTTATGCTATAAGATGACAAGTAATCATCTTATTTGTACTTGAAAGTTCAACAATCCCTCATCTAGCAATATGTTCATCACCACCACATAGCTCCTGTGGAACTTCTATCGCTGATGTAGGTTGCATATCATGCTTACAAGTATATGTGATAGCCTAGTTGAGTGAGAGAATTTAAATTACAATGAAACTAGCCCGTTCATCTTGTCAATATCACCTTTGCTTGTTTCCTACATAAAATTTTATTTATAAGATGGTGGTGAGACCTGCAATGCTCTATGGCACAGAATGTTGGCCTTTAAAAGAAAAGCATAAAACAAAGTTAAGTGTTGCTGAGATGAGACTGCTTAGTTGGATGTGTGGCTTGACACTTAGAGACAAAATGCAAAATGAATATATCCATGATAAGGTTAGTGTAGCTCCAGTAGCAAAGAATATTAGAGTGCCGTCTTAGACGGTTTGGTCACATTAAACACCAACCATCTAATGATCTTGTTAGGTGAGAAGATGTTTTAAATTCGACTTACGTTGAGAAAGGCAAGGGTAGACCTAAAAAGACTTGGGTAAATTGTACAAAAAATGATCTTAATCTATTAGAATTAAATGAAAATATGACACTCAATAGGACACAATGGAGAAAAATGATTCATGTAACCGAACCCACTTAGTGGGATAAAGGCTTGTTGTTGTTGTTGTTGTAAGAATTGGATTCTTCATAATTGCATCCCATTAATATTTTAATGGGCTTGAAATGAAATGGTATCAAAATAAATTTTAAATATATATTGCACACCCAATTTACCTCTTTCCCTTTTGTGTTTTTGCATCTACATAAAACATCAAAGCCCCTCAACTAATTATTTAGCCAAGCATCCCAGAGTGAATCCATAAGGAACACCAATTTCAGTTCGTTTTAACCTAAGCACTTCAATTTTTTTGGAAAAACAGAAAAATTCTATTTTGAAATATATTCATCATAAATTGTCATACTATTATATCTAGGAATACAACACCAAAACTTTGTATTCAAAACTATTTTATTTGAAATCGATTTAGAATAATTCAATGCCAATCTATTACTTGTCTTTCGGCTGTGTTCATTCACTAAAATTCAAATGAATGTTGTTAAAAGTTAAATCCAATAAAAAATTTTGAATTTTCATTGAACTATTTATAGAGATACAGGAATGCAAAAGAGGAAGAACAATGATTATCATGCCCACTGTTGAGCGCAATAAAACCTCAAGAAAGTAAATTTCAAAGGTATTTTTTGTTATGACTTGGACTGAAATTAATCAAGGCGGGATCAGATGGTCAGACAATGGGAACTAAGTTCTATATTCATTTACCGATTAACAAATGAAAGAGCCAAAGCAAATTAAGTTACAACAGTATATTTAAGTTTGTCTCACTATTAGTTGTCCCCGTTTTCTATAAACATTTCATCTTTTATCACTCATCTTTTAAATCACTTAATTAAACCTAAAATATTAATTTAATACAACAGTAAACTGAAAATGTCAATAAATACTCATACTCATAAACCAGAGTAATACAAGAGAAAGGGAAGCAATATACATGTCGGTTAAGCTTTTACTAAATCAATAAAAATATTTTATGTTATTCAAAGAATCTTACTATATCAATATAATGTCAATACCATTTTACATCTGCACAACTATCACAGGAACAACGTCTAATAATTATGTTAATTAAGACACATCAATATTAATATCCTTTTACATATACGTACGTGGGTACCTTAGTGCTCTCTCACTAATATCATCAAGGGGTGACTCCATCATACTCATGCACATACAAGCAATCAACATAAACATATCATTCATGTATTTATCGCATATAATTCAACATACTATACAAATCATACATCAAATACATGAGAGTGAGTAGCTACAAACTTTCACAACAATTTGACTAATAAAGAAAAAAAATCCCAATCAGAATAAAATGTCCAAGTATCATTAACTACAAAATAGTTAAGATGAAATAAATTATTACTATATATTAAAAGTATGAGTACTCAACTCGATGTCGATTAATTTGTTATTTATTTGACGTCGACTCTTCTAAAATTGAAAGCCTAAAATAAATATGGGATTCATGTTATTAGAAATTTAATTTATTTATTATGCTATTTCAAATAATTTATATCTTTTAATTAGCTATTAACTTAAAGTTATTAACTAAAAAAATTTCCTTATTTTACTAAGTAATTTGCTTAAATTTTCATATATATAGATATATATATAAAATATAAAATTTAAGCAGGATTACCTAATAAAATAAAGAAAATTTTTTACTTCAACAATGTAAAGTTAGTAGCTTGTGACATTATTGCTATTATCTTAATATATATATATATATATATATATATATATATATATATATATATATATATATATATTACTATTTTATTATTAAATCAATGAACTTTAACTTATTTAATGTTTACATCATTGAACCCTAATCCACGTGCATTGGTCATATTCCTTCTTTGAACGCACGCGAGCCACCCGCCCTTCCTCCTCTCAACAAAGCCTCTCTTCACCTTTCCACTTTGATCTCATTCGGCCAATGCTTTGGCTCCCTTCTACGTCGTCCTCCTCGCAATGCACGGTGTCGTATCCTCGAGTAAGAAAAACTCTCAACACCTCTCCTTCCTCCTCTATTCTCTAACTGCACGCCTGAGAGCTCCCGTCTCATTCGTTGATTTATAGGGCGAACTCACCTCTTTGGCTTCCGATCCCCTACATTTCCTCTCCTCCATTCATTCTCCCCAAATCCTCATTTCTCCTTCTACAGTTCTTCACTCCTTCTCCCCTGGGTAACCGAAACAGGACTGTTACATTTCTCAAAGGATAAAAAAGGAAGAAGAGGACTCATCAAAAAAACAAAAGAACCACACATTGCCTCAATAACACACATTTAAGAAAAGAAAGAAGTAATGAGAAGCACAAGCTATATGCACATGGTAAAGCCCAAACCAATAATGTCACAGGATCAAATATCATCATCAATCTTGTGACTAGCTCCTTACAAAAATATCTGCAGGTGATAATCACATAGAGCATGCAGACTATCATTATTAATAGTTGGGCACCTGCAGGAATGAAGAAAGGAATAGCGATACATCCATGAAAAACCTGCTATAATCCAGGAAACTAAAATAGGAAAACAATCCCAGGTCGAGTACCACCAATTTACCCCAACTCTAGATATTAATCAAATGAATTTCAGATACCTAAAGAACTCTCTAATGCTCCAATGAATAAGTTTATGACTTCAAATACTTAAAAGAGAAATAAGGACTCATCTAACATTAATGAAATCATAGTTAAAAAAAAAAACAATTAATTCAAGCAGAACATAGTTGAATTGATTGAAAATTTGAAATCATGTTCTATATTTGTAGATGAAAATGAAATAATCAAAACTAAAGTTTAGTGATCATTCGACTTTTAATTCAGTTTCATTTGATAATCATATTGAATATTTTTATAAATTATTAAAGGCCATTTGGTATCACTTATTATTATTATTTTTTTTAGTTTATGTTTTGATTTGAAACAAAATATATTTAGTATATTTGACTAAGATATATTTTTTTTTTAACTCAAAAAAGCCTAAATATTATTTTGAGTATTTCCACAATCATGTTAATTTATTTTAGAAACAAAAAATAAAAACACGTCGAAAACACGCTAAAAAGACTAAGTTTTTGAAAATAAATGAAAAAACAAAAAAAGAAAACAAAAAAAAAATGATCCCAATCAAGCTCTAAGCCTTAGAGAATAATAAATTTAGTCTAAGAAAGAATCAATTATTTGTAAGAGCAAGCCAGCATCATGTCATATTACCAGTTCATGTATAAATCGTTTACTTGTTCATGTTGCAAATGTAAAGTGCAGGCTAATTCATTTCATAGAAAGCATGATAATAAAATTGCCAAATCATTTATACCTTGCCTAAAATTTAATACAATTCTTGAAATAACTTTGTCCGTGATTCTTGTATTTGTGCATTAGAAGATTCATACGCACTGCCAGAAGATCCTTACAGATTTTGGATAAAAAAGGCACAACAGTAGCTTCAAAACCATCTGCACACAACTTAATAAAACTAATGCTAGTGAAATCTTGTTTGGGTATCAAAAGAAAAGACAAGAAGATTTTGTTCAATATGTCAAGGAATCGGTAAGATTTGGAGGACAAATACTTCTAACCTACAAAAAATTCAAAGTGCACGTCCAAAGTATTGTTTTGGAAGATGATACCACAGTTAACCCAAATAACAATTCAAAAATAAATATTATTACCAAAGAGCAAATACATGATTACAACCAAACACACTTGAAAGGGAAAATACACCAACACAATACCCATAAATCTGAAATAGCAACATGCATGATACAAACACTCAAACGGGGGACGATCTTGGAGAGATGGTGGTGACCGGCAAGGGTTTGGAAGGTGGTGGGAGGGTGGACAAGGTGGATGGCAAGCTAAAAAAAGCAAGACAATGATTTCCCGGGTTTCGGACAGCAAGACACTACATATATCAATGTGGTACCGATGTCCGGTATGATGGAAGAACAGAGGGAGAGTTGGAACAACAGCAGCAGCAAAGATGGAGGGCTGGAACAGCGATGGCAGAACAATGGTGGAGCAATTGGGAAGGGCTGAAACAGCGATGGCAGAACAATGAAGGGCTGGAACAACAGTGGAAGCAAAAAGGGAGGGCTGGAACGGTGATGGCAGCGAGGATGGAGGGCTGGAATGGTGATGGGAGGTGTGGTGGACTATCAGACAACCAAAGGAAGGCGGTCATAAGCAGAGGCAGCGAAGAAATGGACTGGACAGTGAATAAACTGCAAGAAAACAGCAAAAGCTGCTGCTGTTCGAGCGGCCTACAAGGACGATGAATGTGTGGCAGCGAAGTGGAAGGGATGTGAAGGAGTTGGGGAAGGATAAACACTACTTGGAGACTAAGATTCAGCTAAAGCACCACCTGGAATCCTAAGATATAGCTTTCGATGCGAAGAAGAGACGTCCGCAGCTGTTCCAATACAAAACACATAAAAAACTAAAAATTCGATCCCTAATTCACACATATATAGGAATGGAAGACAAAGGAAGGAAGAATAAAAAAAAACGGATTAAAAATTGGAAAAAAAAATGGAAGAGGGATCACTCAATTCAGCTCTGCCCTGCACACACAACCTGGTTGCAGCATAAGGTCGCGAGAAATCTCGCATTTTGCTTTTGAATGAAATGGGAGACGCTCTCACATCAGTCTCCTAGAGTTGGAGGAGCTTCGACCACATCTGTCGAAGCTTCTGTCCCCTCATAATATGAGGTCAAGTCGGTCCTGTTGGAGGTGGTGGAGCTGTTGTGTTTTCATTGGGTTAAAGGCTCTTCGACTACAGTTCAAGAAGCACCTAAAGCTCACTGGCAATTGTACTGTCCCCCAAAACATCTGAGGAGCTTCCTCCACTTGCGAGCATACTTCCATATCGGTCCCACCTTCTGTGGGTACATTAATGAACTGAAGTGGGACTTTATGTTACATATATTTTGTTGAGTCCTCCCAAAGTAATTCAAGATTGGCTAAACCTAATATGAAGTGAGAGCAACCTAGGCCTCTCCAAAAGGCGGTGATCATGGCGGTAACGTATCAATCACGATGTCATGAAATGCTCACTGTAGTGACTATCTCGTGTCTAGTATCGGTGCCTCAGTCCCGTCATCCTCTGTTGTCACCAAAACTGATCCCACCAACGCTTCTCTACTAGTCGGAAGGTAGAAGGATGATGTGATTGCCATCCTTGGTGGAGTAGGTGTTCCTGAATCCATAATATAGAGCCCTATGGTCAAAAATAATAGGTGGCAAGCGTCCATGTGAACCATGTTTCATTACACCTGATCCTACAGTTGCTTCCTAATTAAAAACTCCACGAGACACCTCCTGTCAATGCTGACCATGTTCTCCTTCTTCAACTACGTCAGGAAATAAGGCTGGGAATGCCTCTGAGTCGTGAGGCTCAACTTATCCACTATGTGCGTAGATATTACATTCTTGTTGCACTCTCCATCAATTATAAGATTACGTACATTTTCCTTCACAATATGACAAGTGCATAATATGTAGTGGTAAAGCCACAGTTGACCCTTCGTAGTCTCAGTCTATAGGACCCATCAAACCACGAGCATCTCGCACTCATCCAATGGAAAGGATGGTACTCCTCATCCTATTTTTTGGCTGCCTCTTCGTCGATAACTCTCTCCACTACAACCTACTCGGTGAAGGAGACAACTCAGCTTGTCGGACAAGTAGAAGTGATGTGTCGAAAACTATGTCATCTAAAGCATTTCTTGGCTTGGACTATAGTGGGCGTGCTACTCTTCTCAAACTTCTTCTCACTAGGATTGACTCTGTCCCATTCCTCTAGTTCGCTCAACTCCTTGAGGCATACTCCTCCTGAGGTCTCCCACTATAGGTGGATGCCCGACTTACGATGATTGTCGGCTCTGCTTCTACTGCCTCTCCACTTTTAGTGTTAAGGTATGCATGTCCCTCGGTGTCCAATAGGTTTACAGTTGGACAGCTGGTACTGGAGTTTAACCCAAACCATAATGGAAGACACAATTTTACTTACGACTTAAACAAGCTTACAATGAATACGTAAAAGAAGGAAAGACAACACGCAAAACAAAATCGTAAAATAAATGATTACAACTAAAGACTCGACAAAAGAAGACACAACAAGCTGACGAGGAGGGAGCCCAAGTGGTGGTGTAAGGCAGGCAGCTACGGTGAAGAACGGAGACGTGTCTCGACGTTGTAGAAGAGATGGGCAGCAAATCAACGAGGGTTGAGGCTTTGAACCGCAATTGGAAGAAGCTTGGAAGGGCAGCGGTGGTTGTGGCTTGCTGGGAAGCTGCAGGGAGAGTTCGTTGGTCTGCTATTAGAGCGGCGTCTAGGACACTGGTGGTTGTGTTCTGCGGGGAAGGAACCTAAGAGGACAGCAAGGCTAGCGGGCTGTTGGGAGGGCCGACTAGGAGCAGGGAGGAGCTAAAAGGGCGATTTGAAGGTGGTTAACAAGGAAGACAGTGGCTGGAAGGGGTCCTGAGGGAAGGAGCAGGGCTGGCAGCAGTGGAAGAGGCTTTGCAGTGGCTTGACAGAACCAGGAAGGTGGCTGGTAGCAATGAGGGTTAAATTCTAAAATGCTAGCAAGAAAACGAAAGTATGGTAAGATAAATGCCTCACCGGGGTCGAGCTATAGCTGGAGCACCATTCGGACCCTTGGAAACGATCACCACCTCAGACTGAATTTAGATATCAAAAACAATACCCCTAACTCTAAGAACATCATCCTCAATTTATAATGAGACTAGGACTTTATTTTAAGCAATACTTAAAATAAGAAAGAGAATAAAATCATATTTCATATTTTAGGAAAGACTTTATAAAACAAGAAAGAAGAATAAAATCAGATTTTAGAGTTTAGGGAAGCTTTTTAAAATAAGAATGATGAATAAAATCAGATGTCATAATTTAGTAAAGAGGAATAAAAATATTCAAAAATTCTAATTTGGAAAGACCTATATTAGGAAGGTACTAAGAAGGAAAGAGGGGATCAGTTAGTCTTCCATAGCCCTCATGTTAGTCTGTCGCGGTTGGGGGAGCTTTGACGTTATAGGTCGAAGCTTCCGTGTCCTTGTCGGCCACCCCTGGATACCACTGGAGACCATAAGTAACCTAGTGTTGGCGAACTATGTCTTCTACTATCACTAGCTTCCCACATTGAGGTAGTCCTTATTCTTGCAGGCAAGAATAGAAAGCCATTCTGACACTGCCTAGATCCCATCCTTCTTACGAATATGATCTGAACTAGTCCCAAAGCTTTCTTCACCACAAACTAAAGAAAGTCCAGCATCCATCAAGTTGTCAAAGAATTTTCATCCAGTTGGCATCTCAAAAAAGTTCAGATTTAGATAATTTGCTAGAACATCAAGCGCTGCAAAGGTTGGCATGCTCTTGGCAACACCCTTCAGCCCAGAAGAAAAGTAAGGAATGGATTGAACGGCGTTAGCAGCAATGATGGCAACAAAATCAAATAGAGTCACAAGAAATTTTTACCTTACGATCTGTATCGCCATCAGCAGCTACAACAAACTCAGGGAGTTCATCTTGTAGTTGTGATTTGTTCAATCCCATCCGTACAACTAATTCATTGGCATAAGTCAGGTTAGGGTCTGGATAGCTCCCACTAAACTCTTCCTTAGGAGTGTCATTTAACAGAGAGCTTTCTTTTGCAACAAATTTTTCAATAAAAAAGCATTTGGCATAAGCTCTAGCAACACCATGAAGTGCATCATGGCTAAAATTAAAATTTGGAGAAGCGAGAAGCTTTTGGTTTGATGAAAAATCAAAAATTGATCTCCATATCGAACCGTTCTAATTTGACATAATCTGAGCCGGAGATACACCACCATGTAGGTTCTCCCGAGCCAAATTCCGAACAAAAAATAGCTCATACACTTCTCATCTACAACAAATTGGGCCTCAAGGAGGTTGAGGATTTTCAAGAGTTTGGTTGATGTGTGATTCTTATTATCTTATGGTTCTTCCCTCTGAATCTTCAAGTTTTGGATAACTGACATCTTTTACTATGACAATAGCAAGAGTTTCACACTGGCCCTTCTTCTCTTCATATGAAACACTGGGGGTGAGGGTGGAAGTGCAGCTACTTGTGATGTTATCGGTTGATCATTACTAAGACCATCCACTGAAAGCTTAAATTCTGACATCTTCTGATCTGCTTGATTTTAAATGTTTCAATAAAAAGTTTTTCATCTTCTAGGAGAGCATAAATCACAATCCCATCAAAAGTCGCATATTCCTTTAATCACATGGACGAAGACATTGGATGTATCCACGAACAAGAGAGTTCGACAGGGGAATACGTCATCGAATGAAAATTCTCGTTCAAACTGCTCTTCAGTGTCTGCGGTGGATTTACCCAACTTTTCGATAACGCCATGCTTGGTGAAGTAAATCACTTCCTTGATTGTGCATTCTGCTTCAACATATTCAAATATGTGTCACTTGCAACATCTTCTGACAGGCTTGCGGATTGATTTTACTGGATAGTAGCAAGGGGGTCGCTTTGTGCTACGGTCTCTCCACTTTAGAAGCTAGAGTCTGTCACTTTTTGCGACAATAAGTTGGTAGAAATTGGTGTTGTATTTCTCGCTTCATCTTCATATTTTTTTCTTTCTTGTCGTTGAACGTCCATATCACGGTCGAGAGTATCCTCCTACCGAATTTCGTCTTCAATATCAATAAGTCTCTGTTGAAGACGGCAGACCTAGTCCCAGGTAGGCTCAGGCATAGATCTCCTTGGTCGAATGGTTAAAGTTTGGGATCTGTGGAAGAAAAGAAAAAAAAAACAGAGGAAGAAAGTAATATGAAAAAAAAGAAAAAGAAAAAAGAAAAAAAAATTGTTATGGCGGATTGGGTAGGAGCGGAAGCTAGAAACCGTAGAATGTGACTAGGGTTGGGCTAGATCTGATACCAAATGATATCGAAGTTTAACCCAAACCACGACGCAACACAATTTTACTAACAACTTAAACAAGGTTACAATGAAGACGTAAAAAAAAAAGGAAAGACAACACACAAAACAAAAGTGTAAAATAAAGGATTACAAATAAAGACTCAACAAAATGAGACACAAAAAGCTGACGAGAAGGGAGCCAGAGCGGTGGTGCAAGGTAGGTGACTGCGGTCTAGGCCAGAGCGGTGGTGCAAGGCAGGTGACTGCGGTGAAGGCCAAAGAAGTGTCTCACTGTTGTGGAAGGGATGGGCAGCAAATCAGCGAGAGTGAGGGCGTCGAACCACGGTTGGAGTAAGCTTTGAATGGCAGCGGTGGTTGTGGCCTCCAAGGAAGTTGTAGGGAGAGTTTGTTGGTCTGCTGTTGTAGTGACGCTATCAAGGACATTTGTGGCTGTGGTCTGTAAGGAAGGAACCGAAGAGGACAGCAAGGCTGGCGGGCTGCTAGGAGGGCCGGCCAGGGCCAGGAAGGAGCTAGAAAGGTTGTTGGCAGGGGGTTAGCGGCGGTTCGAAGGAGTCCTGAGGGAAGGAGCAGGGCTGGTAGCAGTGGAAGAGGGTCCACGATGGCTGGACGGGAGCAGGAAAGTGGCTGACAGCAGTGGAAGAGGAGTTGTGGTGGTTGGATTCTGAGATGGTAGCAGGGAAACAGAAGTATGGTAAGATAAATGTCTCATCAAGGTCGAGCTACAGTTGGAGCACCACTTGGACCCTTGGAGACAATCATCACCTCGGACGAGGGACAACCAGAGCATTACCTCAACATCAGATACAGCCCTCCAAGAGAAAATGTCAAGGTTAAAACATGAATTCAAATATAAAAAACAAGACCCCTAACTCTAAACACATCACATCTATTTATAATGAGGCGAGGACTTTATTTTAAGCAATAGTTTAAATAAAAAAGAGAATAAAATCATATTTCAAGTTTTAGGAATGGCTTTTTAAAATAAAAAATGAGAATAAAATCATATTTTAGATTTTTGGAAGGTTTTTAAAATAATGAAGAATAAAATCATATCTCAAAATTCAGGAAAGATAGACAAAAATATTTAGAAATTCTGATTTGGAAAGACTTATATTAAGAAGGTTCTAAAAAGAAAGACGAGAAGGGGGAGAGAAGGGAAAGAGAGGAGCGGCAGGCCCCCCTCCCTTTGAGGACCGATCTGTCCTCCATATCCCCCGCGTCAGCCACATTATTGATGGTAGGTTTTAGGCCTCCCAAGTACCGCGTCAGCCACATTACTGATGGCAGGTTTTAGGCATGCTCCTCTGGCTATTTCAACTCACTTCAATTTAAGCTGCAGAAACTCTGACATGCACTCAACTGATAGCTCCTGCTACAGGTAGTGGAGCTTAAAGAAAATATTCTAGCGATGGTGCAAGAGTAGGTGTTGTCGCTACATCGCATTCTTTATTTCTGAGTCTCGATATCCTCCAACAGGCACTTCACCTCTATATCTTCCAACTGGCATCTTATATTTGTATCTTCTAACAGGCACTTCATCTATGTATCTTCCAACAAGCACTTCATCGCTCGGCCTCCTCTGATATTATATCCCAAAGCGCCCCAGTCGATCCTCCTCTTCAATGAAATCACCCCTACGAAAGGAATTAAGAAGATCTTGTTGCTCTCATCCACATATTTCACTATTACGATCGATGGTGGTCCCACCCAAGGTCCTTTCCTCAATTACATCGAGCCATGGCAGCACTTGGCAAAGTAGTTGTTATGTGTCATCTATAATAAATTCCAGATTGGGTTCCGGCAATTGCCTTCTCGACGATGGTGTGGTTAGATTTTGGGTGTGGATAGATAGAAGGTGTCTAGAGCAGGAAGACAAATTTGGTTGGAGGTAGGGTTAGGTAGTGGTGGATGTTATGAATCATAGGATGAAACTAGGGTTAGGTTAGCTTTCATAATAAATGATATCGGAGTTAACCCAAACAATAGAAAAGCAAATATTATTACCAAAAGAAAATATGCGATCACAACCAAGAAATCTGAAATAACAATAGGCACGACACAAATACTCAAACTAGAGTGGATCTCGAGGTGGTGGTGGTGACCGGCAAGAGTTTGGAAGGTGTTGGGATGGTGGATGAGGTAGTTTGCAAGCTGAAAATAGCAAGGCAATGGTTTTTCGGGTTCCGAGCAGCAAGTACACTACAGCTATCGATGCGGCATGGCTGTCCGAGATGATGAAAGCAAAGGGGGAAGGCTGGAACAGCAGCTGCAGCAAAGATGGAGAGCTAGAATAGTGGTAAATGGGAAGGGCTAGAACAGCTGTGGGGGCGAAAAAGGACTGGAACAGTGACAGCAGCGAGGATGGAGGACTGGAACAGTGATGGATGTCGGACAGGCGGGGGGCAGCGAGAAAAAGAGCTGAAAAATGAGGAAACTGCAGTCAAACAGCAAAAGGGTTGTTGTCGGACCGAGGAGGAATGTGTGGTAGCAATGCGAGAGAGATGCAAAGGAATTGGGGAAGGATAAACATCACATTGAGACCAAGATACAACCGAAGCACCACCTAGAACCCTAGGAGGATACAGCCCTTGAAAGGAGGACAAACGCCGGCCGCTGTCCCGATACATAACACACAAAAAACTAAGAATTCAAATCCTAATACACAAGTATATAGGAAAGGACTAAAAAGGATGTATATAAGGAAACATGCTACAAATTAGAAAGAAATTGGAAGAGGGATCGCTCGGTCCGGCTCTGCCTGAGTGCCGCATATTGTTGCAGGAAATCCTGCATCCCGCTTCTGGATGAAATGGGAGACGATGCTGTGTCATAAGTAGTATGAAGAAAAAGTTTGGGGTAATTATAATCACTTTACTTTATAGTCCTCCACTAATCTATCCATAGATTAATGTTTAAAAAAAAACTAACGTTTTGATGTCTTAGCATAGTTTGATCGGTATATGAATTGTAATGATTAATCTTATAGTAAATAATTTATTATTGCAGCAGTAGTTTAGACTTTTATGTAATTCATGCTTATGCAAGCTCACCTGTAGTTTAATGCATGCGTAGTTCGCCATGCTTTGAAATGTACAACATTTGTATCAGACTATTTTATCTGAGTGAGTTTTTTTTTCATGATTTTACCTCTAAATGAAAAAGACTGATATGTCTTACTCTTTGTAAGTTATTAATTTCCTGAAGGGGTTGTTCATTTTGCTGCATTAGCAGTGTAACGCATTATTTTTGTAATGGTCTTCAAACGTTTGGCTGGATGAAATAGAAATACAAGGTAAATTTTTTATTTATTTAAATTCACCCATGACTTCAATCTTAGTGAATTCAAAACTTAATTAATATGGTCAATACCCAAATACACCGCAGAAGTTGCCGCCGAACCCACCCCTTACCACCTTCATTGCCAATCACCATTGCTGATGCCGCCTTCCTCCAACCCTATCACCGGCCGCCGACCATCAACCCTAATAGTGCATTAGGAGTGTAACGTATTATTTTTGTAAAGGTCTTCAGATGTTTGGCAGGATGAAAAGGAAATACAATGTCAAATTTTGATTTATTTAAAATTCACCCGTTACTTCAATCTTGATGAATTCATAACTTATTTATTATGATCAATATCCAAATACATCGCATAAGCTTGTCCCAGAAGCCACCCCTTACCACACCCATTGCCGATGCCGCCTGCCTCCACCCTATCACCGGCAGTAGGTCATCACAACCCCCTCTCCCAAACACCCCCCCACCCCCCAACCCCCCCAACCCCGCCCTCCATTCCACTAATCTATCTTTATCAAAAAATATTAATGTTCAGTAACATATACATATATTGTTTTGATATCTTTGCATAGCATGATTAGTCTATGAATTGTAATGACTAATCTTATACTAAAGAATGGTGATTGCAGCAGAAATTTATACTTTCATGTAATCAATATTTCTACATGCTCACCAGTAGTTTGATGCATGTGTAATTCACCGTGCTTTGAAATGTACAACAGTTGCATCAGAATCTTTTATTTAAATGAATTTCTTTTCTAAAAAATAAATATGATTAATATGTTTTACTCTTTGTATGTAATTAATTTTATGAAGGGGTTCCTTGTTTTGCTGCATCAGCAGTGTAATGCATTCCTTTGGTAAGGGCTCAAATATTTGGCGTTAGGTTGGATGAAAAAAAAAGTACAATGTATAATTTGATGTATTTGAAATTTACCCGTTACTTTAACCTTGATGAATTCAAAACTAAGTCAATATGGCCAATATCCAAATACACCGAATAAGTTACCGTCAAAGCCACCCACTATCACCAAGCCCCCTTTTCCCATGCACAGCCCACTATCAAAGGTTTTATATTGAATTCATTTTGCTTCAAACTAAACATAAAAAAATAGCCTCTATAATTTATTTTATTCCCAACCAAATAACTCTAAAGTATTTCAAATAGACTAAAAAATTTTTAATTTGATACAAAAGTAAGGGTTAAAAAATATATATTAATAAGTAAATGTGGTGTATTTAAAAGATTATTTTAATTTGGATGAGAGCAATGCAAATGCATGAATATATAATTTTATGATTAGGTTAGTTGATACTAGAGTTAACCAAAATCACAATAGAAAAAACAAATAGACGGTTACAATCAAACACACTCAAAAGAGAAATTACAACAAACACAACACAAACTCACACTAAGGCTCGATCCATGGGAGGTGGAGGTCGGCTAGGTGGTCGGGGAGCGGAGGTAGGTGGCTGAAATGGGTTGGGGTGATTGGGACAGCAAAAGAAAGGCATGGCTTCGCATGAGCCGCGAAGCATAGGACTGACACAGTGAGAGCATCAAGTGGTGTGGCAAGAGGTCGTGGTGGGAAAGGCTGGAACAACTAGGGGATAGCAGAAAAACAACAAGTTTGTTATTTTCCGGATGACGGCAGGGAGGGGCAAAGCAGGGAACTGAAGGACGGGAAGGAGCGGCTGTCTGGGGCGATGGCAACGAGCAAGAAGGGCTGGAACGGGAAGACTACAATGAAAAACAGCAAACGAGTGTTGTTCGGAGTGGCTGCAGCGATAGAGAATGGTCGGGAGTGCCATGGGAAAGATGCAGAAGGGGATAGAGAAGATAATCACCACCTAGGAAAAGGGATACAGGTAGCGGAAATGTTGTCAGCTCTCTGTACTCACTCTTGTAGGTGTTGTCATTCCAAAGCTTCTAAAAAAAGTATCCATCCACATTTGGCACAACTTGAGTTGGAGCAGTCTGTGGATGGGTATCCTCACGAACCAAACCTCGAGTAGGGCTATTAAAAAAGCTAGTTGTTCGCGAACTGCTGATGTTTGGCTTGTTAAGTGACTCATGTTCGATTCGTTCATTAAGCAAATGAGCCTATTTAAAAAAATATTAAATTTTATTAACTTTTAAACAATTTTAGCTAGGATTATAAATAAAAAATAAAACTTTATATTGGATATGCAAGTACAAAAGAAATAGGTGGTATGCATGAAAATGCTAAGAAGTTTTCTACTCCCTCCCCTAATTGACCAGTAGTCCCATCCATAAAAAAATATATATATATATCTAAACACATAAGATTGCGTACAGTTTATGTGAAACAGTAAATGCCGAGTCCAGTAAATGCTGTTGCAGTTAGGGGTGTAAACGAACCGAACACGAACGAACAGAGCCAGTGTTCGTGTTCGAAATGTTCGAACACATCACTGTTCGTGTTTGGTTCGTTCGCTTATCGAACGAACACGAACTTTCTGACGAACCGAACACGAACTGTTCGCGAACAACGAGCTTTTTTGACAACCCTAGCTTTGATAGGATATTTCCTCAAAATGAAGCAAATTGATCAGGTATTCCGTACACATCAGGTAACCCATACTTCCTCAAAATGAAGCAAACCGAATTAGGCGTTTAGGGTTTTATTTTAATATATAGTATAATATATTAATTATAATATTATAATATTATAATATTTATATTAATATAATTAATACTATATTATTATTATTGTTATTAATAATTTATTATATATTTTAATTTATAAAAATTTAATTATTTAAAATATGATAAATTTTTATAATATATAATTATTTTTAAAATATCATAAATTTTTTATATATAATTATTTTAAATTATTTTATATTTCGAACAATAACGAAACGAACACGAACGAACACATCACTGTTCGTGTTTGGTTCGTTTAACAAACCGAACGAAAAAAATTATTCGTGTTCGTCTCGTTTGCTTATCGAACGAATCAAATACGAACTTTTTGGCGAACCGAACACGAACTGTTCGCGAACAACGAGCTTTTTTGACAGCCCTAGTTGCAGTCTCATCTGCTAAAGGCTTGCTTGTTATGGTTTAATCCCACATCAAATAATTTGATAAATAAATCTCGCTCCTTCTCTATAAATAAAAAATCTCTCTTCAATTTAATTCATGTTAACTCCTTACCATGGCTCGCCCCACAAGGCTATTGAGCTGCGGTAGCATCAAAATAAAAAAAAAATTATAATTTAATTATATTACAAGATTTATTAAATTTTAATAAGTATTATTTCGAGTCGAGCTAAATACAAGCTTAAGTCGAACAAAAAAAAAATTCTAGTTGAGTTGAACACGAACAAGCAATTCACAAACTATTTCAAACGAGTCGAGCACGAATAAAGAAAATTAAACAAGTTGAACACGAACAAGCTTTAAGCTCGCTCGTGCTCAGCTCGTTTACACCCCTAGCCTCGAGTCATCAAATCTCTAATTAGCTTCTTCCACTCCTCGTACTCTACCGAGTGTATCTGATAAATAAGTATGTAAGAAAGAATGAACTCTGGAATGAAACTATAGCAGAATGAACCATATTGAAAAATAACCACTCAGAACAGGCCTCTTCTTCTATGAAAGGACTTGGATCCAAAATATTCTATCCTACAAAGCTCCTAAGGCAGTTTCCAACACTGTGGTCCGTCCAACATGCCTGATCAACACCCGGTGAACATTCAGTGGAATTAAATTTAATATCCCAATGACTCCCTATAAGCTTCTACAAATGGCACAAAAGAGTCATATCAGACATAATGAAACTCCCTCGGCAGGGGCAACACAGAAAGTATTCTATATATAAAAAAAGTTTGAAGTTTTCTTATCTGGGATTGCCCTGTGTCTAATATCAGTTCCACAAACTCACGGCTATTTTGAAAATCCAATATCAGTCTTGCTAATGCTCTTCTCAATGCCTGCGAAATGGTAGCACAAGGCACCGAATCTCATACTTTGCCTAAAGGTCTAGTACCTCGGACTTACTACCTTCAAGAACAGCTACTGTCAACTAAGTTGGAGTCTCTCTCCTAGGTTCAACTGGAATCACCGGCATTTCTTGCTCTCTGGCTAGAATTTGAGAATCCTCACTGAAATCTTCATATTTACCTAGATCATTGTTTAGTTCTTCAACTGCTCCCTAATCCGTGAAAGAGATCATTCTTCTAGTTATGCAATCTGATTCGGTATGCCCAAATTATGCACTTGAAATACTTCTTGGCTGAGATGGTTTAGGAATGCGGATTGGTTCTACATGTTCTCCTCTCTGGCCAAGTGCCTCCTCAGGCGGGATCAGTTTGGATGTTTCTCTGAATGTACTCTTGTTGTAAAATCCTAGGATTAAACTCTGCCTGTAAGATATAGTGATGATCCAATAATATTGTGTCTCCACTGTTGAAGTTGCGGTTTGCACATCATGTCCACAATGAACAGGTAGGTACGACGTTGTGTCTCCCATTTATTTGAGACCAAGTAGTGATCTTATCTTTTCTCTCACGCTGGCGTAAGTGCTTCAAATTTTGCCACCAAAACAATGCACTCTTCATTAATTTGTTGGAACTAGTTTCACCATTCTGTCCTGTAGGACATCCTGGTACTAAAAGAAAAGTTCAATGGTTTGAAGCCACTCGATGAACTCATCCGGATCCACGTGACGGTCTTTAAAAAATCCACAGTTACCTCAAAATCCTAGCTTCTCAGATATTTCAAGTCAATTCTTTGAGGTAGAGGTTCTTCATCTCGGGAATCGAATGGGATTTGTGTGATCCGTCTGGATGGTCTTCTTTCCTCAATTTTATCGAGTCATTGTAGCACTCGGCAGAGTTATCACAATATCTCCTCATGATAAACTCGTAGTCAACGTCCTGCATTTATCTCCTCCAAGGCATGATTAGGGTTTGAGCATGGGTATGTGAAGGTGTGCAATGGTGATATAGGGTGGGGAAAGAAAATTTGGAGGGGGTGGAGATAGCTTTGGGTATGGCGGAGCTATAAACCCTAAGATAGGACTGGAATTAGACTAAACTTTGATAACAAATAATACCGGAGTTAACCTAAACCACAATAGAAAAAGCAAATATTATTATTGAAAGCAAAAAAACGGTTACAATCAAACACATTTGAAAGATAAATCATAACATACACAACACAAACTCAAACTAGGGTTCAATCCATCGTTGGTGGAG
Source organism: Papilionanthe hookeriana x Papilionanthe teres (assembly GCA_022702705.1). NCBI lineage: Eukaryota > Viridiplantae > Streptophyta > Magnoliopsida > Asparagales > Orchidaceae > Papilionanthe > Papilionanthe hookeriana x Papilionanthe teres. Next base: position 69,771,254 of record CM040427.1, on the reverse strand, counting down.
ATCGGCTAAGTGGTCGGGGAGCTGAAAAGGGTTTGGGAGTGGTTGAGACAGCAAAAAGAAGGGCTAAAATCGGATTGCCAGCGAAGCGGAGGGCTGGGACAATGAGGGCAGTAAGTGGGGTGGCAACAAAGCGGCGAGGCACGGTGGGAAAGATTGAAATAGCCATGGGACAACAGGAAAATAGCAGGGGTGATGGATGGCAGGACACAAGAGGCAGTGGTAGCGAGCAAGAAGGGCTACAATGGGAAGAATGCAGTGAAAAACAACAAAGGAGTGTTGTTCGGGGCGGCTGCTGCGATGGAGTATGGTTGGGAGCATCGTCGGGAAGCTACGGGAGGAGATAGGGAAGATAATTGCCACCTCGAGAGAGATATACAGCGGGAGCACTACCCAATCCCTTAGATACAACCCTCGAAGGGAGAAGAATGGATGTCGGCGGCAGTCCTAAACAAAACACATAAAAAAATAAACTCGAAACATCATGAATATAAACATATAATAAGAGAATAACTAGGAGTGGCCCAAGAAAATAGGTTGACTCCTCCGATGAGAGAAAACCTGGACCAGTTCGGACCATGCAAAACAATTGGAAACGTGGAATCGATAGCGTGAGGGACGCTATCTTGATCCCACAATCCACATCACGCGGAAGACGCTCCGGCATCATCATTCCACTGATAAAAATGTAGTATGAAACCTTGAGTGGCAAGGGCGCCGAATGGGGCCTAACAGCAAATGGTGACTGATGGCGACAGCAACTGGAATGGCCAGCAATAACATCACTAACCGTTGCAATTTGTAGTGTAATTGAACATCGTCCAAATCAAGCGAATTTGAAAGACAATGAAATTGAACTAAATGTTACATTTAAAATTCATCGTAATTTTACACTATTCTTATTTTTCTCAAACCAAACACCCATAATTTCAAAACCCTTGCATTTAGAATGCAGTGCCCTCTTTTTTAGCAAAACAAACAGCCCTTAAATTTTAAATGCATTACATTTCTTTTGTCATGCATTCTTTTTCAACAAATAAAATGGCCTCAAGGTAGTTTCATGCATATATTGTATCACCAATCATCAATTTAAAAAAGGATATCTAAAAAAAGAGAATTATTATAGCGGTGCTTATAAAATGTGATATCAATAGATGCATGCCATCTATCACATTTTTATCCCTTGTATACCAACATTGATTTATTATCATCAAATGAAAAGAGATTATTAACCCCATAAGCCTAAGTAATTCCATATGTTCTACGATAGGATCATCAATGATTTTATTATAACAAATATTGTGCCGTGAAAACTAATGCTTTGTTAAATTTTGGCATATTTATTAGCTATGCAGCAACCATTAAAATGATTGACCAATGGCTAAGCTTGCTTGGAGCTACTGCAACCCAAATATGAGTTTCTAGAGAACAATTTAGCATTTCTTAGCCTTCGAAGCAAATAATATTACAAGGCTTATAGCTTAGTGTTAAGCTTAACTTCTTTTTTTAAATTATGAGCACTGGATTAATCTAGGAATTTCAAGATAACGAACACTATAATTAAGCTAACTGAATATTTTCAAAATTTCATGAAATTAATTTTACTATGAAGACCATGATTAAAAAGTAATTAGAACTATTTTAGTTGTTCATATCGATAATCACCAATGACGAGGCTACCTAGTAGGTAGATGGGTCCCCACCACCAACCCTATGGGGCCCCCCATGGACTATAACTTTGGCGAGGAATGGCATTTTTTATTATGTGGCATTCAAGAGAGATTCTTGGCACGTTTTAAAATTTCTATTTGGATGCATAGAGCACATGGATCTCAATTTTTGGACACGAAAAATTAAGAGAAATAATGCGCATTAGTGTTGATCGTCAAATATTTTGAAAGAGGCTTATTATGTTCAACAGAGATAATTTTAATAAAAATCGAGTAATCTTCCTCACTCAATCTAATTAGTTTTGTTTATTTTTTTCTGTTTCTTTATTTTCAATCATTATATTCTAAATTGGATGTTATTCTTGTAAGGTATTTATCTTGCACATCACCAATGAAGCTTTTGGAGAGTTCTTTTTTTGATATCATGTAATGTGTTATCCTAGTCATTTTAGGATAGGATTGAGGAAATCTTCTTGGAATTCAACTAAACTAACGTGAAGGAGAGAGCTTATTTGCTGTAAGGAGAAACTTAGAGTGGAATCCTAAGTTGGAGGCTTAGGCATGGACATCTATGTATCAGTGTAATATACTTGTATCACCCTTAGATAGCTAGTGTGGACAACTGTTATTTTGTTTATAGCTCATTCACACTACTGTTAGCAACTCGTGTATTTCTATATTTGATTGTCCTTTATGTTTATTTTATGGGGTTTGTGGGTTTAAATAAAAGAATTCAACAGAAATTTAAGTGCTTTTAAAACATCCAAATCAGTCCATCCTCCCTCCAATTAGTGTACCTTGAATCTAAAATGATAACAAGTAAGTCTATTATCAACCTGATATTAGGATACTTATTAAAAAATCACAGATGAACAAGTCCAAATTCTTGAAACTAGTCCAGATTCTTTACAAACGATCCTGTTTAAGACTAACTTTTAAGTTCAATTTTTACGTGGAGAAAGTTAAGAATTTAGGAAGAGGGATGAGAAATTTGTGTTCATAACCCAAAAAACTCTATTTAAGAAAAAATATTAAGGAACTACTTTGAGTAGATTAAATTTCAGTCTACAAATAAATTTAAATTTTCTTGGGCTTTTGAGACAGACAGACAGAAATATATATGGATATATATACTAAAAATAAGAAATGGACTAAGTATTATATTCAATAATATTCACAATAGGTCATACTCAATTCAATTAAGGCAAACATGGTTGTACTAACAAAAATTATAATCCCCTTGCAACCACAAAATTTACAAGTTGTCCAATGATATAATTAAAAGGTCAACTATACCAAGCGTACAAGGTAATTTTCACTGCACAATAGCACTACCGTCGTCACCCACAACTATTCCTGCATATCAAAAATGTAGAATGCAAATTGAAACCCATCACAAAATCAAAATAAGGCAAGCAAACCATTTCACCATAGCCAAACATTAACATCAGGACTTGAGATCCAAGATAAGGCACAAAAACCTTAAAACCGCATTAAGGCATTAGATAGACAACAAAAAAGAAACAATTGAAGTAAATTTTATGGTGGGCATGTTCTTACTCTGAAGTTAGTCTCTTTGCCAAGAAGATTTTTAGCGCAGCTCCCATATCAAGTCTAGAAAGTGCATCTATCTCAGAGTACTCAGAGACCTGATTTTCGGTTGCTGAGCAGACACTGCCTATAATAAAAAGCCCCACAAGAGGCATAGGTAGGACACGTGAAACTTGCAGAAGCTTCGATCTCCAAGGATCAAGACTATTTGGAGCTGAAGCTGACTGCATAAGAGCTTTTGTAGATTTTAAGGTCATATCCCTAGCAAATGTGAACAGGCTTTCACCTTTCTCAAGCTGCATATAATTCAAATTCGAATATCAAAAGTTGAGCTTAGTTTATAAACAATAAATATTTTTTTATGAATTTACTAAGAGAAAGCAAATTAAGAAGAAAATACAAGAGCATCAAAAATATGCTATAAGCTCAAGTTTATGTTAACTAATTGCTAAGATCATGAATGAACAAAAAGTTTCTGAAAAATAAATGTGGTCAGTATGGCAAAATTTGAGTTCAAATCTAGACTGAGTTTTTCAGCTTTTCGTCTTACGCAAATCAAATTGTTCTTGAAAAGGATTTATGCCATTCATAAATAAATTTGATGAGTGAAAAACAAACTTAATAAATAAGGCTAAAATTCAGAGTTGAAGATACTCCCTCACTTAGGTATGGAGTGTTCAAGATGCACTCCCTCTCTCCCTACCCTCCTCAATCTCAAGGGTCACCTCTACTATAAGCAAAATCCAAAAATGAGAATTTTTAGCAAGGCCAACTTCAAATCTCTCCAAGGATTACAAAAAGCATCACCCGGGTGCTTTGTTTCAAAAGTCTTCACATAGGGCCATAGCATTCCCGTTTGTATAACTTTGGTCCATTGAGAATATGTTAGCTTCAATATTATCTCAGGGTGAAATCACAATAACATCCGGTCCATTGAGAATATGTTAGCTTCAATATTATCTCAGGGTGAAATCACAATAACATCCTTTAATTCTTCATAACTCGAACGAAAGAGCAAGGACTCAAATAAGAAAAAGAATATCTGAACGAAAGCTTCAAAGCAGAAGCAATCAGAATAAATGAATAAACCATTAAATGCACTAAAGGAGTCAGGCATAATTTTAAATGACAACAACTTACAGCCCACTAATATCCATGTCAATGTTGCACGAAGAACACTCTTCTACAAGTATTTTAAATTCTATCCCAAAAGAAAGGTTACCATTGGCGAAAAGTGTTATAAAAGAACATGTTTATTCTGGACAAATAAATACGATCAGAATATTTTTTCCATCTGCACTGCAAACAAGTTTGAAGACTAAATTTTATAAACTTTTTAAATGTAAGAAAACTGTACCTGAAGCATTTTAAAGGTCTCAAAGTCAAGATCAGCATGTAACCAGTTGTCAGCCTGGTAATTGAGGCAGTCCAGCTGGAAATCCAATGCAAGAATTCGAGCCATCTGCCTTTGGATAAATCCCAGAATACTGAAACTTCTAAAGCGTGAAGCTTTGAGGTTTTTAGTTGATCCAGAGCTCCTCCTATGTTCTAAATTATCTCTGCTTGTCACCATCTCATACAGGACACAATCATAGAACTCAAGTTCCTTCTGCAGAGTATCAAAATACCTGCAATTTAACATTTATCGAAGAGCAGTTTAACCATCCAAAATTTTGACAATATTGAAGTAAAAGAAAAAAGGCATGCTTTCATTATATAGTTGGTACAGCTGATAGATTTTGCTGTCCTGTGGAAATCAATCAATAAAACTGATGGCAACTAATAAGTGCAACTTCAGCTCCAAATGCTATTGAATACTCATTTAAACAGAATATATTGGATGTGAGGCATTGAAAGTTATGAAGATGTGGTAAGTGGCCTTTGCTCAACTGGAATGATGGGAAATAAGAGAAAGATGATTACGGAATATCCGGAACTCTTATCCATTGAAATATTATCCACTTGGCCTAACAGTCTCACGGTGTGATCCTATTAGTGTAACATCCAAAAAGGTCACCTAACCCAGAAATGCTCCCATAATAGCACAGTTAACTTTGGAATTGTTGATAAAAGTCCAACCATCATACCAGAAAGTGCCTCAATGTCTAAATAGTTTAGATTCATTCTATTTAAGTAATTTTACAATTTCCACACCTAATTAGTTGACATCCTCATTAGTTTTCTTAACTCAGAATCATCCAACAAACAGATATGATTTTAGAGATGATCTATGCAAATTTTCAATAGGCAGTACCCACCATATAGCACTTTGTCCTATATACAGGGATGTTAACGATCCGATTTTGAGTTCACCTCGAGCCGAGCTGGGGTTAGTTCAAGATTGGCTAGAAAAAAATTTGATCCAAATTTTTGGCTCGCAACTCGGCTCATTTATTTCGATCTGATCTCGATTTGAGCCAAAATTCAAACACGTTTTCAAACGATTAACGATCTTTGAGCTAAATTCGCTAAATTCACAGTCATATATTGTTAATGATCCTATTTCAAGCCGAGCTGGGGTCAGCTCATAAAAAATTTGACCCAAAATTTTAGCTCGCAGCTCGGATCATTTAATTAGATCCGGGCCAAAATTCGAATCAATCTTCGAGCAAAATTCAGAGCTCTACCATAATATGGTTCAAGAGGTGGCTCAAATGTAAAAGCGGGACCATAAATAAAGAGAAAGGAGACGAAATAAAAAATGAACTAAAATAAATTGTTATAGAAAGTAATAAATTTAAAGCATTTATATTTGAAATTAGATAATCTAATTAGAGGACATCTAGTAACAAGATCTTTTCTATATTAGAGATATTTCAAATCTATAGAGATGGTAGTGTATATAAATATGGAACATATGTTTTCAATTGAGAAATAAGAGAAAGACTTGATTCCCTTTACATGTTATCAGAGCCACGCACAGCTCGCCGCCCTCCTCGGTTCGGCTTCATTCCACGCACGCAAGTATGGCCTTACATACGATGCATAATTTTTCATTCTGCGTCGTGGCATAGTATGTGTTGATCGTCTTCATCTACTTTGGCCGTTTTGTTTGCATAATTCGGCTCGGCATCATGCGCCTTCACCTGCACTATTCAAAGCTTCCTCTTCTTCCATCGCTTCATCTGTGTTGTTCGGCTCCGTCTACATAGTGTGGCTTCGTTTGAACTATTCAACGAGATTAAGGCAACGCTCGAATCTTCGTCTGTGTCATCTTCACCCTGCGATGTTGGTCGCTTGAGTATCATCAGCCATTGTGAGTGGTCACCTTATGCGGTGTTGTTAATTGCATTTATTTATTTTTGACGCGCATTGAATTGTTCGTCGAGTCATTTGTCTCCTACGATTCGGCACCCCTCATCTATAGAGTTTGTCTTGCCCTTGGCTCGTCTGTACCATCTTGTTCGTACAACACATTGAGGAGGCCATCATTGGTGATAAGCATAGCTATTGAACAAAAATATATTGTGACGGGTTTGGTTTCAGCAGTGGCTAAAATTCCATATAAAAAGTTAAATGGTGTCAATTAATTTTACTGAAAGAAAACTGTGAAACTCTACTTGAGAAGCATTTCTCAAGTGAGTCACCTCATTGATAATCCTTCGACTAAGACTGATCTGAATTATTCTAAGTGAATGAGAGTTGAGCAAAGCTTTTGATACAAATACAGAACTCTATTGAACATGATTAATCCGATCATATTACTCCTTATGAATGTGTTAAAAATGTGATGGAAAAAGGGCATTTGTGTTTTCTGGTAAAGAAAATATTTCTGGAATCTTTGATATATGCAAGGAGTTATATCGAGCTAAAAAACATGACCAATTACATAACACTTATCACATGCACTTTAGAAGTGTTTATGAAAAATTGAATGCACTATTTTTCTTTAGTACAAATCTTTGGATTCAGTGGGCTCAAAGAGAACAAATGATTATCATGAGTTTTCTATCTGGCCTCAACTCTCAATACGAAGCTGTCAAATCACAAATTGGATCTGGCACTTGAGTTACTACTCTGAGGAAAGCCTATAATAGAGTGTTGCATACTATTTTGAGTTCTCAGACTTTGTCCGTACAAGAATCTAATGCTCTTGCTAGCTAGAAGAAAAAACAGATATATGTAAATCTTAGTCTCAGGCAATTATGGAACAAGAATTCTGAATTGTAGAAATTAAGGCTTTAGGGTAGTTAGGTACTACTGCCATGAACCTGTCCAGCCATCATCCAAGTTGTCGCAGTCCCGAGTCTACCCTCCTTTAGTTGTCCTGCAGTCCCACATATTCCTCGCCACCGCCACATTCATTCTCCCTCACTATCACCGCTTGAAAACAGCCGTTCCCGGCTGTTTTGTTGCTGTTTAAGCCACCAAGCCCTCTGTTTCCCTCATTCCAGCTTGTTGTCATTGTCACAACGCCTCCCATGTACAGTTGTCCTCCTCCTTTGCAACCAGAACAAGGAGCACCCTTTTCAATCACTTCACTGTTGTCCGAGCCCTCTGCTTCGCTTCTGTTACAGCCCTCCGCTTCGCAGCCAACAAATTCCAACACCTCCTTTTGTTGTCCCAACAACCCACAACCCATTTCAGCCTACTAACTCCACTCCTTAACTACCTAGCCGACCTCCACCACCCATGAATTGAGCCCTAGTGTGAGTTTGTGTCATATTTGTCATATTTTTCCTTTCAAGTGTGTTTGAATGTAACCGCTTATTTGCTTTTATTAATAATATTTGTTTTTCCTATTGTGATTTGGGTTAACTTCGATATTATACTAGTCTATCTTAGAAGAGCTCCTGACAAACTATTCTATAACAAAGCCATGGGCCAAAAACTATTGAATGTTTCTCTTGTTCAAATTAAGCGAATTCCAAGATTAATAGGAGATCCATTATTGGATATTGTATTTTTGCTGATAGCAATTTGATCTCATAAAAAAGCAAAAAAAAAAAATATAGTGTCATGATCCAATACAGAATCTGAGTATAAAAGAATGGCACAAGCTTCAACTGAATTAATGTGGATGTCACAATTCTTGATCGAAATGGGTTATAAGATGACAGTTCCAGCAAAGTTGACATGTGATAAATAAGTTGCAATTCATATTGCCTCAAAACTTGTCACATAAATGAACTAAGCACATTGAGATATATTGTCATTTTGTTCGTGAAAAGATTCAACAAAATTTGATTTCTACAGATAATACAAAGACTAGGGAACAACTAGAGGACATCTTCACAGAAGCCCTTAATAGAGCTAAGGCCACTTAAATTGGTAACAAACTATGCATAATAAATATCTATGCTCCAGCTTGAGGGAGCATGTTATGGAAGTAAAAAGTTTAAACTTTTGTATTAAGAAGCTTTGTTATATTAGGTAATCTAATTAGAAAATATCTAAGTACATGATCTTTTCTATATTAGAGATATTTCTAATCAATAGATAAATAAGTGAGAGTTACTTCTCTTTACAAAAACAAAAAATAAAATAAATAAATAAATAAGGTGAAATAAGGAATAGCTATGAATCACTTATACAACAACAACAACAAAGCCTTAATCCCACTACGTCGAGTCGGCTACATAAATCTTTTTTCTCCATTGCATTCTATTTAGAGTCATACTCTCATTTAGTTCTAAAATATTAAGATAATTTTTTATACAATTAGCCCAAGTCTTCCTAGGTCTACCTCTGCCTTTCTTAACATAAGTCGACTCTAAAACATCAACTATGCTAATTGGATCATCAGATGGTCGATGTTGAATGTGATCGAACTCTCTAAGACGACTCTCTCTAATTTTGTCCACCACTGGAGCTACACCAACCCTATCACGGATATAATCATTTCGCATTTTGTCTCTAAGTGTAAAGCCACTCATCCACCTAATCATTCTCATCTCGGCAACACTTAACTTAATATTATGATTCTCCTTTAAAGGCCAACATTCAGCGCCATGGAGCATTGCAGGTCTCACCACCTTCTCATAAAATTTTCCTTTCAGTCTAAGCGGTACTTTTCTATCACACAAAAGACCCGAAGCATTCCTCCACTTCAACCAACAAACTTGAATTATATTATTAACGTCCCCATCTATATCGCCACCGCTTTGAATAACAGATCCGAGATATTTATATAGTTCACACCTTTTAATAATTTGATCACCCAAAATTACACTTCTGTCACTAGAGCTACTATTACTAAAATTACCATGTATTCATTTTTAGTTTTACTCAAATGAAGGCCTTTAGACTCCAGTGTAGACCTCCATAATTCAAGTTGTTCTTGGGTTTTTTCTCTCGTCATATCCAAGAGAAGGCTAACATCAGCAAAAAGCATACACCAAGGTACATCCTCCTATAAATGACCAGTAAGACCATCCATAACTAAAGCAAAAAAGATATGGGCTTAAAGCCGATCCCTGATGTAATCCAACAGAAATAGGAAAATATTTGGTCAAACCTCCTTCAGTTCGAATACAAGTAAAAGCTCTAGTATACATATCTTTAATGACTTGAATATAAGGAATATCACCACATTTCTTCTCAAGAGCTCTCCAAAAGATATCTTTGGGAACCTTATCGTAACCTTTTTCTAAATCAATAAAAATCAAATGTAGATCCTTCTTATTATCTCTGAACTTCTCCATCAAACCCCTCAATAAATGTATAGCTTCCATAGTAGACCTGCAGGCATAAATCCAAATTGATTATGAGAAATATTTATAATACGCCTTAATCTATGTTCAATTACCCTCTCCCATAATTTTAAAGTATGACACATCAACTTAATTCCTCTATAATTTGCACACTCTTGTGCATCCTCTTTATTCTTAAAAATGGGGACCAATATACTCTTCCTCCACTCCTCAGGCATCTTTGTAGTTTATAAAATAATATTAAAGAGTTTGGTAAGCCAAGAAACTCCCAAATCTCCTAAATATTTCCACACTTCTATTGGGATATCATCAGGTCCTACAGACTTTCCACCATCGGTTTTCTTTAAAGCTTCCTCAACTTCTTTTTTTACTAATGCGACGGTAAAAATGAAACGTTTTATTATTATTAACGATATTAAAATCACTAAGGTCGATCGTATTTTTAGAAACTTCATTAAAAGATTATCAAAATAACTCACTCACCTATGTTGAATATCTTTTTCTAAGAACACCACTTTTTTATTTTCCTCTTTAATACACTTAACTTAAGTTAAATCTTTACCTTTCTTTTCTCTTTGTTTCACTAGTTTATACATATAATTTTCACCTTCTTTGGTATATATCTAATCTATTATAAAGACCACTAATAGCGGATTTTTTAGCATCACAAATTGATCTTTTAGACTCCTTATGGGCCGTTTGATAGTTTTCTCAATTCTACAGCTTTTACAATTAAACCAATTTTTATAGCATAACTTCTTATATTTAATCTTTTCTTGCACATTATTATTCCACCACCAACTATTTTTATTTACATAAACTTTTTTCTTTTGATTCTCCAAGTACATATTTTACTACTTGTTTAATATTGTTTGTTACTTTATCCCACATAGTGTCTGTTTCTTCACGAACATCCCAAATTTTGAAATCTTGAATTTTATTCATAAAAATAATCTTATTAGTGTCTTTTAGGTTCCCCCATCTAATTCTACGATGATTAGTCATAATATTATTTATCTTACAACTCTTAATCTTAAAATCTAGAATTAGTAATCGATGTTTGATACTTAAAACCTCACTTGAAATGGCCTTATAATCTTTACAATCTCGACGATCTCTTCTTCTCATAAAAAAAATCAATTTGTATTCTATTAGATCCATTTTTATAAGTAATAAGATGATCATCTCTTTCTTGAATAAAGAATTAGTAATAACAAAATCATACTGCTCAAAGAAAATCTAAAATGGTTCTACATTCTTCATTAGTCACTCCAAAACCGTAGCCAACATGAATAGTTCTGAAATCTTCTACAACACTACCGACATGTCCATTTAAATCTTCTTCAATAAAAATTCTTTCTTCGAAATGTATCATTTGTATTAATTCTTCTAACTCATTCCAAAATTAATCTTTAGACCTTATATCTAGGGATGTAAACGAACCGAACACGAACGAACATAGCTAGCGTTCGTGTTCGAAATATTCGAACACATCACTGTTCGTGTTTGGTTCGTTTAACAAACCGAACGAAAAAAAATTGTTCGTGTTCGTTCGTTTGCTTATCGAACGAATCGAACACGAACTTCCCAGCGAACCGAACACGAACCGTTCGCGAACAACAAGCTTTTTTGATGACATTCAGCTTTGATAAGCATACTTCCTCAAAATGAAGTAAATTTATTAAGTATTCCATACACATCGGATAATTCATACTTCCTCAAAATGAAGCATCGAATAAGGCGTTTAGTGTTTTGTTTAGAGTTTTATTTTAATATATAAGTATAGTATATTAATTATAATATTATAATATTTATATTAATATAATTAATACTATAATATTATTGTTGTTATTAATAATTTATTATATATTATAATTTATAGAAGTTTAATTATTTAAAATATGATAAATTTTTATAATATATAATTATTTTTAAAATATCATAAATTTTTTATATATAATTATTTTAAATTATTTTATATTTCGAACAATAACGAACCGAACACGAACGAACACATCACTGTTCGTGTTTTGTTCGTTTAACAAACCGAACGAAAAAAATTGTTCGTGTTCGTCTCGTTTGCTTATCAAACGAATCGAACACGAACTTCTTGGCGAATCGAACATGAACTGTTCGCGAACAACGAACTTTTTTGACAGTCCTACCTATATCCAAACCTACTTGAGGAGCATAAGCACTTATAATATTAAAAACCTTAGTGTCAATAATAATCTTAAAGGCTATAATTCATCTCCAACTCTATTAATTTTACAACATTATCTTTTTAACTCTTATCTATAATTACACATACACCATTTCTAGTGCGACTTTTACCAAAATACCAAAGTTTAAAACTTAAGTTATCAATCTCCTTAGCCTTTTCTCCAACCCATTTAGTTTCTTGAATACATAAAATATTAATCTTTCAATGAATCATAATATAAACTAATTCGATTAATTTACTATTGAGAGTACTTATATTCCAAGATCCTATCACTAATATTAGTTTCGTAGACTAACTTCTTTACCCGTATTCGTCCGTAATATGGGAAATCATGCTTATTTGACACTACACCCGTGCGGCAGTGTAGCGCCCTTGCCCACTTTTCACTGTATTCATGTCAAACAGCGCGTCACTTCCATGGGACGCCCTAGCACTAACACTAATGATCGAAATGATTCATAGTTATGATTTTTTCGACAAATTTTATCTTTGTTGTCGACTCACCTAACGCAACCCTCCACTTTTCATATCCAAGCTAGGGACCGCGATGAGTGTTAGCTTATGAATCACTTATAAAGAAATAAATATTAAAAAAAACTTCTAATATAGTCACTTTAAAGGCACATCTTAAATTGTGGCCAGTGCTTTTTCATTTCATTAAAATCTTCAATCATTGATTTTATATTAAAACTCATTACAGTATCATTTTCAATATATATTATCAATAAAGTTGCAAGGAATTTTTCCCAATTCTCTAAGCTTTTACATTTAAACCAATTTTTATAGCATAACTTCTTATATTTAATCTTTTCTTGCACATTATTATTCCACCACCAACTATTTTTATTTACATAAACTTTTTCTTTTGATTCTCCAAGTACATATTTTACTACTTGTTTAATATTGTTTGTTACTTTATCCCACATAGTGTGCTTCTTCACGAACATCCCAAATTTTGAAATCTTGAATTTTACTCATAAAAATAATCTTATTAGTGTCTTTTAGGTTCCCCCATCTAATTCTACGATGATTAGTCATAATATTATTTATCTTACAACTCTTAATCTTAAAATCTAGAATTAGTAATCGATGTTTGATACTTAAAACCTCACTTGAAATGGCCTTATAATCTTTACAATCTCGACGATCTCTTCTTCTCATAAAAAAAATCAATTTGTATTCTATTAGATCCATTTTTATAAGTAATAAGATGATCATCTCTTTTCTTGAATAAAGAATTAGTAATAACAAAATCATACGCTAAAGCAAAATCTAAAATGGTTCTACATTCTTCATTAGTCACTCCAAAACCGTAGCCAACATGAATAGTTCTGAAATCTTCTACAACACTACCGACATGTCCATTTAAATCTTCTTCAATAAAAATTTTTTCTTCGAAATGTATCATTTGTATTAATTTTTCTAACTCATTCCAAAATTAATCTTTAGACCCTATATCTAGGGATGTAAACGAACCGAACACGAACGAACATAGCTAGTGTTCGTGTTCGAAATATTCGAACACATCACTGTTCGTGTTTGGTTCGTTTAACAAACCGAACGAAAAAAAATTGTTCGTGTTCGTTCGTTTGCTTATCGAACGAATCGAACACGAACTTCCTGGCGAACCGAACACGAACTGTTCGCGAACAACAAGCTTTTTTGACAGCCCTAGCTTTGATAGCATACTTCCTCAAAATGAAGTAAATTTATTAAGTATTCCATACACATCAGATAATTCATACTTCCTCAAAATGAAGCACCGAATAAGGCGTTTAGTGTTTTGTTTAGAGTTTTATTTTAATATATAGTATAGTATATTAATTATAATATTATAATATTTATATTAATATAATTAATACTATAATATTATTGTTGTTATTAATAATTTATTATATATTATAATTTATAGAAGTTTAATTATTTAAAATATGATAAATTTTTATAATATATAATTATTTTTAAAATATCATAAATTTTTTATATATAATTATTTTAAATTATTTTATATTTCGAACAATAATGAACCGAACACGAACGAACACATCACTGTTCATGTTTTGTTCGTTTAACAAACCGAACGAAAAAATTGTTCGTGTTCGTCTCGTTGGCTTGTCGAACGAGTCGAACACGAGCTTCTTGGCTAACCGAACATGAACTGTTCGTGAATAACAAACTTTTTGATGATCCTACCTATATCCAAACCTACTTGAGGAAGCATAAGCACTTATAATATTAAAAACCTTAAGTGTCGATAATAATCTTAAAGGCTATAATTCATCTCCAACTCTATTAATTTTACAACATTATCTTTTTAACTCTTATCTATAATTACACATACACCATTTCTAGTGCGACTTTTACCAAAATACCAAAGTTTAAAACTTAAGTTATCAATCTCCTTAGCCTTTTCTCCAACCCATTTAGTTTCTTGAATACATAAAATATTAATCTTTCAATGAATCATAATATAAACTAATTCAATTAATTTACCATTGAGAGTACCTATATTCCAAGATCCTATCCTAATATTAGTTTCATGGACTAACTTCTTTACCCGTATTCGTCCGTAATATGGGAAATCATGCTTATTTGACACTACACCCGGGCGGCAGTGTAGCGCCCTTGCCCACTTTTCACTGTATTCATGTCAAACAGCGCGTCACTTCCATGGGACACCCTAGCACTAACACAATGATCAAAATGATTCATGTTATGATTTTTTCGACAAATTTTATGCTGGCTGTCGACTACCTAACGCAACCCTCCACTTTTCATATCCGGGCTAAGGACCGGCAATGAGTGTTAGCTATGAATCACTTATAAAGAAATAAATATTAAAAAAAAACTTCTAATATAGTCACTTTAAAGGCACATCTTAAATTGTGGCCAGTGCTTTTTCATTTCATTAAAATCTTCAATCATTGATTTTATATTAAAACTCATTACAGTATCATTTTCAATATATATTATCAATAAAGTTGCAAGGAAAGCAGCTTGCATTTTATTTTGTAACATCGTATTAATAATCTTCATAGTTAAAAATGCACGTTAAATTGTTATTGTTTAAACTGACAGTGTCAAATTCACTCTTATCAAATGACCGATAAGAGAATATATATCTGATTTTTTTGTCTTAACAACATATGACATAAATTAGAAATTATAAAAAGAATATGAAAAATTTTAATTCTAATAAGCTTCAATTTTAAGAAGCTCTAAGAAACAATAATTCTATAGTATTTTATTTAAATATAATATTCATCTTCTGCAGTTGGTACCTAACATAGTTATAAAAATGTCAATTTTATAATGATATTATACCTTAATAATATCATTTTTATGAAAAAAAACGCCATCGACCTCCAAACTAAGAAACATTCATATCTAGAATATCTGTATCATACTTTTGACAAAATAATTTAACCTTCTAAGCCAAAAAAAATCATTACATTTCTCTTAAATTAAAAAAAAAAAGTTTGTTTTATTGTTGATATTAAATACATGAGATTCATGATGTCTTCTGGCTTCCTTAGTAATATATGAAAAACACTTCTATAATTTCTAAAGTTTTTATAATAAGTTGATAAATAAATAAGTAATTAAATAAGATCATTTCATCATAAGCTCTATGAACTTCAGTTTTTTGACTCGATAAATGTCTTTTCTAATAATATCTTCTAAAACAACACAAGTGACATCATACATTTTAATCAAACTATGTAAATAACTCAAAAATGACACCCAATGTGTATCTCCTGCACGTTTGAAAGTACAATTGATTCAATCCCCATAAGTATCTAATTCATCAGTTCCAATTATTTTTGTTATGTTAGTTGAATTGATAAACTGAAAATAATATTTTCAATGATGTTATTATGTCAACCATAATCTGTGTGAAACAATGAATATAATATGCAAAAAAATAATCTTTAATTAACAAAGCATGCAACTTATTCTATTCACCCGTACATTACTTTCATCATATCATAGACCATGAATGTCGTGAATATTGAGATTGTGATGGAAAACAACACAAATTGTTTTTCAAACTTAAGACACTTACATATTCAATATGAATTGTATCAAAGAATCTTTCATTAACAAAATCATTGTATCAACAAATTTTAGTAAAATCCTTTTTTATTCATTTTTTAGCTTCATCAGCACTATAAACATTTTTTTTTCTCGTATAAAATTCTAAATGTTGCTTAAAAATAGAAATAAAATCCTTTTTTTTTTAATTTTAAGAGATTTATATAAAGTGTTTTGAGAAGCATTTTGTAATATCATTACATCTATATTCTCACAATAAAAGGTTAAGATCTTAATCAACAACAAAAAACAACAAAGCCTTAATCCCACTACGTGGGGCGGCTATGTGAATCCTTTTTCTCCATTGTGTCTTATTTAGTGTCATATTTTCATTAAGTTCTAATAAATTAAGATCATTTTTTATACAATAAGCCCAAGTCTTCCTAGGTCTTTGTCTGCCTTTCTTAGAGATAAGATTTCAATCAGTGCATCTATGACACCCACATCTATGACACCCACATCTTTCATACCACATCAAAAAGAGCACTATTTAGAATACACATCTTTCATATACAATAAATGTTTGAAAAATAATCTCTAAAAGTGCAATCTTGAAATACAATCCACTTTATAACATCAATAAAAAAATTGAACAATAAAATCAATTTCTTGCAACTTGTTGAGAAGATTATTTTTCAAACATTTATCAATATATTGTAACGAATTCATCATATAATGAAAATTTTTCACAACTTATTTATATGTAAATTTTAGTTCTTTACCGATATGCTTTATGAACAAACATCTATCATCAGTATTTATTTTCCTTTAAACTTAAGATTCATCCATTATAAAAACATTAGATGCAGGACATCTGTGTGGCTTTGCAAAAAAATAACATAAAAGTCAATATGCACAATTTATTTTCTACAAAAAAATTTACCTGACATGGAAATAAATTATACCATAAGGGAAGAACACGACAACCATATCTATCAATACAATCAGGGAAATCCGGAGGAGTTGATTGAAATGGTCCTAGCATTCAATATGTTCTTAAGGGTAATAAATTGATTTGAATATCAAGATCACGCTCCAATAATGTAATATCAAATACATTTATTTCAATTCAGAATATGTTTGTAGGATAGTTATCAACTTTAGAAGTTTCATGGTTAGTTTGAGATTTCTCTAATTGAGAAGTATTTTCATTAGAAGATGACACAAATGTAAAATTTTTAATATTTCTTAATTACTTTTCTTGAAAAATGAATCTATATCTTAGTTCATCTTGAAAAGAAGCTGAATCATAAGTAAATAATCTTTATAAATATCTATTTTAAGAAAATAATCATACTTTCATTTAAAAATAATGCTACACAGAGGAGAAGCATATCATTAAAGCTTTGAGATTTTAGGAGAAAGATGACAAGATGTGCAGTATTTTGGGAGAGAAGTAGTTACAATTGTGCAAATGCACATAAATTAGGGTAAGAGTTTCTTGAATGCGTAATATGTCTCAAAAAGATAGTTCGAATGAAAAATTACGTAATATGGAAGCTTTAAAGCATAACAAATAGTTTATGTTAATCTTTCATGAAGATCAATTTAAACAGAAAGAATATATCTTCAAGCCACTATCTCTCACCTTGGTTATTATATTAACGTGAAGAAAGTAAGTTTTTTTTTTTCTTTTTTTTTTTTTTTGTGTGACTTGAACCATTAACTAGAAGATACAGGTACATAATTTAACTAAGAGGACACCATTCCTTTCATTTTTTTCCTTTGTTTTTGATTGTAGTTAAAGGCAAACGATTTATGGGGTTATCTGATGCTTATAAATGTTTTCTATTAGATTTCAAGTATCGATAATATGTTGTTAATGGGCCTTACATGTGCTATCATGGAAAGAATAAGAGTTGATAAACAATATGCATAGAAATTATGCAACAACCAAAAGAAAAGAAAAATTAAATATTGACATTCATTCATCTTTTTTCTAATACTTTCTATCTAGAAATTTAATAGTTCTTAGTTCAAAGAACACAATTTATAGATTGTGAGAGTATGGGACAAGGAACGGTCATAAGAGATGATGCCAAACAGTTCTTAATTTCATACAAAATATTAAAAAATAGAATTATTAACATAGTTGAACCAAACAAAGCCATAAGAAAAAGCAATGACGTAAAGGTTTTCACTTCTCAAAGCTCAATATGTGTAATGTATTTTGACCCTCAAAACATTGTAAAATTGTTCACAATAGGAAGGTGCTATTAACTATCCTCTTCACAAATGCATATTATCAACAAAAATAAATGAGAAAATCATGATTATACGATCAAAGCTCCTAATAAGAAGAGAATAAAATCACAGATTCAATAGCGATGCTTCAATCAAAAGCTCCACCAGAATGCCAAATATAAATTAGGTAGCACAATCTTATAGGAAAATTATATGTTATCATGTCTACCACTTTTGCATTTTTCTGTTGGTGATCGATCAAACTCACAAACAGAGTGACGAGGCAGCTCACCGGGACGGGTACTGTAACTACTACAGTACCACGGTCCATCCCTTCTACCTTCCTAGTAGATCATTTCCCTTTTTATCACTGTCCTTGCCTACCTCCCTTTCCTATCCTAGTTTTTTACTATTATATTACTTTTTCTTATTATTTTACTTCCTTTCCTATGACCTTCTATTCCTATCTACCAGCATCTATTATATATATATATATATATATATGTGTTGTGTGCTTATTTAGAAGGGAGATTTTGATTGTTTTTTATGTCAGATTGTGGCCTCTAAGGTATTTTCCTCTTATGAGAGTTATAACCGACGACGAGAAGGTGCTCTGGATGTAACTCATCTGAGGCGGTGATTATCTTCCCTCATTCTTTCCATTGTTATTACCGCCAACCCTTCCCTATTGCTAATCGACGCTTCCAGCAGCTGGCCTGTTGCTGCCAGCCACGCCAACATCGTTCCTACCACTATCCAGCTGACGTCGTCATCTTTCAATCACTATTCACCCTTCAAGTGGTTCTGCAGACTATCTTCGTCATCTTCCAGTCATTTTCCACCCTTCAGGTTGCTGTCTAAACCATCGTCGTCATATTACGGTCATTGTCTACCCTTCAGGTTGTTATCCACACCACTGTCGCCAGCTTCCACTCGCAGCCCACCGTCCCCTGCACCTTCCAACAAGTCCTCGCCCATCCCTGCTCGTCCCCACAGACCGCTGACCATCCCTACTCCCTTCCAACATGCCCCTAATCCTCCCTACTCTCTTCTAGCAGGCCCTCAATCCTGCTCCCTTCCCGCAGACCGCCGCCCATCCCTAGTCCTTCCAGCAGGCCGCCACCCCTTCCTGCTCCGTGCCCGTAGGCCGACGATCCTCTTTGCTCCTTCCAGCATACCACCATCCCTGATCGACCCTGGTGTCCCTCCAACACCGCCCCTACTTGTTGTCATCTATCTACTAGCACTACAACTTTCCACCGTCTGAATTTGTCGCACTCCTCTAGAGAAGGTTGTTTATGTGTTTTATGTTGTTTCTTCCTTATTTCTGCAAATTTGTCAATGTTGCTTGCTATTTGCATGTTTGTGTTGTTTTATCGTCGTTATAACCGTTTGAATTCATCAATAATATTTTTTGTTTGGTCGTAGTTTGAGTTAATTTGGGTATCATTTGGTATTATAGATAGTCTAACCCTAGTGCTATCCTAGGGATTTCTATTATCCGCCGCTACCCAAGCCGCCTCCACCAAAATATTTTTCTTTCATGCCAATCACAAAACATAGCCAAATTTGACATAACAATAAATTCCCTTTGTTGATTTTCAAAATCAGCAACCCCAAGTTAAATTTTCTACACCCTCTTTAACCTACCACCCATGCCAACAAGGAGATACATGTTCGAGCCTACCAAAGAAGAGATACAGCAAGAGATTTAAAAACTTCAGCGGAGGCTTGCGGATATTGAGGATGAAACCCAGGGGGAGATTACACTTGACCATGATCTGGAGAGTCAAAGAGGCAAAAGAGACGAGAATTTTTATTCCTTTTATAAGGAGAATTTCAATGATGAAGAAGAAAGGCTCAGATGCTTTGGAATCTAGTATCAGATGAGGCCACATATGAAGAACGGGACAACCTGAAGATAAAGCAGAAGAGACTATGTCAATTCCTACCAGCTTACTACAAATAGAATGTGCAGACCTAGCTTTAGAAGGGAAGAGACCACGTCACTGAGCGATCACCTCATCTTACAGTCAGAGTTCAATTTTAGGATTTTAAAGCCATAGTACACCCAGCAAAACACCCAAGATGACCCCATCGGAGTAAAAGCTGATTCATAATGGAGAACAGGTGGAACCAATCTGCATCCCAAAATCAGTCACAGACAGGAAGTGTTGCAAGTGTCACGGATTTGGGCATAGTGAATCGGATTGCACAAGCAGTTGAGTGATCACTTTCACTAATCAAAGAGCAGTAGAAGAAATAAACGATGAATTGAAAGCGGATGAAGAATTCAAAGAGGATTCTCAATTTTCAACCAACGAGAAAGAAATGTCATTAATTCCAATTGAACCCAAAATAGAGATTTCAGTTGAGGTAACAGTAGTTGTTCTAGAAGGTAGTGGCACTGATCTAATGGGCGTTCCAATAGAGTATGAGATTGTGGTGCCTCGAGTTAGCATTTTGCAGGCGTTGAGAGGAACATCAACATGACCTATCTTGAAATTTCAAACGATTCATAAGTTTGAGGAGACGATATCAGATCTAGGACAATTCCATATAAGAGAAATTCAGACCATTCAGATCTATAGACTCGTTCCTGAGTTGCCGCTACTGAGGGAGTTCCAGTATGAGAGAAAAGGGGCCCTTTTGTGCAACATCGGGAAGATTATATGGAGTTATTCAGATGTTAAATTCAGTTCAGCATGGTACCCATCATCAAATGTCCAAACAAAAGAGATGAACTCCATCCTTGAAATTTGTCTTAGGAGACTGATGGGAAACAGAATTCTTTAATGGGATCCAAGTCCTATCAGTGAATAAAAAGATATCTCCCTTGAGTGGTTGCTAATGAGAGTAGCACAGCTAGCAACAAATTTCATCCCAGAGTTGATTTTGCCTCACATACTTGTTCATTAGCAACATTCCACTGAGTACGAGAAGTGGAAGAAACAAGTTTCAGAAAGGCTCAAGAGTTATACAGTAGAAACTTATATCTATACGCAGCTTCAGCTAAGGAAGTGCCCGAAAATAATGCATATTTATTATATCAAAATGTGTTGTGGAATAACAATCCTTACAAAATCGACCTGTCAGGAGACTACAATGGCTTTACTACGTTCAATATTGTCGACCTGACTTCGTGAAACAAGGATCCCGAAGCTTTGATAAATGAAGTTAATGCTCCCCCCCAAACCTGGGAGAGACGCGGAAGCTTACCGGGACGTTATATTGTAGTTGTTACAGTACTACAATCAAGCTCTTCTATATTTCCTAGTTGGTCCTTTCTCTTTCCATCACTTTCCTTGCCCGCCACCCTTTCCTATCCTAGTCTTTTCCTATTATATTGCATTTTCCTTTTATTTTCTATCCTTTCCAATGACCTTCTATTCCTATCTACTAGCTTACATTATATATATGGTGTCGTGTGCTTGTTTAGAAGGGGGATTTTGATTGTTTCTGATTTCATATTGTGGCCTCTAAGGTGTTTCCCCTTTTAATGGTTATATCTAACGGAGGTGCTCCGGCTGTAACTCATCTACGGTGATGACTATCTATGCTTATTCCTTCTCTTGCTATTACCGCCACGCCAACTCCTTCCCTGCTTTTGTTTGATGCTTCCAGCAGCAGACAGACGTCAACCACGCCGACATCGTTCTTGCCACTATCCAGACCGTCATTGTCATCTTCTGATCACTGTCCACCCTCAGGTTTCTGTCTAGCCATCATAATCATCTTTCGGTCGTTGTCCATCTTTCGGGTTGATGTCCAAACCACTGTTGTCATCTTCCGGTCAATGTCCACCTTTCAAGTTGTTGTCCGGACTGCTGCGTCGGCGTCCGGTCTCGGCCTACTATCCCCCGCACCTTCCAACAGGTCGCCGCCCAGCTCCTCCCTGCATGCCACCTACCATCCCTGCTCCCTTCCAATGAGGCCCTAGTTCCTCCTTGCTCCCTTTTAGCAAGCCATCGCCCACCCCTACAACTTCTAGCAAGCCACCGACCCTCCCTGCTCCCTGTCTACAAGCCACTGATCCTCCCTACTCCTAGCAAACCACCAACCATCTTTGCCCTTCCTGTAGGCCGACAACTACACCTGTTGTCCCTCCAACACCGCCATCACCTGCTGCAAGCTACTTATCATCCCTACTAAAGAGGGTCGTTTATGTGTTTTATGTTGTTTCTACCTTATTTCTGCACTGTCGCCATTACTTGCTATTTGCACATTTGTGTTGTTTTATCATCGTTGTAACTAATTAAATACAGCAATAATATTTGTCGTTTGGTTGTGGTTTAGTTTAACTCCTGTATCACAAAGTTAGGTCTGATATCATCAGGAGTTAATTGAGGATCAGTAAATTTCATATTATCTTCAAAAGTGAAGCCACAATAAAATAACGAAGACCAATTCTATGACAACAATATTGTCTATGACTTTTTCCCAACATAATTCAAGTAACCTTATTGAATTTAATGGATTTAGGGGTGAAAAACATCACACCTTGCGAGTAATGGCCTTCTCTCTTTTTGAACTTGACCTTGATCTAATAGAAGGGGAGCAAATGAGGCCATAGAAGCATCAAACTTCTCTCTTCCCAACTTTATTCCACGTAGCCAACTGCTCCTCACCGATCATGTCTATGTCTCCCAGTTCCCACAGTAAGCTCCCATCCTAAATTACTCCACATTTTACACCGTGATCTCACCAGTATAAGATCAGCAACTAGGTGGGAAGTGCGGATGCAAGCAATTTTATCAGCGTAGATGATGTAAGAGACTAATCCGAGCAAGAGAAGTTGAAGAGAGGGAAGAGATTGGTGTGTGTTGCGACCGACTGCGGAGTGCAAAGGATTGTGAGTTGTGGGAGAGTTAGGTGGGATGATTAGGATATTAGAATTTATAAAATAAAATATGCATGTTAAAAAGTATTTAAGTGGATCAGGTTAGTCGGGGCACAAGACGCCAATACCCCCATTGTAGCTCCGTCCATGAGGTCGAGGGGATAGAACGAGAGTTGGTTATGATTATATATATATAATGACTATTAATTAATATTTATATAAACTTCTTCTCTTAATTTGTTATTACAAATATAAAAAATAAATAATATTTAATTTAAGGAGATAATTATCTAATATTTGTGATACATTAATTAAAATAATTCATAAATATTTATTAAATTAATAATATAATAATTATTAAATTGTTATTAAGCATCTATGTTTAAGGAGGCAAACTTTTTAGAGTATTATATTATAATTAAAGTTAAGGGAAACTCTAAAGGGGGCCAATCCCCCTATTTCCCCCACTACTCTCATAGTGTAACACTTTATTTTGTATGACTCTTAATTCTCATTATCAAACTCGTGTAATACTATGATACCATTTCCAATAGTTTGAACTCTTATCCATTGACATATTGTACACTTTTGCCTAATAGAATCACGGTTTTACCCCATTGGAGTAAGTTCCCAAGAGGTCAGCCATCCCCGAATGCTCCGAAAAGAACACGCTTAACTTTAGAGTTTCTGATGAAATTTCAAACATTACACCAAGAGTTCAGTTTTATTCTACCAAAGGTGTTTCACAAATTCACAAGTCTCATTTAATACCCTAGTAACAACGCCACCATAACATTCAGATCACCATCCTTTAAAATACTTGGAACAAAATCCCCTCTCATTGGAATATTATTTCAAACGAATTGAAGAGAAATGGCTCCTTCCAAAATGGTCAATTCACCTGTATACTTGAAGAAAGATTTCAATTTCATTTCAACATAAATTAAAGCTATAAACTCATTCATTGCAACACGCTAAGTTGAAATTCTACGCTTCCCCGTTTCTGTAAGATAGGCATCAGCAGTTGCAGTAAAGCAGCATACCATGATAAAAGGTAACGGCAGTTGTAGAATGACAAATTCGCAGAATCAAAATAAAATTCACTACTTCGGAAACAAAAAGAATAGCTTACATTGAATGATAGAAAGCACTTACTCTTTGTCCGCGATGTGAATTGTTGAAACCAAGTCCACCTACATCAAAAAAATTCAACCGCCAAATGCTTACCAACCTCATTGAATAATTAAGTAAGAGAAAAAGAAAATAAGGTGCCAATGCAGCACAGCAACCTGAAGAAAAGGATTCAGAAGAAACCACGGGAAACTCATCCTGTAGCTAACCACAGCCGTTTGCAACTCCTCCGTACCCCTACCGTTCCCACTACTGTCTCCATATCCTCTCTTAAACCTCATGAAATCAGAAATAGAGTTTCTCTGCAAGAACTGCTCCGCACCTCGACCATTTTCATCAATGGTTGTTGAGCCCTTTAACGAAGCCCTCGCCCGCTGGAAACAAGAGTGAATTCGGACTGGATGCTGCGAATGCCTTTGAGATCGAACTGAATGTTTCAGGAACAATTTGGGCTTCTCTAGAAAAGATGTGACTGTCGGTGAAGTGGGCTCGCTGAAGGTATTGGTTGGAAGTGAGGAAGAAATGGGATAGTAAGCGATCGAGAAGGATCCAGTTGCCATTTTCCAAACCGATGGCAAAGGCGGAGAATGCAGGCCTATAGGAAGCGCAGCGAGAGACTGGCAGGCAGACGGAGAGATTCGGTTATCTTGTGGCCGCGAAGAGAACACCGAGACGCAACGCAACACTGCCTTGCGGAACTCTTTCAGAAGAAATATATATACTATAAATTTGGCTTTTTTTTCCTCTCCAATTGATTTATATCTCAAATCAAAACGAGCAAATGTGGTGTATTACAGGTGTAAAAAAATTTGGGTCCGGATAGTGTACGTAGAGATGGGTACGTAAAAATGTACTCGAGAGTTACACGGGAGTTTTACGGGAGTTACGCGGGGGTTATAACCCTCTTGTACAACATGTGTAACTCTCGTGTACAAATGGATAAAATAGAAGGATGAGATTACAAGTGAGTTACACGAGATTTATATCATCGAGTTTCCTTGGTTTGATATTGCTCGTCCTGATTTTATGGTGTCTATTAAAATCAAATATATAAATAATAAATGGAAAACTAAATAAAAATAAACTTGATTGAAAAATGATTGTATGTTTTCTTACGATAAGTAAGCATATTTATTCTTTATCACTCCCTTGTTTTCTTATGATGATATATACACACGTAGTAATTGTCCATATATATTGTTCATACTGCATGCCCAATTTCCCTTGTCGCTTATGCTTTAATAAATAAATGTTATTTACTAAGTTTATTTTTCAAACTCGTGCTTTGATATTTTTGCATAACAAGTTCTATTCAACCTTATAGAACTGTTTCCACCGAATCAGGCGTTTCAGTTTTAATTATCATATTTTGATATTTCTTTCAGTATATATTTTAGTTATTATATTTTTCTTTTGAGATCTGGTTTGTTGTTCCATGTTGTCCTATAAATTTTGATTCAGCAAGTTTTTTGTTTTCATTTCAGTTCTATCAGTTAACTATTCAGTAAGAACCAAATTTACATTTACATTTTTTATTTGCATGCAAGTCTTCTTTTAAGAATACAAAAATATGTTCAATTCATTTCATCATGTTCTGTGTTGTTGGAGTACACCGCCTTCCGATCCTGGATGTTATAAACTTTTCCTCTTGGGTTGGTTCCATCACAGAGATGTCTTGGATTCCCCAGTAATACTTGGCAGTTCGTTGAACCGCTTAGATTCGAGCAGCTTCATTATCTTTGTTAGTTTTGATCCTGTTGCTTCCAATCGGATGCATGTGCCTCCGACTTTCCTATGGTTAGGCTCTTCTTTGACACGTCTTATCCTGTCCACACCATTTAGATCTCTTCGAGATTTATGCTGATACTTTTTTCATATACAAATTAGAACAAAATCAAATAAAATTATGCAACCTCTAAAGAAATATAAACTGAATATATCAAGTCACTCCCAAGGTGAGGGTCTGTCGAACGACCTGAAATAATTTATTATAAAAGAATATCAACAAACGAATTTGTCAAAGTAAACTTAATAAATAATCATTATTTATTAAATCACAAACAATATGATATTAGGTATTTAGTAAGAGCAACACAAAAGAGGTGATTTATTATTACACACACACACACACCAACTAACACATGTAATCAAGTAATCATTTGATTTCAATGGCATTATAATGCTTAACTATAAAATGACATATACTCTGAATTAATGTCCAAAATATTAATAATCATGCTCAATTATCTAAGAAATTAGAATAAATGACAATGGCATCTCTCTAAACAACTATATTTATATAAGTGTCAAGTAACTGATGGCATTAAGTAATTACCTGATTTCAATGGTATTATATTGCTTAAATGTAATATGACATATAGTTTGAATTAATATCCAATACACTAGTGATTATGCTCAATTATCTAAGAAATTATACTAAATGACAATTAATTTTGCATCTCTCTAAGCAAATATATCCATATAAATGCCAAGTAATGGATGTAATTAAGTAATTGTCTGATTTCATGGTATTATAATGCATAAATGTCATATGACATATACTCTTAAGTTAATGTCCATTATGCTAATAATCATGCTCAATTTTTTAAGAAATTGTAAAAGACAATCAATTTTGCATCTCTAAGAAACTATATCCAACCCAATTATTTTCCTATAGAATCGTCTATGGGAACATCAATCCAGAAGCAATATTCAAAAGGATTCCACTAACTTGCATATCATTGCACGTATGCATGCAATTTGTAAATATTCAAATAATTATTTTATAATTCATATGATCAATGCTATAAACATGATTATCACATAAAAGAAATCTATGATAATTAACAAAAGTAACACACATAAAATATAAATAATACAATTGTAAGATTTAATCTAATATGTAGAACAAAAAAAATGTGATAGGACGTCATCTCATTATGAACAACAAAAGAGTCATGTGGCATCAGTATGGTAATATAACAAAACAATGACAGGATTGATAAACCTATAAAATGATTATGAAACTAATACAGCGAATAAAGATAACACCTCTACCAGTGAAAGGTATGTTTATCCTGTAAAAATTATTTGTTACTTACTTTGAGTAGGTGATATATGACTATCAATCTATTTGAGATTCAACTAACAATGATGGATGGAATTTTGCTGGAAAGTCCTTCGACAAAATTTCTAATTTATTATCTTAATCATATTAAGTAATTGAACAAGTGCATACAGTTGATCTGTTATATTCCATCTTAAGTACACAACTTAAAGGATATCAATCAAACCTAAGTAATTTACAATAATAACATCTACACAACATTCTAACTTATCTAATCTAATCATAGTTATTAAAATATGTTATTTATCAAGTATAATCTAAGCTAACATATAATGATAATTAATGATAACTTTAGCTGATTGATTATAAAATAATAAGCATAAAGAAGTACAGAGAGGGACAATATTACTTATAGATTCATTGATTTTCGATGAAAAAAGTCTCTGGATCGTTGCAAGGTGAAATCAACCACTTCGAGAGAACCCTATGTTGAAAAGGAAAATGAAATGACCATAAAGCTTTTTCTATAAAAGCTATGAAATCTCTCGGAGAGAGGAATGAGGTCATTGGTGGGTTTTAAGACAAAGGAAGAATGAGCAAAGAGTTTAGGGGCTTCTGTTAGATGCTTGTATGAGGAATAATGTGTGTGAGGTGATAGCTATAAGGGACTAAATTAGACTGCCTTAGCCTTTGATCATTATATATCAAACTAAGGCAGTGTGGGAGATAAATCTTGAGTGAGAGTGGAAAAACTCGATTATGAAAGTGATGAGCAAAGATGGAAAGTCATAGGATTAGTGCACGTGAGAAGATATCATAAGCAAGAGTTGGTCATGGGTGTTGTGATCATGTGTAACAACGGGCAATTACCTTGTCAGCAAAAAAGATTAGGCAATCCTTCTAAAAATTTTTATTTCCAATGCATGGCCTTTAAGCCAGTTTTAAAATGGTTTGCATGTATGACTATATACCCAAACATGTTTAATAGAGCCTTCACACCATAGGATTGTAGTAGACAACTGCATCATATGCATATACCCGATGAAAAGTCTTTGTGTTTCTCCATACCTAACTTGGAAAAGCATAAATTTTTATGTAGACCATTGTCTAGTACGCTTAGGGTGCTAGAGGCATCCCCGATCTAAACGAGGTATAAGTCCTTTTTGTTGAGTGTTTACAGCTTTGTTCTTGAACCTCCTTTCTCTTCTTTCCAGCTGTATTCTTGCACTTCGGCGAGTATAAGTCACACCAATTAGAGCTCCACCTAATAGTCATAAGATAAAGGTTCGTTCCCTTGACCTTAGGGCTACTGAGACTTTTTTAGATGATGAAATTCATGGATTGCTGACAATGAGCCTCTGGTCATGTTGGGTCGACTACCTTCGCGAATGGGTAGACTTAGGGTGATAGTAGCTTGGGATGAGTGGTTTGTGGTACCTTAACCTAGTTTTCTTTACCTATTTAGGGATTACTCATCCCTTCCTTTGACTACCCTCTTTTGGGCCCTATTGATTCCTTTGACAAATTGTTGATATCATGTCGTAGGCCCCGCATACCTAGGCTTCATCGCCTGTAGTGGTTACGTTGATTCACCCTCTACCCTATGTACCGATATAGATGTCGAAAGCATCGGGATTTCCCTGAGATGATTTAAATTCACTTGCTCCTTAAATAACTATATTTTGATTAATTAAGTAAGAAAGAACATTTTTATCGAGAGTTTTCTTAGTATCCTCAAGGTGTAATTAACCACAAAAAAAATTTGATATGCTTGGGGTAAATGTAAAAAGAATATATCGGTGGGCCTTGAGGAGATCATATTATATTCAAGTTTTTTTTTACACGATTATTTTTTTAATAAAACATTAAATGAAATAAATTAATGCACTACTTATTTTTGTCATAGGTTTTTCCTAAAGATGTAACTTTCTTTAATATCCTCATTATAAATTACACAGAGTTGGAAAATGTTTATAGTGAAAGTCGTGCTATTAGAGATTGAACTAAGTAAGAAAATAATAAAATTCTACTCGACATTCATCAAATAGTTTTGGATAAGAAGAGCGTAGATTTTAAAGAGACAACAATAGATACAACTATTTTGTTGAGTGGCTTGAAGTGGATATTACAAAAGATATATACAATAAAGTAAGTTATGCTCCCTTCTTCTAAGGGGTACACTCAAGAAAAAAAAATATTATTATTATGTTGATCTAAGCATTCATGAATCTATTATCATGATCACTAATAATATAACTAAACTTGTTGCCACTATAAAAAAGCAACAAGGGTTTCATAAGAGAGAAAAATGTTTAGTATTTCATGGTTCTCTGTAAAAGATTTTGTCACTAGTTATGATAACTTTTCTAATAAACCAACAATGATTCATTCATTTATCTCGAAGGCAAGGTGGATGTGAAAGGAGTTTAAAAGTACTTTTATATTGTAGGGTTCTTTGATGGCATAGTCTTATTGAGTTGTGATGAGTTAGCTTGATATTTTAAAATTTTGAATTTGTATCAAATTAGGAGGTATTTTTTGCTATATTTTGGTATTTTGAATATTGAATGTGGTTTATTCTTGATAATTTTTGTTTTAGGATCAAATGTAAATTGACATATATTATAATGTTAATATGATTTTTTTTATTATCGTTTATTACATTTTAGGTGAAAAATTTTATAAATATTTTGATGAATTATTTGAGGTGATTAACATGCCTTAGATATTTTTTTGTGTACATTTTTTTTTAATTAAAATATTATAAAATACTCACTTTATGTTAACAACTTGTTATAATTATGTCTGGATAAGTGAAGAGGGGATTAGATGCATTTTTTTTTATCCTTTTCATCTCGCAACTCTTCTAAAATAGCTAAATGGAAGCAAGTCACCATCATAAAGCTTTAAAAGCACACATTATGTTTTTTTTTTGTCTTTGTAATTAAGTCTTTAGCAAGATCACTTTGATGGATTATTGTTATAACCCTTTATGTTTGACTTGGTATCGTTATGGATGCATTCTTTGTTCTCAAGGTTCAGAGGATTTCAATTTTTGTTGTTTTTAGATCTTCTCTTTTATTTTTGTGCAATTTTGATTTTTGACTTGGCTGAAATTGACTTTCTTTTTCTCATTTGGATTATGGTTGTGGAGGCATTCTTTTTATTTTGTCTCATGTTGGCTTCCTGACTTAAAAACAATCTCAACCCTACTAGAATTGCACAATCATTTCAACTTTATTAGTGTAACACTTATACTAGAAACTCAACATAATATTGTAAATTAGTTGGGGGCTTCTTTACTCTATTACTATTGATGTTGTTTATGCGTTTCCTAGTATCAATTACTCAGTATATTAATTTTTTCAAAAAAATTTTATGTCTGAGACACTGTGCATTATGGTTTTTATTCTTTCACTTAATTTGCTTAAGCAATACATTAATGTTCACTTCATTGAAGATCCTTATGCTAGGAAAGCTATCACGGGGTTATGTTTATTCTACTTATCAAATTTGATTGCAATTCTTCATATGTTATTAAGCAAGTTGATGATGCTAGTGATGCTTACATTATTCCACTATGTAAAATGTCCCTCTATTGACATTTTTTAGTTTGATTATGTAGAAATAATGTTCCCATGTATTGATATATGCAAAAACTACATGATTTATATGTAATCGTATAATTCTATTCTTTGAAGGTGAACTAATGGCTCAATTTTTGTTATAGAGTGCATTGTATGTAGTAGGAATTAGATAAAATGGATAACATAGAAGTCATTAAAAAATTTATTAGTTTTTTAAAGATACAAAATCAACAAATTCCATCAAGATACCAATTAGTTATGGTGAAATAACATGATAAGATGGATGTTTTAGCACAAATTTTAACTTTTATAATATTTTATAAATTGTAGGTAATAGGAAATGATTAAAATGGATAGCAAAGGTCATATGAACATTTTGTAAGCCTTCTAATGACACTAAAATCACCCAATTCCATCGAAAATGAGCTAATTATTGTAAATATTTTAATTTTGGATATGCTATTATTTGAAAAATACTTTTATTGGTATGTCTTAACTATTCCATGTTACATAATCCAATCTCTCCATTTATGCTTACATTGGAGTTTTACGAATATAAAATAATATGCATAATTTACAACTACTTAGAAGATGTTTAATATCTTTCAAATTTTCTTGCCTTGTGATACTTTTTGCCCGCAAGGGCTTCTTCATTATTGTAGGTGATTGTTGAGATTGAGATTAACAGTGAGGAAGATTCATAAATTGTTGAAATAAATGGAATTATAGGAACATCTTTTGTATAGTTTTTCAAATGAAATTATAAGAACACTTGTGTACAATTCTTCAAAAATGAATGCATGATTAGGTTTGATTTCAGTGTTGATTGTTCCTTTTTCTTAACTGTCACAAGATTATTCATTTCTTTTTTTGATCAGCTCAATTGGAAATATCTCACTGACTTGTTTAATGCATCACTTTCTAATGCATTGATACGTTGTTTGATTGTAGGTCAATTTCTGACATGAAAATGAAGAAGGAATTTAAAGAATTTATTAAAACAAATAAATAATATTGATTTAGGCACAAGTTCGTGTCATTCTTTTTTGGATTTTGAAGAGTTTGTTTAATAAAAACAATATTCCTCTACATTTACTTGACTGATAATAAAAAGTGTGAAATATTTTGAATTTACTGATTTAACTTTACTTTGCATACATCTAACCAAACAGAAAAAAGAATTTCTTCGCTTTTACTTTTACATAGTACCACACAATTATAAGTATTCAAAATACACTGTAATCAAAATTCATAATATTCCATTTTACTCAGCATTCCTTTTACAAGCAACCAAATATCATATTCAAGTCATCATCAATTTAAATATGTTAATTCATTTTATCATCAATCCTTAGTTTGTAAAAAAAAAAAACAATGTTTTAAGTAAGGTTGTGAAAACCGGACCATACATCAAACCGGAAGAAGGAAATATTGAAGGTTCATTGGTTTGACTGGAATTGAACCGAGTGTTGAACTGGATGACATAAAAAATATAAAAATTAATTAATATATGATCTAAGTAATACAATAACAATATAATTATATAATTATAAATATATAAATAAATGGCTAAATAAATAAAATACTTTTAAGTACATCTATAACAGAGCCATCAAACTCTCTAGTCTTTTCATATGAGAAGCTAGCCTTATTCTTAAAATAACTTTTAATATTATATATATATATATATATATATAATAATAATAATAATAATAATAATAATAATAATAATAATAATAATATTATTATTATTATTATTATTATTATTATTATTATTATTACTAAAGACAATAACAATAATCTATACTATTAATCACATAAAAAACATATTAATAAAACTATATATTTCACTAAAAAAATTAATTATAATAGTGTTTTTAATATGATTTAAAAATTTGAGCGTGACCCCAGATATATAAATACATAAGAAGTGGTGATCTGTATGTAAATCTTCCTTTCTTTCATATATTTAAAACACTATTATTGTCGCTAAAAACTAATAAATATTATATGAAAGTATTTAAGGCCAAATCCAGCGAGCCGGCCTATCCGGCCTGGTCCGATTTATAAATCCTTGAGTTTACTAGCAATACCGGAAAAAAATTGCTTACGTTAATCACACGTAGGAGTTGCATACATGATAGATATAACTGGGAGTCATGAGAGTGCTATAATCCCATTGTACCATCCAGTGTATGCTACAGTATACTTCACTGTAATCTTATAACTTCTATAACCTATAAATTAATAAAATAGAAGTGCACGGATTACACGTGAATTACACGAAAATTATAAAGAGGTATGACACATTTGGAACACCCTTACTCCGTATAACCCCGTGCAATTTATCAAGAGTACTTTGTAGCACTTGAGTCCTTACTTCTTCCTTGGGTTGCTTCCCCCGAGCGCTACGCTCCTGGAACCTGCTGCCGCCGGCCAAATTTCTTCCTCAAAATCCAACTTTACTGTTGCTTTCGGTGTCGAGATGAATTGGAAGCCTGCCTCGCTGGTTCTTAAGCGAGCGGTATCCACTTCGCCTCTTCTCTTTGAGCGATTAAAGCAAACAGGTGATGCCGTCTTTTGACCCCATTCCATACTTTTCTTGGGTTTTCGATTTGGATTCC
The DNA here is from genome assembly GCA_022702705.1 of Papilionanthe hookeriana x Papilionanthe teres. NCBI lineage: Eukaryota > Viridiplantae > Streptophyta > Magnoliopsida > Asparagales > Orchidaceae > Papilionanthe > Papilionanthe hookeriana x Papilionanthe teres. Next base: position 69,737,631 of record CM040427.1, on the reverse strand, counting down.
GTGAAAGGGCGTATCTTTCCTGCTTCCAGGTCTTGTTCGACCTACCATTTGTTGCTTGTAGTGAAACAATGCTCAGTTACTGATTGGAAATGAGGACAATGTTGCGACTTCTCAGGAAATGCTATTGATTTATCATCTGCTTCTTTTACTGATTAATGTTTCGCTGATTGTGGCAATAAATTCTAATTGTTTGATGATACCCTACTTTTGTCTTCCTCTAATCTCGTTAAATGTTGAGTTCAATTGTAAAGAGGCCTTCTTTGAATCTATGATAGCTGATAGCTATTCTGGTTACCCGATTAAATACAGTAAAATTATGTACGAGATTTTGATGGCTTCCACTATTTTTTGTTTTGTAGAGAATGAAATTGTTCAGATGTTCAAACTTCCAAATCTAATAGATGCATCTTCATCTTCTTCAACAAGCCCTGGGGCATTCAGGAACTCAAGCTCACGGTTACTGGATCAGAGATTCCTGAGAATATTGAAGATATTTAAGTGGGGGCCTGATGCAGAGAAGGCCTTGGAAGTACTGATGCTGAAAGTTGATCATCGTTTAGTTCGTGAGGTTTTGAAAACAGATGTTGAGATTGGTGTGAAGATACAGTTCTTCAGATGGGCTGGTAAAAGGAAAAAATTTGAACATGATTCTTCCACCTTCATGGCTATGCTTCATTGCCTTGAACAAGAGGGATTGGTAGGGGAGATGTGGAGAACAATCCAAGACATGGTAAAAAGCAATTGCATCATCACCCCTCCAGTGCTATCTGAAATTATCAGAATTCTCTGTAAAGCAAAAATGGTGAACAAGGCTTGCGCTATCTTTTATCAAATCAAAGATCGAAAATGCAGGCCAACTGCGAGTGTTTACAACACCATGATCCTAATGTTGATGCAGGAGGGACATCATGAGAAGGTGCATGAGCTTTACAACGAAATGTGTGATGATGGAAACTGTTACCCTGATTCTGTGACTTATAGTGCGCTCATTTCCACCTTCTGCAAATTGGGACGGGGTGATTCTGCAACAAGGTTGTTTGAGGAGATGAAAGAGAACAAAATGCAACCCACGCCAAAGATTTATACCACCTTAATAGCCATGTTTTTCCATTCAAAGAATGCTGACAAAGCTCTTGGTTTGTTTCATGAAATGAAGAAGCTTTGCTGTAAACCCAATGTCTTCACCTATACTGAATTGATTAAAGGACTTGGTAAAATCGGAAGAGTAGAAGATGCTTACCATTATTTTCTTGAAATGCAAAAAGAAAATTGCAAGCCAGATACAGTGCTGTTTAATAATCTCTTAAACATTCTAAGCAAAGCTGGTCGTTTTGATGATGTGCTGAAGCTGTTTGGTCGAATGGAGTCCCTTCAGTGTGTTCCGAATGTGGTCACATACAATACAATTATCAAAACGCTTTTTGATTCAAAATCTAGAGCATCAGAGGTGCCTGCTTGGTTTGAGAAGATGAAGGAACGAGGCATCGCTCCTAGTACTTTCACTTACTCCATTCTCATAGATGGTTTCTGCAAGACCAATCGAGTAGAGAAAGCATTGATTCTTCTTGAAGAAATGGATGAGAAAGGCTTTCCTCCATGCCCAGCAGCCTATTGCAGTTTAATTGATGCTCTTGGTAAAGCTAGGAGGTATGAGGCTGCTTGTGAGTTATTTCAGGAGCTAAAAGAAAATTGTGGTTCTTCCTCTTCTCGTTTATACGCTGTTATGATCAAGCATTTCGGCCGATGTGGACGCATAAATGACGCCATTGATCTTTTCGACGAAATGAAGAAGCTTTCCTGTACTCCAGATACTTATGCTTATAATGCTCTCATGTCTGGGATGGTAAGGATCGGCATGGTAGATGAAGCCCAGTCATTGTTTCGGACGATGCAAGAAGAAGGATGTAAACCAGATATAAATTCTCACAATATCATCTTAAATGGCTTGGCGAAGGTTGGTGGTCCGAAGCTGGCCATGGAGATGCTTAAGAATATGAAGCACTCTGAGTATAAACCAGATGCTGTTTCGTACAACACTGTTCTTGGATCTCTTAGTCATGCAGGGATGTTTGAGGAGGCAGCTAAACTGATGAAAGAGATGAGTGTGATGGGATTTGAGTATGATGCTATTACATACTCTTCAATTCTTGAGGCCATTGGAAAAGTTGATGATGAACCTGCAGAGTCTGTTCGTTGATGTCCTGCTCTGGATGAGCTTTCCATGTATTTCACAACTGTTCTTTAGTCTACCAGTGCAGTAACATATGATAACATCTCATCTGGAACAGCTCCACTTCAACTTTTGATAGCTATGGCATTCACAGATTTTAGCCAAATGCTTTCAATCAAGACCTTCATAAATTCTCAGAGATGATAGTGTGGAAGAATGCGTCTGATTCATTGCTTACTGAGTTAGTTTAAACTCTGAGACACAAAGCCTAAGATTAGATTAATGTGCTTATTCTTTGAGGCGCCATCAAATCCACTTCATAGCCTCACATGATAACTTATTCCATGTTGTAGTTAACAGTTGACGGATTTTTAAAGTTTGAGAGATACATTTTTACACTTCTATTGGTGCCATGTATGGCTTATTTTAATGACACTACTTTTTAGAAGTATTGTTGGACTTGCGTGTGTGTAGCCGGCTAGCCAGACACAATTGCAAAATGCGGTCAGGAGCACGACTCCAAAGCCGGTGCCATGGCCCTGCATGTGATAAGACGCATATCCGATGACAAGCCACCGTTGTTTGTGGCGCCTGACCTGGCACCGTGACATGTATTTTACCCATTCAATGCGACTCTTAACTCCCTGATGCATCGAACAACGAAGCTCCTCAACCCTAATCTCGTAGCTATGACGCTCTACCAAGAATATTTATGGCTACTGTTCGAGGGAGGTATGGTTCAAGCCTAGTGCCACAGCACCATGCCCAACGCTGCGACCCTTGATCATTTATTAATAGGTTCTGGGCCTAACGGTTTTCATATGCCGAATTTTTTCGTTGCGATGCTCTGTCGTACTTTCTCTCTTCCTTGGAAAATTTTTCATGTTTTCTCCTACGGTGCCTCCAAGAAGAGGCCAAAGATCACCATCACTAAAGGAGGAATGATTCAATTAGCCCGATTTGTGAGTTGAGAAGTTGCTCGCAGGTATGCGTATTCTCTATGCTACAAAGATCATTCCCGAGCGCAATTTCTTTGAGCCTAGGATGGTGTCGCCGCCACCATCGGGAGGAGGGGCTGGTCAAATTTCTTACAAACTCTTGGCGTTGTTGTTATTTCTGTCATCCGAGGGTTGATAGTGAGGACTAAGGAGCCTTCAAATGGTAAGGTATATGCTAGGGAATGCTAGGTGTCATTTGATCGAGAAGCGATCAAAGACGTATATAGCTTAGCCAGGTACCCCGAAGATCAATTTGAGTTTCTAAACCTGAGCCTCGATTACAATAAGTTCATCTGGTATCTCATTGTGGGAACCAATAGCACTTGGCCTATGGAGTCTGAGAGGCATCCCATCAGCTTTCGTTAGAGCGCACTTGACCAAGAGTTGATGGCCCGACACCTTTTTATTTCGACCGGGTTGCTAATGAGTACATGTGTGCAGTGACCAAGGAGCGCACGACACCAAACTATGCCATCCAAGATGATTACATGATCGAGTATTATTCACCAGTCCATACTCCATATGTTCCTTGGTTGTACTACTATCATTCTTCTTTGATTTTGTTTTGTGCGCTGGAGTCGGGGTGGAGGTTGTCCCCCGAGAAGTTGGGCCCCACACAACCTATCATAGAAGCTGTCATTCAAACCTACCACATGCCCGCTACAGGGAGCATAGAGGCCACCAGAGCATATGTTACACCTCCCCAGGCTCGCTTTGTCAATGAGCAAATCTAGGACCTTCAATTTTGCATAGCCTCTGTCGACCGAATGATGAACCTCCTTAGCAGCCATACACCCACATAGAACACCAACATAGCATTCAATTTGCCTGGTTGACTCAGTTACCAAACTGATTCATGAGTGATGCCTGGGTTGGTCGTGCCCCACCTCCCCAGTATACCCACTTCTCAGAGGTTGGGCCTAGTGGGGTAGCCGACAATGAGGATGGAGAGCATGCGGGCGCTGAGATTTAGATGTCTTTTCCACCTTCCCTCTTCCAGAAAGAGAGGGAGGGAGGGAGATGATGATGGTTCTTTTGTGTTTTTTCTTGTTTTGTTTGGACAACGAGCTTGATGGACACTTTTATGACTGAACCTCCTGTGTGAGGTTTTGATTATTATACTTATATTCCCCTAAGTGGGATCTTATGATGGTACCCCCCTGTGCGAGTCAATTTTATATATTTTCATGTTGTTATGGTTGTGCCCCAACAAGGGGTCCATATTTCATGAGCTATGATTGCACCTCTTCACCCCCATAGGGAGGGGACTTGTAGCTAGTCATATATGTTATATGGGGATTGTGTATTTCCTGGATCATTATGTTGATCATGTTTACATTTCCTATAAGCCTAATTCAGAGGTCCCTACACCACGTGGAGCTCTCTGACATTAAAATGCCCAGTTTTGTTTGCTTATAAGCGACCAAGGCACTGGCTAGTGGCATCCGCCAGATCCAACTCTAGGCCTCCGGATCCACTGTCATGACTCACTGGCATTATTAGGCCACAACAATTATGATTGGACGAACATCTTTGTGGGTGCTGACGTGGCACTGCACACGTCAGCGACGGCCTAGTGCCATGACCAATGTCATGGCTCCCAATTGCGAGGGTCCTGAAGATGGCTCCAGATTAGGCAGTCGCCATCATGGGCGCCGACGTGGCTGACAGCTGGGCCGCGATTGACGTAGGTCAGGTTTTGAGATGTGAAACATATCTTGTCGGGTGATGTGGCATCCACCATGTCAACAACACTTTCACACTATGGTCGATGCCTGATGCTCCGCTGACCTTTTGCACTATAAAAGGGGCAGCTTAGGGCTACCTCAAGGGCTAGCTTTTTAAAGTTGGCAAGGCATTTAGGGCTTATCAAATCCCATTTTCTAGTCGAGAGAGCATGTGAGTTCCTCTTGCCTCCTTGCCTTCGTCTTCCCCCTTGAGTTGAAGCTTACCCACATTGAAGGTGTTGTCCATAGCTATCACAGGAGCTAGTGGAGTGGTCGACCAAGACTTGAAGCTTTGGAAGTCAATCAATTATCACATTTCTTTTCCTTTGTGATTTCCCTTCTAGGAAAGCCTTAAATTGTGTGTTAGAAAATCTAGGCTAAGATTGTTGCTAGAGAAAACTTAGGCTAGGTTCATGCGTTTCCCCTCGTATAGTCTCGTTTTTGAGTGGTTCCTTTGAGATTACGGCCTTAGATATGCCCTAACACTATCATGTCACTCTTTTTTAAGTAATGACATCGGTTCCCTTTTTGGTCCTAAAATGATGGGTTAACACCGTTTTTTTGGTATGTGACCATCATTTTAGTCTTTACGGGAGTCTCGTAACATTGCTTCCGCGATGGTGCGAGGCCACTGCAATTGATTTCAATTTGACTCCTCGGCGTTGTCTCCTAATGTCGCGGCGCCAAATCTGCAAGACTTGTTCATAATGTTGATTTCAATACTATGGCTCTAGGTGGACTTTGTTTCTGCCTTGGTTAAGATTCACCACTTGTTATGATGAGTTTTAGTTCATTCAAATGCTCAGAACGAAGCCAGCTTGGCGTCCCTGTTATGATCCTACAGGAAAACCCTTTGCACCTACACTCCATGACCTACACATAGATGTATATGTAGTTAACGCCTTTTAGTTCTTGTTGTGAACTAGGACTAGAGTGTAGTTAGAGATTGTGCACAACTATTATTCATTGGTGTGTGCTACTAGTCGTACATTTTTTGTGTTTTTTTGCGTGCTTTATTGAGTTTGAGACTTACACATTAGCATACTAGGGCATACTTTCCTTGCAAAGCATCGTATCCAACATAGAAGAGCTTGATGATTTAAATTAAAGTATTTTTTTTTGTTGGTGTTGTTCAGCCCTCCTTTCACTGGATATGACCTTTACGCGTTGTATGAGATATCACAATTGGATATCTATTTTGCAGGTCGAGCCTTTTTTTAGATTTTTTTCATATGTATTTTTAGAGTCCCTTAGAAGAGTCTGCATTGAAAAAAAGGTGCAGGCATGAGTTTTAGAACTTAGAATATAGACCATGTGGAGTGGACATAAGCAGTTTGCTCATACCTCGTACCTTAATTTTAGATTATACATTTGCTGTATAATTCTAAGATCTGATATTTATATGTGGAGCCCGACTGCCATTTTACTCTTTGGGACATATTGCAGACGCAACAACACATGATCTATCATTTATTCTTTTATACTTGAGGCCATTGGAAAAGTTGATGATGAACATGCAGAGTCTGCTCGTTGAGGTCCTGCTCTGAATGACTTTCCATGTATTTCATAACTATTCTTTAGTCTACCAGTTGCAGTAAATAAGATAATATCTCATCTGGAACAGCTCCACTTCAACTTTTGGTAGCTATGACATTCACAGATTTTAGCCAATTGCTTTCAACCAAGACCTTCATAAATTCTCAGAGATGATAGTGTGGAAGAAAGCGTTTGATTCATTGTTTACTGAGATAGTTTAAACTTCGAGACACAAAGCCTAATATTAGATTATTTCCACATTTATTCTTTGAGGCGCCATCAAATCCACTTCATAGCCACAAATGGTAACTTATACCATGGTGTAGTTAATATTAGAGAATGTATTTTAACATATAAGGTGTAGAAGGATTTTGAGAGTTTTGGGAGATACATTGTTACACTTATGTTGGTGTCATTTTTGGCTTATTTTAATGACATTGCTTTTCAGAAGTTTTACTGGACTTGCATGTGTGTAGCCGACTAGCCAGACACAATTGCAAAAAGCGGTCAGGAACTGCAACTCTAAAGCCGGCGCCACAGCCTTGCATGTGATAAGACGCATATTCAAAGACAAGCCACTGCCGTTTGTGGCGCCTGACCTCGCACCGTGACGTGTATTTGACCCATTCAATGTGACTCTTAAGTCCTCGACGCATCAAACAAAGAAGCGCCTCGACCCTAGTCTTGGAGCTATGTTTCCCTGCCAAGAATATTTATGGCTATTGTTCAAAGGAGTTATGGTCTGAGCCTAGTGCCACAACGTCATGCCCAGCGTTGCGACGCTTGATCATTTATTAATAAGGTTTGGGCCTAATGGTTTTCGTAAGCCGAATTTTTTCATTGCGAAGCTCTGTCGTACTTTCTCTCTTCCTTGAAAATTTTTTCATGTTTTCCCCTACGGTGCTTCCAAGAAGACTCCAAATATCACCGTCATTAGAGGAGGAATGATTCAATTAGCCCAATTTGTGAGCTAGGAAGTTGCTCGCAGGTATGTGTATTCTCTATTGTACAAGAATATCATTCTCGAGCGTGATTTATTTAAGCCTGGGGTGGTGTCGCCGCCAACATCGCGAGGAGGGGCTGGTCAAATTTCTCACTAGCTCTTGGCCTTGTTGTTATTTCTGTAATCAGAGAGTTGATAGCGAGGACCAAGGAGCCCTCAAACGATAAGGTACACATAAGGGAATGCTAGGTGTTGTTTGATCGATAAGCGATCAACGATGTATACAGCTTAGCCAAGTACCTCGAAGATCAATTTTTGAGTTTCTAAACCAGAGCCTCGATTACAATAAGTTCATCTGATATCTCATTGTGGGAACCAATAGCACCTGGCCTATGGAGTCTGAGAGGCATCCCATCAGCTTTCGTAAGAGCGCCCTTTACCAAGAGTCGATGACCTGACACCTTTTTATTTTGACCGGGTTGCTAACTAGTCTACACGTGTACAATGACCAAGGAGCGCATGACACTGAACCATGCCATCCAAGATGATTACATGATCGATTTCGGTGGTATTATTCAGCAGTCTATACTCCATATGGTCATTGGTTGTACTACGACTGGCAGAGGTCATTCTTCTTTGATTCTGCTTTGTCTGCTAGATTTGGGGCAGAGATTGTCCCCTAAGAAGAAGGTTGGCCCCACACAACCTATCATAGAAGCTGGCATTCAAACCTACCACACACCTGCTATAGGGAGCGTAGAGGCCATTGGAGCCTATGTTCCACCTCCCCAGGCTTGCTTCGTGAATGAGCAAATGCAGGACCTTCAATTTTGCATAGCCTCTGTCAATTGAATGATGGACCTCCTCAGCAACCATACACCACATAGAACACCAACAGAGCATTCAAGTTACCTGGTTGACTCAGTCACTAAACCGATTCATGGGTAATGCCTAGATTGGTCGCGCCCCACCTCTCTGGTATACTCACTTCTCAGAGGTTGTGCCTAATAGGGCAGCTGACAATGAAGTTGGAGAGTATGCGGGAGGCTGAGATTTAGTTGTCTCTTCCACTTTCCCTCTTCAAGAAAGAGAGGGATGGAGAGAGAGAGAGAGAGAGAGAGAGAGAGAGAGAGAGAGAGAGAGAGAGAGAGATGATGGTTCTTTTGGGTTTTTCTTGTTTTGTTTGTACAGTGAGCTCGATGGACACTTTTATGACTGCACCTCCTGTGTGAGGTTTTGATTATTATATTTATATTCCCCTAAGTGGGATCTTATGATGGAACCCCCCATGTGCGAGTCAATTTTATATATTTTTATGTTATGGTTGTGCCCCAACAAGGGGCCCTGATTCATTGGCTATGATTGCATCTCTTCACCCCCGAGGGGGGGAGACTTGTAGCTAGACATATATGCTATATGGGGGTTGTGTATTTCTTGGATTAGTATGTTGGGCATGTTTACATTTCCTATAAGTCTAATCGGACATCCCGACACCATGTGGAGCTCTCTGACACTAAAATGCTCACTTTTGTTTGCTTATAAGCGCCCAAGGCATTGGCTAGTGGCATCCGCCAGATCCAGCGCCACGCCTTCGGATCCATTGCCACGACTCACTGGCATTTTTAGGCCTCAACGATCTTTGATTGGACATACATTATTATGGGCGCTGATGTCTCGCTAAACACGTCAGCGACGTCCTAATGTCATGATCAATGTCACGACCCCCAATTTCTGGGGTCCTAAAGGTGGCTCCCAATTAGGCAATCGCCATTGTGGGCGCTGACGTGGCCGATGAGTGCCGTGATCGACGTAGGTCAGGTTTTAAGATGTGCACCCTGTCTTGTCGGCTGATGTGCAGTCTACCAGGTCACAACACCTTCACACCATGGTTAAAGCCTGATGATGCACTGACCTTTTGCCCTATAAAAGGGGCAACCTAGGGCTACCTCAAGGTCTGGCTTTTTAAAGTTGGTAGGACATTTAAAGCTTATCAAATCCCATTTTCTAGTTGGGGAGCATGCAAGTTCCTCTTGCCTCCTCGCCTTCGTCTTCTCCATTGAGTTGAAGCTTACCCACATTGAAGGTGTCGTCCATTACTATCGCAAGAGTAGGTGGAGTGGTCGACCAAGACTTGAAGCTTTGGAAGTCATTCAATTATCGCATAGGTGAGGTTTCTTTTCCTTCATGATTTCCTTTCTATGAAAGCCCTAAGTTGTATGTTAGAAAATCTAGGCTAAGTTTGTTGCTAGAGAAAACTTAGGCTACGTTCATGTGTTTCCTCTCATATGGTCTCATTTTTTAGTGCTTCCTTTGAGATTACGGCCTTAGATATGCCCTAACACTATGATCACTCTTTTGGATGTAATGGCATTGATCCCCTTTTAGGTCTTAAAATGATGGGTTAACACTGTTTTCTTGGTATGTGACCATTTTACCCTTTGCGGACCTCGTAACATTGCATGCACAATGGTGCGAGGCCACTGCAATCAGTTTCCATTTGACTCTTGGATGTTGTCTCCTAATGCCGCATCATCAAATCTGCTAGACTTTGTCATAATTTTGATCCCAACACTATGACTCTAGGTGGACTTTGTTTCTGCCTGGGTGAAGATTCACCACTTGTTATGATGAGTGTTAGTTCATTCAAATGCTCAAAACTAAGCCAACTTGGTGTCCCCGTTATGATTCTACAACAAAACCCTTTGTACCTACATTCCATGACCTATGCATAGATGTATATGTAGGTAACACTTTGTAGTTCTTGTTGTGAACTAGGATCAGAGTGTAGTTAAATACAATTTTGGTTTAAAACATTCAAGATTTTAAAATTTGCGGTTTTACTTAATGTCTTTATTTTTTTGTATGGCCTTCGGGTCAGATTTACAATGATGATAATTGCATGAGTTTATCATGTTGCATATTAATGGGGTCGCCACAATTAGGGTTTCATAGGCAATTACATACATATCCATGTTCTAGGAAAGCACACTTGCTTTCCAATCTGGTTGACCCAGCATATATTATATACAGTTAGGTGGTTGTATAGTACGGTGTAGGGTGTTAGAGGTTTTTCTGGCCCATACGGGATTGTAAGCCCTTTGTGGTGTGGCTTAGCTTTGTAGCTGAGTCGTCCGTTCTTCATTATTTCTTTGTAAGTTTCCTGTTCATATCCTTAGCAGGTATAATCCTTGCTCTAGTTTATTGATTCACATAGAATCATAAAAGTTTAGATGTTTTTTTTTTCCTTTGAACTCGGATTTATTGGATTGTTTTAGACAATGCAACACATGAGTTGTTGATGAAGTGATCCATAATTAGGTTGGGTCGACAACCCTCACGGTTTTGTAAATCTAGGATCCCAATAGTATGGGAGGATGGGCCACGGAGTCCTAACTAGGCTATCTCTATCTGTCTACATTTTTCTTCAACCTATCTATTGATTTAACTCGTTGGGTGTAATTGTTTCTTATGTTGAATCATTTTTAGGCAAATACCATAGGCCCTCTCATCTTAGTGACGACTATCTGCCAGATTTATGATGATTCATCCTCCCTCTAGTGGCCTAGTACCGATTTGATAGTTTGGGAATTTCCGCTATTAGGTGTTGGCATCCTTTTTTATGTCTTTCACATCTGCCACATTTTTTCGGTGTGAAGAGAGCATATTTTATAATACACATGTTCTCGTGACTCAAAAAGTCAACGAAAACCACTTTGCACATGAATCAGACTCAAATTGCCTCGGCCATCAATGAGTTTATCGAGAAGAACTCAAATCGTAAAACTTATTGTTCGAGCGCATCCAAAATGCCAACTTTATATAGGGAAGACATCCATATTATTTGTGTTATGCATCGAAACTGTCGGCACGTAGTTCAAGACCACAAGAGAAACTGGTCCATACTCCATATGGTCCTTGGGAGTACTACGATCGACATAAGTCATTCTTCTTTGTTTTTGCTCTGTATGCTAGCGTCGGGGTGGAGGTTGTCCCCCGAGAAGAAGGTGGGTCCCGCACAACCTATCACAAAGCTGTCATTTAGACTTACCCATACGCCTGCTACATGGAGCGTAGAGGCCATTGAGCATATGTTCCACCTCCCGAGGCTCACTTTGTCAATGAGCAAATCCAGTACCTTCAATTTTGCATAGCTATCGCCGAATGATGGACTTCCTCAGCAGCCATACACCCACATAGAACACCAACAGAGCATTCAGTTTACTTGGTTAACTCAGTCACTAAACTGATTCATGGGCAGTGCCTGGGTTGGATGTGCCCACCTCCCCAGTAATATCAACTTATCAGATGTTGGGCCTCGTGGGGCTGCTGACGATGACGATGGAGACGGCGAAGACAATGAAGGGTATGCGGGCGCTTCCCACTTCCATAAAAAGGGGGATAAAGAGAGAGAAAGATGATGGTTCTTTTGGATTTGTCTTGTTTTATTTTGACAGTGAGCCTGATGGATGCTTTTATGACTGCACCTTCTGCGTGAGGTTTTGATTATTATATTTATATTGCCCTATGTGAGATCTTATGTTGGTTTGCCCCTGTGTGGGTCAATTTTATTTATTTTCATGTTTTTATGGTTTTGCCCCAATAAGGGACCTTATTTCATGTGCTACGATTGCACCTCTTCACCTCGCTAGGGGAGGGGACTTGTAGCTAGACATATTTTAATATGCTATATAGGGATTGTGTATTTCCTAGATCATTATGTTGGGTCTGTTTATATTTCCCGAAGTCTAATTCGGAAGTCCTAACACCACGTGGAACCTTTGACACTAAAATGTCCACTTTTTGCTGTTTATAAGCGCCCGAGGCACTAGTTAATGGCATCCGCCGGATCCAGCGCCACGTCCCCGGATCCACTGCCACGACTCACCGACATTTTTAAGTCCCAACAATCTTGATTGGACAGACATCATTTCGGGTGCTGACATGGCATTGGACACGTCAGCGGCGCCTTGATGCCTTGACCAATTTTACAAACCCTAATTGCTAGGGTTCTGAAGGTGGCTCTCAATCAGGCAGTAGTCATTATGGGCGCTGACGTGGTTGACGATAGAGCCGCGACTGAAGTAGGAGAAGTTTTAAGATGTGCATCCTGTCCCATTGGTTGATGTAGCACCTACCATGTCAGCAGCACCTCCACAACATGGTCGGTGCCCAATGTTGCACTGTATTTTTCCTTATAAATGGAGCTGCCTAGGGCTGCCTAAAGAGCTGGCTTTTTAAATTTGGTAGGGCATTTAGAGCTTATCGCATACCATTTTCTTATTAGTAGAGCGTGCGAGTTCCTCTTGCCTCCTCGCCTTCGTCTTCCCCCTTGTGGTGAAGCTTCCCGACATTGGAGGTGTAGTCCATTGCTATAATAGGAGTTGGTGGAGCGATCGACCAAGAGTTTAAGCCTTAGAAGTCATTCAATTATCATGTAGGTGAAGTTTATTTTCCTTTATGATTTTCCTTTTATGAAAGCCCTAAGTTACATGTTAGAAAATCTAGGCTAAGATTGTTGTTAGAGAAAACCTAGGTTAGGTTCCTGTGTTTCCCCTCGTATAAGCTCGTTTTGAGTGCTTCCTTTGAGGTTAGGGCCTTAGATATGCTCTAACACTATGACATCAATCTTTTGGATGTAATGGCATCAATCCCTTTTTTTGTCTTAAAATGATGGGTTAACACCGTTCTCTTGGTATGTGACCATCATTTTACCCTTTGCGGTAACCTTGTAATATTGCTTCCGCAATGGTGCGAGGCCACTGCAATCAGTTTCAATTTGACTCCTAGACGTTGTCTTCTAATGCCGAGGCGTCAAATCTACAAGACTCGGTTATAATGTTGATCTCAACACTATGGCTCTATGTGGACTTTTTTTTTTTCCTGGGCTAAGATTTACCATTTGTTTTGATGAGTGTTAGTTCATTCAAATGCTCAGAACGAAGCAAGCTCGGTGTCCCCGTTATGATCCTACTGGAAGACCCTTTGCACCTACACTTCCTGACCTATGCATAGATGTGCATGTAGGTAACACCTTGTAGTTCTTGTTGTGAACTAGGACTAGAGTGTAGTTAGAGATTTGTACACAACTGCTACTCATTGGTGTGTGCTAGGTGTTGTACATTTTTTTGTGGCTTTTTGAATGTTCTATTCAGTTTGAGAGTTTCACATTAGCATACTAGGGCAAAATTTCCTTGCAAAGCACCATATCCAACAGAGAGAAGCTCAATGATTTAAATTAAAGTATTTTTTTTGTAGGTGTTGTTCATCCCTCCTCTCACTGGATATGACCTTATATGCATTGTATGAGATAGCCCACACTGATCTCTCTTTTGCAAGTCAAAGTTTTGTTTTAGATTTTTTCCAATTTATTTTTAGAGTCCCTTAGAAGAGTGTGCACTGGAAAAAAGGTACGGGCATGGGTCTTAGAGCTTAAAGTAGGGACCATGTGGAGTGGCTCGGAAGCAGTTTGCTCATGCCTCGTACCATAATTTCAGATTTTACATTTGATGTACAATTCTCGAATCTGATATGTGTATGTGAAGCTCGACTGTCATTTTATTCTGGGACATATTGCAGACCCAGCGACACATGACCTATCATTCATTCTTTTATATTGAGTGTGTTCTTTACTGCATCTTGTATTTTTTCACTCTTTATTATGCTTGTGGTATGTTTGGAAGTGATCACGATTATGCTCTTTAGGATAAAAAGCTCGTGCTATAAAAGCTAATTTTAAAAGATTTATCTTAAATACAATTTAGGATTAAAACATTCAATATTTTAAAACTTGCGGATTTGCTTAATATCTTATTTTTCTTTATGGCCTTTGGGCCAGATTTAAAATGATCATAATTGCATGAGCTTATCATGTTGCATATTTCCACGATTAGGTTGTCATAGGCAATTACATACATATCCCATGTTCTGAGGAAAGTACTCTTGCTTTCTAACCTGATTGACCCCACATGTGTTATATACGGTTAAGTGGTTGTCTAGTGCAGTGTAGGATGTTAGAGGCTTTTTTGGCTCATACTGGATTATAAGCCCTTTGTGGCGCGGCTTAACTTTGTAGCTGAGTCATCTGTTCTTCATTCTTTCTTTGTAAGTTTCTTGTTCATATCCTAAGCAGGTATAATTATTACTCTAGTTTTTTGATCCAGATAGAGGCATAAGAGATTAGATGTTTCTTTCCTTTGACTTCAGATATATTAGATTGTTTCAGACAACACGACACATGAGTTATTGATGAAGTGATCCCAGCGTGTTGACTTGTTTACTTTCTGCAGCGTACTGACTTATTTCTACTTTCATTGATTGTGGTTTATTTGGGAATCATGTGGAAGTATAATTTAGGCTCCTTAAGGTCTTATTTCTTTATAAGAAAATCTTAATAATAAAAGATTGAGACTAATCAATATTTATGATTAAAATATTATAACCGTTTTCAAAATGTGCTTTTACTTTGTTGCTTGGCCTTCGGGATGGATTTAAAGCATTTTGCATGGCATGAATATAACCAAGTCATCCCTAATAGGGCCTCCATATTAGGACTTGTTAGCTGATTGCATCATATTTGCATGTCTCGAAGAGACATCCCCGTGCTTCTTCAACCCGCCTAGTTAAGGATAAAATCTCTACTTATGTGGTTGTCTAGCGCACTTAGGGTTTTAGAGGTTTTCCGTTGTAAGTAGGGGTGTAAACGATCCGAACACGAACGAACAGAGCTAGTGTCCATGTTCGAAATATTCGAACACATCACTGTTCGTGTTTGGTTTGTTTAACAAACCGAACAAAAAAAAATTGTTCGTATTCGTCTCGTTTGCTTATCGAACGAATCAAACACGAACTTTCTGACCAACCAAACACGAGCTGTTCGCGAACAACGAGCTTTTTTGACAACCCTAGCTTTGATAGCATACTTCCTAAAAAATGAAGCAAATTGATCAGGTATTCCATACACATAAAGTAATCCATACTTCCTCAAAATGAAGCAAATCAAATAAGGCGTTTAGGGTTTTATTTAGGGTTTTATTTTAATATATAGTATAATATATTAATTATAATATTATAATATTTATATTAATATAATTAATAGTATAATATTATTATTGTTATTAATAATTTATCATATATTATAGTTTATAGAAGTTTAATTATTTAAAATATGATAAACTTTTATAATATATAATTATTTTTAACGTATCATAAATTATATATATATAATTATTTTAAATTATTTTACATTTAGAACAATAATGAGCCGAACACGAACGAACGCATCACTATTCGTGTTTGGTTCGTTTAACAAACCGAACGAAAAATATTGTTCGTGTTCGTCTCGTTTGCTTATCGAACGAATCGAACACGAACTTCTTGGCGATCCGAACACGAACTGTTCGCTAACAACGAGCTTTTTTGACAGCCCTAGTTGTAAGTTCTTTGTGAGAGCATCTCAACTTGGTAGGTGGATCTTTCTTTTCCTTTGCACTCTACTGTCTTCTTCACTAATTTGGCGGGTAAACATCCCACCTCTACATACTTCACCTACAGAGGGCCATATGAATTAGAGATTTCTTCCCTTGATCTTAGGGCTATCGGGATTTCTTTGGACGACACAAGTCATGGATTACTGACAAGGGGTCTCTGGTCGAGTTTGGTCACCACCTTCATGACCTGGTTGACTTAGGGTCTTCATAGCTTGGGATGTTGGATCCATGGTTTCCTGACCCAGCTACCTCTATCTACTTAGGGATTTCTCCCTTTTTCTTTATATTCCCGTTTTGATCCTTGTCATGTCTTTTGACATCTCGTTGATGTCATCTAATTTACTTCGTTTTACTAACAAACTTGTTGTCGTTTGGGATACGATGATTCACCCTCAACCCGCATCTCCAGGTTTGGCCTTAAGACAGTGGGATGATTATACTTGATGACCCAGTTATTTCATAGGCATCGTTCGCTGATAAGTTGTTGGCCATATTGAGGTTGTGGGAGACTCACTCTCCGCCCATGTGGCTTAGCATGAACTTTGATATCATCGAAATGCTTCCTTGAGATAATCGTCCTTTTAGTGACCTATTCACTAGTTATTACTTATATGTAAGATGAACCCTTATTATCGAGAGTATTCTCGGGTATCCCCAAGATGTTACTAACCAATGGGATATGTCCCTTTAGGAGTTTCTCTTGACCCTAGAACAAAAATTTTCTTTTTCATTTTGTTATTATGGTTTGCTTATGTAGGGACTCTCTTCGTGGATATTATGTTTTGAGTTAATTCAATCATAACCTATTTTGGACATATCCTCTCAACTTAACATACGGAGATTACCTTACATAAGCTCTTCATATTTCTTTTTAATTTGTTTGTTTATTTTTCATCATACATTCTCGTCTTTCTAATTCCTTTCTTCTACGAATCATCTTTGATGATCCGGGTTAGACATTCATTTGGAAAGAAGAAATCATACGATGATGACATGTAAATGGACAAGCTAACGACTTCAAAAGTTACAAAAAGAACGAAAACATTGGTATCACAAAAAATCTTCTTGGCTACCTATGTTTTAGGACTATTTAGGCAAACACGACACCTTTTATCATGTGTTTTCCTAGATATCCCCTAATATGTAATTGACTATGAGAATACATCTTCGTGGAAGGTCTCTTTAAACCCAGAATAAAATGAATTTAATTTTGTATCATGGTTTGGTTTCAAAGGCCTTTTTTATAAGCATTTTCTTGTATATTATCTTGAGTTCAGTAAGGCATGATTTACTTTAAACCACTTTTCTCCGATCTATGTTACTAGGACTTTTTTATATAAATATTTTCGTAGCTATTCTTTTTATTTTTCCTTAATAGTTTACCAATTTTTTATTCTCCTTGTTTGTTTCTTAGCTTGGATAAAGCTAATGTGGCCTAGAAAGAAAAGAGGGACTTAGGAAAAGGGACGAATGTCGAGAAGGCCATTTCAGTCAGCGTAGAAAGGCGTGTAAACAAAATCTGGCGATTCCATTGGGGAATATTAGACTACCAAACCATATTTGGCGTTGTGCTTGCCATAAGTTTATTTATTTTTTTAATTATTTTTTTTGCTTGTTGTGTTCTTATTTCAACCAATTGGATTTAAACCTTGACTGGATTTGATTCATGTTTGCTTGCTTCCAAGATACGGCTGTTAGGGTTAGCTCGACATGCTAGTTGTATGTTTCAAGTATCCTGGCTATTGATTGAGCTTCGGTTCTCAGAAATGCCAATAGTTTACCCTTAGTATCCAAGCACCATTTACCCTTTTTGCTCGGTATTTTAGTTTTTGTGACATCCCTTCCTTTGACATCAAGGATGCGCAACTTTATGCTCTTGGTGTTGTTTCATTTACATACTTTTTTGATTCCTTATTCATATGACAACTGAAAGTATGATTATGATCTTGGTTTTTTGAGGGACATATCCTATCCTTAGCTCCTTTTATTTTATGCGCTGATGTAGACACGATTACTTTCGATTGTGCCATCTAGCCTACCCGCATAGTGATGGGGAACTCCACACCTATAAAGGTGTTACCTTTATCCACCACCCCCCCCTAAAAGAAGGGAATTTGTGATTGTTTGGATGTCCCTATCGTGTCTACCGTAGGAGATCCACTATTTCCTCTAGTAAGAGGCTGGTGTCCGACACTAAATTGACACAATGAGTTTTATTTTTCAATAAGTTTTCTTTTATCTTTTGTAGATTGTCTGAGTCTGTCTTAGTCACCCCTCAAGGCATTACTAGTACTCATATTTCCTTTACTTTTGATGGCACCACTTGTACCCCCATAGTTGTGGACTCTATTGAGTCGCTAGTTGTGTTCAATCTCTTCATACAACTCATGGACAGAAATTGACCAGGAAAGCTAGGAGAAAATTGAACACACAACTGAGCCTTCAACAGAAGTCCTTTAGTCATCCCCCATCAGAGAACCAACATGTGATGTTATTTAGTAAGCCCAAACAGTTTTCAAGTATTGGCCAACTTTTCTGACTATGTATCTCACTACATTGCCAATAGGCCAACGTCTCTGAACCTTGCCCTTATTACTCCTAGGGCTGTGAACCCTACTCACGGTGATGTTTCCCATAGAGTTATTTTTCCATCTTATAGCCCAATCTCTCGGAGGCCCGCAGCTTTAGTATGTGACTCGGGTATTGCTAAGACCGTGGTCTACCTTTCTGATGGCTCCACCTACTTCCTTATGAGGGAGATTGAGGGAGTCTTTCATGACTTTGGAGGGAAGGGCATGATCAACAACAATTGCCTGCATTGCTCACAATTTTGAGCAGGCAATGCAATAACTACTTTACCATTGCGGCCCTACTATTTGATCAAGGGGCGCTTATAGACCAACCCAACAACCCACGAGGTTGGCCTCAGTCAACCAAGTAGTTACTTTTTCATATGTTATACAATGCTTATTGTTTCTACTTCAATTATTGTATCTATAGCTAAATATATGTCTCTTGTAAAAATAAAAAAAAAAATATGGTTATTCTTCTATTTCTACTCCCACTTCTATAGATGCCTTTCATGCTTGGAATAGAAGACCCTGGGGTTACCCTCAGAGGCACTCTTATCGGCATTCGAGGAAGTCTCCTTACCCTCTATCTTGGATGAAAGATAGTGGGTTTATAAGAAGTTAGTTGACCACAATGCTCCTAGTGAGCTTGCTCCTATTGATGTACATATTTCTACTCATGTTGTCATTTATATAGAAGAAAAGATAGCAGAGTTTGTCATCGGTATTAATCACGTATTGATATCATCTCAGGTGACCCCTGATAATGATGTCGACATTGATCCCGAGGGCTCATTCGTTGACCCATGTAATCGTAGGGCCTCCCGACATTTACCTAGATGAGTTAATGGAGGTTGATCTGCTTAGTGAATAACTTCCCACTAACACTACTCTCCTCGGTGAGGATTTGCTACTATGATCGACCAAATAGAAGGAAATCACAATCCTCTCATTGCACATTTGCAGGAACATATATCACGGATGATGGACATTATGGACATCATCTCTTCTCAAATCATTACATTATACAATGAGTGAGCCTAGTCCACAACGACTTCCTCGGTTGTGATGGCTGCAATGCATCCACATGGACATCATCTCTTCTCAAATCACTACAATATACAGCGAGTGGGCCGAGTCCATAGCGACTTCTCCTGTCATGATGGATGCAATGCGTCTGTGGCACTGGATGCCCGATAATCACTTGTACATGTAGTTATTTTGGTGGATGGTTCGCCACCGCCCTCTATTGCTTTAAATAGCCAGTTACAATCCCTCTTTGATGAGAAGATCAAAGTAGATATGGCCACCAAACATGAGAGTTCTATTATTAGAAGAAGGAGATTGTACCTAGAGGAGTTTGGGTTAGTATCTTATCCTAAGGGTTATGTTCCCTCACATTTCAAGCAATTTAAAGAGGATGAGAAACCTAGACATCATATTAAGTAATATAAAGCACTATATTGCATTATTGGAAACAATGATGCATTATTACTATGTCTTCTTGTGTCCAGTCTAGTCAGTTTTGTTTTTGAGTGGTATGCCAAATTACCAAACAACACATTCAAGACTTTTTAATCCAGAAGTTTGCTGGCACACAAGACTAGGTTATCTTGAGTGATCCAATGACTGAACAACATAAGCCATATGAGTTCATAGTTGACTCTATTACTCGTTAGCTAAATCTCAGTATGCAATGTGAGCCTTCACTCTAGGAGCAGCATGTTGTCTCTTTCTTTCTTAGTAAGTTAAGAAGACTCACAGCTATACTCCTGAAACTACATTCAACAAAAACCTTTGAGAAGTTATTTTCAAAGTTATTCAACCTCCATGAACCTCAGAATCTTTATTTTCTAAGGGTGAAGTCAATAAGGGCAAAGGGAGGATAATCCCTCACTCCACTAGTCCCTATCGAAAATCGTGCGACAACCAAGCTTTGGCCTTACAAGACAACAAAAATGTTGTTGCAGTCGAGCCAACTCGCCCTTCCTTCTATGGAAGCATACTGCTCCTCCCTTCGAAGAGAAGAAGCGTTCTGATTTTCCTTTTTGTAAAGATTGAATTTGAATGATCTTAAAAAAACTTGCTAAAGTAGGGGATGAAGTTACATACACCCGCTAGGCCAAAGAGATGGATAAGACCTCGACGCCTGATTATTATTCATATCACATGCACTTGGGGCACACACTAGAGGAGTATTATCTCTTCAAGAATTGGTCGGTAGTTTAATACAATGATGGAGAGATTAAGATCCTCAATGATATCACAATAGCCATCAATGAACCCTTAGGGTTCACACCAAATGGAATATCATATATTATGGATGAGTATGTACAACTAAATGATATCCCATATGATGATCATGTACTTTATACTTATTCTAGTAGATTGAAAGCTCATTTTGTTGGTTATTTTTAATTCTTTAATATTTCTAATTGTGATAGTTTAGATCATAATGATGATGAGTTCCATCTCATGCCCACCTTAGATGACACTTTTCTGGTGTATGAAGAAGATGATCTTTGTGAAAATGGAGATCCCTCATTTCAAGTTGAGTCTTAGTCTGCAAATAAGGCTAGCCACTTCTTCAATGGAATTGATCCCTCTAGGTCCCTTATCGTGGATATATAGCTGTCTGATTGAGGAATGGCAGGTTGCTCCTAACTAGAGCAGGGAAGCCCACAACTCAAGATAGAGAGAGATATATAGTTACTCGAGATATTTAGAATAACCCTATGCCTCAAGCTCGAGATATGAGCCATGATAGCCAATTTGACAAGGTGGACAATAACATCCTGGCTCACCTAAAGAAGCTCCCAACATTATCAATATGATGCATTGATGTCGTCTTCTGAGCTCTGAGAGTTTTCAATTAAAGCTCTTTTAGAGCTCGAAGTCTTTCAAATCTTTTTCAATAAGGAGAGTTGAAAGAACTAGACCCCTCATAGGATGTGCTTAGTATTTTATTCACCAAGGACGACATTTTACTGGGTACCACTGAGCATAACCACGCATTGTACGTGATGACCTCAGTATACGATGTTCCATTGAACCATATAGTGGTAAAACCTTGTGTGTCACTAAATATGATCAGCATTCGTACCCTAGAGTTATCATCTCTTGACTCAGGGTGGTTAGGTTTCGATAGGCTAATGCTAACTGACTATAATTGGAAAAGCTAGGCCAACCTTAGCTCAATGGTTCTTCTTCTTTAGTTTAGGGAGTTGAAGACAGATGCCAAATTTCATGTGAACGATATTGAACCTCTTTTAGGGCTCAGCATGGATTCACTCTTATAAGATGGTATCTTCTACTCTCCATCACTGTACTAAATTACATGTGGAGGAGAAGATTTCTTCTTACCCAATAATGTCCAACCATTCTCAATAAACAAGAACATAATTTATAAGGATGCTAAGTTTTATGTGGTTGATCTGCCACGATTGGAGGCTCTGATGCCTAAGCCTTGCCCATCTCCAATCTACCTGTCTCTTCCTTTTAAGGGATGAGATGGAAGCTCATATCATAAAAGGGCTCCAAGCATTGCCCTATTTCATGATAAGCGAGGCTTTCTTGTTAGGAGAGGGCTGCCTACTCTTCATACATGGAATATTATTATCGAGAGTGATGATTGTAATGATTTTGAGACAGAAGCTTATATGCAAGTGGCTAAGCTCTAAAAGGTGGAGTTGGTTCCACTTTTGGAAAATTCAAATGAGAAGATCCTCTTTAGTTTAGGTTCATTTCCATGAATATTGAGGCATATAATTCCACACCTGTTTGTGTTGGCATTATCGGACGAAGTATTGATGATCCAATCGACACTTTAGCATCATCTCAAATAATTGGTTGCAAGAGAGATGGTGATTGTCGATGAGCTATGTACCTTTTATGTAGTGTGAGTGCTATTTTATTTTACAAAATATATGCACCTGTAAGGCAACATAATATACTTATATTTCATTTTATTAATGAATTGATAGAGGATATTCCTTCTTTTTACTATTGTTATCCTTTAACAGACAACTTGTTAAGTAAATGTAGTCTACCTGAGAAATGATCAACTAGCATTGCAAGATAAATAGGGTCTGTCATATGTTTGATAGTTTAAGTCGGTATATATCATTATACTTATTGTAGGATGACCGCTACAACTTCTTGTAATAGCTTTGCAGACCTCAGAGATGAAATCTAAAAAGCCCCTCTTGAATTCGAAGATAGTAAATCTTCAACAATCAATGAGTTGATGGAGGTGAAATTGGGTACAGATGAGAGTCCTCATCCTACTTATATTTGCAGCATGTTATCAATGCATATGAATGTTCAGATAGTGGAAGTAAACATGAACTTCATAATTGTATTGTGTGGAGCTATGCTAAGATTTTGGGCTTAAACCCCTAGGTAGCTGTCCACAAGATAGCTATCAACACTCCATAGACACAGTGAAGCAATCCTCTCATAGGATGTGTCCAGATATCGAGTAGATGGTCATTGATAGAGCAAGAAGCTCATTGAAACCCCACTTGTTTGACAACTATTTTGTTGGTCCATAAGAAATATGAATAAATACAAGTTTGCATTGATATCCGGGGCTTGAACAAGGCATACCCAAATGATATTTTTTTTCCTACTCAGCATATTATTGATGTAACATCTTCAAATGCTCTATTCTCATTTTTGGATGGCTTATTTGGGTATCATCAGATTAGATGGCCTTAAAGGATAAGAAGCATATGTCTTTCCACATTGGTGTAATTTTCTATAAGATTATGCCCTTCAGCCTTAAAAATGTTAGAGCAACCAACCAGCATACATTGAGGCATATTTTTGACGACTTGCTTCATAAATAAATCGAATATTATAAGTTGAACGTTATACTAATGACATGATAGTCAAAAGATGTTTAAAGGAAGACCACATCATTGTCGTGAGAATCATTTTCAAATGCCTTAGAGAGGTTGGTTAAAATGAATTTTTTGAAATGTGCCTTTAGCATCTCTTCAGGAAAGTTTCTAGGAATTATAGTCCATCATAGGAGCGTCTGATAGACCCTAATAAAATTAAAGCCATCGCTTGATGTAACCTCATAAAAGTTTAACTTAGTTGCATTCTCTTCAAGGCAAATAAGCCTTCCTTAAGACATTTTCCTATGAATAAATAATATGAATATATTATAAAAATAAATAATATGAATATATTATAAAGCATTGTTGATGACCAGATGTTCTAAATTAAAAATGAATTATTATAATTTTATCTTATAATAATAGTAACTATTACTATTATTCTAAGCTTGGTGGGTTAATTAAATGTTCTTTAAGAAGCAAAAATTGATAATATTAATATTACAACTTGCCATTAAGAAAAAAATGATTAAAATAAGTTTTTCTATGTCTTGCATAAATCTACTCATATTATAATATAGAATTCTAATTGATCACTAAATTGTTTGACTCACTCCATCAGTTAGATTGGCAACATAAGAGAATTATATAGAGCGAGATACCAAAGATAAGATGCTCAAATCATAGTATATGGTAGGGGTGTAAACGAACCGAACACGAACGAACAGAGCTAGTGTTCGTGTTTGAAATGTTCGAACACATCACTGTTCGTGTTTGGTTCGTTTAACAAACCGAAAGAAAAAAAATTGTTCGTGTTCGTCTCATTTGCTTATCGAACGAATCGAACACGAACTTCCTGGCGAACCGAACACGAACTGTTCACGAACAACGAGCTTTTTTGACAGCCCTAACTTTGATAGCACACTTCCTCAAAATGAAGCAAATTGATCGGGTATTCCGTACACATCAGGTAATCCATACTTCCTCAAAATGAAGCAAATCGAATAACATTTAGGGTTTTGTTTAAGGTATTATTTTAATATATAATATAGTATATTAATTATAATATTATAATATTTATATTAATATAATTAATACTATAATATTATTAGTGTTATTAATAATTTATCATATATTATAATTTATAGAAGTTTAATTATTTAAAATATGATAAATTTTTATAATATATAATTATTTTTAGAATATCATAAATTATATATATATAATTATAAATTATTTTATATTTCGAACAATAACGAACCGAACACGAACGAACACAGCACTCTTCGTGTTTTGTTCGTTTAACACACCAAACGAAAAAAATTATTCGTGTTAGTCTCGTTTGCTTATCGAACGAATCGAAAACAAACTTCTTGGCGAACCGAACACGAACTGTTCGCGAACAATGAGCTTTTTTGACAGCCCTATTATATGGTATCAATTTTCTGCAATTTTTTGCAAGAGATATTTTAAATATTTGACAATGATTCATTTGCAAATGATTTAAATTATCTTAACTTGGCTTGAAAATAGAGCTGTCAAAAAAGCTTGTTCGTAATCAGCTCGTGTTTGAATCTTTTGTTAAGTAAATAAGTCGAACACGAATAACCGACTCGATTTAACTTCAAATATAGAATATATATATATTTATATCTAAGTTTAAATCATAACAGCTCGTAAATTCTTTACAATTGAAAGCCTTTCCAAAACACTAATGCAAGTTCTTTCCTTGTTCAAACTTTCTGTAAATATAATATGAAGATATGTTCAATTTGCTTCTTTCAACAAAGATTAGGAGATACAATAAATTCAGTTCAACTTCTATAAAAAAAATAAGATACAAGAAGCTTCAACATAAATAAAAGAATATAAAAATATTAAAAGACTGAAAACAAAAAGAATTTCATTTATAAGTTGTGAATGCTGTTTATAGCCAAAATCATATACAGGAAAGTGAAGCCATACCTCCAGCTTCTATATATTCAAAAGATGAAGGTGCCAAAAGGTTTTTCAGTTGAGATCACAATAGGAAGGTGCCCAACTCCTGACCGTGTCGAGTAAGTAAGACGGTTCGAGTGCCGACCCATTGAAGCCGATAAGAGAGATCAAGATTATGAAGCAGAAGCCTTATTCTGTCTGCTTCGTCCAATTCCTTCGATTTTTCCTGTATTAACTAACACAACTGTTTATGTGCTGAATAAGAATTACAAGTATGAATTGCTGCTAAGTTCTAATTTTGGTTGTAACAGTGTCATGTTTCAGCTGAACTAATAAATGATGAACCATTAATACAAAGCTTACAGAATAAGAGAAAGAAAAAGCATATGTATTAAATTATACAGAGATATTTTTTAACTGATAGGCTCTCTTCTTTTTTCTTTCTTTCTTTTCCACCAAAAAAATAGAAAAATTAAGTATAGTATACTTCAGCATTATTTTGCTAGTAACATACCATACAACAAAGAAATTATATGGGGTTTTTTTTTTTCATTATTTGTATAAGCATAAACCCTAAACCCTAAACCTAAAATATCCAAAAATGGAAAGTAACATGCACGCTTACCTCAGAACTAGCCCTTCTATCAACGCTGACTATGTTTGCCATTATACTTGACCGAGAAGAATTCGGAGAAAAGCCTTCCCATGGAGGAACAAAGATTAATTTGGTGCACTGAACGGGAGCCAAGTTTCTGCTTAGCTTCTCCCACCAAGGAGTTCCGAGTGACCACCACCTCAGCAATAAGCCATTCTCGGAGAAAGCAACTAGCCCCTAGAAATCAGAAGAGAAAATGTGAGAAGAAACATCAAATAGAAATACGAAAATATACTAGTGGGCTTGAATAAATATCATGTAAATTATACAAGCAAGAGAGTAATAGAAGGGGAGACCAAACAAAAAAAGAATGATAAAAAATGTGGGTATATTTAGCCTCGTGCCCTTTTTTTGTTGCAACTTCTGAGATTTTTAACAACATGGAATTTGATCAATGCAAAAAGAAAGTAAAAAATGATATAACTTTTAAAAGTGAGAGACATCAATCAAGAAGAAAGCGGACTTCCCAGGAGGCCACTCTCTATAGTGCTGCTCTCATTATTGTGAGGCGGCTGCGTAAACGGATTCGAGAGATCCGAATCAAAACTTAGAACAGAAGAAAACAGAAAAAGAAAGCGCAGAAAAATGTAAGGAATACCAAGATTTAATATGGAAAAGCCCAAAAATCCATGAACTCACGCTACATCGAGAAATTTACTATGAAAATGAGGAAAAATATACATATTACACCAAAATCAAGCCTTTCTACACTTCTACAACTCAAGAACAACACTTCAGACGCTCCTCACTCTTCCGCACAAGAGATCATGAAATCCAGCAATACGCACACACCAATTTACAACGAACCCTAACTACTAAAAACGGTTGTTGGCATTGGAACGCCATTACCGAGTGTTGGGTTTCCAGGAGTTTGGGTCAAGGGAACGACCTCGACGCAACTGTGCCCCTGTTGAGTGTCACATTTCCCTGCTCTCAGATTCAAGAAACGTCTTGTGGAGAACCTAGGCCCCAATCTAGACATTGGGTTTCCTAACTTCCTGATCCAGAAGGGTAAGTTAAGGGCCTAGACACCACACGAGGCACTGAGGAGCCCCCTCCCAGGCGCTACGACGCCTAACCAGGCTTTCTATTTTCCACTATTTTTCACCATCAAACTTCTCATTTCCACAATCAAGTTCCACAAATAACAATCTCTTACTTGAAGACTGATTGCAATCAATTCCACTCCTCCAATTTGTACACTTTATAGTAATGAACTGTAGTATGGCTCAACCCCTGATCTCAACCTTCCTGAACTCCAACTAAAGCCAAACATAGCTTCAATTTTTCAGTTGTAACAACCATAGTCAACATATCTGCAAAATTCTGACACATGCATATTCTCTAAAGATGACTGATCTTCTAGAGTGAACAATGAAGTATACCGTAGTTGTATGTGTTTTATTCTGGCATGCAATGTGACGTTCTTAGCTAGTCAGTATGAAGCTTTTCAATGCATTGCTCCTTGTCTAGTACTACCATGCAGCCCTATAGCTAAATTACCTCCTTGCTAACCTTAGTGATATCAATGTACTCAGCTTTTGTATTAAAAAGTATAATTATCTTTTATAGCTTGAAAACCCAACTCATTATATTGTTTTCCAAAGTGAAGGTATTACATGTTGTACTTCTTCTACCATCAAAATCTCCTCTCAGATATGAATCTAAATATCCCTGTAGATTAATTCCAGCACTACCCAAAAAAAGTGTCTTGTTGATTGTTCATCTTAAATATCTAAGAATCCACTTCAATGCCTCTCAATAATGTTTGCCTAGATTATTCATGTACCCACTGATCACTCCCACTATTCATTGCAAGCATCAAACTTCCAACTGTTTAAGCATAGCAAATTCTTTTCATCAATGCTTGCTCTATTTCATACTGAGGCGATTGTTCCTTAGATAATATGAAGTGACTACTTGGAAAGTTGCAAACTCATTTTGCCTCACTCATATTGAACACATGCAGACTCTTCTCATCATATTCTGCATGAGACAACTTCAAAGTACCTGCACTTCTGTCTGTTGATTATCATACAAAGATTCTTCTTCGTTGGGCATAAATCCTTAATCTCAAACTGCCTTGATAATCATCTCTGATCTTCTTCGTATCTGCTTCTACAATCAACATGTCATTCATATACAAAGAAAGCATAATATAGCAATTACCAAAATATTTTATGAAACAACAATGATCTATTTGGCACTTCATGTACCCATTATTTGACAAAAACCAATCAAAACTCTTGTACTATTGTCTTGGTGTCTGCTTTAAATCATAAAGGTTGTTCTTCAATTTACAGACCTTTTTCTTTTCTTGGAGCCCGCAACTTCATATCCCTATGGCTGCACCATATGGTTTATCTTCTAAGTCACCATGTAGGAAGAATTTCTTCACATCAATTAATTCCAGATGTAGATCTTTCTCTGCACTAAGCTTAGTATAACTCTAATAGTTGTCATCTTCACTGCAAGAGAAAATATCTCTGAGTAACCCACTCATTTCGAATGCTGAAACTTCTTTAGAAACTCTTGTTACTATCTGACTCTTCTTTTAGCCTATAAATTCATTTTTGCGGTCATTTTTTTCCATCCGGTAATTCGTCAAATCCATGTCTGATTTGACCTTAGCAACTGTATCTCATTATTCATGAGAAGCTTGCACTCCTTTTAAGTTTTCAACTTGAGTGGCCTCTTTATAGCACTCTGGTTCATCACTATCAATTATCAAAAAATAAAAAAAAAGAATATCCCTATATCGGTCACACAATTATACTAGACCTCCTGACTTTAAAAGCAGGTGTCTGAGAAACTTCTTGTGTTTTATCAATTGGGCACATTTTCTTTCTCCGCTTCTTGATCACTATTTCCTTTTATTTCAACATATTTGGAGTAAAAATAACTAAAAGACAATCTTGAGTTATGTTCTTGTCCTTGGACATCTACATTTCACTAAAAGTAAAATTTATGCTCTTAATGAATTTCTGATTTTGATAAGTCCAGAACTTATACCCAATTTCATCTGAGTTATACTTAATGAAAGTGCACTTGACAAATTTTGAATTAAGCTTACTCCTGGATGTTGCGTCAACATGAATATATGATGAACAACCAAATAGTCTCAAGCGAGAAATTTAACTCCTTGCTACACCATGTTTCTTCAGGTAGGCCTTCATTCAAAAAAACTGACGGACCACAATTGATCAGATAAACTGCAGTATTCATTGCTTTTGCCTGGAACTACTTTGATAAGTCTGCATGCAACCTCATACTCCTGACATGCTCTATGATGGTTCTATTAACTCACTTAGCCACACTATTTTACTATGATGTCCTATGGGCAATGAACTCATGCAGGTTTTCTTCTGAAACACAATAACTCCTGAACCTCTGATCACAATACTCGTCATCATTATTTAATCTGAGACACTTCAATCTTAAGTCTGTATCATCTCAATCATGACATTCCATGTCTTAACCACCTCAAACACATCATATTTATATTCTAAGAAGTACATTCATACATTTCTGGTGTGATCAACAATGAAAGTGATAAAGTATAGGGAACCTCGAATAGACAAAACTAGATGAGAACCTCATAGATTAGGTTGCAATAGCTCTAATTTTTTAGACTTCAACTTTGACCCACTTTAAAGTAATCTTCTTTTGCTTGCATAAATACAATCTTCACAAAAACCTAAGTCTATAGACTTTACACTAGGAAGCTTATTTTTAGGAAGGAGTGACTTCATTCATTTCTCGCTCAAATAGCCAAGGGTGCGGTGTTAGAGACCTGCAACGTTCTTTATTCTAGTCACAACAATGAATTCAAACTTCTCACTGATCGGGTAAAGAGTGTCTTAAATGTTGCCTCGAGTCGTCATGATTGCCCCTCTGGTCACCTTTCACGAATCACATGTGAAAGTAGTCACATATCCTAACCTTGCAAGTTGGCTCACAGAATTCTTTAAACATTGAACATGTTTAACTTCACTAAGCTTCCAGCTGATCAATTTAGCAACCTGATATTAACAACTTCTTTTCCAATAATATTTGATGTATTGTTATCTCCCAAATACACCTTCTCTAGATTACTTTGAGTGTAAGTTTTTAGCACCTCATTGTTGGGGCAAGCATGAAAAGAGGGACTTAAATCCACTATCAATGATTCAGTACAATTTAGAGGTAAAACAAAGGAGTCATCATGAACATGTAGAGAGCTTCATATTTGAACCTCCACCACCAACTTTTTGGAATTTTGTAGTCCTTTAATTGACATTATTTTCCCGCAGTTCCAACATTCACCTCAACCTTTTTCTCTCCCTAGCCTGAACTTTCCTCTCCTAAACTTAAATCTTTCCTTGTATATGTTTCTATCCAAATTCATTCCTCAATTTTTAAGATTCAAAGCATAAATTAAAGTATCACAACTCGCTTTCTTGCGAATTTCTTCATTCAACCCCAACTCTCCAATGTCATCGAAGTTTAACTTTATATTGCCAAAAGAGTTAACTCATCACGGTGACTAATTCATCCCAACTGTGTGGCAATGAAGATAAAAGTAATATTACCCAAACTTGCATCGAACTTGATGCCAACAAACATAATAGATTTGTCACATTGTTGAAAATATTCAAGTGCCCAACCGCAAAAGTACCATCCACCATTTTCACATTGAACAATCTCTCATCCTAAATGTTTAATTTGAATTCAAAGGCTTCTCATACATCCTTGTTAGTAAATTCATAAGATTGACAACAATTTTCTCATTTACAATATTGAAAGCAGCAGATGAGAAAAGTGGAATTCGCACCAAACGTAGGGTTGTTTGATCAAGCACTTCTTCCTTCTAGAGTCATCGATTCCAATTTCCTAGTGATTTCTTTTAGTGGCAAATACAGATTCCTTTGATACAATAAATTTTCAATTTGCATTTTCCAAAAAGCAAAATTCAAACAATTGAACTTCTTTACCTAGTACCACATTTTGTCGCTCATTGCTCCCACCCAAAAGAAAAATATTTAGAAAACTCTCTCTGATATCATTTATCGTGAGGAAAACACAGAAACCAATTCAAGTGTTGAAACAAAAGATAGAACAGAAGCAAACATAACAAAAAAACACAGAAAAAGGAAGAAATACCCAGAGTTAACGCCAGGAGTTAACATGGACAAATTCAAGAATGAGAAAAAAATACAAAGTCACGCTACAACAAAAAATTTACTATGAAAATGAGGAGAAATGTCTAGATTACACCACACTCAAGCCTCTCTATACTCCTGGAACTCAAGAATAATTCGAACGCTCATCTTTCTTTCGCATAAGAGATCGTGAAACCCAACTGTATGTACAATTTGCAATGAAACTGAAGACTTAAAATCCCAAACTGATAGAAATAGTTGTTGGAGCCGGAGCGCCAATCCCGAGCGTTGGGTTTCTAGGTACTTGCGTCCAGGGAATGATCCGACAGTAGCTACGCCCGCATTTCCCTACTCTCGTATTCAAGAAACAACTTCCGAAACGCCTAGGCGCCACTCCAGGGGCTGCATTTCCTGACTCCCTATTTTAGAAGGGTCTGATGGGAGCCTAGGCGCTACAACGGGCACTAGGGCGCCCCTCCAAGTGTTGGGATTACCTCTCCTTTCTAACATTAGGCTCATTTCCACAATCACGCTCCACACATAACTCATCTCGTGCCTCATTAATTACAGATATGATCCCTACTTTCAAATAATAAAATATTGGTGATATATTTAATTCTTAAAAAATTGTATTTGATTCAAGCAATTTGATAGTACTCAAATATTTTGAAATCGCAATTATCTTCTCATGCATTCAAAGTCATCCAATGTAAAATATTTGATATATATGAGCAGTGCTTAAAAAATAATATCAATCGACCAGACCTTAATGACAATTTGTACCAAAAATTTATAACATAAAATTCAATTGTGAAATTGCGGGTAATTCCTGATATTGTTAATCACCGGTAATTCCATTAATTGCGGCTACTTCTCTCTAGTGAATTTAAAATTTTGTTGTTTTAAGTAAGAAATAGAGAAACATGAACCTTTATGATAATGCATGTGCATGCGAATTCAATATCCCTCATCACCAAAGTCAATATAGGTACCTTTTTTTCTATCCTCCCTCTCTCATATTCTTAACCTAAAACTGCACTACTACATATCCAAAACATCATAGCATCATAATATTCATTGGTAGTAACCAATGCTGTAAAATATACTACTTTCGCCAAAACTCTATCATTCCATAAATTGTTGATCAATAGTAATAAATTTTGATCATTCGGTCTTTCAATATATTATTATGTGTCATGACATTTTGATCATTTGGTTTCAAATCAACATACTAAGTAATGTTAGCGGAATCATAGTTTGGTTATCAACGATCCCCTCTCTCCTCTCAAACTGTAATGTCCAGTTTCAATTACTCAGGGGGAGAGAAAATGAAAATTCGAATAGAGGGGAGAGGAAGTGAGGGGGGTTGGAATTCGAAGAGGTGATTTCGCTCTATAAAGTGTTGCAGTCGACTTACATGAAGAGTCGAACAACGCGTGCAGGAGACAATGAGTGTAAGTTAGGATTTTCACCTAGCCGACATATACGGATGACGACGTCTCTTTCAAGGGTGTCGGTGTCGAGCGGAGGAGGAGGCGACATCGGTGTCGAGACGCGATCGAAGGAGTCGAAGAGGAAGATGTTGCGGCTTTGTAGAGGAGCTCTCTGTTAGGAAAGTGACGTGCAGAGGAGGGGTTCAATTGTGTGGATTAGGGCTCGACCGGATTTAAAAAGGTAAAATCTAATAAATTTATATAATTTGTTATATATATATTGTAATATTAATATAAAATTTTATTATTTAGGGATTTTGGTTAGAATTTCATATTTGGAGAGGAATAGGAGGCAAAGTGTGCAAGCTAGATGATGAAGATTGACCTGAGTAAAGTTCGATAAGAAAAATTTAGGTTTATATTATAATTTAATTAATGAATGTTAATAGAAAATTAAAGTTAATTAAGATTTCATAAAGTAAAATAATAAAAATTTAATACTTAAATAATATAAATTTAATAGCTAATTAAAACAATAATTAATTAAAGTTTTATATATGAATATCAATGTTTATTATAGATATCAATTTTAAAAAAGTCGATGTCAAGACAAATCAAATATCAAACTAATTATCATCGATGTGAGTAATCGTACATTTAATCTATGGTAATATATTAGTTCTTCTCAATTTTATATCAATAGTCTTTATTTTGATTTATATGTTCTTTTTATTGGTCACAATCTTATAAATGTTTGTAGCTATAATAAATTGAATT
The DNA here is from genome assembly GCA_022702705.1 of Papilionanthe hookeriana x Papilionanthe teres. NCBI lineage: Eukaryota > Viridiplantae > Streptophyta > Magnoliopsida > Asparagales > Orchidaceae > Papilionanthe > Papilionanthe hookeriana x Papilionanthe teres. Next base: position 69,704,413 of record CM040427.1, on the reverse strand, counting down.
GAATGTGATGAGCGCATGGATGATATGACTATATTAACTGTTTATACGTGCATGACTGACTATGATGGAGTCAACATTCATGCACATAAATAGAAAATGATATTATTGTTGAAATACCTTAATTAATATATTTTTTAGATGATGCTCTTGCGACGATTGTACAGATATAGAATGATATAGATATGTTGTTGATATAATAAAATCCATTAAATAACATCGTATTCTTAAAATATCAAATATTTATATTGATCAATTAAAAACTTAATAGCCATACATAATACTTTATTTTCTCTAGTATTATTGTAGTACAGAAGTGTGAGTATTCATTGATTTTGGTTAGCTCATAATTGTTTTAACTAAAATTTTAGGTGTAATTAATTAATTAAAAAATGAGCAAAAGAAGACAATATTACAGAAGACGCGGACAACTTGTAGTAAGGTAAATTTAATTATAGTATTTTAATTTAATTTATTTAGCAGCTCTTTTATTTGTTAATAGCTAGTTATAGAAAATAACTAGAAAAATCTTAATTCCCACCGTCGGACCGTCTGTACCCGCCTTGGTTAATTCCAAACCCCGGGCCTAGCTGTGACACAAACTTTCTCCTATTTGCCACACTTCCATTTCTGCCCATTAATTGTAAAAAAGAGTACTAAAACATAATTTTAAAGGCCTTGGAATTTTATAGAAAAAAAATAAATAAATAAGAGATTGGCTTTGTTGCTTCATGCAAAATTCACTCCCTGGATTAGCCCATTTGAAGCACATCAAAAAAGACGCATCCTTAGGACAATAAAAGGGAGTTTTTTCGATGCAGCATTACATTAAACATAGTGTAATTGATTATATATTGATACATAATATATTACAAATATGCATATATTTGCTCATAACATTATAGGATTCAAGTCTCAAATGGTCACATGTAAAATAGAAAATCTAACATTAATGAAGAAGGTAAGAAGCAATGAAAAAGCTATGCATATTTGAATTTAAAATATACACACGTCATAGAAACAAGATGCAAAAAAGATGTCATAGTGCATGCTAAGACAACAGAGTGATGCTAAACAATGGAATATGTTTTTATTCATGAATTAAAAACTATACCTCTTCATTTGGGGAAAAGATTAATGCTGATATGGCTGTAGCGATCCCTGTGGTTGATGTTCCTTCAAGTAAACTTGGAAGGCCAAGGGGAGCGCTTGCATCCAAAATCTTTATTTTTGTTACACTGCATGGATATATAAATAATATGATAAAATATATGTACGAAACTAAGCTGTTGATGCAGACTTGAATTATGTTTAAGAGTTCAAATTTTCTATATTCAATGTTTCTCAAAAAATGCCAAAAGTTTGAAGTGATTTCAAGGATAAAAAGTGGAATCCATACAACCTATTTAATATTTTAACAAAACATGATTTATTTAAAATGATAGAAACCGCATCACTAACCACAAACACAATAATTGTCAATTAAAATTGCATCATCCCAAATAATATGCATGAGAGCATGAAGCTTTTGATTGGAGACTGCCTTAAAATGGAAACTTCACTCGCACTGCATGAAACAAATTATAATTGCATTCTCATAATTTAAGTAAATAAAATAAAGTGGTCATTTGTAAATTGCCTATGGCTAATAAATATGTTTGGAACCCAGCGCATAATTTGCATTGGGCTACTCTCTCTATTACTGACTAAAAGGAACTTGTTACTCGTAGAGAACTGAGAAAGAAACTTGGGCCATTATGAAAAATTTCATCAATAGCTTTTTGTTGACCTCACTTTTGTTGAGGTTTAGTTTTCCTCCTAGGATTTAGGGTTTTAGCTTTAGGAGCTTCCCCGACGATCTTAGATTCCTAGCGGTGGACCCACCTCGTTTTAGAACGTTCGAAACCACCTCTTAACTTTTTTGGAGTCCCGGAAGAAATTCCGTACCTCTAGCTCATAGCAGGTTGGAATTGACGTTAGGAGTCCAAATTGAGTTCCCGCCGGACCTTAGGACCTTAGGACCTTAGGACAGCCTCGTGCACGTGCACATTTCTTTGCACCACCGAGCACAAATTCCTCGATCCACGGCCTCGATGCTTTCAACCACTCCTCGACGGATCAAGACCGAAGTCAGAATGTCGAGACGATCAACAACAAGCTCGAAGTTCAAGCGGGACCAGATTTGACATACTTTCTGCCCGACCGACGATGAGGTTGTCCGAACGACCTCGGATCGCGAAACGGACTACGCCGATGCGTCCGAAACGTCGATTTTAGCTGGGAAGGACACCAATTTTGATATGATTTCGTGCGGGATCGAATTTTGTCCGAATCGGCGAAAAATTAAATAAAACACTAATTAAAAAAGAAAAGAAAAGAGAAAAAAACGAAATAAAAAAAAACAACCCTATGTATCTAAACTCAAGCCTCGCTCTCACGCGCAAAGCTACGGCCCTCCCTCCCTGTTCGCGAGCCTGGGCGGAGCCCTAGAGGGCCGAAGCCTGTTCCAATTCCTCGCCGAGCTACTCCCCTCTCCTCGCGAAGCTTCAGCCTTGGTCCCCTCCTCGTACACCCCTGGCTAAAGACTTCCACGCCTCCTGCCGCTCTATCTCCACTTCCTCCATACGACCTTTGTCGCCACTTCCCCGCTCCTTGTCGCATTCAACTCGCCGTCCAGGTAAGGCCAAGGTAAGCTCTCCTCCCCTTGGCCTATTTAAACCCCACTTGGGGAGCTCTCTAGGGTTGGTTAAAAAAATTTTGTGGAGGGGAGGTGCTGCCAAAATTTCTATCCGACATTCTTGACGGGTCACTCGATTTTTCTTCGCTGGGTTGCTTGTCTGACTATTGAGGTATGGTCCCTTTGCTTCATGGCTTAGTGTTATTGTTTGGTTAGGAATTTTTGTGGCAAGATTCAGACTAGCTAGCCTTTTAGCATTTCTTTTTTTTCTCTTGTTGCAATTTATGCAACCTCTTTTCTAAAAGAAATGCAAGCTTTGTTATAAGGGAAGGTTTGATGAGAAATATTATCGTTGGATGGTCTTTGCATGATTATCATTTTGTATTCATCTAGTCTAAAAAAAAAGAGAAAAGGGAAAAAGTCGAATGGAAGAGTTTCATGCTGGCATAACTAGTAAGCATCTTAAAACTTCATAATCACTTATTTATTCTTTATTTTCACTATTTCTAGTGAAGGCATGTCAGGTACATTTGAAGTTTCTTTTTGGCATGCTTGGCTTGTTTCCAAAATCTGAAACGTTTGTAGGCATATTTCCAAAATCTGAAATGTTTGAGTCTTTGTTTTACAAAATTTAATGTGTTAGGTGGCTTGTTTGAAAAATCTGAAACTTTGCATGGCTCATTTGTAAAAATTTGAAAGCTTGGTAGCCTCTATCGTTTGAAATTTTGAAGCATGGAAGATGTTTATTTTGCGAAATATGAGGAGCCTATTTTAAAATTTGAAGTGGTTGGGTTGCGCCCGATTTTGATTTCAAAATAAAAGATGAGATTGATTCTTCATGGATTAATTTAATGCGGCTTATGGTTACTATTAGCATGCTTGGGAAGTTTTTGCTAGCTCTTTTTACTACTTCATGACTAGCCCTTCTTCTCTTTTCTATTATTCTTGCATGCTCTCTACTTTTACTTGTTGGAAAGTGAGGGCATTATACACATGTGGCTTTAGAATAGGAGCATGAAATGGAAAGCTTTAAATACTATGCCCTACACTTGCTCTGGTTATCTTACATGTTACCATGCTACATTTGAAGGTTATACATGCTTGAGATATGATGAACCTCTCTTTTACATACCACTAGTACATCTTGTTTGGAAGGTTTATCATGCTTTGCCTATGTTATTAAACATGTCTTAATGTTGAGGCTTTGCATTTTGGAGCTTGAAGAGATCCGTTTATTTTTGTAATTTTCGGATCTAGAAATGGTCACACACATAACTTCCGGAATTTGAACACATGAGCACTTTTTTCTCACTTATTTCATCAAGTATTGGCATATACAATATTCAGGCTTCGATTTTACACATGTTCCACCTTACTCTATGCGTAGAGGGATGTTTTATTTGTAGGAACTTGAAGTTTTCCTTGCATACTTGTAAAAGTTTGGAATCCCGGGTGCTCTTTTACAAAAAATCCGAAATGTATGGGGCCTTTACAAGCTTACTACTTGGATCTCTAAACATTTTCCCATCATTTGTAATTCGCAATCTATGGAAAGGTGGTTGAGGGGCTTCACACTCATGATTTCTTGCTTGATGGTGTGAATAATCTTTGTGATTTGCGTCACTTGAGATTGCTCCTAAATGCACTTTCTAGTGTTTCTGAAATTGGGAAATTAAAGTCACGGCAAGGGCTAAATGAGTTTAATGTGAAGAGTGAGAATGGTTATGGAATTGGGGAGTTGGAACATATAAGTGAGCTGCACAAATTAGAAAAAATTCACTTTCTGGAAAATATAAAGGATGCTAAGGAGGATTGCATTGCAAAATTATTTGAGGAGAAAAAAAAAACTTACAGATTTAATTTGAGGAGGGGGAATTACATTCATACCGCCCAACTTACATGTTTGCATTTGTGACGTCTAAATTGTAGTATTTACATGTATAGCACCTAATTCTTATGGGAAAGTTCACATGCAGCTCCACTCTCCTTATTGCTTGGTTTTGGGAGTCTTTTGCACGTTGCTTGGGCCTTGTTTGCAACAATGCAGGCTCGGTTTTGAGAATTATATGGTTGTGTTGGTAGCCTTTGCTCCTTGGTTTTGGCTCATATTGGGCCTCTTGGTTTTGCCCTTTTGATGTTCTCGGCTTTTGCCCTTTGAATGGGCTGGTTTCGCCCTTTTGACGTTCTCGGTTTTGCCCTTTGAATGGGCTGGTTTTGCCCTATGAATGGGCTGGTTTTTGCTCTCTTTGCTGCTATCAGTTCGCCCCTTTTGGTGGGCTCGGGTTCTCTTTACGTTGGAACCACGCTTTAATTTTTGAGGAGCTTGTGTTATAACATTTGAGGAGTTCAAATTACAATATTTGTTGGGTCTGTATCTACGACATTTGTGACCGCAGCTTTAGCGTTTGTGTCGGAATTTGGTGTTGGCCTTACAAAGTTGTTTCTTCTGGTTAGGTTAGCCTCCTCTAGCATTGGTTTAGAGCTTAGGGATTTAGTCAATGGCTTTATGTCCGTTCTTGTTCTTTACTGCCGTTATTTGGGAAAGAGAGTGTTTTCCCCTAGGGGTCCAGTCCTCGTCCTCTCCGAGAGCGTCGATGTTTCTTTAGGATTTTTGTAGGTCGTGTAAGGACGGTCGGGAGACTGGGGTGACTTACTTGCTTCGACTGATGTTGGAAATCAGTTCACCTCTTTTAAGGGGATTGTGTTAGGTGGACTGTTTTCCTCTCTTTCTTTGCCTTGTTCCCTCGTCCCTTGTTTTCTCCTTGCTTCATGCGCTAACGCCCGCACCTACAGGGACGCGTAGTAGTGCATATATAGCCTCTTTAAGCTATATGTGAGGCCATCAGCTAGTGCTGTAAGTAGGGTGGTTGGGGTTAGAACAATGATAATAATGCTTATGGGTGCTTAAAAAAGAGGGTTTAGAATAGTATCCCTTTTGCCAATGCGTAAAATCTTCGTTGGAGTCGCGGCATGGGACCGACGATACTATTCGCCAATTCTTGGCGAGACTGTTGCCACCAATACCCTTAAAATGTTAGTAGTCCTAGTTCGATTATGGTGGTTAGCCTGTGGACTGTACTATTTTATAAAAATAAAAATATATACTTTTGAAACAAAATTTCCGTCCGCGACAAAAATTACTTTTCACCTATGAATTTATATGCATGCAAATTGAAATGAATGAAAAGTAGTAAAGGTCCACGGTTAATTACTCGAGTCGAGGTTAGGACTACCCTCTGTAAGGTATCGGTCCGGTAGCTCTTGTCCAAGATTGAGAAGCACACAGTCAAGCTCTGAGTCCTCCCTGTCACCATGCTTACGGTCCTTTTCAGATGCCCCATGGCTTTCTTACGGTTCGCGGTGAGTTTAGCGAGACATCTGTGAGTTTCTTCTTTTAGTGTTTTTTTCGTGGTTTTCACTGCGACCCTTTCGTGTTTGTTCGCGATTTTCTTCGAGGTTTTTCTACGAGATTTCCGTCTTCTTTCTCGGTTTTCTTTGTTTTGTTTCGCCTTTCTTTCGGGTTTCTTTTTCTTCCTTTCACATTTTCTTTCGCATTTACCGCCGGGTTTTGCACCTCACTTTTCCTGCACGCACGGTAGTACACTCACCTAGTCAGGTTCTTTTTGCCACGTTCACTTTAGTTCTTTTCTGTTTCTGCGCTAACACTTTTCTTGCAGGAAATAAAATGAAAATAAAAATGCTAGTAGGTGATAATGCATGCCAGGTAACCAGCATTTACGGTACACTCATGGTATTGTCGCTTCTTTTCTTTACCGTACTGCACCTTTACTTTTCTACACTGTACTGCATGCTTTACTTCTCTTAGCACCTACCCCTGTTTAGTATAGTACGTTCTACTGTAGTATACCTGTTTAGCATAGTCTACTTGTGATGTTCACTTACTACAGCATGTCTTGTGACGCATGTTTTCCTATTACTCATGTATAGCATGTTTCTTTTGTCAAGTCTCCTGCTTAGTGTAGCATGTCTTGCTTCTTCTAGTACTCCTGCTTGCCTGTTGTTCATGTTACTGTTGTTTACACTCCTGTTAGTTTAGCATGTTTGTAAATACTTGTTTCCTCGTCGTCACACTTTACGGTCGCGCAACACTTAAACACACTTGTATAGGATGTTTAGGAGAACTCGACCATAGAGCCACCTGATTTGATTTTATGACTTGCCACCCTAGAAAACTTAACCTCGTCACAGCAAGGAGCTTGGAGTAGATTCCAGGGGCAGCTCGTTCAAGATCATTCCTTAGTCTAAATAACAAATCTTAGGATTTTGAGGTTGTCCGTCTAATGCGACATAAATCCTCACCCGTTCTTTTAGGCCTTTACATAGTCTTGCTGTGCAATATAAGCCCTAACTCGCTTACGATTCCGAGGTCGTCGTCCGGTACGGCATAAATCCTCCTATCTTTAGGTTATTTGCATAATCAGTGATCATGTAAATGTAATTCACATAATTAATTGACAGGATTGAAACTTAAATAAATTCATTTCCAAAATTTAAAGCTCAACCGTAGGATAGTCTGGGAAGTCATCGAGGTCCTCCTCGAGGTCTGTGACGTCCGCTACCACTCTTTCCTTTGATTCTGGAAATAACTGTTCCACATTGCGCCTTTCACCTATTGAATTTCCTATTATCACACTTCGTTGAAAACCCTACCTTTTAATTTCATGAAGATGAAACCACCGATCTAAATCGAGAGTTCTCTCGGGTGACTTCGGTCATTTGAGGGTAATTGACTATATGAGACATTGCTATAAGGAGGCTTTAAAGACCCCAGATAATATAAACCTTATTTAATTTTTTTTGTATTAAATAGGGGAATTTGTCGGTCCACATAAAGGTTCGCGGACCAGAACGGATGTCATGAATTCTGTAGTTTATTTGATCGAGCGATATCGTTCAGTAGGGTGTTTATTCTTCGGAACAGATGCGTTACTTGCGATATTATGCTCGTTCATTCAAACTGCTAAACGAATGAGATCCGTCCATTCTCATATTTTAAAATTTAAAATTTAAAATTTTACTTTCAAAAATCAATATATATATTAAATTAAATTTTAAAGCTTTTCAGCGGCCGACACTTTTGCATTTATACTAGGAGGGGAATGGAACTGAGGATGCCTACTATCATACCCTAGAAACATGGCTGTGCATTGAACAAATTTATATTAGGCACCATCCGCACTTTGGACCTCACACTTCATTGCAGCCTGGTAGTTCCCATGCCACAGATGTTCCGCCTTTGGCTGTGAACTCTCCCGTGCATGACAACGAACGTGTTATAAAATTTATCCTAAGATCTATAATATCAAATCTTCCCCGTTATTATATGAATTACAGGGATCATGCAAAGTTGAGTAGCCTGGGTAATGAACTAATGCAAGAAGAGTGCTTCAGAGAGAGCCTGAGCTCTTGTACCATACCTTCCCTCTTTACTCCTGAAAATGATGGCAGTAATGCATGCTCATTGATAGTATGGCTATCAATAAGATTACCATCAACTATAGATTCTCCATTGCACAACCTGATGATATGTTAGATCATGTTATCGACTTCGTTTTCAACTACAAAACTGATTTACTATGCGACTACCACCAAATAAGGACCCCTACTAGTTGAGAGTATTTTTTTTTTAACTTCCTGATAGCCTTATCTTAAGCTAGGTTGTAAAGCCTTTCATATGAAAGTTATTGGTCGTCTACTTCGATAACATTGATCTATAGCATAACAGAGACTTCTTACGTAGAATAAGTCCACAAAAACTCCCTAAACTCTAGGCCCTAGAAAAATTCATTATTTATGGATTAACCACCACCATTTCTTATGTTCATACCTTTTAATGCCCTTGTGACTTTTTATAGTCATTTCAATAAAGACATTAGTACCTTCATGGCATCTTTTATAGATATCCTCTATAAAGAAATTAAATTGGACATCGTCAACAAAATCAGACATTCAAGTGAAGGACATGATGACAAAGTCCCTTGTCATGCGCCTTACTGACTTAACATAGCCAAGATGGTCATCCAATTACTTAACTAGAGTGAGAAATTAACGGCATAGCAACTTAATTGCCTAAAATATTGTTAAGTTCTATTCGTTATGACATCGCATCACTAGCAACATTGCTTCTGCTCAAGAAGTTTATCTCTATCCAATCATAAACCATGAAGTACCGTTCTTCAAGAATTCTGCTTTCGTGTTACGCCATCACAAGGTCATAAATAGCAAATATTGAGAATCCTATTAGGACCTTTAAGCTTACCTAATGCTTATGATTTATGCTATCAATTCTTTCCACATTTGCATTTCTTTATTTCTAACTGCTCAGAGCGTACAAGATCTCATCCCTACGAAAATGCATTTATTTCTCGTCAATAACTTTGAAAATATCAACTCTCTCATTAGCTCACAATAACAATATTTGGAAGTGTTAAATTATGGGCGCTAAATTTCTATAATGGAATTAATTCCCTATAGTTTACATGTCTAAACCATTATTTTTTCTTTGGCATTTCTTGTTTTACTATATTCTAGTATGCTAGGTCATTTATAGTTGTGTGGTCTCCTGTCACAACAATATGCTTTCTACACCTTGATCTTTTCTTGTATTTTAGGATTACTTCCAACAGCATTCTTTCTTGAAGTGTTGTCTGCTATATTATTATATAAACATAATATTTCAGCTGTTATTTACCATGAAAAATAGAAGAAATTCCTCTTCTTCTCTTCATCTCCTCATTTCAACATGATCATAAAGCTTTTTCTCTACTAAAAGTGAAGGGAAACAATTATAAGCATGTCTTTCTTGGGTGAAGCAAAAAAGATGGGGAAATGGTTGGTTTATCCTCCTCTTCTCCAAGCCTCAATTAATTGCATTGCAGCGTTGGATCATTCTAGTATTCAAAATACTTCCTAGGATTTGAATGGAAAAAATGTCTTCCAACCATCCAAATGGTCGTAGAAGGCATGAGTAAAATTGGGTATCTTTATGATATAATAAGAAACTTGAGCCAACAAATCCCCTCTTCAGAATAGGAACACTAACAATGTTTTGTAATGTCATGGCTCAGCAAATCAATGGGAGAACATATTGGCTCTGTAAATTTGGTTCACAACAAAGCAGAGAACATTTAAGAAAAGTTCAAGATGGCTTTCTCTGAACATGAAAGTTTTGCACAACTCAATAACTTAAGATTATGATCAAGATCTCAAGCAAGGGAGCATGAGCCACGGAATATTATACCATTCTTATTAGAATTTGGCAAGAGCTAAATATTCTGATGCCAACATACTAGTGAGGAGAATGTGTGGGCAAGTACATGAACCTAGTTTAGAAAATTAGAACCTACAATTTCCAATCAACCACAACAAAGAACTTAGAGGCTGTGTGGTTTACTGTAACAGAAATGTAGTGTAAAATTAATGTAATGTATTTGGAATACTTTGAATTTGTTTGGTTTAAGTGTAAAATAAATATAGAGCTTCACATTTTCTTGTTTGGTTTGAAAAAAAAAAATGAAATCAAACTAAAATACATGAGAAGAAGGTGATGGCGGTGGCCCCGAGGGGGCGGGCTGCAAGGGTACGTGGCAGTATCGGGCAATGGGGTGGTAATGGCGAGTAGTGGTCGGCCATTGTTGGTGGCCAGCGAGTAGTTGCCGAAGCTGGCGGACTGTAGGCAAAGGCTATGGAGGCCACCTAGTAGTGGAAGGGGCGGCGGGCATTAACATTGGCAGCCAGCAGAGGCGAGCAACACAGAAGTGAGTCCCCCTATCCTCTCACTCGATCTGAATCTTTCTTTACCCGTGCCGGAAAACAAGATTCAATCAAGTAAAGAGATCATCTATACATCCAAGCGACGTTTCATAATTTTAAGTTATTAATTATATTTAAATTACCTTACAATGTTTCTCCCTTAATCATCCAGAACGAGAACTACCCTAAATTTAGTTTCAGTTATCATCAATAGAGTTAGAATAATATATATATATATATATATATATATATATATATATATATATATATATATATTTTTTTTTTTTGGAAAGAAGCGTCTCGTGGCTCCCTACGCGTTAATAATAAAAAGGTGATACAAATGTGGGAGGGCGAAAAGATCCCCATATATATATATATATAATGTTTGTTTAAACTTTCCATCATAAGATATGTTAATTTAGAATCAAAATCCCATTACCAAAGCCTATAAAACAAGCCATGCCGCTTGATCTAACTTTAAGACAACACCCACTTTAGCTCGCTTGAATTGGGATGTTTCACAACAGAGAAAGAGTTCATTCTTCGCACGCTTGTCGGCCGCTGAAAAGCTGAAGTGCGTCTTCGATTTAATTTAATGTATATATATATTAGTTTTGAAAGTAAAATTTTGAATTTTAAAATATGAGAGTGAGAATGGACGGATCTCATTCGTTTAGCAGTTTGAATAAACGAGCGTAATATCGCAAGTAACGCATCTATTCCGAAGAATAGACACCCTTACTTGACAATATCGCTCGATCAAACGAACTACAAAATTCATAACATCCGTTCTGGCCTGCGAACCTTTATGTGGACCGACAAATTCTACATTTAATACAAAAAGAATTAAATAGGGTTTATATTATCTGGGTCTTTAAAGCTCTCTATAGATGCGAGCCTCATAGTCGATTACTCCTCGAATGATCGAAATCACTCGAGAGAACTCTCGATTTAGATCGGGGGTTTCGTCTTCGATGAAATCGAAAGGTAGGGTTTTCGACGAAGTGTAGCAAGAGGAAATCCAACAGGTGAAAGGCGCAATGTGGAACAGTTATTTCCAGAGTCAAAGGAAAGAGAGGTAGGGGACGTCACAGATTTCGAGGAGGACCTTGATGACTTCCCAGACTATCCTAATGTTGGGCTTTAAATTTTGGAAGTGAATTTATTTAGTTTCAATTTTGTCGATTAATTATAGGAATTACATTTACATAATCACGTAATTATGCAAATAACCTGGAAAGTAGGAGGATTTATGCCGTATCGGACGACGACCTCGGAATCCTAAGCGAGTTAGGGCTTATATTGCACAACAAGGCTGTGCAAAGGCCTAAAAGAACATGTGAGGGTTTATGTCGCACTAGTGCGGACTACCTCGAAGTCACTATGGCTTATTATTTAAGCTAAAGAACGGTTTCGTTGATGTCGACACGTATTTTCTTGAAGAAGATGATCACGTCTTGCCACACGTGCTCTCTAGGTCCAAGTCGTAGCAAGATCGCGGAGTTAAATTTAAAGTTTAGGTTAAAGTGGACATGCGAATTGTTTTATTTTATTTTTATTATCACTTTTATTGCAAGAGTGAGTGTGTGCAAGTGATGACGAGCGTAGCGATAAAAGAAAGCGAGAAAACAAGTAAGCTAGGAACATGCTTATAGTGAACATGCTTATCGCTAAAAAGGAGTAATCCGAAGAAAAGTAAAGCATGCTACTACGGGTATGTCTGTTGAAAAAGTGAAACATCTTATATCTTAGCGAGGAGCGAGTCATTAGAAAAGTAAAACATCTTCTGCTGATAAAGGAAAGAAGTAGAAAAATGCTTGCAAGTGTACAGTAGGCGATGATTACCGCAGTGTATCGTTACGCATTTATTGTTTTCGTTTTATTGTTTCTACGGAAAATGCATTAGTGCGAAGAAAGACGAGTAAACGTAGTAGGAAAGACACTAAGCAAATGGGGGTACTACCGTACGTGCAAGAAAAACGAAGTGTGAAACCCGGCGGTAAATCGGAAAGAAAGACGACAGGAGAACAAAGAAAATCGTGAAAGAAAACAAAGAAAATCGAGAAAGAAAGAAAAGAGCTTCCATGGAAGACTTCGAATAAAACCACGAACGAAAACAAACAAAGTCGTAGTGAAAACCGCAAAACATCGAAAGAAGAAACTCACAGGTGTCCCGCTAAACTCACGGCGAACCGTAGGAAATCTATGGGGCATGCGGAAAGGGCCGTAAGCGCGGTGGTGTTAAGGACTCGGAATCGTGCTATATGTCCCACTCCAAGTGCTCGACCAGCTGGACCGACTTTCTGCGAGAAGCGACCTAATCCGACTCGAGTAGCCGACCAGTGGACCTTTGTGAATTTTCACACATTTCATTTTGGGTTCGCGTACGCAAGTAAAAGTCAGTAAGTAAGTAGGATCGTGTCGTGGTGGAGGTAATTTTGTATTTTTCAATTGTATGTATTTTTGTTTTGGAATATTTTAGTCCACGGAGTTGGCTACCTCTAATCGGACTGAGATCGTTAACATCTTTAGGCACGTCGACGGTAGAAACCCCGAGGACGGGCGAATAGTGCGCGTGATTCTCGCTCTACTCTGCTGCAGTCTCCGAGTCGAGCGACGCCATTCTATGATTCTCTCGTAGCCTTCCCTATGCGAGTATTATCGCGTGTCACCACCACACTTACGGCTGCTGGCATGGCCCCATATATAACCCGAAAGGGTTATATGTGCACACCTACACGTCCCCTGTAGGTGCGGACATTGAGCGAGAAACGAGGAGAAAAACAAGGACGAGGAAACAAGGAAAGAAAGAGGGAAAGCGGCCCACCTAACACAATTTTGTAAAAAAAAAAAAGAAGTGAACTCGTTTCCAATAGATCGAAACAAGTAAGTCATCCCGAACTCCCGACCGTCCTTACACAACCTATAAAAGGACGCAAAGGCACGTCGGCGCTCTCGGAGAGGATGAGGACTAGGCACTCGAGAACACCCCTTTCCCTAAACGACAGCTGTAAAAGCATGAAAACAGACATAAAGGTATTGACCAAGCCCTGGACTCTAGACCACTACTCGGGATTCCTCCAAACTCCAAGTACCCGCATTAATTTTCAATTCCTGAAATACAGACTCCCCCAGTAGGCTCACCTACGGGCTCGGGACTCAAGCTATAGCAATAGGAGAATCGATAAACTTCAATACATAAGAGAGTGAATGGACAAGCCCATGAGCCACCAAACTAGCATCAATTCCACCAAATGAAACTTTTAATAAATATTTCAAGTGTCGAGCTCAATTTATTTCCTACAAGTAAATCAGGAGACACTTCCAAATTCATTCGATCAATTTCATAGACAAGTATACAAGAAGCAAAACCACCATCACATCAATCACCCCACCCAGGCTCTCGGCCAAGGCCACAAACAGGAGAGAAGGCTCACGGCCAAGCCCCAACAAAAGGGCGACAAGAGGTAAAGTCCCCACGATTTGAATCACCACAATGAGGCTCGCGGCGAGCCCCCAACAAACCTTCCACATTAATCTCAACTCATCACGAGTGCATAAGAATAAATCCACTAGCGAACCAAGTAGTTCAGCCCACCTATAGCTTAAACAAAGCACAAACCCGAGCCAAGTAGAGACCCATACTCGAACCGTTCAAAGGCTGCACCGGGGGAGGCTGCAGGAATAGCAGGAACCAAAACCGAACCCCAACATGTCGTGGGGACAGCTGCTAGGCAGCAGCAAGACAAAACAACAAAAGGGTCCTCAATTCAAGTACTATAGAGGGTAACGGTGCCGCAGAGCGACAGAAACACAAATACAAAAGCGAGTCCTCAGTCCGCTGAAGGGACTGGTCAGAGAGCGAGCAAGAACACAAAATCGAGCCCCTTTCAAGTGCAGTGAGGCTAGCTGCAGGAGCAGCAAGAACACAAAACCGAGCAAGATTAGGCCCCAACCCGAGCCACTATATGACTAGGATCAAGCCCAGCATCAAGCCAATAAAAAGAATCGAAAGCCGAGCCCCAAAAGCGCTAGGGGCAGCTGCTAGGCGACAATAAACGAAACAAAACGAGTCCCCATTTCAAGTGCTAAAGGGGACGGCCATAATACATCAAAAACAAGCTCTCGGGTAGGGGCTAAACAAGCAAAACCGAGCCCCTCAAATGAAGCCAAAATGAATCCTTTAAAGCCTTAAAACAAGGGCGAGCAATCATACATCAAGAAAGGGCTCTCGGGTAGAGCTAAAATGAGCCAAATGAGATTTCACAAAACCCCCAAAATCCACCCCAATGTAAAAATAAATCCGAGGCCATCAAGTTAAGCACGAAGCTAAAGCTAAAACACCTCCAAACGTTCAATACATCAACACATAGAGCCGCCACACGTTTAAGATGAGGATATACATGAGGCTCCTCAAAATTAAATTATAACTTCCCTCTAGCATGCCATTTTGATAAAGAAAGCCATAAGGAGCAAAACCGAGCCCCCACACATGTGTGTCACAAAGCTAAATAAATTCTTTTATAGTTTATGCTAGAGAGAAAGTAAGAAAAAGGGGCTTAGAATGCATGCCCCAACATGCTAAAAAAAAGGCTAATACTTTGCCTTAAACACATCTTCCATGCTTCAAATAATATAAAAGAGAGAGAGGAGCCAATGCCATGCCCTATTTCCACCTTTTAAGCAAATAACCAAACCTATATTTTTAGAATAGGCTCACATTTTCAATCCCAACATGCTTCAAGCCCAAAATAAACCATAACGACAAGTTATAAGTACGCTAACAAGAAGAGAAAAGCAACAAATATTCCAGCTAATTAGGTTAGAAATGATTCCATAACATGCCAGTGCCCAGCCGAGGGGCTAAACAGGGAGAAACACGCCAAAGCCGCAGGAGATCAAAGTGTCGCAGCTAGGGGCCGAAGCTCGGCAGCAGGAGCAGGAGTCGAGCAGGAGATCACGCGAGGTGACCCTCGCGCAGGATAACACTCGAGAAGGTATGGGGAGAACCACGCGCGACTCGAGAGGGCAACGGCTACAAGGAAGAGGCACGCTCGAGCGCGCGAGAAGCAGGGAACGGGAGCCCCCATCGAACGAGCGAGAGAGACGACCGACCGATCGAACGGGTAGGGATTAGGGCTTAGGATAGATTAAATAGGTTTAAAAATATATATATATTATTAATTTTATTAAAAACACGCCCAAAATCGCAATTTCGCTCCGGCGAGCGATCGTCGCAAATCAAATATCAATTTTAGGCGAAACGACGTTCGGACGCAACGGCGCGATCCGTTTCGTCATCCGAGGTCGCGTCGAAAGTGCGTCGAATCTGGCATTTTCGAAATTCGACTCGACGTTGGTCGTCCGGCGGTTCCGGCTCAATCTTGACCCGTTGCGAGGTGGTTGAAAGCGTCGAGGTTGTGGTCAGAGGAATTTGTGCTCGGTGGTGCAGGAAACGTGCACGAGGCTGTCCTAAGGTCCGGTGGTCCTATAGGAACTCAATTTGGACTCCTAACGTTAATTCCAACCTGCTATGAGCTAGAGGTACGGAATTTCGTCCGGGATTCCAAAAGAGTGACGAGGTGGCTTCGAGCAAACTAAAACGAGGTAGGTCCATTGCTAAGAATCTAAGATCGTCGGGGGAGCTCCTAAAGCTAGAACCCTAAATCCTAGGAGGAAAACTAAACCTCGACAAAAGTGAGGTCAACAACGCTTGACTATTCTTTGCCACCCATTTTTCTTCCACTAAATCATTTATTAATTCAAGCCAAACAAATTAATTTGTCAACATACATTAAAATATAATTTTCTACCACTATCAAAACTATAAAGTTTCTATCATTAACACAACTGCCTCACTGGTGACTTATGCCACTTGATGGGAAAACATATCATTCATTGCAACTATTCACGCAGAACGGATTTATTTTAATGTGACATTGTTTCCAATTCCATTTTCAAACTTCAAGAATAGACTCGTTACAAAACAAGCGGTAAACAAGAGTTCTTAAAAGATTATTCATCCAAAAAATGTTTTTTCCAGGAAGGTAGATTCAAACAGCAACAAAAAAAAAGATGTCATCTAACATTATAAGCTTTGCAGCGTTAAAATATGCAAATTGCACTGTTGAAGAAAGAAAACTAATCATGTCATCCTGTACACAAAGCTCTTTTCATTCAGACAATACATTATTATCAACATTATTGCCAGGCAATACTTTATAAGAGGCATTTACATACATAGCACACAATTCTTCCGTATTTACATCTCACACCTAAACTTTCATATTTACACACATAGCAGTCAAATCTTTAATATCACATTAAAAATTACACTATTACTAGTAAAAAATGAAATACTCCTTTTCATGCATAGTTTCTTAAATACCAAACTGCAATGTGTGTACATCTGAAAGTTTAAATCTGAGATATGAAGGAAAAAAGACAGTTGAATCCTTGAACATATCTATAAAAGCAAAAAAGGAAAAAAGAAATGTAAAATACCTCTCCAAATCATAGACACGAATGGTTACATTACGGATGTCACCAATAGCATCCCCACTGGCTAATCGTGTTGATGAATCATTAAGAGCAACCATTGGAAGTACACGTGCAATTTCCTTTAGAGCAAGTATGGAGCTTTTAAGGCAAGCTTTACGCATAATTACATTACTGGGATCCATAGTTTGCAGCACAAAGTTCACAACCTGCAAATTTACTTTATGTTTTCAGAGGCTCAGTTGTGATATTTATTGTATTACAAGGAAATAAAGCATAACCCTTTTCATGCAAATAAATTTTTCAAACAAATTTCAATACCGAAGTTAACTCAAATCACAACAGAAAAATAAATAATATTACTAAAAAAAAATAAACGGTTACAACCAACAAATTTGAAACGCAACAATGCAGGGACACATATGGTTGCTGTCCTGGATGGTGACGGTGAGAAGTTTGGGCTGGGTAGCGGCGGAACAGCAGGAAGGCGGTCTTCTCTAGCTGTCGTGGGCGGTGGTGGCACAGTGGGACGGCTAGAAGAGCAGGAACAAGGCTAGAAAGAACGGATTGGGCGGTAGCAATGCAAGAAGAGAGGGGGAGGCTTTTGACAGACTGGAGGCTGCAGGAAAACAGCAAGGCCAATTGGGTTTCTGGGTGGCGGCGGTGGTATAGGATGGTGTGACAGCGGCGTCAGCGATGTTGGTGGGCTTGAACTGCTTGGGCAGCGAAGCGGGGGAGAGGAGAAGGCAATGGTGATCGCTGGTGCTGCAAGAAAGAGCAACCGGAATGCTGTCCTAGATGGCTGCAGCAATGAAAAGCGGCCTCGAGCGACGTGATGGAAGATAAACACCACCTTAGGAGAGAGATACAGCCATAACACCACCCAGTCCCTAAATACAACCCTCGAAAGGAAAACGGACACATGCGGCTGTCCGGAGAGAAAATATGAGGCCAAAGCAACCAATCCAAACCATAACGCACACATATATAAAGATGACTAAAAAGAAATGAAGGATAATAAGAAAGATATTATAAAAAGAAGGAAAATGCAGCTTGTGATCCTTTTACCGCACTCACGGGAGTCATGGTATCCCACATCCCGTGCAGGAGGCGCACCTGCAACGTGCCCCACATCCCGTGCAGGAGACGCACATGCTTAAGTCTTCCGAGGTTAGGGGAGCTTCAACCACATCCATCGAAGCTTCTGTCTCCTCATAGTATGACGTCGGATCGGTCATGTTGAAAGGGGTAGAAATGTAGAAATCTCCCAAAAGTCAATTATGTAGGCAATGCCAATTCAAAGCATATCTTGATAGAATAAGTATCAATTCTTTCTTGGCACAACTTGGGCTAGGGCTATATAACGACGTATATTCCTGCAATGTAAATCTCGAGCCCTTGATCTGAAACCTACTCTTTCCCCTTCTTATAGTCAGTGGAATGTAGCAAATAAACAAGTATGTGAGAAATCAACTCTATGATGTAACTATGACAGGCTGTGCCACTCTCACCAGCAACCACACAGGAGATGTATCTTCTTCTCTGACAGGACATGGATCCCATTGAAGAATTTTTTCCCCCATCAAGCTCTTAAGAAAATTTTCAAAGTTGTGGTTCATCCCTCTTATCTGGAAGTCTAATGGTAGGTACACTGCTAAACTAAATTTAATATCAGAATACCTCCATATAATTTCCCTTAAGTAACTCAAAATCTTCCATTTTTGACGAGTTGGACCTCCCTTAGTAGAGGCAACTCGGGATGTAGTCTATATATTTGAAAAGTTGGAAATCTTCTTGTCTAAAGTTTTTGAGTGTTTGGGGTCAGTTTCTCGGACTTAGGACCGTCATGGACCACCAAATGTGAATTTTGTTGGAGTCTCCCTAATGGCATCAGCTTGAAGTACATGCTTTTCTACCTCATCAATTAGAATCTCATCCCTCCCTTTTGTTTCCTCACATTTTCCAGTGTCTACTATGGCATTGCCCCTTTCTTCAATAGTTCCATGCTTAGTAAAATATATTATCCCTCTATTTGTGCAATATGCTTCAATATGCCCAATTCGTAGCACTTGGAACACGTACTGGCTGGGATGGATGTGAAAATGCGGATTGGCACCCTTTGTCCTTAACTCTGAATAGTGTCTCCTCAGGCGAGGTCCGCTTGGATGTTCCCCTGGATGTACTATGTCTGTAAGATCCTAGAGTTGAGCCCTACATGTAAAATGTGATGGTCTTCAGGCAATGTGATCTCTCCAGTTCTGAAGCTAGGATCCTAATATCCGGTCTATAGTGAGCTGGTAGGAACTGGCGCTACATCTACCATTTCATCTTGGACCAGGTCGTAATTGTCTTTTCCCTCACGCTGTCGTAGGTATTTCAAATTTTGCCACCAAAATAATGCACTTTTGTTTAACTTACTGGCAACTAGCTTCACCATTTCGTCCAGTGGTGTCTTGGCACTCAAAAATAAATTCCAAAGTTTAGAGCTACTTGACCCGTATGGATCCATGTGGTCATCGAAATATAGCAAATCCACATTTACTTCAAAATTCTGACTCCTCAAATATTTCAGGTCATATCTTCAAGGTAGAGATCCTTCATCCCTAGAATTAACATGGTGGAAGAAATTCGCTCCATTCCATTGATCTAGCAAGTGACTGTTTTGGCTACGGGTCATCTATTAGGATTGCCTCCTCTCAAAGGTGGTAGACCTCTGTTGTAGTTGGTAGATTTCCCACTACATGTACTTCTTAGAAATCTCTGGGAGACCTCTTTGAGAATTTCTCATATACGACATCATGTACATTCCCTCGATTAAGCTTCTGGTGATTATCTCTCTGGCGACATGGCTTTGGATGTGACTAGGTGTAAGGAGGAAGGGGTGATTTAGGGTGACAGAAAAATTTTTGGTAGAGATAGTTTTATGACGGATGCTAGAAACCCCAGGATGGGACTAGGGTTAAGTTAATTCTGCTACTAAATGATACCAGAGTTCACCCAAACAACATCAAAATAATAAAAATTATCACTAAAAACAAATAAACGGTCACAAAAAACACAGTTGAAAATGAAAAATACAATAACACAACACAAGCAAGCACCACTAAAGTGTATCTCAAGAGTGATGGAGGTGGGCTAGGTGGATCGGAATGGCTGGCAGGCGTGGCGGCAGCAAAGAAATGCTGGTAGCAGTGAGGGGGAGGTGCGAAAATTCAGGGGCAACACATATGGTTGCTGTCCAAGATGGTGGCACCGAAGAGTTGGGGTGGGTAGCGACGGGACAGCAGGATGGCGGTGTTCCCTGGCTGTCCTGGGCGATAGCGACACGATGGGAGGGCTGGAACAGCAGGAAAAAGGCTGGAAAGGGGCAATTTGGGCAGCAGCAATGCCGAAAAGGGAGGGGAGGATGTTTGGCAACTGGAGGCTGAAGGAAACAACAAGGTGAAGGGTTTCTGGGCAGCAGCAATGGTGTAGGATGGTGGGACAACAGCGGCAGCAATGTTGGTGAGCTAGAACGGCTTGGGTACTGAAGTGGAAGGGAGGATAAGGCAATAGAGATGGTTGAAATTGCAGAAAACAACATTCAAATCCTGGTGGTTTCTTAAATGAAGGGCGGCTGGGAGCGATTTTGCAAGGATGTGGAAGGGTATATGGAAGATATACACCATTTCGGGAGAGAGATATAGACGAAGTATTACCCAACCCTCGAAGGGAAAACAGGCGCCAACAACTGTCCTGATAATCTGAGCCCAAACTCTAAACACACATAGATAGAAAAGGATGAAAATGTAATAAAGAATAATAGAAAAGAAATCATAAAAAGAAGGAAAATACGGCTTGTCACACGTCTCCTGTCTCCTGTCTCCTGAGCTAGCAAAAAGCGCGGTCACACGACGTCCCGTGCGAGAGGTGCACTTGTGCTGTGTCCCGCGTCCTATGTGTTCTATTGATGGTTAACGGCATTGCTTAAAACGATGTGGAAAGAATCTAATCACTGAAATGATTTCTTCAAAATTAGTTCAATAGTAAAGATCGGGTTTCTTGAAGTATTTCTTGGAGATTGAGGTATAAGGAGCAATGGTATATTTTTATCTCAATGGAAGTATGTGTTGAATTTGTTAGCACAACTTGAAAAATTAGGAGTCAAACCATGCAGTAAGTTGATGCTTCCTAATCAACAACTTATCAAACATGGAAAGCCCTTTGATGTTCCTGAACAGTATAGAAAACTAGTGGAAAAATTAAACTACCTCACAGTAACTCGGCCTGACATGGTGTATTCAATGAGCACTATAAGTCAGTTTATGTCTTCCGCTACAATCAACATTAGTCAACTTTGGAAGAAATAATATGTTACCTCAAGAGAGCTCCTGGAAAAGTAATTTTATATCAGGATCATAGGCATAAAAGAACTGAATGTTCCTTTGATGCAGATTGGGCAAGTTCAAGATTGATCGAAGATCCATTACTGGATAGTATCTTTGTTGGTGGCAAGTTGGTTTCATAGAAGAGTAGAAACAGAATGTAGTTTTGCGGTCTAGTGTTAAATCTGAGTATCAAGAAATGGCACAAGATTTGAGTAAACTAATGTGGGTTTCCGAACTCTTGACCACTGAATTTTAATATGACAGTTCCAACAAAGCTATGGTGTGATTACCAAGCTGCAATGCATATAACCTCAAACCCTGTCTTTTATTTACGAACAAAGCACATTGAGATGGACTGTCACTTTGTTCACAAAAAAATTCAGCATAATCTAATTTCTACAGCTCATGTAGAGGCTAGGAAACAACTAGTGGATATCTTCACAAAGGCTCTCAATAGAGTTAGGGTCACTAATATTTATAACAAGCCGGCCATGATAAAGTTTTCTGCTCCGACTTGAGAGGAAGTGTTATGGAAAGTAGAATATCTGAACATTGAATATTAGAAAGCTTGTATATTAGGAAATTGATATTATGCAACCTAATTAGAGATTTAATTACATAATATTTTCTATACAGAGTTATCCCTAATCTAGAGAGTTGGGACAGTGTATAAGTATTTACATATTTTCAATTGGGAAGATTCAGCACAGAACCCACTAAGGCTCCCCAATGCACTAAAACCACCCTATGATTTGTGCATTCTAGGAATTACAAAATAATGATATTACATAAATCGCCATTATTGGTTTTGTATTTTGATGAAAAAATAACTCAAACTTATCTCATAAGTCACAAGTGAGTAACAATTAGTTAGTGGTAAACACGAAAGTGGTTATGATTTGTGTATTCTAGGAATTACAAAATAATGATATTACACAAAATCGCCATTATTGGTTTTGTATTTTGATGAAAAAATAACTCAAACTTATCTCATAAGTCACAAGTGAGTAACAATTAGTTAGTGGTAAACACGAAAGTGGTTTTATATTTTCATATCATGCCATAAGAGATCATTTGAAGGAGTTCACTAAGATAAGACCAACAAAAAGTACAAAAGGTTGTTTGAGCTTTGGCGTTCATTACTATGTATCACTGTGAAGTTTGCCTTTTGTTCTCTGAAATTGATTTAAAATTATAAAATGTGACACATTTCTCATAGCCACCACAAGTTAGTATTGTCCTATGTGTTATATGTTACATAATTAAATTATCATGGAGGCTGATGATGGTTTCATTCTTTTGAAGGATGGGCGGGCAATAAGACGAATCCTAGTTTGCAGGATGAACGAATTAAAGATAACTCATTGAAGTGGTTGAAAAAAAAGGACCGAATTGCCAATGACATTTATAATCATATGAACTAACTTGACTATTAACAGAAAACTTTGATTTTGAGAGGGATTTCTAGTCTTTGTATAAAAAAAATTGCCTCAGAGATAGATTTCTACTGATTTTTATGTTGAGCGGTACATTTTATTAGACAGAAATTTATTGATTTTTTGTGCAGAGTGTAGATATTTTTTTGTGATAGAAATTTATTGATCTTTTTTTTTGTCAGTTGTACATACTTTTTGGTGATAGAAACATCTGTTCTCTAAGCTGACTGTGCATATTTGCGTTGCCATTAAATTTTCTTTAGGACAAATAAAATCAATTCATCCCAATGTCACATCTACTTTGAAAACTAAAAAAAGAATTTTTATGGAATTAAAAACCCAAATGGATTGCTAGGCTTCTTTAAAATAATGTGTGTGCGTTGACTCAAATATAACCAAGTGATCAAGGCTTCAAAAATGCTATTGACCAAAGATGCCGTTTAAAAACTGAAACAGAATTTTGGAACTGAGAACGCACCCGAGTAACATAAGGATCAGGCTTGACATCAAAAAGTTGCATGGAGTCATATTCATGTTTTCTCCTTCGAGAACTTGGTAGATTATAGCCCGAGTTGGAGAAACCTAAGCTTAAAGTGTGAATCTCAATTACAACAACAACATGCTCTATTGAAATTTTACTCAAGAAACTTCATGAACTAATTTCTTTCTTATTAAAAAGAGTTTACTATCAGGACTTTTGAGAAATTGTCGAGTAATGTAGCTAACCTATAAGAAGGTAGCAATTATCATTCCTAAATTAGGAAGTCAAAAAAAATCATTGGAATGCTTACAAAAGAGATATGAGAATGTTTTTGTTATCGATAAAGAAAAATGACTTAAGAAAATATAACATGAAAATTTTAGGCAGTAACAGTTGTAGCAACGACAACAATAACCACAACACTCATAGTAAAAATAGCAACAACCTCAACAACCTTATAGACCTGAAAGAAGAAGAATTTCTACATTTAGTTTGAAGAAATGAAGAATCGAGTTTATTCTTTCAAAAATAAAGCTGTGAAAAGGATGTTCAAGAACCTATCAAAAAACAAACTTTCAAACTCTCTGAACCTCTCAAGCTTAAAGTAGTAGGAAGAAGTAATGAGCGAAACTATTATCCATTTCATAAAATACTCGGACACATAATAGAAGTATTACTTTGCAATCTAGCAATTCTTGATAATTATTTTTTATTGAATTCAATTCATTACCTTGTTATAAAAAATGAATGTTCTAACCTTGAAAAAAAAACAAATTTTTTTTAAAAAAAACTTGATGACCTGATACATAAATATTCACAAGCCATACTTGAGTTTATGCTTTATGCAATGTTTGAAATTTTCCTAAAAATATGTTGTATAGGCTATATCATAAAAAAAGCTCACCTTAAATTTAAAGAAAAAGTGGGTATAAACAACCAAAACATAGAGCACTCTTTGTAACATTAAATAATAGCGAGCACGTAAAGTCACTGTTACAAACCTTTTCAAGATATAAAGCCAAGAGTTTTGGCGAGCTACGTACTATCCTGACGAGAATTTTTAGTGATACAAGATGGACGGGTGAATCTGATGAAGTAGACCAGATTTGGTCCTCTATTACATTCAGGAAACCAGCTATATCAGCCACTGCTAAACTTGGCAAGAGAACCCCTACCAAAGCCTCCCGAATATTAGCAGCCATGGATGGATTATGTTTCCCACTATTAGCCAGTGTGCCAGAAAGACACTCTATTTGAAAAAATATATCAACAACAAGACGTGGTATTTCAGGTCCCAAGCACAACTTCCACGAGCTTTCCATACCTTCAGCCAGCAGCTCAGCTGCAGTAGAACTGAATCGGTCATTCATAGACATAACTAACTTAACCAATCTGTCAGCAACAAGCGCTACAAGATTTTTCTTCACTTTATTTGGGTACCAAACCACCAATGCTGCTGCAACAACAATGTGGGCAGCCATGGCATCCTGGCTAGTTCCACCAATACAAGAAGCCCACTCATGAATTTCAAAAGACTCCAGCCATGAAACAATTTCACAATCAGTATTGTTGGTCTGTTTGGAGTTTTCTAGTCTTGTGTCACCACTAGCTGATTTTTTATCATTCTGGACAAAAAGAGGATGTGGAATAGCTCGCGGTGCTGCACAATGGAACAAAGTGCGTGCAGCCATGCGCACGTGTTCGCTAGGGTCTTGCCAAAAACTCACCAACAACTGGACACGTTATAGATCAAATTAGCACGCAAATTCATTCGTTGTTTTATGTAATAGTTTGTTGAGCAACATCAAAATTTAACAAGTACACAGACACTGCTCTTCAATATTAAGATCAAAGAGAGATGCCAAACCATTAACATTTATGCAACCTGGAGTAAAGGAGGCTTTATGTCTTGAACAGTCTCAGCGAAATTTCGAGTATAGAATGCTGCCAAGCAACTACAAAGAAAGAACGAATAAAAACATAAATCCTCAGACACAAAACTTACCAAAGCATCCTTTCACCATAAAAATACGTAAATTTAATATACAAGAAACCGATGAGTTGTCATAGAATTCTAAGTGAAGGGATAAAAGGTGGGCAATGTGATCTAGTTCTACATAGTTACGAGAAGAAAATGGTGATGTTTAATTACTAAATAAGCATCATATTCATACAATTAAATCAAAGTACTCACTGTTGAAATCTAATAAAATGAATCAAAGTAAAAGGTGTATTATTTAACTATTTGGCAAGCAAACCAGTGGGTTAAGTATCAAAAAGACCAGAAGAAATTACCACCAGATTACCACCTTGATTTACTCATGCTACAGGGCACGCCACCTAATGATAATCAGGGATGCATCACTCTAAGAAGAAGAAACTAGAGGACACAACCTCCATTGCATAAACGAAAAGCATAAAATCCCTCAAATCAGTCCATAACAAATATATAAATAATTGTCAAATAAAATAGCCCGAATTCTATTTGTAAAAATATAAAATAGGAATCCACAAAGGACTGGAGCAGCAAAACAGAGAAAATTTTCTTGCTATAACAGCAGGACAAATTCCATCTCCCTCGTTTGCCCAGGACGCAGCTCAAGGTCTCTTGGAACTCTCCCGCGTCAGCTATCCTCTCATAAAATAAAATACATATGAAAAAAGTGAATTTTCCAAGTAAAACCTAATGATCAACCATGGCAATAGCTATAAACTCTGACTTCCGCATCAAGAAGTAACTTTATAAATCAAATGCTGAGAGGTAGAAGAAAACAACAAATATTTAGCTTGTAAAAGGATGAAAATGACTTTAGATTTCTTATGGTAAAAAAATAAAAATAAATAAAAAAACAAACAGGAATCATAAATGCCATGAGAAAGGATAGAAAGAATCATCATGTAAGTCAAAAGGATTGAAACTGATCATTGAAAGCTAGAGCAACTAGACTATGGCACAAGAAAATGGATTCACAATTTCAGGAAATTGCATGCATTAAACAAAAAGCCTAAAAGCCTCACCTGCCTGCAACTGTAGTCGAATGATATAAGCCAATCATACGTTGTGCAAGTGAAACAATTATAAGAGACCTCATAGCACAATATATAGCTGAGGACTTCCAAAGCTGCAACATAGACTAATAATAAGATTCCACCTCAACATTCAAAATGCAGACATTACAAGATCTGATCCTGAACAGCTTACCTCTAGACTAGCACATAGACCAGGGAACATTAAAGTCATTGAACCTCTATCCCCCAGTATTCCAGTAGCCAGTTCCAATCCATCCGGTTTGCATACATCCATTTCCTTCTTCAAAAGCTCGTCTAAATCTAGATCAACATCCCACAGGTGAAGAAAACATAAGCTGAACCGAAGCAAATATCCTTCACTTCTATCCCTTTGAACAACAGCACTATCCTCTGGAGGTCCATCTTTCAAAGATTGCTCCTTTGCAATATCAGAAGAATGAGAACCTGCTTGTTCAACGCTGCTTTGAACATATTGCGGGCAAACCAAAGAGGAGAGGTCGAATTCGAGCACAGCAATGCCAGGAAATGGGCAAGAGCTTATAATAGGATGTTTCTTGTTATCGCGAACATGGAGGAAAGTAACCTGCTTTGCTGAGCTATTTATAGCTGAATCGGAATTGGCATCATGAATCATGTTCCTGGAAGGTAGCTTTCCTTTATTGCTATTAATATATGACTCTGGAATATCTGTAATTTTCCTATCAGATTGCAGTTTTTTAACAGCAGATACTGCAACTTTGTCTGCATCAGTTCTCATTGCTCGAGATTGAAAGAAACCGGAATCATCACTAATGGGAAGAAGAAATGGTGATGCTGAAGTTGTGCTTCCCATTGCACTTCCATTCATAGAGTTTGTGTTGATACCCTTACAAAAATGATCTAACATTGAATGAGAAGCAGATCCACGGATAATCCTGTCTTGAGCACCTGTTTTAACATCCCACAAGTATAAAACACCAACAGAGTCAGAATTCACAGATAAATTTCTACAAAGACATGCCAAGTATCCTCTTCTGCTGTCCCAAGCAACCACAGATGGATAACTAGGATGTCCAGGGAACATCCTCTCAACACGTAATGTCTCAAGGGAAACAAGAGCCACACAACCATCTTCACCAATGGAGAGGAAACAGTCATTCCATGGTCGGTTGGTCCAGGGTGGTGGTAGTACGATTTGCTTGACTGGAGCTAAATGATGATGCATTACCCAAACAAGAGTTCCAGAATCTAGATTCCATATACAAACTGTGCAGTCCATGCTTCCTGACATTAGTACCCTGTGCAGACTAAGGTTGCTTGAGCTTGCAGACATCTGATGAGCTGCCAAGCAAAGCACAGCACCAGTGTGTCCTGAAAAGAACCATTCAGTTGGATGCAGAGTAGAATGGATCGATGAATCTTCTTTCGTAGAATTCTCTTTTAGAGATGGACTCAGCAGCCAAGCAACTTCAATTTCACCACTATAGAAGCCATAAACAATGGCGTGTTGAGAGTAAAAATCATCTGAAAGAACCAATGAAGAAGTAACTATACGATCTTTCAAACTATGGCCATTTTCTACACATTTTCTTGCTAGAATACCCAAATTAGAAGAGTCTGAGCTCTCTTTTTGCTGGGAACTGTCGCTCAACCCCTCATCAAAACCTTTTGTGCGGCAGAATGACTGAATATCAGAAAAGCCCCCTTTTCCTAAGAGTATACATGAAGAACTACTAGCATGCTCACTCTTCATGGTTGATTCAAACTCAACTATTGACCAAATAGTTATTAACGGTTTCCAAACCGATAAGTCTCCCTGTGAAAAACAGAACGACTCTAGACGAACAAGAGAGTCATTCAACTGACAGAAGTGAAACAATGACACCCCTAAACTTTTCAGCGGATCAGCAGGAACTTCACAGAGAGGCTGAAAACTAAATGAAGTGTACGATAAAGAAATTAAGAACACCCTCGCGGAACCATTACTAAAACAAAAGGCAAAACAAAAACTTCTTGGAAAATCCTCCTCAGAAGCACGGGTTTTTGATACACTGGCACTGGCATCGGCATCACGATGAAGAAACATTCCTCCGCTAAGATTCAATATAGCGGAAGATTCTTCACTGCTAACTTTAGAATCCAGTAAAGAAATCTCGCCCATAATCTTGCCATTTAACATAGACCTAAATTCGCAGCGAAATTCGAAAATGAAAGACAACAGGTTACCATCTTGAGCTACAGCCACAGCCTGAACACCACTATCAGAGCCACTCTCAAACCATATGGATGTGAGCGAATCCGAAGAAGAGCTTCGATTCATAGAACTTGTTGATCCTTCACCTTCATGAAAAGACTCTTTAGGCAGCACCAAGAACTGAGATTTTCCATGCCCATCAAATAGAAAAAAACCCTTCTCCTGTTCGTTCATCGAAGGAATAAAAGCTATGGATTTCACACGACCAATGCTCAGGCTCCCATGGAAGACCGTCTGCACCACAATCAGCGTGCTGGAGTCCACGATCAGCACGGAACTCTTCGAAGCTTCACCTGAGCTGCACGCGATGCAAAAGTGGCCCGGTACAGAAGGAAGTGCAACCAAATGAGACGGACTTCCCGCCCATGGTGGAAGCTTCCGACGCCGACGGCAGCGAAAGCTTCCGGCGCTCCAGACGCAAAGCACGCCGTCCGCGCATGCGCTTAGCAGCGAGGAAGGATAGAGCGTCGAAGACATAGAATTTGATGCGAGAGGAACAATACCGGAGGGGAAGCAAGAGGAGAGACCCACGATCTCAGCGGCATGACCACAGAGGAAGGCGAGGGGGCGGACATCGCCGCCGGATAGGGTCCAGCGGACGATGGAGCCATCGGATCCGCCGGTGAAGAGGGACGGCGGGTGGTGGAAAAGAACAGTGACTGCAGTTATGCGGTGCGAGGGCGGTGAAGGGGGCCAGAGGCAGGCGATAGCCGGACACTTCATTGAGCATTGTTTTTTGGTGTAATTTTTTAGAAGCTTTTCTATGATATTTCTATAATGTTCATATGCATAATTTGAGTTTAAATGGCTCATATGAGCTGTTTGCAGGGATGTAAACGAACCGAGAACTAACGAATAGAGCTTATATACGTGTTCAGTTTCTTTAAAATTTAGTTTACTTGAAATAAGCTCGTATTTAAAATTGTTCTTGAAGTCACTGTTCGTGTTCGTTTCTTAACGAACGAGTCGAATACATGAGTCGATTATTGATACTCTAATATTAATATATAAAAATAATATATTATATTAATTATATAACTTGTATTATATAAATATATAATATCTATATTAGTATATTACTGATATAATATATTAATATATTATTATTATTAATTAATTATATATTATATTTTATAAAATTTAATTTTTAAAATATCATAATTTTTTATAATAATTATTTTAAATTGTTTTATATTTTGAACATAAACATTCGAACACGCACGAACGCATCAGTGTTCGTGCTTGGTTCATTTTACTAACCGAACGAAAAAAAAAATTGTTCATGTTCGTCTCATTTTCTTATCGAACAAATCAAACACGAACTCGTTGACGAACCGAACACGGACTGTTCGTGAACAACAAGCTTTTTTGACAACCCTAACTGTTTGGTAATAATTAAAGGTTATATTTAAGTTGGATTTGATTTAAATTTTATCACGTGATAATAATGATGATTTAATCCTGCATAATCTTAAAATCACCTTTATATCTATTCCATTTGCTTTAAAACGCTGTTCTTACAAGCTCTTGGTCTTTTTTAACTTGAATACACAAGGCTTATGAAGAGATTCTCTTCTTCATGCTTCATAGCGAAGTTGATACACCCTGTCAATGCACGACATGAATTAAACTTATTTTGTATTCTCAAATAGAAGGTCGTATGCAAATAATAAGATGTAATACAAATGAATTTAAACTTTAATGCATTCACAATTCGTGTCTGATATTTATTATTGTAATTATTTGCATACGAGCTCCTTTTTGAGAATATAAAATAAGTTCAATTTATTTCTTCGTGTCATGCATTACTGGTTTGTACCGTCATCGATATGGGGTGTGACGTTTCTATGCTCCTATCTTTATTGAGCTCGCATTTTGACTCTTCTTGTTTGTTGCCATTGAAGGTTGCACATCGAGGAGTAAAAATAGGGTTTCAAGCATTGTGATCTCATCGAAGTCATTTATAGCTCGCTCTAATCATGATTACTTTTTTTTTCATGTCCAGAGTTTTGAATAGAAGAAGACAAAGTGGAAATATGAAATGGAGAAGAAGAGTATTTTAATTTTATATGTCAGGAAAAGTTGACTTGAAATTGTAAATTAATTAATTAAAAATATTAAGTTAGTTAAATTAACATTGTTAATGATTTAATCTAATTCTTTTATTTAATTAGATTTATAAATTTTGAATTAATTATTGATTAAATTATTAAGTGATGCTTTAAAGTTAAATTATGCTTATTAATAATTAGCAAGTAGATAGCATATTCATACTGACATTGTATCTTTTGTTTCATCTTAGACCAGTTAGTGACCTTGTGTGTTTTCTTATGCTAGCGTAGGTGGTTCAAATTTTCCCATCAAATTAATACACTCTTCTTTAACTTGATCGTGGCTAATTTCATCATTCTGTTCGGTGGGACTTATTGGAACTTAAAAAAATGTTCCACTGTCTGAAGTGCAAATCTTATATTATTTTAAAATCATGTCTTCTCAAATATTTAATGTCAAACATCATAATAGAGGTTCTTCATCTCTAGAATTCACATGGTGGAATAGATTCATTCCAATATTTTGATCTAGCAAGTTGTCATTTTGGTTATGGATGGTCTGTCAAGATTGCCTCCTCTCGGAGGAGGTAAGTCTGTTGCAGTTTGAGGATCTCTCATTGAACATCCTCTATAAAAGGTTCTTATATATTTCTTTACAGATTTCTCATAAATGACATTGTGGCGTTTTATCTCGAACAGGACTCCAACAATTAATTATATTTGATGGCATAGTTGAGGTTTGTGTTTGGGTAGATGAAAGAGGGTATATATAGGTAATATAAGGTGAGAAAGAAAACATTGGGATGAAGGTGGAGTTGGGTTAAAATGGATGCTAGAAATCCTAGGATAGGACTAGGGTTAGGCTAGCTCTAAGACCAAAATGATACCAGAGTGAACCCAAATCACAATAAAATAAATAAATAGCATTACTGAAAGCAAATAGAATGTGACAATCAATACGCTTGAAAGGAAAAATATAACAACTAGACACTCAAAAATTTGAAATAGCGACAGGCATGACATAAACACCCAAACTAGGGTGGATCTCTAGTGGTGGTGATGATCATTAGGGGCTTCGAAGGTGACGACGAGGCCAGGAAGGTGCACAACTATGGGGAAATCATGGAAAAAGCAACATCAGTTTGTTGCCCTAGGTAGCAACACATATGGAATTATCGTAACCGATAAGAATTAATAAAAATAAGTTGCCTTGACATGTTGGAATGAGGGAGGACAACGGTGGGGTGGCTTTCTAGGGGTGGCAAAAAAGTACGGGAGAGGAGGAGGTTGCTGAGAAAGCGAAATACTAAAGAGAAATAGTGATTTTCTATCGTTCCGAGTGACGAGAAGAAAGAAAGTAGGAGGGAAGCAATGCAAGAAGGTTGGGAAAAGGAAGAGGGTACGTGTAAGGGCTAACGGCAAGGCTATGACGAGAGGAAGGTTGCTATAAATGGAGAAACTACAAAAAACAACAACGAAAGCCACTATTTTGGGCAACTACGGTGAGATATAGTGACCTAGAGCTAAGTAGGGAGGATGGGGAAGGAGATATGGAAAATAATCACCACCTTGGGAGAGAGATACAACCAAAGTACAGCTCAAACCCTTGAATACAGCCTTTGAAGGTAAAAAACATATGTCGTCAAGTGTCCTAAACAAACTCACTCCAAAATTGATTTTCAAACCCTAATACAACACACATATAGAAAATGACTAAAATGAATGAAGGATAAAAGAAACAAAAGCATTAAAATGAAAATCGGGATTTATTCGGCCCGTCTCCCCGTCTCACACGACTGTTAGAGCTGCAAGACTGGCATCCCACGTCCACGGTGGAGCGCTCAGCATCATAAAGAATGTTATTTCAAACCAAGATTTAGGAGAACAAAAGTTATGGCAAATCAAATATATGATATGAACCAAATGATAAAGATTAGGAGCAGAGGACTACCCATGCATATACCTTTTTGCCAATATCATTTTAATACATTTTTAAATTTTTAGTATGTATGTATACCTTAGCTATTTTTCTTTTATTTTCTATTTGTAGTATATATAAGCAGTTGGTGAGCTATGTCAGCTTGTAATTTATTTTTTTATTGTTATCATATCACACTTATATTTGTTCAAGTTATCTATTTATAATTTCAGATGATGTAATTCCATTTATTTTTAGTCATGTGTGGATTATTTAGAAATCAAATAATGTGTTACACTCTTCGGAAATTTTTTTTATCAAATTTAATGAATAAATTAATTAGATTTGAATCAATTTAGCAAAAAATTTCTTAAAATTAAAATTGCATGATTTTGTGACAAGTTTTCTAATAAATTAAGAACTTATTGTATTTTTATCACTAGAATGTGGTATAAAGTAAAGCTTATCAGAAGTATTTAACAGAAGTATTTCTTGGAGACATATCTGCGAAGAGGACCTAACGAAAGCAACCCACAACCAGAGAATCAAGTGTGTGTACTTGTTCTAGGGTCAAGAGCAACTCCCAAAGGGACATATCCCTTTAGTTAAATACTTCTTGGAGGCTACTCGTGAATACTCTCGACAAAGGAGTCTTACTTATATTTGGATGATGACTAGTAGAGGTTGTCACAAAGAACGATTTTCTCACAGGAGCATCCTGATGTCTTCAAAGCTCGTGCCAATCCATACGGGCAAAGCGTGAGTCACTCATAATCTCATACGATTTGAGACTTATTCCTGACTGGTGCCTATGAAATAATCGGGCCATCTCATAAGGTCCACACTATGCTTCCAAGGCCAGATCATGCAATAAGAGTAGAGGGTGAATCACTATATCCCAAATGGGCGGCAACTCATCCACAATCGGCCCTACATGATGACATCGAAGAAGCGTTCGAAGGAGCGACTAGGCTCAAAGGGGGTAGCAAAGGAAGAATAGAGTAATCTAAATTGGGTAGAGATGGTCGGGTCAGGATACCTCAAATCCGTCATCCCAATATATTGGGACCCCAAGTTTACCTGGTTGTGAATGTAGTCGACCCAACACAATCGGAGATCCCCTTGTCAACAATCTGTGAATTGCGTTGTCCAAGTGGGGCCTCGATAGCCCTAAGATCAAGAGAATGAAACTATAATACTATGACTCTAGGTAGGTAGGAAGAGATAGAGGTGGGACTTTTACCAGCCAAAGTGGAAAGGAAGCTCTGGAAGAATGAGAAGGGAGGTACAACTATAAAGTTGAAAAAATGCTCCCACAAAAGGCCTACTCCCCGGCTGGATCGAGGAAGCCTCTAACACCCTAATTGCACTAGACAACCACCTAAGTCGAAATCTATGCTAGCCAGTCAGGTTGAAGAAGTATGGGCACTTCCCCTCGCGACATGCAATATGATGCACAAATGTAATCAAGTTCTGAGGTGGAGGCCCTATTAGAATGATGGAGGATATAACCATTCAACGGAACCCATTTAAAATCCGGCTCAAAGGCCATGCAGAAAGTAAAGTGCATATTTTTCTTAAGAAAAGCCTGAACATTTTAAGTTGAAATTTTAATTAGTCTCAAAACTTTATTATTAAATTTTATGGAAAGTTTATAAAATTTTAGGTCCTAATGAGATTAAGTGATTTACACAATTCATAGACAAAATCATAAGTTAAAAATGACAAAACCAATTTCAAGCACACAAGCATGCAAGAAAAATAATAAAGCAAGCCAAATATAAAATAATAAAAGGTCGGAAGCCATTGGGTAGGCAACATATCTTGGAAATAGAAAAATACGGCCAGACACCGCATATGTATAAATCTGGACCTAATTCTATACATCAATACGATTTCGAATTAAGGTAAGAGACACTAAAATACAACTCCTGGTCCCTTTCACGTGGTTTTGCTCGCCTGGTTCCTCAAAACTCGTTCCCCTACCTTATTTTTAATACAAGACTCTTCTAAGGACACTAAAAAGTATATAGGAAAAAGTAAAAAAGGACTCTACCTACATGAAATAACGTTAATAGTAAAGCCAGCCACATGCGACACATATGAGCAATGCCTGGCTGGAGGAGCTGAGCAGCACCTGTAGAAAAGGGTTAGTATTTAAATCATTACATTACTCCTCCCTATTACACTTGTGGTGTGTATTTTAGGAATAAATCTCTGCAAGACGATCAACCTAATATACCATGCATATCAAAATCAATAAACATGCAAGCGCAAAAAAAGCACAAAAGGTGATATATGGCTAAGGCAACCAACAACAGAGAACTATAGCCAGGACGTCGAAAAAGACTACATAGCATCACAGTGTTTACGACTCTAGGAGATGACATTTTAAAAGATCAACCTTAAATATGATATAGCTTTGTAATTTTAAAATACAAGATTGAAAGTATAAATAGAGAAAATATAAATATTTTTTTATATTTTAAAATAAAACTAGTAAATACAAGTTCAAAGCATGCAAGTGGCGTACTTAAGATTTCTTGTAAATATAGCACAATCATATCCTAAATGATTAATACTCATTTAAGTATTACAACTAACATCGGGTCACTCAACTGAACGGATCAACTTTCCATCAAATAGAGTAAGTGATGCACATGCAAAAATGAAAATATGAATTGACATGCCACGGTCGCTCGAGCTAAATGGGAGCGAATATATGTGACGCGTGAGATGGTGCAATCTGGATGTTCCAAGGAGGTGTGAACATTTACATTAAACATCAAAAATAGTTTAGCGTATCGCGGTCGCTCGAGCTAAGTGTGAGCAAATATATGTGATATTCTAAACTATACAACATGACAGGAATGCCTCAACAAAGTATTAGCATTCATAGTCAAACTACAAATATTAAATATATGACTTGCACTTGCAATGTGCCTACACGAGGTGAATCAACCATACATCAAGAATCAAGCAAAGGTTTATTCACGCACATTTGCACTAGGCAAAACAAATATGAGCACATAAATGGGACATCACAACAAAGCCATACATCAAATGGTATGACTCACCGAGCACCACTCGAGGTGGATTAGACACAGAGTGGGCTAGCCACCCCCAACAAATGTTGATATTAAGTTCGGGTATATGAAAACTGTTGATCTCATTTTTGGTGAGGTCTCTTCCTCTTCTTAAAGCCTAGAAACTAGCCTTAGGATTTCTTACTGACTATCCTAGAGGACTAGTGGTAGGACCCACCCTTTTAGAAGTTCAAACCACCTCCTAGCTCTTTTGCGATGCCTCACATAAGTGGTTCCAAGCACTCAACTTCTAGTTGCAAGGGCTAAGGACCAGTATGTGAAGGTCCGAAAAGAGTTCCCCTAGAATTTCAAAGTCTTAGGAGACCCATTGTAACTATTCACGATACACGAACACTGCGATTCATAATTCACACACTCAGCAGACATAAATATCAAAATTCGCATCATCTGCACCTATAAGGGGCTTCATAGTTAATCAAACTTAATTCAATTGCCAAAACAATCGACCATGGATGGAAATTTTAAGAAAAATGGAATTTGACGCGTTTTCGACCCGATTGTCAATGAAGTTGTCCACACAATCCCGAATGAATTTTCATAATTTTAACACCAAATTAGGGTCTAAAAATGTAGGTCAAAAGATATGTAACTAAGTGAAGTCACATATAAAACACTCTCAATATCAAAACAAATCAAATCATACTATGGGTTGCCTCCCACAAAGCGCTTGGTTTAATGTCGTCAGCCCAACATAACCAATTTTTTACTCCAAATGGGTTAAATATAGCACATCCTTAAAAGATGGCAAACTTCCTCCAATATAGGGCTTCAATATTTGTCTGTTTACTTTAATTACATAATCTGTTATATCTACTGCTCCATAAGGATAAACTATAACAACAAAAGGCCCCATCCATTTGCATCTTAATTTTTCTGGAAACAATTTAAATCTGGAATTGTATAATAAAACTTCTTGTTCGAGTTCAAAAATCTTTCTTAAAATTCTTTTATCATGCATTTTCTTTGTTTTCTCTTTATAGATTCAAGCACTTTCATATGAATCATTTCTAATTTCTTCCAGTTCATTCAATTGCAATAATTGTTTATCTCCATCATCACTTAATTTGTAGTTGAACTCTTTAATCGCCCAATAGGCTTTATGTTTCAATTCAACAGGTAAATGACAAGGTTTTCCATAGATGAGTCTATATGGTGACATTCCAATAGGAGTTTTATAAGCAGTCCCATAAGTCCATAAAGCATCATCGAGTATATCAGCCCAATTAGTTCGTTTTGGGTTAACTGTTTTCTCTAAAATTCTTTTGATCTCTCGATTTGAAACTTCAGCTAATCCACTAGTTTAGGGATGATAAGCTGTTGAAATTTTATGTTTAATCCCAAATTTACTCAGTAATCTCTGAATCATAAAATTCTTGAAGTGACTTCCTTATCAGTGATAATTATTCGTGGCATTCCCAATCTACTAAAAATATTTTTAGTTAAAAATTTTTCAACACTTTTGGCATCACAATGAGGTAAAGTTTTTGCTTCAATCAATTTTGAAACATAATCAACAACCAATAATATATAATTTTTTCCTGAAGAAGGTACAAATGTTCCCATGAAATCTAAACCCCAGACATAAAAAATTTTCACTTCCAAACTAAAATTTGGAGGCATTTCAACCCTCCTAGAAATATTGCCTATACGTTGACATCGATCACATGATTTAACAAATCTGTTAACGTCCCTAAATAATGTAGGCCAATAAAATCCAGATTGTAAAATTTTAAAAGCATTTTATCAATTCAGAAATGCCCACCAAATTTAGAGTTGTGGCACTTTTGAATAATCTCATAAGTTTCTTCATAAGGAACACATCTTCGTATAATAGAATCCTTACATTGTTTAAACAGAAATGGGGTTATCCCAAAAATAAAATGTCACATCATGTAAGAACTTATTTTTCTGATGATGATCTAATCCATATGTTATAATGTTACTAGCTAAATAATTAACTATATCAGCATACCATGAGATTAATCCATCAGAAACAGTATAAAGTTGTTCATTAGGTAAACATTCAATTATTTTTTCCTTATCATTCATTTTCTTATTATTTTCAATTCTTGATAGATGATCGGCGATTTGATTATCAGATCCTTTTCTATCAACTATCTGAAAGTCAAATTCTTGCAAAAGAAGAATCCATCTAATCAATCTAGGTTTAGCTTCTTTTTTAGTTATCAGATATTTAATAGCAGAATGATCCGTATGCACTGTCCATTTATTCCCAAGTAAATACGATTGAAATTTGTCAAAAGCATATACTATAGTCAATATCTCTTTCTTAATAGTAGTGTAATTAATTTGAGCTTCATTAAGAGTTTTACTGGCATAATATATAACCTTAAACATCTTATCATATATTTGTCCTAAAGCTGCCTCTATAGCATAATCACTAGCATCGCACGTTAACTCAAATGGTTTTTCCCAATTAGGTGCAACAATGATATGTGTTGTGATTAACCTTTCTTTTAATAAGTTAAAGGCATTTAGGCAATTTTTATCAAATTCAAATTTTATATCTTTTTTCTAAAAGATGACATATAGGTTTAGTAATCTTGGAAAAATAATTAATATATCTTCTATAAAATCCAGCATATCCAAGAAAACTTCTTATACCCGTTACATTAGTTGGGGGTTGTAATCCAGCAATAATTTGGATTTTTGCTTGATCAACTTCCATCCCGTCTTTAGAAATTTTATGACCCAGTATAATTCCTTCTGTGACCATAAATTGACACTTCTCTCAATTCAAAGCTAAATTTGTTTCTTGACAGTGCTTTAACACTTTAGTCAGATTATGTAAGTAAGAATCAAAAGAAATTCCAAATACAGAGAAATCATCCATAAAAATTTCAATTCCTTTTTCAATTAAGTCATAAAAAATAGTCATCATACACCTTTGAAAGTAGCAGGTGCATTACATAACCCAAAAGACATTCTTCGAAAAGCAAATGTTCCATAAGGACTTGTAAAAGTAGTCTTTTCTTGATCCTCAGGAATTATAGGTATTTGATGATAACCAGAATATCCATCCAAAAAGCAAAAATATGAAAGTCATGCTAATCTATCCAGCATTTGATCTAAGAATGGAAGAGGAAAATGATCTTTTCTGGTGACGACATTTAATTTTCTGTAATCAATACAGATCCGCAAACTAGTCACTTGTCTTGTATGATTTAATTCATTATTTTCATTTTCAACAACAGTTACTCCTCCTTTCTTTGGAATGCAATGAATAGGACTAACCTAAAGACTATCAGATATTAGATAAATAATTCCAACATCCAACCATTTCAACATTTCTTTCTTAACAACATCTTTCATAACTGGGTTTAATCTCCTTTGAGGTTCAATACTGGGTTTACTGTCATCTTCCAATAATATTCGGTGCATACAAATTGATGGGCTAATTCCTTTAATATATGTTATTGTCCATCCAAAAGTTTTTTTATACAATTTTAACACTTCAATCAATTTCATATCTTGTTTTGTAGTTAATTCAGAAGATATAATAACAGGTAAAGTTAATGAATTCCCCAAAAAGGCATATTTTAAATGAGAGGATAATTCCTTCAATTCTAATTTAGGAGCCTTTTCAATTGATGGTTTGAATTCATTACTTTCAGTTGTATCCAATATTTCCAAATTTTCATTAATATAATGAGTATCTTTTACATCTTCTTCAGAAATCACTTTCATCACTTAAATATTCAGGGTCTGAAAACTCTTCTTCTTTAGAAATGATCTGACATTTTTCTTCATAGTATTGTGTTATTATGTAATCAAAAATATCCATTCTGTAACACTTTTCCTTGTCAGGATACCTCATTGATTTAAGAACATTGAATGTTACTTCTTGATCATTAACTCTCATGGTTAACTCACCTTTTTGTACATCTATCATAACACGTCCAGTAGCAAGAAAAGGTCTTCCTAAAATAATAGGAATCTTTTTATCTTCTTCCATATCCAAAATTATAAAATCTACAAGGAAAATGAATTTATCCACCTTTACCAATACATCTTCAATCATTCCTCTCGGGTGAGTAGTAGATCGATCTGCTAATTGTAAGGTTACAGTTGTAGGAGATATTTCTCCTAAATCTAACATCTTAAAGATGGATAGGGGCATGAGATTAATACTCTTCCTAAATCACATAAGGCTTTTCCATGAAATTTGTCTCCTATAGCACAAGGTAAAGTAAAACTTCCAGGATTTTTAAGCTTTTGAGGAAGCTTGTTCTGAATAATTGCACTACATTCTTCGCTTAGTGCAACAGTTTCATAAGCTTCAAATTTTCTTTTCTTGCTAAGAATATCTTTCATAAATTTTGCATACTTAGGCATTTGTTCCAAAGTTTCAACAAATGGGATATTAATGGTAAGTTTTTTAAATACCTCAAAAAAATTTGAAAATTGTTGATTCAATTTTTGCTGTTTCAGTCGTTGTAGAAATGGGAGTGGAGGTTTTTCAAATTATCTTGAGATAGAAATTGTTTTTCTTCTTCAGAGATTATTTCCTTAGGTTTCTCAACTTCTATCACTTCAGTCTCTTTTTTAATATTATTTTCTTTTCCATCCCTTAGTTCTTTGCCACTTCTAAGTAATACAGCTTTAATTTGCTCTTATTCTTTTTCATTTTCTCTTGGATTGACTTTAACAGTGCTTGGAAGTGTTCCTTGTGGTCTGTTGTTAATTGCATTTGCAATTTGCCCCATTTAATTCTCGATATTTCCTATCGCAGCATTTTGACTTTGCAACTGACTACCCATTTGTAAAATTAATTCTACTACAGACAATTTCTTTTTCTTAAATTGTTGATTATTAAAACTAGGAGTATAAAAAGGTTGATAGTTAGAATTACCTTGATTATTCCAATTTCCAATTGGATTAGGTTGGTTATTCCCCCATTTTGGATTTGCATTATTCCAATTTAAGTTAGGGTGATTTTTCCAACCTGGGTTATAGTAATTGGAATATGGGTTATTATTTTTGCTAGCGATAGCTTGCAATGTTTCTAGAATTTGAGATTCATCAGTACTTTCAGAATTATCATTACTTAAATGCGATAATTGAGACAAATTATTCATTTTCTTAGATATTGCAACCACTTGAGAAACTAAAATAGAAAATGCTTTATTTTCTTAAATACCATCCAATCTTTTAGTATTTACTCTATCAGAAGGCCACTGAAAATTATTAGTTGTCATTTCTTCTGTTAAAGCATAAGCTTCACCAAATGGCTTAGCCATTAAGAAACCACCAGCAACAGCATCTACTATAGATCTAAGAGAACCTATTAATCCATTATAAAATATTTGTATAATTAACCAGTCTAGTAAAGCATGATGTGAGCACTTTTTAATAATTTCTTTAAATCATTCAATCCTTCATAAATCGTTTCTCCGTCAAATTGAGTAAATGAGATTATATCATTTCTAAGTTTCGTTGTTTTAGATGACGAAAAATACTTAGCTAGAAATTTTTGAGTCATTTCTCCCCAAGTTTTAATAGATCTTGTTGCTAACAAATTTAGTCACATCTTAGTCTTATCCCTTAAAGAAAAAGGAAAAAGTCTAAGCCTAATAGCATCATCAGAAACAATATTCATATTTAAAAGTAGTACAAAGTTCTAGAAAGCTAGCAAGGTGTAAATTAGGATCTTTAGTAGGAGATCCTCCAAACTGATTATTTTGGAAGATTTGTATAATTGTAGGTTTAAGTTCAAATGAATTTCTTTGCAATGACGAGTATTTGAATGCTTAAATGAATTTCATCAGCTGTAGGGTTAGCATATTCTCTTAAGGGTCTTTGTAAATTTTGATGATCATTTTCTACAATATTTTATTCTATATTATTTCGAGGTATGTTAGTCATTTCTTGCAAATTGTGAAATCGTTTTCTCTTCTAATTTTTCTTACAGTGCGTTCTAATTCAGAATTATAGGATATTAATCCTTCATATCCTGAACTTCGCATAAAAGAAATTAGAAAATATTTTTAATTAATACTAACACAAAATATGTATTTATAGAAAATCGATCTTTTTTTTAATTTAAGTTTACTTCTTCGGTAACGGCGCCAAATACTTAACCCGACCGCAATTATGCAAGTAAAATAGCTTATAAAATTATGGCCAAACTCGACCCCAAATCAGATTAAGCGGCTAATGTACGATAATTAAAGATTAAAATTTTTATAGATAAATATAAAGCGTACACTAGGGGTACAACGCAAGTATACGCATTGTTTCAAGTAATATAGGGCTTTCTTTTTAAAAACCCCAGATATCAATCCCACGGGGAAGCTAAGTAAAATTAAGAAAGAAAGAAAAATCTATGTAAAAGCTAATCAACTAAAAGTAAAAATATGCAAGTTACTTAAGTAGCAATTGTAAGTAAGAAGGTAATTTAAATGCTTTAACACAATAAATAAAGATTCTTTCCCACAAACGAAATATTTCATGACTAGTAAACATCTAAATTAGCTTGAGAACTTTCAGAATGAGATATTGTGACAAATAGAAGCATATATATTCTTTACCCTTTGGTCAAGTGCATAAAGAACATTGGCTAGCTTTTAAAGATTGGACCAGGATGTATTATTAATAGTAAAGACAAATTCTAGGCTCTCACTTCTAGATTCCCCCAAGGGTGCTATGGTCGGGCCTACTAGTGACCTGTCACCTCTTCTTAAACCAAATTGACATAAGTTAGCCTGTCACTCTAAAAACATATTCCATTCTACGCCCTTCAAAGATTATCTCCCTATCTATTCGCACCCCCTTCAAGGATTTACCATCTACCTTTCCAAGAGAAATGTAATACATAAAAGTTAAGAACTTTTAGCCCACGGTCAGATCTTAAGAATTCTCCAAAAATTTTAACAATACAAGAGGCCAAATTGTAGTGTAAATGAAGATCAGGTAAAATATCATAAAAAATTATGGAAGAAGAAAAACAAAGTTCTCAAAACTAAATTAAATCCTTAACTAAATCATTTCATATTCGTAGGGAGAAAGAGTAGAAGAATACTCAGAAAGCATAGGATTCACACCACAAACCATATTTATATAATTCATTCAAAGTACAAAACTTAAGAGCCAATATATAAATACTTATCTGGAATGATATCCAAACAATCTTTTGAAGTTTCTCTGACTCTGACTGACTTTTACAAGACTCCAACTCCAGCAATCACACTAAAACACTCTAAACTCTCACTAAAGTAAAGTAAATAACACTCCACACTCTTTAATTAAATGAGAATACACACATCTTTCACTCTTACAACACCTACACACACACAACAACAACCTCCCTTTTGTTGTAAAATCGTCCTATATTTATAGAGCTTCGAAAATGACCAGGGGTTACTTCAGGAATCTATTCAAAATTCGTCCACATTCAATGAATATTCTAGAAATTAACTGTGGTGCCGCGCCTAGGCTCTAGCTTCCTACACGAATGGATGCGTCCCTTCAGGTTTTGAGTCGCACCTCTTCGTTGAAAAACTGATTCATTGTGTCTATATTCATTGTATCTTGTTTATAACATGTGGGAATTTGTCCAGAGACTTATAGATTGCTTCTGAGGCATCAATAACCGTCATAAAACCGTCCAAGAATTCTCTAGATTCCACTGCTGAGTCTGGCGCCTGGGTGCCAGATCTGGCGCTTAAGCGCTAGAATCAGCCCTTTTTTTCTTATTTTCTTCACTTGACTCTTTTTTGCTCCTTTTACTCTTTTTTAACTCTTTTTTTCATAAACTCATTTTCTTGTACCTGCAACCAAAAACATAAGAAATACCTTTTATTAAAGCGTAATATCCTTAAAATATTAATTAAAAATGATATAAATTTTAGGTAATTTTAAGGTGGATCAACAAGGCGACCCCATCAAAGGCATACTTTACTCAGAGACTGACCATGCACATAGATGTTGGTTATGACACTTTCTCGTTAGATGACGTGCTAGGCTAGGATTTAGGATGCTATGTAGTTTTTTTGGAAGCCTCTGGCTATTTATTTTGTGATGTGTTGCTTTGCGCTAGCCATGCGTCGGCTTTGTTCTTTTGGCGTGCTAGTGTGCTGGACATGCATGGTAATATAGTAGGACATTCTTCTATAGGGTGTCATGCCTACATACACACTCACAGAGGTACTGCTATGAGGGAGCAAGTAATGATTTCTAATCATTTTCTTGCAGGTGCTATTTAGCTCCCCCGATTATAAGGCACAACATGACTTTCCCAGGTAATAATTATTTTTATGCAGATCGACTCTTCTATTTTTCTCTTTTCAAAACTTAGGCTGAGTATTGCATCAGAAATAAGGTAAATGCATGAGTTTTGAGGCGGATGA
Source organism: Papilionanthe hookeriana x Papilionanthe teres (assembly GCA_022702705.1). NCBI lineage: Eukaryota > Viridiplantae > Streptophyta > Magnoliopsida > Asparagales > Orchidaceae > Papilionanthe > Papilionanthe hookeriana x Papilionanthe teres. The sequence continues at coordinate 69,660,476 of CM040427.1, read as the reverse complement.
TGCATCATACCATGTGATTGGGATCAAAAGCGGCCGAGCATGTATATGCGGAGTTTGGCCGCATTTCATGTTTTCCTAAGATAATTTGTTGACCAAGCGACATTTTGGCCACTTTTATTGTTTATGAGTGCTTTGCTCTTTTGTTGAGTGGTTTGCTTTTGTGTTAAGTGCTTGGTTATGCTTGAATTAATCTTCATTATTTATTTCTGTGCATCTGAGATTCCACGAAAATACAATTTAGGCTCTCTAAAGCTTTAAAACTGTAAATTTTTCTACATAAAAATATCCTAATAAATATTCAAGATAAATTAAATTTTATGATTAAAAGATTCAGAATTTTCGACACCTATTATTACTTTTTTACATGACCTTGAGGTTGATTTTAAAATGATTTGCATTGCATGGATATCACCCAAGTTATACAATAGGACCTCCACAATAATTAAGGACCGCTCTAGATAACTGTATTTATATCTGCATGTGCCACGGTAGAGCCACCGTACTTCTTCAATCCGACTGGCCTAACATACATTTTCCTATATAAAAGGTTATCAATACGCTTAGGGTGTTAGAAAGCTCCCCGACCTAGACAAGGTGCAAGTTCTTTTGTCAGAGCATTTCCAGCTTTATAGCTAAACCTTCATATCTCTTTTCTTTTCCTAAGGCACCCTTACCACTTTGACAGGTGTAAGCCCTACCTCTTTGAGCTCTAGTTTATAGTCATAGAAAAGAGTTTCCTTCCTTTGACCTTAGGGCTACTGAGGTTCCCTGTGGATAACACAATTCACAGATTGCTGACCAAGGATCTCAAGACGTGTTGGGTCGACTAACTCCAGGTAGACTTGGGGTCTTAGTGACTTGAGATGACGAGTCCATGACACCCTGACCCAACTACATTTACCTTCGAGGAATTACTCCCCAATTCCTTTGACTACCCCTGGGAGCCCTGTTGGTCATTGACTTCATTGGTATCGTTTTAACGACCCGATGCCAATGAGTTGTCACCTGTTTGAGATAAGATGATTTGTTCTTTGCCCTTATGGCCCGAACGTGCTTTGACGTATTGGGATACACCCATCGAGAAGACTATGGTTATTTTGTGAGACTCGTATGTCGATGAGTCACTACTTATTTGGGATGTGAGAGACTCACTCTCTACTCATTACTTAGCGAGAGCTTTAAAGCATATGTGCATTCCCACATGCAATACCTTCATTTGATGACCTATTTTCTCATGTACATGATAATAAAGTGAAACTCTTTTTATTGAGAGTATTTTTTAGCATCCCCCATATGTAATTAACCAAGTGGGATACATCACATTGGGAGTGCTCTTGACCCGAGAACAGACACCTACACGCCTAACTCTCTATTTGCCTCTGTCGATCTTGTTTGTCGAACGTATCCTCTACAGATTTTTTTTTTCTTTTGCACATCGTCTTTGTCGTATGTCAGTCAATTCTGGTTCTTCTTTTCTCGGGGTCTTTCATATGACATAGAAGAAAGATTTATTCGAAAAATATAAACATATGATGATCGACAGACTGACGACTTCTTAAAAAATAATAAAGAGAAAAAACAAACGGAAACACGATCGCAAATTTTCTAGCACACATCAGAATTAAATGAAAATATGATACTCCAAATGACAAATGGAGAACAAAGATTCATGTACAGTGGGATAAACATTTTGTTGTTGTATTCCTACCTCTCAACGTAGGAATAATGCTTGCACGCTTTTGAGCAAAAATAGTCTTCATTCATAAATCACATATTGAATAATATCTCACAATTTCACATTTAAAGTTATAAATTCAAGAAGTAGAGGATACAATACTAATTTGAATACTTTAGCTAAAGTTAATTTGGAACTTTTAGCAGCTAAATGATCAACAACAAGAACTCTAATTTTAGTGATAATTTTGAATATGCCACTTTGGTACTAACAACACAAAAGTATCTTAGGAATTTTGTCTACAACCTGCTAATCTTTCAATTTAAATAAATGCAATAAATTATATTATATTATATTATATATATATATATATATATATATATATATATATATATATATATTGACACACATATATATTAAATATAAATACGAAATTTTCGCAAATTTTCAAAAAAGTGACAAACTGCCTTCTAATCTTTCAATGGTTCCTAAAACGTAATTAGCAGCATTAATGGGTCCCGCATATTAAATATAAAGAACAATATATATCCATACATTGAACTTCTACGACGTGATTAATTGACTCATAAATAATTACCAAAAGAAACTCTCGTCTTCCAGAATTGCACCGCAGAAACTTACCATCACCATCCCCGCCATGCCCCCAAGAAACCCTAGACGCCCAATTTCCCTCTCCTTCTTCCAAACCCCATTCGCAGAATGCTCGGCAACATCTCCCCCTCCCCCTCCCCCTTACGTATACAACATCAGCGGCCTCATCGCCCCTGTCCTACTCGGTCTCATCGCCGTCATAACCGTCTTATTCATCACCGTCTTCCTCACCTTATTCTTCTGCTACCACCCAACTCTCATTCCCCGTTTCCAAAACCCTGACCCTAGACCCGACCAAACCCTCGGCACAGCTCCTGCCCGTGTACTCTTCGTCATGGAGGGGGATTATCAGGCTGGCCGCGGTGTTCCTGGTCTTGACGAGGCGGTTATCAGTTCATATCCCAAGTTTTCGTTCTCCATCAACGGCGGCGAGGAAGGTTTATGCTCGATTTGCTTGAATGAATATAAGGAGGGGCAGATGCTGAAAAGAATGCCCGAATGCCGGCACTGCTTTCACATTGGGTGTATTGATAGCTGGCTCCGACGACATGGGACTTGCCCGATATGCAGATCGACGCCGGCGCCGCCGGGGCTTTTGTCGACTCCGATGACGGAGCTCTTTCCGCTCCCGCAGGATGCCGGCGAACGCTTTCGAGGGTGAGATTCTGAGGAGATAAGTGCGGATTAAATGTGAATGAATCCATTGGCGTGATGTTCAACCTAATATTAAGATCCGCACGTATGTCTATAAAAACTCAAAATTGATTTTTTACTTCTTTTTATTGAGAAAGGGAATTTTTTTTATATATTTATTAGTGTTTTCTTGATTAATGGGAGCTAACATACGCAGTGTTGTATACGGAATCCACTAATAATTTCATGAATAACATTAAAATGGAACTGCGGGGTTATAGGCAGGTTATCATAAATTTATTGCAGCGTTATCTGAGCAATAACCTCTCAATAACCTCATAATATCCCGAATAACAAATAAAAAATATTAAAGTGAAACTGCTGAGATTTATTCGTTGGTTATTCAGAATAATACCTCAATAAACTCCCGATAATCCTGAAATACACGATATCGGAGGTTATTCGGTGGTTATTAGCAGATTTCGTATGCAGCGCTGCGTGCGTTGTCCGTATGAAATAATTTTCCCTTTCAGAAAAGAGTCATTTTTCATGAAGAGGATTAAATTGTTAAAATAAAAATTTATCAAAATGACCATTTTAATTTATATTAGAATATTTAAAAAATATTTATAACTATAATCTAAATATTTATAATTAAAGCTATTTAAATGTTTAATTATGAACAAAGTATATTCTAAATGCTTAGGATTTAATTTATATCTAATTATATCTTTGTTACTATTTATATATCATTTAATTTTTTTAAATTAAAGTATTTAATATATTATTATTCATATAAATTTATATAAATTTTTATATAAAATTATATTAAAAAATATACGATAAACTATATTTTATATTAAATAAATTAATAATAATGATATGTAATTTTTAAAGTAGAGTATTATATAAATAATTATAAAAAATTAATTTAAAATATAAGTGAATTAATAATTCATTTATTATTCTCAACTTAAAATAAATCAATTGTGACTTGATAATATTGTGTGGTTGTTGCTGTACAAGGTTATGCACATTACTTCATAAATTTTTAATAAGTGACTTGGGGAAGAAATTACAACATTAAGCTAAATTTTTGAAGATTAGCAAAGGTGAAATGTATGACCAAATAATAGGCATCTGGCTATGATTTCACATTAAGCAAAGGTGAAACATTAAGCTAAATTTTTGAAGATTGGCAAAGGTGAAATTTTTGAAGATTAGCATTGGCATCTGGCTATGATTTCACATCATTCAACCTTAAATAAAAACTTTAGATTGATATTTTTATAATTTAAAGAATTACCTACATTGAGTAGGGATGTAAAAGAAAAGAGAAGTAGAAGCTATTTGTGTTCAACAATGCTAGCTCAATAATTAACTTTAACTTATCAATCTATATTTACAAATCAAATTTATTTAACTTGGTTGAATCCGAAATTGTCCTGTAAAGCATGCCCAAGAATCAGAGTGGTTGGCGTCAAAAAGGTGAGAAAAAGATAAAGAGACACAAGGAAAAAGAGAAGGAGAAGCACGCACAGACTTTCCCTGTAGGGGCGAACTGGGGTAACTCCCGGTTTCTGTGACCTATTTATATATGAAAATAAAGGTATTCTCGTAGGGTTTCATGGGGTTCCTAGGCACTTGGGCGGACCAATTAATATCCACAAATAAAAATCTTCCACTTGAAGATTGATTGCAATCAATTCCTCTCCTCCAACCTTATACCAACATCATAGTCATGTACTATATTATGTCCCATCCCAAATCTCAACTTTCCTGAACTCCAATTGAAGCCAAAAATAGCTTCAGTTTTTCAGTTGTTACAACCTAAGTTAACATGCTTGCAGGATTCTGAGCTATGTGCATCTTCTCCAATGATAATTTATCATCTTTTAGGAGTGAATGAATGAAATGATACATTAACTGAATGTGCTTTGTCATGGCATAAAATACGGCGTTCTTTCCTAGATGAATTATTCGTCATATCACTATAAAGCTTTCCATTCTCTTGCTCATTGCACAAATCTGCCCTAGAACTCTACAATCAAATCATCTCATTGCTAGCCAATATACTTGTCTTTAATAGTTAAAAGTGTAATAATTTTTTGTAGCCTAAAAATTTAACTCATTGTTGTGTTCCTCAAAGAGAAGATATAACATGTACTATCAATATCTCTTACCAAATATGAATCTACATATCCCTTTAGATTAGTCCCCATACTTACAAAATAAAGTGTTTTGTTGATTGTTCCTATCAAATATTAGAGAATCCACTTCATCGTCTCTCAATGATGTTGCCTAGATTTATGTACATGTTGACCACAACCACTACATGTGCAATATCTGATTTTGTACATATCATTGCATACATCAAACTCCAACAGTTAAGATATGGGCTTTTTATATCTTTGTTTGCTCTACGTCAGACTCGGGTGATAAGTCCTTACATAATTTAAAGTGACTACTTGAGGGAGTTCAAAGTGGTTTTGTTTCACTCATGTTGAACATGTGTAAGACTTTAACATATTCAGCCTGAGATAATTTTAAAATACCAACACTCCTATTTTGGTTGATTCTCATACCGAGAATATTCTTAGTTGGACCTAAATCCTTTACTTCAAACTTCCTTAATAATTACTCATTTAAGTCTCTAATATTTTTCATATCCACTCTTACAATCAACATGGCATCCACATATAAAAGAAGCATGATATAATAATTACAAAAATCTTTTATGTAACAACAGTGATTTGCTTGGTACTTCCATACCAATTTTATGACATAAATATGTTAAACCTCTTGTATTATTGTCTTGAGGTCTGCTTCAAACTATAAAGACTTTTATTCAATCTGCAGATAATTTCTTCTTTTCCAAGAACTTCATATCCTTATGGTTGCACTATATACAATTTCTCATTCTAAATCACCATGTAAAAATGTTATTTTTTCATCCATCTCCTCCAGATGTTGATCTTCTTCTACTACCAAGCTCAATATGACTCTAATAGTTGTCATCTTCACTACAAGAAAAAATGGAAAAAATATATCCAAGTAATCAACTCCTTTTTGTTGAAACTCCTTTATAACAAGCCTAACTCCTGTTACCATCTTACCCTTTTTTCAACCTGTAAATCCATTTATTTTGTAATGCCTTTTTGACACATATAAATCTACCAAATCTCATATTTTATTTGACATCAGTGAACACACCTCATCATCAATGACAAAATACCTCATCTTTGAATATTTAACTTGAGTTACCTCTTCATAGCTCTATGGTTAACCTTTATCAATTAACAATAAATAGCATAAAGAAGGAGAATACCTTTGCATTGGTAGTGTGATTCTACTAGATCTCCTAACTTCAATAACAGTTGTCCGAGGAACTTTATATTCATCATCAGATTGAACACCTTTACTTTCTCTATCTTCTTAATCACGATTACCTTCTATCTCAACATATTTGGAAGGCTCTTTAGAAGAAATTGATCGACAATCTCAAGTTATGCTCCTGTCCTTATATATCTCTATTTTATTGAAATTGATATCATCACTCTTAATAAATTCCTGATTCTGATAGTCCTAAAGTTTATGCCCAAATTCATCTGAGTCATACCAAATGAAAATGCACTTAACCGACTTTGAATCAAGCTTACTCCTATATCCTGTATTAACATGAATATATGATGAACAACCAAATATTTTTAGCTGAGATTGAGCTTCCTCGTCACAATAGGCTTCTTTAGACTAGTCTTCATTCAAAGGTACTGACAGACTATGATTGATCAAACAAACTGCAATGTTTACTGTTTTTGGCCAAAACTAATTTGGCAAACATGCAAGCAACCTCATATTCCTACATGCCCTGCGATGACTCTTTTTATGCACTCAATCACATTATATTATTATGGTCTCTTTGGAATAATGAACTCATACATGATTCTCCTTGAAGCTTAACAAATTTTGAACCTATAGTCACAATACTTGGCACCATTATTTGATCCAGGACACTTCAAATCTCAAGTATGTATGATTCTTAAACATCTCAAATACATTAGATTTATATTTTAATAAATACACCCATATCTTTCTCATGTGATCATCAATGAAAGTGACAAAGTATTGAGAACATTTAATGGATTGAACTAGAGTAGGACCTCATACTCTAACTCTAACATTTTGGACTTAATCTTTAACCCACATTAAGAGAATTTAATTTCATTTTGTTTATTATAAACACAATCTTCACTAAAATATGGATCCGATATTTTAAAACATGAAGATTGTTCTTGGAAAGGAGAGCCTTCATACCTTACTTATATGGAAAAGTCTGCGTTTCATAGACTTGCATTACCTTTTATTCTAACAACACCAATAGATTCTAAAATCACATTATCAAGTAAATGGTGTTTTCAATGTTGTCTCAAGTCATCACTATTGTCCATTTTGTCACTTTCTTTGAATAACCTATAAAAGTAGTCACATACACTGACCTTGTAAGTTGTCTCACAAAAATCAAATTTCTTATCAACCATGGAACATGTCTAACTTTATTGAGCATTCAAACTAATTCATTTGACAACCTGATAATAGCATCACACTTTTCTACAATAATGCAGGTCTTATTATCTCCCAAATAAATATTCTCTAGATCACTTTGAGTGTAATTCTTGAACACGTTCTTGTTGGGGCAAACATGAAAAGAGACATGAATCCATTATCCATGATTCAATACTATTTTGGGATAAAATAAGAGTGGCATCTTGAATTTCATCTATATAGCTATTAGTGGAAGCTTTCTATTTGGACCCACCCTCACAACCAAACTTTAAAGCTTTGCAGTCCTTTTTGAAGTGACATTTCTTTTCGTAGTTCCAACATTCACCTCTACCTTTTTTTTTCTCCCTGATCTAGACTTTCCTCTCCTGGACTTGAATCTTTCCCTGTCAGTGTTTCTATCCAAATTTCTTTCTCTATTTTTACCATTCAGAGCAGAATTTGAAATTTCACTGCTCACCTTCTTGTAAACTTTTTTATTCGGTGCTAACCTCATAATGTCATCAAAGTTTAACTTTATATTCTCTGAAGAGTTACTCACAGTGACTAGTTTATTTCGACTGTCTGATAATGAGGATAAGAGTAACAGTGCTCTGACATCACCATCTAACTTGATGCCAACAGAACACAACTGATTAGTCGAAGTGTTGAAGTTATTTAAGTACTTAGCCACTGAACTGCCATAGACTATCTTAAAATTGAACAACCTCCTCAACAGAAAAATTTTTTTTGAAGTCAAGGGCTTCTCATACATTATTGTTAGTGCAGTTATGAGATCTATCATAATTTTTTCATTCATAATGTTAAAACAACAGATGAGGAACGTGAAAGATAGATCAAACTTAATACTATTTGATAAAAAAACTTCTCATTCTTTCAGTGCCATCAATTTAGATTTCTGGGTGATTCCATTCAATGAGAGATAGCTTTTTTGTATAATAAATTTTTAGTTAGCATTTTCTAGAAATTAAAGTTCAAATCGGTGAAATTCTTGACTCGTACGTTGCTTTGTTAGCCATTGCTTCCTCTTGAATCAAAGATCTTCAGAAAACCCTTCTCATACCACTTGTTGGGGCGAAATTTCACGCTCCGATATCTGGGCATCCCCTCGGGCATGACCCTTGCTGCCTTTCTGTGAAACCATGGCCTCCTTCAGTTGGAGCATAGGAAAACTAAATTGAAATTCTTAAGTATTTAAGTGAAAAAGAAAGGATTGAAACTCAATGAAGTAAAGACTATGAAATATATATAAGCAGGGAAATATTTTAAGTTTCAAATTTAGGAAGAGAAATTGAAGTTCAAAATTATTAACAAGCTATCCAGATACGATAATCCTCACTTGAAAAAGAAAAAAAAAAGAAGGATTGAAAATCAATCTAAAAAGAAAAGAAAATAAAAGAAAAACATAAAGTGAGGAGAAGGCTCGAGGAGATGCGCTTATCAAAAATTGGCTTGATGGAATCAACCTAAAGGGTAAAACTTAATTATATTTCTAAACTTATATTTATGGATTAGTATTTTACTAAATAGTGCTTTCTTGAACTTCCTATCATCTTAATATCTTAAGTAATTTACTCTTTTTAAATATAGTCATTCCTAAAATAAATAGAAAACTAGAAATCTTAGACCTGATAACTAAATAATCTTATATCTATAAAGTTAATTTAATTTCTCATAAATATTTATATTTAACTTTATTATAATGTTATTTAAATTTAATTCATATTATCTGAATTGAAAAATTCTATTATAGAAATCATTATTTTTATTTAGTATTAAAATTACTTGAGGAATGATAATAATTAAGTTTGGGGGATTTTGATCACGAGAAAAATTCATTAAGAAATTCTTATCTATTTTTGATGAAATTGCACTTTAAAGAAAGGTATTTTCTTTATTTTATTGCAGGAATGAAGATTTATAAGTGATGGAAGCAAAAAGCATGAAATGGAGCGAATTTGAATCAAAAAGGAAGAAATTCATGCAAATTGAACTAAGTCGCCGACGGCGAGATCGAGGCCGCCGACAGCGAGATCATGAGGAGAATTTCTGAAGGAATTATAACTACCTCGCCGACAGCGAGCCCGAGCCCGCCGACTGCGAGATAGCGCGGTTTGAAGACCTTCTAGAAGCCTCGCTGACGGCGAGTTCGTTTCCCGCCGACGGCGAGACAGTTCAAAATGCAAAATACATTGAACCTAGACACTTTTTGAAGAGGTGTTTAAGCATCCATTGGACCTTTGCCTACCTCTATAAATAGAGAATGAATTGTGTGTCATTAGTGTCTCTTTTTGGTGTCTTAAGTGTGTCTGTTGTTTGTCATTAGTGAGTTTCTTTAGTTTATTTGAGTGCTATTTAGTTAGAAGTTCTTTGTATCTTAGAAGGAAAAGTCGAAAGGAACTTCGAGAGTCTGCTTAGGGAGGAAATTAAGATAAGTATCTTTGTTTATTGTTGTTGTTAACTTTAAATGAAATCCATGCTTTGTTTTATTCCCATGCATTCTGAGTAGTTTTCTTAGTCTTTCTCCTTGTTTATGAAAATTATGCGGATTGATGAAATTAAATAGAAATACCTAATATATTACAATAAATTGTGATAATTTTTACTTAAAACTTAATTTACTTTCAATCTGGCCAATTGAGTTGTTAAAATATGTTGAATTATCAACTATAGTAAAAATTACATCCAATATTCGGGAAGTCAAAAACCTTGGAAGGAGGGTGCAAATAAATAGGGAAATATTAATTATCGGACGTAGAATTGGACATTTTAGTGTGACGGACTAAATATTCAATTTGGTCCTATTGTTTGAAGTCGAAGTGTAGATGTTAGCCCTCGAGTGAGGGGAACGTGGGAGCTCGAAGTGGCAGCCGATATCTTCCCGACTTAGCGCAGATTCGGTAATCAAACATAGGATTAGTCAATGTTCTTTGCACTTGGACCAAAGGCTAAAGAATAGGAATGCTCCTATTTGTCACAATACAATTCAAGAATTCTATTTAAATTCATCATTCACTTAATTTTCTAAAAACAAGGAGAATGATACTTTTTACGAATTATTTAAATCAACTTAATTTCGAGCATTAGTTTACTTTAGATTGCTTTAGTTACTTTTCCGTTTACTTATATTAGTAAGTAATTCCTTTAAATTTAGTCGATACAAATCGTTAAAAACTTCCCTGTGGGATCGATAACCGAGACTCCACTAGAGCCCTGTATTACTTGATACGATACGTATACTTGCGTAGAATCCACATTATACATTCCATCATTAAATCATATATATATATTTAAAGCGGGATCAAGTTTTTGGCACCGTTACTTATTAAACTTAAATTGCAAACATATTAAAAGTGGGTCGAGTTTTTGGCGCCGTTGTTGCAGGAAGTAAAGAAATTATTTACTTAGAGTAACGGACTATTTTGTTTTATAAAGTTGTATGCGAAAATTTGGAAACAAAAACTTAATACCTTACGATTCAGAATTAGAGCGTACAATTAAAAGAATTAGAAAACAAAAAAGAGAAATTATAAATTTAACACAAATGAAAAATATTCCTGAAAATGAAAATATCAATCAACCAAGACCATTACGAGATTATGCCAACCCTACATTAGATGAAATTCATTTAACTATTCAAAACCCTGATGTAGCTGCTAATTCATTTGAACTTAAACCTGCAATTATCCAAATGGTACAAAATAATCAATTTAGTGGTTCACCTACTGAAGATCCTAATTTACATCTTGCTAGTTTTTTAGAACTATGTGCAACTTTCAAATATGAAGGAGTATCTAACGATGCTATTAGACTTAGACTTTTTCCTTTTTCTTTAAGGGATAAGGCTAAAATGTGGTTAAATTCGTTAGCACTTGGATCTATTAAAACTTGGGGAGAATTATCACAAAAATTTCTATCCAAATATTTTCCACCATCTAAAACTGCTAAGCTTAGAAATGATATAACTTCTTTTAGTCAGTTTGATGGAGAGTCAATATATGAAGCTTGTGAGAGATTTAAAGAACTTCTTAGAAATGCCCACGTCATGCGTTACCAGATTGGTTAATTATCCAAACTTTCTATAATGGATTAGTAGGATCTTTAAGATCAATCATCGATGCTTCTTCTTTGGAGGATCATTAATGTCGAAAACCATTTGATGAAGCCTATGCACTAATCGAAGAAATGACAACCAATAATTTTCGATAGCCTCGTTGATAGAATGAATCCGAAAAAATTGGCTAGTATTCATGAAAATGATGCAATATCTATGTTAGCTTCGCAAATCGCTGGTGTATCTAAAAAATTAGATCATTTTGGAATGAATTACTCTCCAACTATATCAGAAGAAAATTCATTTCAACAACTTATAGAATCCCAATCTCAATATGAAACTATTAATGCGATTAACAACGGACCCAATAATCCTTATGCAAATTATTATAATCCTGGATGGAAAAATCATCCTAATTTTAATTGGAATAATAACATAACTAATCAACCATGGATGAATAACATGACACAACCATTAGAAAATCCATCTAATTAAGGAAATTCTAATTATAAACCTAATTATCCACCTAGATTTAATAACCCACAATTTAAAGACAAGAAATTATCTATAGAAGAATTAATATTAAATATGGGTCAACATTTACAAAATCAAGGAAATCAATTACAAATAAAAGGAAACCAATTACAAAATCAAGGAACAGCTATCAAAAATATTGAAACTTAACTTGGACATATCACTATCGCACTTAATAATAGAATACCAGTACATTTCCTAGTAATGTGGAAATAAATCCCGAAGACAAGGAAATGAACAAATTAAAGCATTACAATTACGAAGTGGAAAAGAATTAGAACCTCGAATTCGAAAGAACTTGAAAGTAAAAAGAGGAAGTGGAAATTGAAAAGGAAAAGAATCAACAAGATCCAAACTTAGAAAATCCTTTAATACCTATGAAAATTTCGGTCGAAAAACCTCCACCACCATTTCCTCAATGACTAATTCAACATAAAAAAGATAAACAATTTGCTAAATTCCTTGAAATTTTGAAGAAATTAACGATAAATATTCCTTTCGTAGAAGCTTTAGAACAAATGCCAAACTATGTAAAATTCATGAAAGAAATTCTAAATAAAAAAAGAAAATTTACCGATAATGAAATGGTCGCACTTAGTGAAGAGTGTAGTGCTATTATTCAGAAAAAAACTTCCTGAAAAATTAAAAGATCCTGGTAGTTTCACTATACCCTGCGCTATTGGAGAAAAAATTCTATGGAAAAGCTTTGTGTGACTTAGGAGCAAGCATCAATCTAATGCCTCTATCAATTTTTAAAAGATTAGGATTGGGAGAAATTTCACCTACTTCAGTAACTCTTCGATTAGTCGATCGTTACGTTACATATCCTAAGGGAGTTATTGAAGATGTATTAGTAAAAGTGGACAAATTTATCTTCCCTGTAGATTTTATTGTCTTAGATATGGAAGAAGATAAAGAAATTCCTATCATTTTAGGAAGACCATTTTTAGCCACTGGAAAAGCTATGATTGATGTTCAGAAAGGAGAATTAACTATGAGGGTAAATGACCAAAAAGTTACTTTTAATATTGCTAAATCAATGAAATATCCTGCACTAGAAAAAGATGATGAGTGTTTTCGAATGGAAGTACTCGATCATTTACAAAAAGAACATTTTAAGGAATATTATGCAGAAAAATTAGAAAAATAAAATATTGAATTAATTGAAAAATCTGAGATTAATGAAGAACTAGATTATATTCAAGAGAAATTTGAATTTTTGGATAATACAGAAAACACTGAAAAAAATATAGTTCCATCGATTATTAAACCTCCTGAACTTGAATTAAAAATGTTACCTAATCATTTAAAGTATGCTTACTTAGGTAATTCTTCAACTCTACCAGTTATTATTTCATCTGAATTAAATGAATCTCAAGAACAAAAACTTTTAGATACATTAAAAAAATATAAGAAAATTTTTTGTTGGACTTTAGCATATATTAAAGGAATTAGTCATTCAATTTGTATGCACAGAATTATTTTAGATAATGAACATAAACCTAAAGCAGATCCATGAAAGGAGATTAAATCCGATAATGAAAGAAGTAGTTAAAAAGGAAATTTTAAAATGGTTAGATAATGGTATTATATATCCTGTTTCTGACAGTGCTTGGGTAAGCCCAATTCACTGTGTACCTAAAAAAGGAGGGGTGACCGTCAAAGCTAATGAAAATAATGATCTTATCACTATAAGACAAGTCACTGGATGACGAATATGTATTGATTATAGAAAATTAAACACAGCCACCAGGAAAGATCACTTCCCTTTACCATTTCTAGACCAGATGTTAGATAGATTAGCCGGACATAAATATTTTTGTTTCTTAGATGGATATACCAGTTATCATCAAATACAATCGCTCACGAGGATCAAGATAAAACTACATTTACTAAGTCCTTATGGAACTTTCGCTTTTCGAAGAATGCCTTTTGGATTATGTAATGCACCCGCAACATTCCAAAGATGTATGATGTCTATATTTAGTAAATTAATTGATAATGGAATAGAAGTATTTATGGATGATTTCTCTGTATTTAGAACAACATTTGACACATGCTTAAATCATCTTGAAAAAGTATTTGAAGTATGTGAGAAAACTAATTTGGTTCTTAATTGGGAGAAATGTCAATTTATGGTTACAGGCGGCATTGTATTAGGACATTAAATTTCGGAAAAAGGCATGGAAGTAGACCTCGCAAAAATTCAAGTTATAGCTAAATTACCACCTCCAACTACGGTGAAAGGGGTAAGAAGTTTTCTTGGACATGCTTGGATTCTACGAGACGTTATATTAAAGATTTTTCAAAAATTACTAAACCTCTATGCCAACTTCTTGAAAAGAACAAGAAATTTGAATTTACAATTGAATGCCCGAATGCTTTCGAATTATTAAAAGATAAATTAATTACAACACCTATAATAGTTTCACCTAATTGGGAGAAACCATTTGAGCTTATGTGTGATGCTAGTGATTATGCTTATAGGAGCGATTCTTGGGCAAAGATATGATAAAATTTTCAAAGTTATATACTATGCTTAGTAAAACTCTAAATGATGCTAAAATAAATTATACGATTCTTGAAAGAGAATTATTAACGGTTGTATATGCTTTTAATAAATTTCGGCATTATCTAATAGGAACTAAATGTATTGTACATATCGATCACTCTGCTATAAAATATTTAATGCAAAAGAAAGATTCTAAACCAAGATTAATCGGATGGATATTATTAATGCAATAATTTGATTTTAAGATCATTAATAAAAAGGAACTGATAATCAAATTGTCGATCATTTATCAAGATTAGAAAATCATGAATTATCCGATATTGATAATGAAATTTTAGACGATTTTCCGATGAACAACTTTATAATATAAATGAGTTGAAAATACCTTGGTATGCTGATATAGTAAATTATATTGTAAGTGACATTTTACCACCTATGTTAACTTTGCAACAACAGAAAAAATTCATTCACGATACTAAAACATACTTTTGGGATGAACCATACTTATATAAGCGATGTAAGGATCTAATTATTAGAAGATGCGTGCATTATGAAGAAAGCGAACCAATCATTCAAAAATGTCATGACTACGATTTTGGAGGACATTTTGGGACGGATAAAACCGCGTATAAAATTCTATAATCCGGATTCTACTCGGCCTACTCTATTTAGAGATGTATATAGATATATAAAAACCTGCGATAAATGCCAAAGAGTAGGAAACATATCGAGAAAAAATGAAATGCCTCTGAATTTTATATTAGAAGTTGAAATTTTTTATGTTTGGGGATTACATTTCATGGGACCTTTTATTTCTTTCATTTGGAAACTCATATATATTAGTAGCTGTTGATTATGTTTCCAAATGGATCGAAGCACAAGCTTTACCTAGGTGTGATGCTAAAAGTGTTTCAAAATTTTTAATGAAAAATATTTTTACTAGATTTGGAATGCCGAGAGTGATTATCACTGACGGAGGAACTCATTTTAGAAACAAATATATTCACAAACTAGTAGAAAAATATAATATTATGCATAAGATATCAACTGCTTATCATCCACAAACTAGTAGATTAGCTGAAGTAATCGAGAGATTAAGCGTATATTAGAAAAATCAGTAAACCATAATATATTAGACTGGTCTATAAGACTAGATACTGCATTATGGGCATACGGAGATCGCTTATAAAACTCCGATTGGAATGACTCCTTATAGGCTTATATATGGAAAAACTTGCCACTTACCGAGTTGAATTAGAACATAAATTATATTGGGCGATTAAAGAATTTAATTATAATATGAAAGAAGTTTGGTGAGAAGAGATTGTCTGCAATTAAATGAATTGGAAGAATTAAGAAACGAATCATATGATAATGATAGGATTTATAAAGAAAGAATGAAATTATGACATGATCGGAAGATTAATCGAAGAAATTTTGAACCGGAACAAGAAGTTTTGCTTTATAATACTAGAATGAAATTATTTCCTGGGAAATTGAAATCTCGATGGTTAGGACCTTTCACCATAACTCAAATATTTTCATATAGAACTATAGAAATTGAAGATCCAAAAACAGGACATAGATTTAAGGTAAAAGGACATAGATTAAAACCATATTTCAAAGGTAGAAGACCAAATTTTAAAGAGGTTTTAATGCTTAGTCAACCTGATTACTAACTGAATTAGGTCAAGCTGACGACGTTAAACCAAGCGCTTTATGGGAGGCAACCCATAGTAGTCTTTTATTTTAATTATCTACAAATTAGTGAGTCTATATTATTAAAACAAATCTTACTACTCAAATTTTTAATTAGAATCATCACAAATTTGAACCTATATGATGAGATCAGAAAATATTCGGACCAGAGCGAAATTGGGTGATTTTTACGAATCTCGCCGACAGCGAGCCCGAGCCCGCTGACAGCGAGATCGTGCGCCATGACTTGAGTCAGTTCTATAACTAGCTCGCCGACGGTGAGAAACTTCCCGCCGACGGCGAGGTAGTTGAAATTTTGGTTTCTTAAAGATTTTTCGTGCGGTTTTGGACGGATCTAGGCCATTTCTTCGTAGGAAATTATCCCAAATCCAAATTTACACTGTTTTCTTCCTTAGGAATGACTAGAGACCAATCCTTTCAATCCAAAATGGCCACCAAACTCTTAGAAATCACAAAAACTGAAGTTTTCAACCGAAGAAAATTCGTCAGTTCGGAGGCGCGACGTATCTTCAACAAAGGTTTGATGAAGAAAAGACTTATTAAAGAAAGAGGATTTGTCAACAGAGGAGTAGAGAATTCCACTACAAAAATCGAAGAAATGATCGCACATCGGCATTGGGAGGTATTTTGTTATACGACATCCGCTGTAGTTATTCCAGTAGTTAAAGAATTTTACTCTAATTTACATGCGATCAACAATGGAAATGTCTACGTCAGAGGAAGATGGGTAACATTTACTCAAGGGTAAATGAATTATTTTCTATAGAGAATACCTCTGTTTGTCATTATTCCAACTTTGTGCCTTCAAGATACAATATGAACGAGATCTATAAATACCTGACCGACGAACCTGATGATTGGGAGTTACGCGAAGACGGGTATGTCAGTTTTTCTGCATCACTTCTTAATCCTGTCTCGAAGCATTGGCATTTCTTTATATCAAAATTATTACCTACTATGAGGGTAAATAAAGTTTCAAAGGAATGCGCTATTTTAAACTACTGTATTCAAATTGGACTACCTATCGATGTTGGATCAATAATAGTAAAGTCTGCATTGGGATTGATTGTGCATGGGTTAGTTCATGGATTTGGACACCCATCGACTATATTTGCGTTATGCAGTCAGTACCAAGTTTCTTATGAGGCTTGGGAAAAAGTACTTTTGCCATGGAAACCACTGGATTCTATTGATATGTTTCCAACTTTGGATAACAATGATGAGATTACCATTATTTCTGGCAGAGCATCACAGAACAATCCTTTAGCAAGGCCCTTTACTGATAAAACTAATTTCATTCTAAAGAGGATTAAAGGATTGGAGAAAGAATTGCAAAATGTGATGAATTCCATCGACAATATCTCTGATATGTTTGATCACATTGACTGGAGAATGAAGGAGCACTTTGATCATACTGGACATCTAGAGGCTAGTTTTTTTCATTTACTGAGACAGAAGGGATGGATTAATGAATAATCTACTGCAGAGTTCCCTTTCAGGCCTTTCTACAATTTATTTGTGCACCTGCGTCACATCGGGAATACCAGAGATGATGATAGTTCAGACACTGAAGAGTAGGAAAGATTTCTATTTTATGTCATATATTTGTGTGTATATGTGTTGATTTGGATTTAGGTTTTAATATGAGTCGAACTTTGATTTGATCATCTCAGATTTGATGAGATTATTTGTAATTGTTATGTCTCGGCATTTAGAGTGTTGTGGTGTGGATTGCGATGCTGAGTATTATGGATTTGAACATTTAAGTTAAGTATGTCGTTAAGTTGTTAGTATGAAATTGTAAGTTTCATGGATTTCATATATAAAGTTACATTGTTTGTGTTTGTGAACTTTTGTGAGTATAAGTATCTAATCTTCATATTATTATTAAATTGTGTGATCGGAAGATTGATTAAGGGCAAATCGAGGTTGAAAATGATTGACGAATTTCAAAAATTTAAAAATTTTTGGGATCTCGCCGACGACGATAATTATCTCGCCGACAGCGAGAAAACCCGCTGACAGCGAGAACGAGCTCGCCGACGGCGGATTTTTCCCGAAAGTTTTGCCTTATCAAATTAATTAGCTCGCCGACAGCGAGATCGCGAAAAGACCTATATTTGACCAGTCAACCGACACTATTCATCATCCCCTTCCTCAAAACTTCGAAAAAACCGACCTAGGGCTTGAGAGATATTGGATTAGAGGCGATTTCAACACTTTTTGACACCAGGTTTCATCTTCCCTTGGTAAGAGCTTCACTCCTATGCAAAAATTTTTTATTTTCACCATGGATTTCTTCTACATTGGGAAATTTTGAAAAATTTCGAAATGTGAAGAAAATACTTGGATAAATTTCATAAAAATTGATTTAAATAGATTTTAGATGTTGTAGGAAGCCTTCTTAGTAATATTTGGGAGTTTAGTTAAAATTTTTGCAAATTTCACAGATCGAAAATGGCTCCACGACAAAAGCGAAGGATTGATTACGACGAAACCCGATTCATTAATGCAAGAGCACAAACTCGATATTTTCAAAACATTCAAGCAAGAAAGTGCATACAAGATCGAGTTTTCAAAAATCCTGGAGAAGTTGAGCGAATCATTAAGGAAAGAGGATGGGAAAACTTCTGTTACGTGACCAACAGAGCCGCTGTGGAAGTGGTGAAGGAATTTTATGCTAACTTAACACAGGCTGAAGATGCACCGGTTTAGATTAGAGGATTTTTTGTGGAATTCAACGCTGCTAGAATAAACGCTTATTACGAGGTTAAAGACACCTACACCAGCGAGTATGAAACTTTTGGAACTATGGAAGGACCACTGGAAGAGGTGATCGACTTTCTCACTTATGGGAAAGGAGTCTGGAAGATAAAGCAGCGGGAACGGGTAAACTTCCCTCTTTCTATGCTAAATGCAACATCTAAAGTCTGGCATTATTTTATTTGTTTTACTTTGTTACCTACCTACCACCATAGTGAGGTAACAAGAGATAAAGCGGTTACGAATTTACGTATTCGGAACCGGAAGAGTATTAATGTGGGAAATGTTATTTATAAAAATATATTAGCCACCGCTAGAAATGAAAGTGGAGGAGGACTAGGACATCCTGGTCTTATCTATGCACTCTGCCAATTATCTGGGGTAGAGGCAACAAATGATGAGAAATGGATTGAACCTATGAAACCCCTTACTCAGGCTAATATAAAGAAATATGAATCCCACTGTCGGCATATTTTTAGGTTAAGTGATATTTTAAAAAGGGGTCGCCTAACAGAAGTTGTCGGCGAATTTTAAATTTAAATATAGATATAATTTAGAAAGTAATATTTGATTTTGAAAATAATTTTAAAGAATTTTAAGATATGAAATCAAACCGATCTCACATCCCGAATAGTTTATATAAACGAGCACCGCACCACAAACCGTGTATCTATCCCTAAGGATAGACACATCGCTTGATAGTGGGGCTCGGTTAAATAAACTAGAAGATTTGTGACATCCGTTTGGTCCGCGAACCAATTTTATAAGCCGACAAATTCCCTCGCTTAATATGAAAACATTAAACGGGGTTTATATTACTCAGGTTCTTTAAAATTCCCTATAAGGGCAAGCCCCTATAGTTAATTACATCTTAAGTGACGGGAATCACCTAAGAAAACTCTCGATAATAATCAATAATTCCGCTCTCAAGAATTTCAAAGTTTAAGTTTTCAAAGAATTGAATTTTTGAATCTCGATAGGGAATGGATCAAGTTTGGAACATTTTATTTTGGGAATTCAAAGGAAGAAAAGTAGGAGAAATCACGGATTCGAAGCGGACTTCGGTAATTTCCCGACTATCCTATTTTTTGGCTTGGATTTAGGAAAGTCCTAATGTTCATTTAATGTTTTAATCTTGCCAATTTTAGTTAATTAGGGCTTATACGTGTATGATAGAATCATACAAATTGCCTGGAAGATATGAGGGTTTATGTCGTATCGGACGACTACCTCGGAATCCTAAGACCGGTTAGGGCTTAATTTGCAATGCAAATGCCTAACGAAGAGTTGAGGATTTATGTTGCACTAGGCAAACTACCTCGAAGTCCTATGGCTTTGTTGTTTAATTCTAGGAAAGTTTTGTTGATGTAGGTTCAAGTTTTTTGCTGACGACGATGGCCGTGCTGCCCACCATGCTCCGAGCTCCTTGTTGTTGCAGAGGTTTAGTTGTAGAAGTCATAAATCAGGAGATGAGGGAAGTGTTTGGTTTAGAGAAGTCTTAATTTCCAAGTGTTCTTTATGTTTTAATTAAAACAGATCTTAAAGTTGATTAAAAAGAACCGATTAAGATCCCACGGTTCCGTCATCCCGCACCGTTATTTTCATCGAATTCACTTAGTCCAGATGAATTTGCTAAACTCAAATAAATGAGTTCCACACTTTCATTTGGACCGTGGGAAATCCCGTTAGCAACACGTGGGTTACATCATCCGAGGTATTCCCGATCATTCAATGAGACGTTTTAGTTTAGTTGTAGTTGTAGTTTTGTTGTTTTGTTTGTGATTAAATTTTGAGTTGTCTTATATTTTGAAATGTTGTGGAGGTGAATTTTATCTTGTAGTGTCTTTTAATTTAGTTATGGGTTTCAGTTTTGGTTTATGTCCTAAAGGTGTGGGTTTTCATGCAACTGTTGTTTATCATGCAAGAAAAATAAAGTGCATTTGTAATAAAATAAACTGCAATAAAATAAAAGCGTACCTGGAGGGTCTTCCCGTCATTCCAAGCTGCACTTAAAACACAATTAGAATATTTAAGCAAGTTCCTAGATAAAGCTAAGGGAAAGGTTTATGGTTTTCTACCAAGTTCCTAATCCTATAGCTAGTCATTTCCTATGACGTCTTGGTTCTCATGTTTTTAGTTTGAGGACGATTTTCTTCATCAAAGAATAACTAAATTCAATTGTTCTTATAAATATCCTAACATATTGAGGAAGTGCTTAAGAAGAATCTTAAACATCTTTTCAATATTTCTAGGATTGTTTCAAGTCCAAGAAAATTTAACTATGTAAATGAATCGATCGTCCGAGGTTTTCAAGTTTTGTTAACTTGCTCAGTGAACTAGGACATTTGAATATCCTATAAGTGAAGTAACATTTCATTTTATATTCCGTTTAGGAGTTATGATAACTAAAGCTCTTAGTAGCAAAATGATATTTAATGATTTATGATCCAAATTTAAGTTCAAATTAATAATTTAAGTTTGGAATAGTGTTCAAGTTATTTTAGATTTATGTCTCAAGTGATGTTATTTAATTCAACTTAATTCAATTTAATTTAATTTAATTTAATTTAATTCAATTTAATTCAATTTAGTTTGATTTGGTTTGATTTAATTCAATTTAGTTTGATTTGGTTTAATTTTTAATTTAATTTAATTTAATTTAATTTTATTTTATTTTATTTAATTTAATTTTAATTTAATTTAATTTAATTAATTTAATTTAATTTAATTTATTAATTTAATTTAATTTATTTAATTTAATTTAACTTGTTTATTTAATTTAATTTAATTTAATTGAAATTTTTGAAAGAGTTTAATGATTTAATTTTAGTTTAATGATTAAGTCTTTTAATATTTTAAATTTGAGTTATCATTTTAATTAAGAGTTGAATATTAATGAGATGATTAATTTAGGGATTTTTAAATTAAAGAATAAATCTCTACCTAATAATATCCCTATTTTAATAATTCCAATTTTATTATTCTTCCCAAATTCAATTAATTATTTAATTAAGGTTTAATCATTTTAAATTGCTCAATGGGTTTCTACCCTTTAATTATTTAAATTTCAATCATCCAAATCAGACTAGGATCAAATATTTTACTTGTTAAATTTTTTTATTAAACCTAAAGTTTTAATTAAGGGTTAAAATTTTAATTACCATTTTGCCCTTTAAGCCTAATAATTTCATAACTCACTAAATTGAACTCAAATGAACTTGAAATTTTTATGTGACTTCACTTATGTGTCAATAAAGACATGAGAGGAGAAAATGTGATTTTTCTGTATTTAATTTATTTATATAATTATTTTTGGTAGAAAATAGAGATTTCCAAGGAAAATTTAATAACATGACCAAGGAAAAGTTTCTGTCCTTAAGAAAATTAGGGGACATTCCTAATGACCAGAGGACCACTTGGACCAAATTTTGTAATTTTTTGAATTATATTTTATTTATTAGAATTATTTTAAATTATGGAGTATTAATTAATTTAAAAATAAAATAAATGTTGAAAAATAAATTTTATAATTTTTAAAATTCTCTTTGATATCAAAGATTCCAGAGAACCAAACTTTGCAATTTTCTGATTTTTCTTTGATTTATTATAATTATTTTGGTGAAAATGCTAGAAAATACATTTTTTAATTTTAAAATTACCCTAGAGCTTTAAAAATTAATATCTCACTAAATAGACCTAGGAAAAATATGGGACTTGTTCCTAAGTGATTAAAATTCAAAATATGACATTTTGGTGAATTTTATTATTTTTGTGATTTTTATTATTTTTTAATTATTAAAAATATTAAAATAATATTAAAAATCAACTTTTTTAGAAAATTGAAATTTTAATTTTCTTAAACTCCCCTGATATCAGAGAGAATCCAAAACCAATTTGGTGAATTTTTGAAAGATATTTTGAAAGTTATGAATTTTTAAAGTTTAAAATGACTAAGTCGGCTTAATCAACCCAATTAGTGGGGCTAACCAAGTCCAATTGACCTCAAATTTTTATGATGGGTTCCTCTGATCCTAAAGGTCAGTGGAGAATTGATTTCAAGTCAATTTGATTTATGGTTAACTCTAATTAATTAGAGACCTATTTTGGGTGTTTAAGCCAATTAGGGTTAATTCGAGTGAATTAACTCAAATCCTATTTTTTCTAGGGTTCTCTGGTCATAAGGAACATCACCAAAATTTCCTAAAATTTATTTCACAACATGCTAATTTTTGGAATTAAAATACTTAAAACAGCAACATGCATTTGAAAAATCAATAACTTTTCACAGAGATGGCCTCTGACCTTGAAAAATTCGGGGAATGTCCCTAAGTTCGAGGCTTCAAAAGCCCTATAGTCTCATGCCATGGTGAATTGTGTGAATGCATGGAGAATTAAAACAATGCAGGGAGTAAATAATTAATTAAAAATAAAATACTTGACAAAATTAATTAATTTCTTTTCCACATTATTCTCCTCTCGTTCACTCGAGCAAGAGGGTATTTTTATTTTATTTTTAGGATTTTTCTACACAAAGATATGAATTTTCAAAGTTCAGGGAATTAAATAAATTAAGAAAATCCCTAATTTTCTATTTAAGTGACGCGGCGCCGCGTCAACCTCGGCGACTCCGAATGCACACGCGGCGCGCTCCTATTCGACGCCGCCATCCGCGTCGGCGCTCCCGGACCCGCAGTTCACGTAATATTCTCTCGGTCCGGCGCAATCCGATCCGTCCGCTCGATACACGCGCGATCCAACGGCTCCCTGGTCATCGTCTACGACTGGTGTGCACCCGTGACCGTCAACCTTCTAACCCTAATTTCTCACTCGATTCTCAATGGATTTTCGTGTTCTTATGCTCTATGGATTCGTCTTGAAGAGACGAACACATCCATACGGTAAACATGCATTTAAATTTACTCAAATGAAATGGAGAATCTCCGTAAGCTCGGGAAGAAGAATGAGTTCATACCTTGGCTCGGAGAAGTGAAGCTTCGATCCGAGAGTTGTTGCACCTTCGATCGGATCCCAAGCAAGCTCCGGATGAAGGCTCCCGGTCCAGTGAATTGTCCAGGTTGGACTTCGACCACAGCCGATCACAAAGCTTGGAGTCCGGAGCAACCGGGTGGCTCCGGGGATGGGGCTTTTGTCGGTGGACACCTTCCCTTGGTCCGAGTGAAGGTGTAGGACCAATCAATTTGGGGATTGGTCCACCGTGGAGAAGTGTCCCGGTTTTGGGTGGAATTTCAACTCCGAAATCGAGCTCGCGGAGAAGAAATGGCAGGGGGATCTCACCTGGGATTAAGTGCTCTGTGTATGGGGAGGAGTCTGGAACAATTTTGGCAGAGTTTTGGCAAGGTTTGTGCAACTCTTTTTTTTCATGGCCGAGAGGGGGTGGTGCTTAAATAGGCATGGCTGGAGGCTCTCCCAGGGGGGTTTAATGGTTGGGATCAGCTGCGCAGTCGAGGGAAGAACGACCATGCTATCCATTGGCGTTGAGACAAGTCGGCAATGGAGAATTTCAATGTTGGCTCACATGTGAGCTTTCGGCCATGGTGTTTTCCGGCGACCGGGGTGGCCGGCCGAGCGAGCAAGGGTCACCCTCGGGGTCAGTGGGTCGAGCTCGGGTGTTTGTGCAAGCAATTGGCAATGGCCAAGTGTAAAGGAGATGGCTTGGAATGGAATGGGGAAGAGGCCATTTTGGCTAGGTTTGGGTCAACCCATCCTTTTGGGCTAGGTGCACCACCCAAGGTCCGGTCTTGAGCTGAAAAGAGTCACTTGGGTCAGCTGCCATGTAGTGGTGAAGTCTCCATCCATGGTGAGGTGGCTAAGCATGGTTTAGTGTGTGACATGCTTAAGGTAAAAAAGGTTTAAGAAGGATTAGGAAAGGGCCCCCTCTTCTTGCCATAAATGGACTAATGACAAGTCAAAGCCCTCATGGCTTCATGTGGCTTGAGGATGGCTTGTTCATGGCTCCATTTGGCTTGGGAAAAGGGTTGACTTGTTTCATGAAAAGGGTTTTAGGAATTTTTTGGTAATTTGATGGAAATTTGTATGGAACTTGATTTGGAATAATTTGATGATGGATTTAGGACTTAGGTATGGTTTTGATTAAATGGATGGCAAATGGAAATGTCATGTAGGCTTTAGGGCCAATTTTGGGCTTTTGTATTTGGTGGAAATGGGCTTTTAGGAAGGTTTAGGGAAGTGGGCTTTTGAATTTTAAAATGGATTTTGGGATGAAATTTTGGTAAAGGCTTGGGCCAAATAATTGTTGAGTTTGGTTTAGGGATGTGTCATGAGTAGTTTGAAACAAATTTGAGGTGATTTGGGTTTGAATTGGGTTGAATATGGGACTTTTTAGTAAAGAGGCTAAGGTGGGCCAAAATGGGCTACCATGGGCCAAAGTTGGGCTAGAGTTGAAATTGATGTAAAATTAATGTTGGGAAATGTTTATGGGAGTGTTTCAAAGAGGTTTTGGCTTTGGTTAGGTTTTGATTTTGGGATTTGGGCTCATTTGGGCTAGGCTTGGGTTTAGGTCAAAAATGGGCCTTTTAGCTTTGGGTTGAATTTGAGTGGGGTTTGGGTCTAAATTTTGGGCAAATCATGTTAGTGTTTTGTTTATGGGGATGTTAAGGAAGGTTTGGAAAAGATTTGGGGTTAATTGGAGTTGAATTGGGTGAGTTTAGGCTAAGTTTGGGTCATGAGTCCAAATTGGGCTTTAAGGCCAAAAGTGAAATTGGATCCAAATTTCAATCAAATTGGGCTTGGATTTGGTCTAGATTGGTGTTGGGAATGTTGAATTGAAGTTTAGAATTGAATTGGACCAGAATTTGGGTCAATTGGGTGGGTTAGGTTTGACATTGGGTTTACTTTGGGTTAAAATGGGTCAAATTGGGGGTTTTGATAAAAGTGGGGTAAATTGACAAAATTGGCCCATGGTGTAGTTGAACAAAATGAAATTGGGAATATTTGGGATTTTCTGGAATTTTCTGGGAATTTTCTGAATTTTTGGATTTTTGGGTCAAGAGGGGTATTTTGGGTATTTGGAGGGTATTGGGGGGTATTTTGGAATTTTTGGCATTTTTGGTTATGGATGATCAATTTAAGTGGTGTGGAAATGTTTGGGATTGATTTTGGAGAATTTTGGGTAATTTGGAAATTTTTTAGAAATTCGGGTAGTTTCAAAGCATTTGGTAGGTTAGGAAGGGTGTAGGGTCCTGGGGTCAAAAATTAAAAATTTGGAAAATTGAAGATTGGGTAGATGTAAGTGGAATACAACCATTTTGGTTGAGCCATGAAGCCATATCAAGCCCACATGAGCCATGAAGGGATTCATTTGAGGCACTCACTATGTTGTTCCTAACCCTCTTAGCATGAGGCTTAGGGGTTAGGACCATCCATGTGAATCACCTACATGAGTCGGGAGGTCAAGTTGGGTATGGGTGTGGTTTTAGGAAGTGTGTGTGAAAATGTAGTGTATAGGTGTAGGTGTGTGTAAGTCGGTCCCTTCACTGCACCTGGGCCACCTGGGGTAGTCCTAAGGCCAAAGAGTCCTATAGGTACTCATCCTTTAAACTTCCACATTTGATTTCAACCCTCTAGGTGATTAGGGGTCTATAGTCAAGTTTGTGGAGTTTGTAGGGAGTTTAGAAGTGGTTTGAATTTCTAAAAGGTGGGTCCCAATTCTAATCCTCTAAGATAGTCAAAGGAAAAACCTAAGGCTAGATCCTAAGTACTAAAGAGAAGAAGAGAAGACCTCATCAAAAATGAGGTCAACACCCACGAAGGATGGAGATCTGGGACAAGGGATTATGTACCTTCTTCAAGTAGAGATATACCCTCTACTAGTTATGAACCCCCTCAGTACACCACTCCTACCCTTCAAGATCTGATGAATGAATTAACCCTGAGTAGAAAGAGTTTTGAGCTATTTGGAGAAAATATGGAAAGAAGATTTGAGCATATAGACCAAAGGATCGGAGGCTTGGAAAGAAGAAATGATTATGATAGCGAATATCTCCAGCGAAATTCAGAGTACGAAATCGCATACTATGAGGCTGAACGTCGATATAGGAGTGGTGATTTAGATGTTGTCTTTCCTGAGTGCCCCCGCTATTCACAAGACCAGCCTCGCTCAACCTTCTCGACTCGGAGATCGTGGAGATGACATAGCTTGGGATTTTGATGCAGAAGATTAGAGCCATTGTTTAGTTTATTCAGTTTGTTTAAATTTGTTGTTATTTTGGGAAACTTTATTATTCTGTATATAATTATTTTGTACCTTCTGTGGACTGTGGATGTTGGTATGTTTGCTTATGCTATGATGTTAGACTTCTTATGTGTTAGTTTGAAAATTTTTTTTATTTTTTTTATATATATATATAGGATGTTAGTTCAAGTTTTTATAAGTTATGAATGTTAACATTGTTTAGATTGTTTTAATATGTTTTAAAATAGATTAGTTAATTGTATGTGTAGTAATAGATTAATTTTTCATTTGTTATGTTTGATACTTATTTTAAAATTTCATCCCTGCACTTTCTTTTAAATACTATATGCGGAAGAATACTAACAGTACAGGTTCTGTAAGTAATGAAAAAGCCTTCAAAAATTTCAAAGAAAAGAAATACCTAAAGCTAAAAGGTATGATGAAATTTACTATATACTTTCCCTTTTTCACTATTTAGTATAGATAGAAAAATTTAAGTTTGGGGGAAGGTAAAAATACAAATTTAATTATTAAAATTGTTCTCAATTTCTATTTTCAAAAATTATTATCAAATGATTTTCTATAGTAGTTTTTCAATTCAATAAACATGAATTACTTTATTTAATTATTATAGAAAGTTAAATAAAATGTTTCTAGTAATTCAATTAATTAATGGAATAAGATATTTAGTTCAAAGGAATAAGAATATAGTAAACTATTTAAAGTAAGGAAAACTATATTCTAAAAATTGAAATTCTTAAGTATTTAAGTGAAAAAGAAAGGATTGAAACTCAATGAAGTAAAGGCTATGAAATATATATAAGCAAGGAAATATTTTAAGTTTCAAATTTAGGAAGAGAAATTGAAGTTCAAAATTATTAACAGGCTATCCAGATACAGTAATCCTCGCTTGAAAAAGAAAAAAAAAAGAAGGATTGAAAATCAATTCAAAAAGAAAAGAAAAGAAAAGAAAAACATAAAGTGAGGAGAAGCTTGAGGAGATGCCTTATCAAAAATTGGCTTCAATGGAATCAACCTAAAGGGTAAAACTTAATTATATTTCTAAACTTATATTTATGGATTAGTATTTTACTAAATAGTGTTTTCTTGAACTTCCTATCATCTTAATATCTTAAGTAATTTACTCTTTTTAAATATAGTCATTCCTAAAATAAATATAAAACTAGAAATCTTAGATGTGACAACTAAATAATCTTATATCTATAAAGTTAATTTAATTACTCAGAAATATTTATATTTAACTTTATTATAATGTTATTTAAATTTAATTCATATTATCTGAATTGAAAAATTCTATTATAGAAATCATTATTTTTATTTAGTATTAAAATTACTTCGAGGACAAGTAATAATTAAGTTTGGGGATTTTGATCACGATAAAAATTCATTAAGAAATTCTTATCTATTTTTGATGAAATTGCAATTTAAAGAAAGGTATTTTCTTTATTTTACTGCAGGAATGAAGATTTATAAGTGATGGAAGCAAAAAACATGAAATGGAGCGAATTTGGATCAAAAAGAAGAAATTCATGCAAATTGAACTAAGTCGCCGACGGCGAGATCGAGGCCGCCGACGGTGAGATCATGAGGAGAATTTCTGAAGGAATTATAACTACCCCGCCGACAGCGAGATAGCGCGGTTTGAAGACCTTCTAGAAGCCTCGCTGACGGCGAGATCGTTTCCCGCCGACGGCGAGACAGTTCAAAATGCAAAATACATTGAACCTGGACACTTTTTGAAGAGGTGTTTAAGCATCCCTTGGACCTTTGCCTACCTCTATAAATAGAGGACAAATTGTGTGTCATTAGTGTCTCTTTTTGGTGTCTTAAGTGTGTCTGTTGTTTGTCATTAATGAGTTTCTTTAGTTTATTTGAGTGCTATTTAGTTAGAAGTTTGTTGTACTAGAAGGAAAAGTCAAAGGAACTTCAAGGAGTCCGCTGGGAGGAAATTAAGATAAGTATCTTTGTTTATCGTTGTTGTTAACTTTAAATGAAATCCATGCTTTGTTTTATTCCCATGCATTCTGAGTAGTTTTCTTAGTCTTTCTCCTTGTTTATGAAAATTATGCGGATTGATGAAATTAAATAGAAATACCTAATATATTAAAATAAATTGTGATAATTTTTACTTAAAACTTAATTTACTTTCAATCCAGCTAATTGAGTTGTTAAAATATGTTGAATTATCAACTATAGTAAAAATTACATCCAATATTCGGGAAGTCAAAAACCTTGGAAGGAGGGTGCAAATAAATAGGGAAATATTAATTATCGGACGTAGAATTGGACATTTTAGTGTGACGGACTAAAATATTCAATTTGGTCCAATTGTTTGAGAGTCGAAGTATAGATGTTAGCTCTCGAGTGAGGGGAACGTGGGAGCTTCGAAGTGGCAGCCAGTATCCTCCCAGCATAGCCGCAGATTGAGTAATCAAACATAGAATTAGTCAATGTTCTTTGCACCTGGACCAAATGGTAAAGAATAGGAATGCTCCTATTTGTCACAATACAATTCAAGAATTCTATTTAAATTCATCATTCACTTAATTTTCTAAAAACAAGGAGAATGATACTTTTTCTGAATTATTTAAATCAACTTAATTTCAAGCATTAGTTTACTTTAGATTGCTTTAGTTACTTTTCCGTTTACTATATTAGTAAGTAATTCCTTTAAATTTAGCTGATACAAATCTGTTAAAAACTTCCCCGTGGGATCGATAACCAGGACTCCACTAGAGCCCCGTATTACTTCGATACGATACGTATACTTGCGTAGAATCCACATTATACATTCCATCATTAAATCATATATATATATTTAAAGCGGGATCAAGTTTTTGGCACCGTTACTATTAAACTTAAATTGCAAACATATTAAAAGTGGGTCAGTTTTCATTCACAGAAAAGAGTTTCCATTCTTTGACCTTAGGGCTACTGAGGTTCTTTGTGGATAACACAATTCACAGATTGCTGATTAGGGATCTCAAGACGTGTTGTGTCGACTAACTTCCCTACTTGGTAAACTTGGGGTCTTAGTGACTTGGGATGACGGGTCCGTGGCACCCTGACCCTACTATATTTACCTTCGAGGGATTACTCCCCAATTCCTTTGACTACCCCTGTTGAGCCCTGTTGCTCCTTGACTTCGTTGGTATCGACGACCTAATGCCAATGAGTTGCCACCAGTTTGAGATACAACGATTTGTCCTCTGCCCTTATGGCCCAAACGTGATTTGACATGTTGGGATACACCCATCGAGAAGATTATGATTATTTTGCGAGCCTCGTATGCCGATGAGCCGCTACTTATTTGGGATGTGAAAGACTCACTATCTGCTCATGACTTAGGCCCCGTTTGGGGACCGTAGCCTTATCCAGCCTGTCGATAAGCAACTTATTTGGATAATCTGGCCGATACGCAATCGATCCGGATAAGCGGTCCGGTCGTTTGGTTTCGCCGTTTGGAAAACAAATTGATTCTGGAAAATCGACTATTCCCGCCCTCGTTACGAATAATATGTTTATTCGTTTGGTTAGTGCTTTTTGTAAACGAATTATTTTCAATTTTATTTTTAATTAAATAAATAATCTGTGCAACATATTTGTTATTTCCCGAATAAAACTTATAATTTGTTTTAATTAAATAAATACGCATTATGGAAAATTGGTATTTGTAATGAAAATAATTTATAATTTGTTTATTTATGTAATTATTTAAATATAGATTTATTATATTAAATTATTTAATTATAAATTATTTTGATTACAAATTATTTTGATTACATATTACAAATTATATAAATAAATCCGGAACTTTTATAAATTAATTGGGTTACCACCAAACAGCCAGGGGTGAAACCATTTAACAAATATAAAGATAATAACTGCGATACGCAAATAATAACATAGTACAATGCGGTGGCTTCACAGAAAATGCAGTTTCACCTTCCAAAGAAAAACTAAAATACACATTATAGCTACAACTAGTAATAGGATTATAACATTCAATTTAGAATGCAACATCCCATGAAAACTACTGTTTGGTTCTTGGATAATCGATCGTTGAGCAACACTATGTGGTTTGAAAACACTCGAACCAGAGGTCATATGCTCCGATTTTGCTACGATTGAAGTCTGTGGGACATTGTCAGATTGGGATAACGTTGACTGTGACGGGTTTGTTGACCTCATTTTTTATGAGGTCTTCTCTTCTTCTTTTTAGTACTTAGGATCTAGCCTTAGGCTTTTCCTTTGACTATCCTAGAGGATTAGAATTGGGACCCACCACTTAGAAATTCAAACCACTTCTTAACTCCCCGCAAACTCCACAAACTTGATTGTAGACCCCTAATCACCTAGAGGGTTGAGATCAAATGTGGAAGTTTAAAGAATGAGTTCCTATGAGACTCTTTCGCCTTAGATCGCCTCGGTGGCTCTGTGCCGTGAAAGTGGCCGACTTACACTCACACTACACTTATACACTACACTTTCACACACCTCCTAAAACAACACCCATACCCAACTCGACCTCCCGACTCATGAGGGTAATTCACATGGATGGTCCTTAACCCCAAGCCCTCGGCTAAGAGGGTTAGGAACAACATAATGAATGACTCAAATGAATCCTCTCATGGCTCATATAGGCTTAACATGGCTTCATGGTTCAACTAAAATGATTTCATTTTACTTACATTTACCCAATTTTCAATTTTCCAAATTTTTAATTTTTGACCCCGGGGACCCAACACCCGCCTAGCCTACCCAAAACCCTTGAAATTACCCAAATTTTTCAAAATTCTACAAAGTCACCCAAATTCCTTAAAACCAATCCCAAACATTTCCACACCACTCAAATTGATCATTCATAGCCAAAAATACCAAAAATTTTAAAAAAACCTCCCAATACCCTCCAAATACCCAAAATGCCCCTCTTAGCCAAAAAATCCAAAAATTCAGAAAATTCCCAGAAAATTCCACAAAATCCCAAATATTCCCAATTTCATTTTGTTCAACTACACCATAGGCCAATTTTGTCAATTTGCCCCACTTTTGTCAAAATCCCCAATTTGACCCATTTTAACCCAAAGTGAACCCAATGTCAAACCAAACCTACCCAATTGACCCAAATTCTGGTCTAATTCAATTTTAAACTTCAATTCAACATCCCCAACACCAATCTAGACCAAATCCAAGTCCAATTTGATTGGAATTTGAACCCAATTTCATTTTGGACCTTAAAGCCCAATTTGGACCCATGACCCAAACGTAGCTCAAACTAACCCAATTCAACTTCAATTAACCCCAAATCTTTTCTAAACCTTCCCTAAAATCCCCAAAAACAAAACACTAACATGATTTGCCCAAAATTTAGACCCAAACCCCACTCAAATTCAACCCAAAGCTAAAAGATCCAATTTTGACCTAAGCCCAAACCTAACCCAAATAAGCCCAAAACCCAAAATCAAAACCCAACCAAAGACAAAACCTCTTTGAAACATTCCCATAAACATTTCCCAACATTAATTTTACATCAATTTCAACCTTAGCCCAACATTGGCCCAAGTTAGCCCAATTTGACCTACATCGGCCCATTTACCAAAGAGGTCCAAATTCAACCCAATTCAAACCCAAACCACCTCAAGTTTGTTTCAAACCACTCATGACATACCCCTAAACCAAACCCAACAATTATTTGGCCCAAGCCTTCACCAAACTTTCATCCTAAAATCCATTTTAAAATCCAACAAGTCCATTCCCTTAAACCACTTTAAAAGCCTACCTTTACCAAATTTTAAAAGCCCAAACCCATCCTAAAGCCCACACTACAATCTCATCTCATCCTCAATCAATTAATATCACTCCCTAAGTGCTAAATCCATCATGAAAATCAAACCAAAATGGTATTATGCCAAATCCCATCAAATGACCCCAAAATATCCAAAATCCTTAAAAATCCATTTTTATGAAATCGACCAAACTTTTTCCAAGCCATAGTGCAAGCCATGAAGCCATGCATGAGCCACATGGAAGCCATGAAAGCCCTTTACATGTCACCATGCTATCTTGGGCAAATGGAGGGGGTCCTTTCCATATTCCCTTAAGGTGATTAACCATGTTCATGTCTCCCCTAAACCATGTTTCGATCTTAATCGTACTTGGATGGTGACCTTTCCCCACTAATCAAGCCGACCTAAACCACTTTCTCTTCAACCCAAACTAGCCATGGGGAGGTGCACCTAGCCCAAAAGGATGGGTTGACCCAAATCAAGCCAAAATGGCCTCTCCCCCATACCATTTTAATCCAAGCCCTTTACACATGTCCATGGCCAATTGACTGCACAAACCTCCAGCCCTGACCCACCCGACCCTGAGGGTGACCCATGCCTCGCCGGCCGCCCACCCGGCCGCCGGAAAACGCCATGGCCGAGACATGGGAAGGAGCCAAGCATCGAAATTCCACCTTGCCGAGTCGCCCCATGCCCAGTAGGCTATCTAGCACTGTTCTTTCCTCGCCAAGAGCAGCTCGATCCTGACCCCTAATCTCCCCTAGAGAGCCTCCAGCCTCTCCTATTTAAACACCACCCCTCTCGGCCATGAAAGAGGTGCTGAACCAACCTTAAGGAAACTCGCCAAAATCATTCCGCACCACTCTCCACACATAGTAGCACTTGATTCCCACCGGATTCCACCTCAATT
This sequence comes from Papilionanthe hookeriana x Papilionanthe teres, assembly GCA_022702705.1. Taxonomy (NCBI): domain Eukaryota; kingdom Viridiplantae; phylum Streptophyta; class Magnoliopsida; order Asparagales; family Orchidaceae; genus Papilionanthe; species Papilionanthe hookeriana x Papilionanthe teres. Next base: position 69,626,485 of record CM040427.1, on the reverse strand, counting down.
CCTCCAAATCGAGCTCAATTTCGAGTTCAAACTTCAAGACAAAAACCAGGACACTTCTTCACAAGTGGACCAATCCCCAAATTGATTGATCCTACACCTTCACCGACCAAGGGAAGAAGTTTACCAAAGAAAGCCCCCTCACTGTAGCCGACCATTGCTTCCAACTCTCCAAGCTTTGTGATCGGGCTTGGTCAAAATCTTACCTAGCATAATTCACTGTGCCAAGGGACTTCATCCGGAGCTTGCTTGGACCCAATCGAAGGTGACACAACTCTCGCATCGAAGCTTCACTTTCCGAGCAAAGGTATGGACTCACTCTTCTTCCCGAGCTTACAGAGATTTTCCATTTAATTTGAGTCAATTTAAATACATGTTTACCAGTATGGATGTGTTCGTCTCCTCAAGACGAGTCCATAGAGCATAAGAACACGAAAATCCGTCGAGAATCGAGTGAGAAATTAGGGTTCGAAGGTCGACGGTCACGGGTGCACACCGTCGTAGACGATGACCAGGAGCCGTCGAATCGAGCGTGTATCGAGTGGACGGTCTGGATTGAGCCGGACAGCGCCTTGGCACGTGACCCGCAGGGCCCTGGATCGCTGAGTCGAATGGCGGCGCCGAATCAGAAGACGACATGCGGCGCTTCGGAGATGCATAGGCCGAGTTGGCGCCGCGTGGATAAGTAGGAAATTAGGTTATTTTCCTATTTATTTAATTCCCTAAACTTCAAAAATGCATAACTTTGTGTAGGAAAATCGGAAAAATAAAATAAAAATACTCTCTGCTCAGCTGAATCGGAGGAGAATAATGTGGAAAAGAAATCATTCAATTTCATCGAGTATTTGATTTTTAATAATTTATTTACTCTATGTACATTTTCAATTCTCCATGCATGTATACACTTCACCACTGGCATGAGACCATAGTGGCTTTTGAAGCCTCTCGAATTTGGGAACATTCCCCGAATTTTCCAAAGTCGAGGCCATCCCTACGAAGAGTTATTAATTTTTCAATCCTAGGTTCTTATTCTGAGTATTTTAATTCTAATAATCAGCATATTGTGAAATAAATTCTAGGAAAATTTGGTGATGTTTATTATGACCAGTAGGACCCTAGGAAAAATAGGTTTCGAGTTAACTCACTTGGAATAACCCTAATCGGCTTAAACACCCAAAATGGAGTTCTAATTAATTAGAGCTAATCACACATCAAATTGACTTGAAATCAATTCTCCACTCGACCTTTAGGATCAGAGGAACCCACCATAAAAGTTTGAAGTCAATCGGACTTGGTTAGCCTCTATCAAATGGGTTGATTAAGCCATTTAGCCAAAATTAAACTCAAAAAATTCATAACTTTCAAAATCCTCTTAAAAAATTCACCAAATTGGTTTTGGAGCCTCTCTGATATCAGGAGAATTTAAGAAAATTAAAGTTACAATTTTCTAAAAAAGTTGATTTTTTTGGATTATTTTAATATTTTTAATAATTAAGAAATAATAAAAATCACAAAAATAATAAAATTCACCAAAATGTCACATTTTGAATTTTAATCATTTAGGAACAAATCTCATATTTTTCTTAAGTCTCTATGATGAGATATTAAATTTTAAAGCCCTAAGGTAATTTTAAAATTAAAAAATGTATTTTCTAACGATTTCCACTAAAATAATTCTAATAAATCAAAGAAAAATCAGAAAATTATAAAAATTGGTTCTCTGGTTTCCTTGATATCAGAGAGATTTTTAAAAATATATATATATAATTCATTTTTCAACCTTTATTTTATTTTTAAATTAATTAATACTCCAAAACTCAAAATAATTATAATAAAAATAATATAATTCAAAAAATCACCAATATTGGTCCAAGAGGTCCTCTGGTCATTTGGAATGTCTCATAATTTTCTTAAGGACAGAAACTTTCTCTTGGTCATGTTATTAAATTTTCCTTGAAAATTCCCATTTTTCACCAAAAATAATTATATAAATAAATTAAAAACAGAAAAATCACATTTTCTCCTCTAATGTCTTTATTGACATATGAGTGAAGTCACATAAAAATTTCAAATTTATTTGAGCTCAATTTAGTGAGTTATGGAATTAGTAAGCTTGAAGGGCAAAATGGTAATTAAAATTTTAACCCTTAATTAAAAAACTTTAGGCTTAATAAAAAGAAAGAGTAAAATATTTGATCTTAACCTGATTTGGATGATTGAAATTTAAATAATTAAAGGGTAGAAACCTACCAAATAATTTAAAAATAATTAAAAATAAATCTTAATTAAATAATTTATTAGATTTGGAAGAATAATAAAAAAAATTGGAATTATTAAAATAGGGATATTATTAGGAAGAGATTTATTCTTTAATCTAAAAAAATCCCTAAATTACTAAATTAATCACCTCAATAATATTTAATTCCTAATTAAAATGATATTCCAAACTCAAGATTTAAAATACTAAAAGACTTAATCATTAAATTAAATTAAAATTAAAACATTTAAACTAAATTCAATCAAAATTTCAATTAAATTAATACTTTAACAATTAAATTAAATCATCTTTAAAACATAAAAAATAAAATATTAAATTAAAATTAAAATTAAATTAAATTAAATTAAATTAAATTAAATTAAATTAAAGCATGTTAAATTAAATTAAATTAAATAAAAAATAAACTCAAATTAAAATAAAATTTAAATTAAATTAAAATTAAAAATAAAATTAAATTAAAATTAAAACTAAACCAAATTAAATTAAATTAAATTAAATTAAATTAAATATAACATCACCTAAGACATAAAGAATTCAAAAATAAATCTAAAACAACTTGAACACTATTCCAAACTTAAACCCATTAATCGAAATTAAGTTAAATCATAAATCATTTGAACATCCATTTGCCCTCGAAAGCTCTTGTTGTCATAACTCCTAAATGGAGTGTTAAGTGAAGTGTTACTTCATTCATAGGATATTCAAATGTCCTAGTTCACCGAGCAAGATAACAAAACTCGAACTCCTCGACGATTAATTCATTTGTATAATTAAATTCTCTTGGACTTAAAATAATCCTAGAAATATTGAAAAGATGTTTAAGATTCGTCTTAAACACTTCCTCGATATGATAGGATGTCTATAAGAACAATCGAACTTAATTGTTCTTCGATGAAGAAAATCGTCCTCAAACCCAAAATACAAGAACCTGTGACGTCATAGGAGGCGACTCAGCTATAGGATTAGAACTTGTAGAAAACCATAACCCTTCCCTTAGCTTTACCTAGGAACTTGCTTTAAATGCTTAAATATTCTAATTGTGTTTTAAGTGCATCTTGGGATGACGGGAAGACCCTCCAGGTACGCTTTTATTTTATTGCAATTTACCTTATTGCAATTTATTTAATCGCATCGCACTTACCTTTCTTGCATGATAAACAATTGTTGCATGAAAACCAAAACTTTTGGGGTAGTCCCTAAAACTGAAACCAAAACTAAATTAAAAGTCATTACAAGATAAAATTCATCGCCACAACATTTCAAAATATAAAACAACTCAAAATTTAATCACAAACATGAACAACAAAACTACAATTACAACTAAATTAAAACGTTTTGTTGGATGATCGGAATACCTCTGGATGATGTAACCTACGTGTTGCTAACGGGATTTCCCACTGGTCTAAATGAAAGTGTGAAACTTATTTAGTTGAGTTTAGCAAATTCATCCGGACTAAGTGTATCCGATAAAAATAACAATGCCGGAAGGATGGAACCGTGGGATCTTAACCGGTGTTGTTATAATCAACTTTAAGATTTGTTTTAATTAAAACATAAAAAACACTTGGACTTTAAGATTTCTAAAACCAAACTTCTCTCTTCTCTTTTAATTACAATCTTCTAAAACTAAACCTCTGCAACAACAAGGAGCTTGGAGCACGGTGGGCAGCACGGCCATCTTCGTCAGCAAAACAACTCTACATCAGCTAAACATTCCTAGAATTAAACAACAAAGCCATAGGATTTCGAGGTAATTTGCCTAGTGCAACATAAATCCTCAACTCTTCGTTAGGCATTTGCATGATCAGGTCATGTAAATTAAGCCCTAACCGGTCTTAGGACTCCGAGGTAGTCGTTTGGTATGACATAAACCCTCACATCTTCAAGGCTGTTTGTATGATTTTATCATACAAATATAAGTCCAAATTAATTAAAATTGGCAAGATTGAAATGTCAGATAATATTAGGATTTTCTTAAACTCGAAGCCAAACAATAGGATAGTTTGGGAAGTTGCCAAGATTCTTCGGATCCTCGACTTCTCCTATTTCTCTTCCTTTCGACTCCCGAAAATAAATGTTCCAAATTCGAAGCTAACCCCTTTGAAATTTCAAAAATCCAATCCTTCGAAAACCTTAAACTTTGAAATTCTTGAGAGCAGAACTACCGATTATTATCGAGAGTTTTCTTAAGCGATTCCTGTCACTTAAGATGTAATTAACTATAGTGGGCTTGCCCTTATAGGAATTTTAAGAACGCTAGTAATATAAACCCCGCTTAATTCATTTATATTAAGCGAGGGAACTTGTCTAGCTTATAAAATTGGTTCGCAGACCAAACGGATGTCACAAATCTTCTAGTTTATTTAATTGAGCCCCATCATCAAGTAGTGCGTCTATTCTTCGGACGTATACACGAACTTGTGATGTAGCGCTCATTTATATAAACTATTTGGGATGTGAGATCGGCTTCGATTTCATATCTTAAAACTTTTAAACTTAAAATTACTTTCAAAATCAAATGTTATCTTTTAAACCATATATACATATTTAAATTAAATTTAAAAATCTAAAATTCGCCGACAATTTCTGTAGGCGACCTCTTTTCATAAATACAACACACCAAACCTAAAAAAATATGCCGACAGGGTTGTCTTCCCATCTGAAAAATTTGCAGTCGTCCTGTCCCCGATTCCACTTTGGGCATCTATAAAACTGTCGTCCGTAGCTATGTTCTCGTCTCGAAGTAAGTAGTACGGACGGAAGTCCGCAACGGCACATCAATTGCATGGACTTCCCTGCATATCTGGAACTCATGGTATTGTAATTATTTTGAAGAGAATCGATCAGTAGCAAATTGTAAGAATTAATGAAATTCTATATTATGAGAAGATAAATTGCAAATATAAGGTGCAATAGAATATCGTTGGGGCATTTACACACGCACCATTCAATTATCTTTTACATCATAGTACCAATGGGAAAAAATTACATTAAGTTCTCTTTGACATATATTGAAAAATGCTACACATTCAAGAAGAACCAGCTGAACCTAAAACATTGATTGCATTACTCCATCGCTACTCAAGCAATCAGGAAACAAAATTCACACAATCATTATAATTAACCAGAAAAGGGACACAACAAATTACGTGGTTCGGTCGAACTGACCTACATCCACGGAGAAAAAGCATTGAATTTCTTTATTAATGTAATACCAAATGATTTACATGAAGCTCTGAAACCTACTATGTACATGATTTTCTTAATTGTTTTATACATGAAGCTCTGAAACCTACTATCAAATTAACCATATATAAGAAATACTTCAGTTCAGCTTCCAGAGCCTTTTGTCTCTCCTGTATGATGTTCAATAAAATTAGCATACAAATCAGCAATCATTTTTCTATCTATAAACATCCAAATGAGCAGTAAAAATTGAAGGAAGATTCACATACAGACCACTCAATTCATATGTATTTACATATCCAACACCTACACTTTTATTTTACATGCATAAAACCATTCCTATGTATAAAAAGGAATTGCGTAGTATTTATGCAAATGCACCAAAAATACCAAAAAAGAATAACAGCCTCGGCAACCAACTGAGTAGATGAAGCAGCGGTTGCCCGTATAGAAATGGGCCATCCAAGCTACTATTAAACTTACAACATTAAAGTGTTGGATGATTGTTGAAGGAGGAATGGATACAAGAATGCCACATGTAACTTATATATATATACATCTCGAAAACAGCCATCATCACAAGACGGTAAAAACGAGAGACCTGGATGCTGCAGAAATCCAAAACAGCTGGGTAACAATACAACTTCCCCTAATCATATATAAAAACCTGGAGGAAGTGCCAACTATATATATATATGAATATCAAGAAATATTTGTATAAATATATAGATATGTATACATGTAAATCAAGATATAAATATATCAAAGTAAACCATAGGCGCAAGGCAGAAGAAATTATGGACCCAGGTGCTACGAAGCTACATAGTAGCAGGAAACCATTGGTAAAGACTGCAAATGATAAAGACTGCATTCTGCATATTGTTGTAAAGGATGAATTCTGCATATTAATTTCCATAGCATCTTGCATTCTGCATATTAATTTCCAGCTATCTCTTAGACCACTAATTGTTCATCCTTTATTGTTGTAAAGGATGAACAATTAGGTGGTAGTCATGTGAATGATCCAAATTAACCAATTAATTGCAATGACAGATGAAAACAGATTACAAAAATTTTGAGGGAAACGTACAGATTACAAAATCTGAAATAACTTGGACGTGAGAAGTCACTGGTAGAGACAGTGTTAAAAGAGCTGCAACACCATTTATAAGTCAATTGCTAAAAGGGCTGCAACACCGTTCATAACCTTCATCTCAAAACCCAACATGAACATTAATTGGAGTAAATACATCTTTCAAATCTTTACAAATATCATAAGATTACTAATTCCAATTTTGAATTACTGAAGCGCTCGAAAATTGAAAGAGATCCATGATTTACAATATTGGTTTCAGTGAGCATGCCAAATGTTCAACATATACATTTCTATTTCAAGCTTCTATGACCTTGCCCCAGTTTTTAAAAGCAATGGTAATAATAAGTTAATATCTGAATTAAGCAAACCGAATATTCTGATCAATATATCATGTTATTTATATATACAAATATCAACCACCAGCTTGAACTAGATACCCCAAATAGATAGGAAGGGGTAGGGGGACAGCCCTCTCACCACATTGGGAGTAGATTCAACTCCACCTAAACCTGATAAACATCATTTAATAAAATTAACCCCCTCAAGAGCAAAGATAAGTTAAGCCAATCAGTAAGCAAAGGATCAGCAATAAAGCCCAACCCCTCCATTGGACAATTGCACAACAGTTTAACTGCAAACCATATAAAGCAAAAATATATCCACATAAATTTTAACAATAACTCAAAAGAATTCAGAAATATATGCAAAAACCAGACACTGGCTTGCATGGAATGAGTACTCGCGCACAATCGGGAACCATCTTCAAAAGGCACTTTCAGAAATTTATTTCACATCTATTTTTCAATTTGAAAAGGCACTTTCAGAAATTATGGGGAAAAATATAGAGCACCATTCAAAATAGCATGGAATGAGGATTACAATGGTAGTTCCAAGCTGCTCATAAATATATAAGAATTGGGTGGTGTATAAATCTGCAATAGTTTTATTTCACATCTTTTTTTTTCAATTTGAAACGGCACTTTGAGAAATTAGGGGAAAAAATATAGAGCACCATTCAAAACAGCATGGAATGGGGATTACAATGGTAGCTGTTGAACACAGCAATTACAAACATCATTCCACATTAACATCCAAATTGCTTGCTACATTCATCAACATTTACCATTGTACATTCATCCATATTGGAAATCAACCTTAAGTTCAAGGTCTCATCAGCACTTCCCTCAATGAAGAACAAGATGAGTAATCTAAAATGTGTAGTTCAATATGGTTCACCTTGTTTAATGGAAACCAAGTGTAGTTGCATTGCCAGGAGAACGGATTTATCAAGCTTTTATATGGAGCCTCACCCCACTCCAACTGTATCAACCCTACTTACAAAATACAAAAAAATAATGACTTCACAACTTGAAACAACATGTTGAATCTAATTGTCATCACATAGTAAGCAGCGGTTGCCCGTATAGAAATGGGCCATCCAAGCTGCAAGCAATGTGCTGAAGTGTAATCCGAAGGCATCTTAAAATGTCTCTACTTAGAATTCTGGATGAACCAGCATTACCATTTAAAACACACGCCCCCAATTCTTCCCACCTTTATATATATTCCAACAAATCCACATATTTTTCACATATGCAAAGGTACAGCAATGAAATAACATAAGAATGAATCATAATAGGTGCTTCTCTAATGCTTCTAAAATGAATTTTGCTGAGTCTAATCCAAGTAGATAGCAATAATATGAATGCAATAAATAAGATGTAAACATTACTGCACTTATATAACCATTACGTTTTAGTAGATCTATTAAAATCTATATAATATATGCATGCAACTGACAATATGTTCATGCAACTATTAACAAGCCCATAAGAATGCTTCTTGTGGATAGATAAAAAACAAAGCACTTACGGACGAATCGGTCTATTTAAAAAAACAAGCACTTATAGTGCTCTTAAAGTGCTCTTAAAGAAACAGCACTTAAAGTGCTCTTAAAGTGCTCTTAAAATCACTTAAAGATCTATTATAAAGAAACAATACTTATAGATAAAAAAAACAACACTTATAGTGCTCTTAAAGTGCAAAGACCCCAAACAACATAAGTAAGCTTTAAGATAGGTAATTGTAAGAAGCATAAATAACAAGTACAATTGGCAAGCTGATATGCTAGAGAGAAAACATGATTCTAATCAATAAATATGCAAGCAATGTGCTAGAGGAAAAAGAGCAATTGTTGAACCAAGGATCAACATATAGTGAGCACATGCAAAGAGATATTCCTTGATAGGCATCTCAAAAGAACTCTGCTGAGTCTAATCCAAGCAGATAGCAACATCCAGAAACCATCAGCAATGAGATAATCCCTCAACCAACTATGAAAATGACCACTTTGCTATTCCAACTGTAGGAAAAACCATGAAGATAGAATGTAGAATCTCCAGCCAAATAGATAATCTCAGTATGACAATAAAAATACCATATAATCACCAACATGTACCATTGATTAGGAACAGCCTAATGCTTCAGTATTTGTTGAGCCTTTCTTATAGATATAAAATATGATGTTTTTATTTCCTTTTGAGATGGACCTCATTTTATTTTTTCACATAAGATGCACAATTAGTTACATGGTTTCTTGGTCCTCACACTTGACTAGCCAAGAAAGGAAAATAATTAAATATGGCAAACATACAACTACAAATAGCCTATCATTAGCATGTTATGTATCTAAGGTTAAGAATGAAAAAACGTCGACATAACGTGACTAACATATCTGGTTGTCACTGATTAAACTCTAAACAAAATATAGGTTGACCAACATATTATACCATGAAAAGAATACTGCAAGTGGAAGTGAAGACTTTCTAACATTCAGCTTGTAGGGAAATACATTAGCATCAAGTAGTGTAAGGTACGCTAAAAAAAGGAAAGCAGTAATGAAAGGATGACAAATTTAAAAGAATTTGGATTTGGTCTGGAATTTCAAGGAAAAAAGCCCTTCTTTCTGAAGACAGAATGTAGAATCTTCAGCCAAATAGATAATCTCAGTATGACAATAAAAATACCATATAATCAACAACATGTACCATTATAATCAACAGCCTAATGCTTCAGAAATATCAAATTACCATTAATTAAAACAACCTGAACTTTGATTTTACTAGGGAATTGGAACCAAATAGATAATTTGAAATAATGACCCATGCACCAGTTACCATAACGAAAATAATATGTATCTATGTTTTATCCAAATAGAACCATAATGACCCATGCACCAGTTACCAAGCAAAGAATTAGAATTCAAATGTCTCTACATGATTTTAGCTTAACAAATAAAGCTGCTTATCTCCGAAGATTAACACCACTACATAGAATTTTAAAGTATTTAATTAATAACATAGAACACAATACATAATGCTCGTAGGAGTAACACCAAAGGTTCATTCGAGGATTGGTCGATGGCATTGGCTATTTCTTCTCTTAAAGCTGCCATCTCTGAAGCACCTTCACCATCTCGAGTGCATGCACTACGTGACTCATTTTGCTCCTGTGGGATTGTACGACCCAAGTGATACTCAAATGCTTCAGGTGGGATATCATGTGTATCTTCATCTACGGCCGCAAATTCTTCATCCAAGCCGGAGTGGTGACGTCGAATGAAGTTGTGTAGTGCCATTGTTGACACCACTATCTCTACTTGTTTTGGAAATGAGTAGGTCGGCATATCCCGCAATATCACCCATTTCTTTTTCCATACCCCAAAGGCTCGTTCAATCATGCCGCGCAAAGATGAGTGCCTTTTGTTAAATAATTCTTTCTTGCCTCGTGCCACCTCGCTTGATCGCTCAAAATCGGGTATATAATACTTCGTATCCCGATAAGGCTTCAGATATCCCCTTTGTAAAGGATAGCCGGCGTCTACTAAATAATATTTACCTGTTCATTTGTTGTTATTAGAATATTTTGGAGAATATTTAAGAAAAAATGAAGACATATAACTACCTGGAGGTGGATATGGGAAGACGTGACTACGGCTTCTAGTTGCAGCCCTGAATACTCGACTGTCGTGAGCACTCCCTTACCATCCGGCCATTACGAAGGTAAAACACATATTGAAATCACATACTACCATGACATTTTGTGTGGGGAAGCCACATCGACCTATGAATGCCACCTTATCTGTGCCGGAGACACGTGCATCCATATGTGTTCCATCAATTGCACCAATACAGTCCTAATTTTGGAGATGTTAGCCTAATGCATGTGAACGTTACTTTCAAAAAAAATGTACTGCTAAATGCATACCTTGAAGAAAGGCATGTACCTTTGGTCATTGACAATTTGTGGGGGAACTGACTCGAATGTTGGATCATCGGGCTTTATTATTTTGAGTGACAAACTAACTAGTGCATTCAAACCGATAGAGAAATACATGCTAATCGTTTCTGATGAATGTTGGAATCTCTCCATTGTGTGTCGAATAGATTCATTGTGAGATAGAATATACAGAGTTATTGCTAAAACTTCCTCGGCGTGGTTCTTCTTGATCCATGCAACCCATGGTGTTGCCGGAGTTCATTAAGTAGGTCACAGAAAATAATCTTTGTCATGCGGAACATGTTGAAAAAACGAGTTGGGTGACCTTGGAATAACTCACCTACCCATTTATCACCAATCTGTTTGGATGTCATGCAAGGGTTTCTGACAACGTACTTAAGATGGTAATAGTACAAGAGTGTAATGATTAATGCCACTCTGCGATTGTGGATAACTTGTTCTTCATCGTGATTAATTTGTTCACCATCCATACTACAAATTGTACAAAGTAAGGCAAGATTGAACTTTGTAAACAAGATTAACTGAAACTTTAGAAAAAAAAAGTACGAAGAGTTAAGGAATAGAGCACTGTAAAAAAATATAAAAAGGTTCGTAATCGAAGAAATTGAGTTCTACAAAAATAATGAAGTAAGACAATTGTCTATAACACCAGTACTACTAATGCCACATCTAAAGTTAATATTCATGGAGACAATCAAGTATCCATGTATGTTCGCAAATATGCCAGTCGGTATTTCGGGTCCAACTTTATAAAAAAATGCCTGATGGTTAGGTCTCGCATCAGCTTCACATAATTAACATAGATCTCTGTGTCTCGTCGTAACATCGGGATATGCATCGAGGATCTTTATGCATTCTTCAATTGAGCTGTCAATTGAGGAAACAGGCCTAGATTTGCAATTTTCCAGAAGTTCATCAATTATTTCTTTTATGAATGCCACACCTTTTTTCTTTTTTTCTACTCTGGGTCGCTTCGACGCACTTGTAGAGTGAACATCATTGTGGACTTGGGAGGGACCTCCTTCAGAATCACCTAACTGGATGGTTTCCATTTCATCAGCGAAGTTGCCAGACCCTCGTTCACTGGGGTAAAAGCATAAGTACCAGTTGCGACAACACCTGTGAACATGTCGTCCAGCTTCTCTTCCACTCCGGATCAATCCCGCAGGATTTAAATTTTTTGGCTCCTGGCATTACCTGTAATAATTAAATTATCTGCTTAATGAATTAGTTAATGAAACAAAGTAAAGTAGGATGAAATTATCATCCATAATTGCTTACTTGTATTTTTTCGGTCCACCAGTGGTCGGGAGCATCAATAGTCTGCTTGCTAGGATCCCACCCCAGACCAGTGGATCCACTTTTTAGTTCTTTCCATATTTTTCAATCCTTTTTTAATTGATCCCATTTATTTTTTAGTTTTGTCCGATCGTAATCCCTTCCAGTAAGTTCATTGAATTTAATCATTATATTTTTCCAACCTTCCTTATTAAAATGAGTACTCGGTCTATTTCAAAGTTGAACTTCCTTTACACAGAGATCACAAAATATAATCGTAGCGTTTCTATCCCGCATAGTCGAAGATCCAACCTCTTTAACTTTACTCATTGGGTATTGCCATATCAATTGATTAGAACAAAAAATTTATTTCCTTCTACATCATGTGCATAGAGTGCATATAAGCACCCTATGACATCTGAATAAAAGTTAAAACATGTATTTCACTTCTGTATTGATAAGGTGATTTTCATGTGACAATTGAAAGCAGAAGAACAACATACAAATAATATAACGTTAAGCATAATTTTGTAAGCCCAGGTGAAAGAATTATGTAAAAGACAAACGAGCAATCTTTATGGAACTATGCCAAATTCTTAACACCTAATAGAATTTCACAACCATAAATACAATTGATCTGACTCCCATTACCAATATTATGAGAAATTCTTATTGTTAAGTTTTTCGTGCTGCTTGTTCACTGAATTGCAATGTGCATGCAAGCCATACACCAAACGATAAACTTCTTCCTACAACTGTTACCACAGATGTGGTTACTATGATAACACAATCAGACGAAGTACACAATTTCTGCGTTTAAGCAAGTGATATATGAAATAATTTTAAACCGAGGTAAGAGATAATGGCCTTGTAAGCTTGCATTTCTGCTCATTTGCATTTCCATTCTTTCTATAAATAATATTTTGAAAATAACAAAAAGCCAGCAGATTCTTTGCTTTGGTTTACTTGGATGGCCTCGGTTTAAGTATAAGAAGTAAGAAAATAACAAGAAGGCATCAGATTCAAGATCAATAAATATCAAATTTCCGCACTTATAAGCTCAATGCTACCAGACCTTTCAAGATCAAGACAACTCCATTAAAAAAGGAAGAAGATGAGGAATCCATTTTCGTTTACGAACTAGTCACCACTGGGAAATGCTCATAAAAGCAAACAGTGTAAATTATCAACACCATTTCAAAAATTCAATTGTTGATTTGCTGGAAAATTGGTTCAAAGTAAATAGAATGAAAACATATTTACTGTGTCTAATAAATTCAAGAAACTTGTTGCACTAGTTTTTGACACATGCAAATATTAGCACAAACCTCCTACAATCTAAACATGGCAAAGGCGCTCGATCAAATTTTGTGGAGGGATGTCACATATAAATAGAATTTTGTCGAAGCCACCCCACTAAGCTTTTAACAAAGAAAAATAGCAAATAATAGATCAGATCAAACTAATCATGGCCATTTCCAAACAACAATCTTGTTTATTGGATGGAGAATCATTCGTACCATTCTATAGAAGAGAAAAGGATTACATTCCTACAGGCAATCACAAAGAAAAAGCGGGCAAACAACTTTTTTTTTCTTCTTCTTATAGAGATGAGAAAAGTTCTATGCTTTGAAATGAGAAGAAGAGCTTCCATAGCTAAAGATGCGGTACAGTAAGATGCTACAACAGAGCCCACTTTTACTCCAGTCTTCACAAAATCATTTCCCGGCTATGAAACAAAAAAGAATTCATAATGCAAACCCTAATCTGCCCCTTTTGGAACCAATCCTTCGCTATTCTCCACTACCAAAGCTTGTAACATGATCCGCATTGCAAGGGAAAAAAAGGAATAAATCGTAACCGAAAATTTTTTGTTCCATTTCTAACACTGCGGAAGCTGAAGAAGATGAGGAATGAAGATACCTCTAAGCGTCGAAGCTTACAGTAACTCGTGAATGAAGAATGGGGGCAATCGGAGAGGAGGAGAGCTAGGGTTACCGACCGAGATCGAGGAGCTTCGCGCGGGGTCACGGGATGGCGGATGGGGTCACGGGGGTAATTGATATCCGAAAACGCGACACAATAAGCGGACTGCGGCTCCCGGTGCGCGTATTACGTGTAACACAAAATTAAAAACGCGGTTTTCAAATAAGCACTTTTAAGTGCCAACCAAACAGTAAGGCGGCGTTTTCAAAAACGCCGCCGCACTTATAAGCTCTCCCAAACGGAGCCTTAGTGAGAGCTTTAAAGCATATGTGCATTCCCACACGGAATAACTTTCCTTTGATGACCTATTTTTCCATGTACATGATAATAAAGCAAAACTTCTTTTATCGAGAGTATTTTTAGGCATCCCCCAAAATGTAATTAACCAAGTGGGATATATTACATTGGGAGTACTCTTGACCACAGAACAGACAACTACACCTAACTCTCTATTTATGGACAGTCTATTAGGTGCCTCCGTAAATCTTGTTTGAGCAGATATACTTGACCTATCATTTCGAGATTTATCGTACATATGCTCCACACATTTTGTTTTTTTTCTCTTGCATGTCTTTTTTGTCTTATGTCAGTCATTTCCGATTCCTCTCTTCTCTGAGTCATTCATACGACACAGAAGAAAGATACATTCGGAGAAGAGAAGTATACGATGTTTGACAGATTGACGACTCCTTAAAAAATAATAAAGAGAAAAAACAAACGGAAACACGACCGCAAATCTTCTAAAGACACATCATAATTAAATGAAAATATGATACTCAAAATGACAAATGGAGAACAAAGATTCATGTAGCCGAACCCACTCAGTGGGATAAATTTTTTGTTGTTGCATTCCTACCTCTAAAAGTAGGAGTAATGCTCGCAGACTTTTGAGGGAAAGATTTAAAATTATTTAAAGAATCATGAGCAAAAATAGAACAAGATTTACAAGGGTTAGATTTTCATTCATAAATCACATATTGAATAATATCTCACAATTTCACATTTAAAGTTATGAATTCAAGAAGTAGAGGATACAATACTAATTTGAATACTGAATTTAGCGAAAGTTAATTGAGAACTTTTAGCAGCTAAATGATCAACAATATATATATATATATATATATATATATATATATATATATATATACCGCATATTAAATATAAAGAACAATATATATCCATACATTGAACTTCTACGACGTCATTAATTGACTCATAAATAATTACCAAAAGAAACTCTCGTCTTCCAGAATTGCACCGCAGAAACTTGCCATCACCATCCCCGCCATGCCCCCAAGAAACCCTAGACGCCCAATTTCCCTCTCCTTCTTCCAAACCCCATTCGCAGAATGCTCGGCAACATCTCCCCCGCCGCCAATTCAACCCCTCCCTCTCCCCCTTACGTATACAACATCGGCGGCCTCAGCACCCCTGTCGCACTCGGCCTCATCGCCGTCATCACCGTCTTCCTCATCACCGTTTTCCTCACCTTATTCTTCTGCTACCACTTAACTCTCATTCCCCATTCCCAAAACCCTAACCCTAGACCCGACCAAACCCTCGGCGCAACTCCTGCCCGTGTAATCTTCGTCATGGAGGGCGAATATCAGGCTGGCCGCGGTGTTCCTGGTCTTGACGAGGCGGTTATCAGTTCATATCCCAAGTTTTCGTTCTCCATCAACGGCGGCGAGGAAGGTTTATGCTCGATTTGCTTGAATGAATATAAGGAAGGGCAGATGCTGAAAAGAATGCCAGAATGCCGGCACTGCTTTCACATTCGGTGTATTGATAGCTGGCTCCGACGACATGGGACTTGCCCGATATGCAGATCGACGCCGGCGCCGCCGGGGCTTTTGTCGACTCCGATGACGGAGCTCTTGCCGCTCTCGCAGGATGCCGGTGAACGCCTTCGAGGGTGAGATTCCGAGGAGATAAGTGCGGATTCAATGTGAATGAATCCATTGGTGTGATAATGGGCAAAATATTACATCCGGACTAACACAGAGTTACGTGCGGAGCTCAATTCATAGGAGCCACGTGTAATCCTGCAATAATACAGAATAATACGGGAATAACATGAAAGAATATTTCTCGTGTTACTCCGCAGCCAAAGATTGTTTTATGCGGAATAATACAGGGAATAATGCGGAATAACACGGGAATATTACTCCGTATTAGTCGGCGTTATTCAAGTTTATTGTGATGGTATTGTAACACTACCACAATAACACATTAATACTATCACAATAATACTTGAATAACGTAGAATAACATGGGGGAATATTCCCAGTGTTACAATACTACCACATTAACACATGAACAACGCGAAATAACACTGAGTTATATTCCCCGCGTTATTCCGCTCAAAATACTGCTGACTGTAGAGTAACACGAAGAATATTCCTTCATGTTATTCTCGTGTTATTCCGCGTTGTTACAGGATTACACGTGGCTCCCATGGATTGAGCTCGACACGTAACTCTAGGTGCGTAGTTCGGATGTAATATTTTATCGTGATATTCAACCTAATAGTAAGATCCGCACTTATGTCTATAAAAAAACAAAATTGATTTTTTACTTCTTTTTATTGAGAAAGGGAATTTTTTTATATATTTATTATTGTTTTATTGATTAATGAATGGCTCTTTCAAAAATGAGTCATTTTGCCTAAATAGGAGTAAATAGTTAAAATAAAAATTTATCAGAATGACCATTTTAATTTATATTAGAATATTTAAAAAATAATTATAATTATAATCTAAATATTTATAATTAAAGCTATTTAACTGTTTAATTAAGATAAAAGTATATTCTAAATACTTAGGGTTTAATGAGTTGTTTATGAGTAGAATGGAAAGTAACTATTTTTTTGTTACTAGTTATATATTATTTAATTTTTATAAATAAGAATATTTAATATCTTATCGTTCATATAAATTTATATAATTTTTTATAATAAAATTACATATAAGCAACATTAAGCCAAATTTTTTAAGATTAGCAGAGGTGTATGGCCAAACAATAGCACTGGCACCCGTCTATAATTTCACATCATTAAATTTTAAATAAAAACTTCATATTGATATTTTTATAATTTAATAAATTACTTACATTGAGTAGGCATGTAAAAGAAAAGAAAGGAAAAAAAAATACTCAGTGTTCGACTATGCTAGCTCAATAATTAACTTTAGCTTATCAATCTATATTTCAAAATTAAATTTATTTAACTTTGTTGAATTCAAATTTGTCCTGTAAGACATACTGAAGGGATGGAGTGGTAGGCGTCAGAGGAGAGGAAAAGATAAAAGAGATACAAGGAGAGAGAAGAAAAGGGCACAAACTGACTTATCCCGTAGGGTGGACTTGGGTATTCCTGGGTTTTGTGACTTATTTATATATGAAAAATATAGTTATTCCCGTAGGGTTTCTTGGAACCACAACACACTAAGAAATCCACTATGAAAATAGGGTGAAATGTACAAATTACATCTCACTCAAGCTTCTTTACTCTCTCGAAGACACTATACTCGCTCGTTCACAAACCACAAAGTTCCCCTCTAAATTCTACATCAAAAACTTAGGTCCGTTTAGAGGAAAATTATTGCGTACATAATATGTACGCAGATATGCGTACATATTTTTGATATTGGGAGGGTACAAAGGTTATAGTAGGGTTACTGAAGAGAGCATTGAGAAATTATAATCCCTCTATAATCTTTGTGCCCTCCCAATACCCAAAATATGTACGCATCTCTGCATACATATTATGTACATAATAAATGCCCTCGTTTGGGGCGCTTTTTTGGAGCGGCGCGGCCCCAACCCAGGAACTTCTGTTTGGCTCTCAACTTCGCGACTGCACGATGCGAAAGCAAGTGGAAAGCAGGCCGCGGCAGGGCATCGACCCCACGGCCCCAGCTTTCGCCTCGGTGATATTTCAAATTGCCCCATCGTTTCTGCCCTTCCCGAGCGATCTCGCCATCTCCCATGATGTTCCCTCGCCATCTCCCTGTCTGACGGCGCTCTGTTGCAAATTTCCGAAAACGATTAAGGAATCGTACCACCCTGCTCCTTTAGGCTCTAAACCTCACTCAAGCCCGCCCTCTGGATTACGAGATGCAAAAGGCGGCGGCGGCAATGATGTGAAGTAGTTGGAGAAAACAAATGTGATAAAGACAATGGCGGTTGTCATGGGTGCGACTAGTGCCGGTAAATCACGGCTCGGCATTGAGCTCGTCGAGCACTTCGCCCGCGTGGAAATCATCAACGCTCATTCCATGAACACCACTTTTATCTGTTTAATGTTTAATGTTTTTTCTTCCCTCTTTTATCTGTTTAATGTTTTTGCTCACTGTATTTCTGGATTAGATCTAAACAACATTAGTTAGTCTTCTTCCTATAAACTTCTCAAGGGGATTGATCCGATTGCAGTGAATAGGATCCACCCAAATGATCATATAAAAGTAAGATATTTAGTTACTTTCTGTTCATCTCTCTGTCAAATTCTTAATTATAAGTGTCTACCATGGATTATTTTTGATGTATAAAAGAAAAAGAAACTGATTAAGTAGCTTTAACCAATGATCCAGCAAAATTTAATATTTTATTTCATCGACATTGTAAATAGTATGACCAGAATAATGTACTTGTCTTTTTTTGGTGATATGAAATTGAGATTTTGTTAATGAAAAACCTTTTCTTTATCTTTAGATGAAGAAGAAGAACGTTAGATTGTTATAATAATGGTGGACTATAACCATGTCTATGAGACTTTAGGGTTTTTTCTTGTTTTGAAAAAGTCATTGAAGCTTCAATTAATATAAGATACTTCTTGAAGGTTCAGCAGTTAAGGAATGCATTAAGGATTAGGAGGGGGTATGATGACTCCTGGAGCTGTCGAAAATTTTTGAAAACTAGATTTTGAGGAATAGTTATATTGCTTTCAAGCGATGATGGACGCCTCTTTTTAAATATTATGTCAATAAATCGCTTATGCGTAAAATACAATGTCTTTGGACCGCCTCTTCAAATTTACTAAACATGAGCATTTTTCTAGAAACAGTTGCCCGACAGCTGTTTTCACACTGCTGCAACAAACAGACAGCCAGCTTTCCTGCAAAGAATTTTCCCGCAGCAGCTTCTTGGGCAGTGCAGAGAAGCTGCAGCTGCCCCAAATAGACCCTTAAATCCCAAACTACAACCAAAACCGTTGTTACCACCGGGGCACCACTCCTAAGCGTTGGGTTTCCAGGCACTAGGGTGTGGGGAGTGATCTAATGCAGTTGCACCCCTCATGGGCATTGGATTCTCGCCCTAGAAACATTTGGATGGGCGCTTAAGCGCCCCAATAGCGTTGGGATACATGTATGTGAGCGTAGGGTTTCTTAGCGCTCGGACTTCCAGGTGTTGGGATGGCCACTTTTAAGCACAGGAGCGCCCCAATCAGTCTCCTCACACAACAGTATTTGTTGAGGAGTTGTATTTTGGCGCAATGATAAACTATATGCTCCTTCCTCTTCCTGATTGAAGAATAAATGCTATTTCAGCCACCTTCAGTTATGCCAATTCTTGATCAATTAATATTGAAAAAAATATTTTTATTATACATGTCTTAATGATCACAGACATAGAAGAGTAGTTGGAAGGATTATCATCTCCATCAATAATGATGCTTAATGCATGCCAAAGAAGTATCATCAACTGGAGCAAGTGAGGACATACAACAAAAACAAAAGATAAACAATACAAACAATTGCATTTCACTTTGTTATTCCCATACTGACGTCTAAGACGACGACGAAAAAAAAAACTGAAAATTACAGTTTAATTTTTGAAACTATCTACACCTAAATTTTTTATCTAATGAAAAGTGTAGCACAATTGACAAGAAGTCACCGAGAATAGAATAGAAAGCATTGGGAACCGACTTATCTCTTTTGTTTTTAGGCATCAAAAAGAAAAAAAAAAATCTGTGTTGAGATACCCAATTTTGAAGGCACAATCAGTCCACTTTTAACATAATTGAATGATTTTGATATCGTTGGCAAGCTAAAAAAACATTTCTTATAACTTTTATGCTATCCATCTCAGCCAATTTTGTGTATATATGTTATAATTTTGAGTAGATGTGCTACAGTTTTTACCAATGTTTGAAACATGAAAACCTTATATTGGGACAACCGATCTATGCAGTACAACGAATCATTGCAAATAGCTCGCTTTAAAAAACAAAGAGGCAGAGGGTAGATGTGCTCAGTTTAACCGGAAATTACCATATACTCTTTGCAAACCTAAAAATTATACAATTCAATACATAATGTAATTAAAATAGATGGAGGGACAAAAAGAGGGTAAGTATTTGGTGCCAATACCGTATAGTATAGCCAGTAAGGTTGATTAGAATCTGAATATTATCCTCATTGATCATCCTTGCAATTACATCAGAAGTCATGGAATAAACATCAATAAATTTTTGGGCATCTCAACACAGAAGTCATGAAATAAATCTTTTCAAGCAGAGGTAAAATGGCATGTATGTAAAAATTGAAGAGTAGGATTTTCATATGTAAAGACATAGGAATGGATTGGTATGTATGTAAATTTTCCTAAAATGTTCAGCTTCAGCCATGAACCGTTGTCCCATTCAATGCCATCATTTTGGCTAAAAGCACAGCATAAGACCTGCATGATTAAATCATTTCAATCTAAGCGATGAACATGATATCAAGGAAATACAAGAGGTGGAATTTAGTGAGGAGGAGATAGGGAAGCAGCATCAATAGAACCTCAACATTCTCCAGGTTATGCATTCCAACGGCTGAACCCATAAGATTAGATAAATGATGGTTGAGCACATATAACGTGTATTAAGCCAAGCCTGTTTAAAGGATGACTAAATGGCTGTGTAACTATATATATCCCACACTAAGATGGTCGGGTTTGCTAGGGGTGCAAACAAATCGAGTGGAGCTCAAATCAAACACAGTTTGAGCTTGAAGTTAATTAATTAATAAAGTTCGAGCTTGAGCTTGAGTTTAATTCTACAAATTTGAGTGAGTTTATTTTTTATAAAAGAGAAATCATTATTAATTCAAGCTAGTGTTATAATAAAATAACAAATAGAATAAGTATTTAGGAGATAAATAATAAGAAACCCACCAAGAATATCGTGCATTTTTATGACTTAATAAAGAGAAATAAATGAAGTTTGCTGAGAACGATTGATGGAATATTTGATCCCAGAAGTTTTGTTCCTTTTTCGATAGAACTTCTTTTACTGTATATTTGCTTTGAGCGTTATAGATTAAGAGGAAATCTTCTTACTAATGGATTTGATGATTTTTCAATTCATACTACCTATGATTCCTTTTGTTTTCTTTTTTTGGAATCAATTTTTTTAATCTTCTTGCATTATTTTAATAAATGATTTGGAATGTTCTTGAGGACCTTTATTCTCTGGCATTGCTTTAATCAGTTTGAGTCATTTAGAGGTCTTTATTTTGATCAATGGGTTTAAGAGATTTGTTTATATTTGAGACTATTCTTCTTTTATTATTAAGACTTGACTCTTTGGTTTAGTTACTGAATTGGTCCTTTATATTAAAACTTAAGAGGTTGTTTACAGCAGTGGAATTATAACTTCGTTAGTTAGAGGATCATAAATGTGTTGTTTTCTTTAATAAATTCTGTTTTCAGGTTATATGGGATTTGATTTAAAGTTATGGAAGCATAATCCTGAAGTGAATTTTCCCGGATTTCATTCCTTCCTGGGGATTTTAACTTGCGGTTTCTCTCTCAATTACTTTAAATTCTTGATTCAGTGGGAATTTTGGATAAGATTTCTGCAATCTCCTTTTTACTATCCTATAATTATGGCATGCTTCATGCTATTTGTTACATTTTTTTTTACAAGGATCAAGAAATATGCCGCATTGTGTATCTTAATTTCAATTGGGGGAATGTTCAGAATTGGATAGAAATATGTCAATTGTTGGAAAAGCATATGGAACATCAAAGTGGTCTATAAGTTGGAGATGTAGGGTAAGGGCGATGATGTATGACACTATATTCACGCTTTTAAAGGTGATATCATAAACCAGTATTCTATTTGTAGTTGCCCTTAATACTTCTATAGGTTGTAGGTGGATTCAATTTCAACCCTGACAACTTGTGAACTATAGTTTTATGATATTGAGAATTTGAAACAAATGAAATAACAATGCTATATGAAACACTGTATACATAAACATGACATACAAATATGAGATACACAGTTGAGGATGCTTACTTTTTATAGTTCACTTGTTAGTTAGCTGGCAGGTAGTTGTAGTTACTCAACTTTAGGGTGTTTTGTTGGTGGCTGATGATCGAAATTGGTATATAGATTTTGATGTTTGGGTTGCCTGTGGGAATCATAGAGAATGGAAAGGCTATAGCTGAGTTTATCCCCAAATTGAATTCTTATTTCTCCATTTTGATTTTCATATGCTTACTATTATTTCTTTTATACTTAACTTTATTTGTTTAATATCTATACACTTGTGATATGCTAATTGTTATTTACTTTTAAGCATCAATAGAATCTGCCAGATACGCCTAGTTTGTTTCATTATTTATTATACTTTATTGCGTAGTTTCTTTCTTTTTTTATTGTATATTACTGTGAAGTTCATTTTCTTTCTTTATTGTATATTACTGTGCAGTTCATTTTCTTTCCTTACTATACTCTACAATATATATTCTTTTTTTTTACTGCACTGTACTGTACATATCTACTTGTATTCATGTTTTTAATTACTATTTTTCCTGACATGTTTATACAATACCCTAGGATAGCAAATGTAGAACGCATACTTAGGATTGAACCCTATAAAACATAATCAACATACCACTTTTAATTTCAATACTTTTTCAAAATCCCATAAAAAAACATTTAGAATCTCATACAAATGTCTTCAAACTCCAATAAATTATTAATAATATATGTTCTCTATTTTATTTCCCCTCTTAACGGGACAAGACCACGACGCGGTCAATTGTTGATTCATCTCCTAGCAACGAATAAGATGACAACAGAGAGTTGAAGTAGAAGCTTCAACTGAACTTCAATAGACTTAAAAAAAATAAAATCATAGAATATCAAGGTTATTCTTCTAGTACGACGTAAATCCACACCCTATCTTTTAGGACCTTATATGATTATATATTGTACGATATAAGTCCTCAAATTTTTTTAAGATTTTGAGGTCGTCGTTCGGTACAACATAAATCTTCTTATTTTCTTAGGCTATTTACATGTGATATGCGGACATAAGTCCCAAATCTCTAAATAATTTACAAGACTGAAACATTAAATATAATTTCCTTTTCAAAGATGTAAAGTCAAACCATAGGTTAGTTTGAGATGTCATCTCATTGAAGCTTTTTCAGTATCTCCGACATCTCCTACTTTCACTCCTTTGGATTTTAAAAATAATTGTTCCGCATTAAATCTTTCCCTCTGACTTGCCTATGAGCAATCGCGGAAACCTAAACGTTGAATTCTTGAAGACAAAAACCCGATCTTAATCGAGACTTTTCTTAGATGATTTCGGTTGCTTAAGATGTAATTAATTATAAAGGCTTACCTCTATAAGAAATTAAGAGCTCAAATTAATATAAACTCTATCTAATTTGTGTAATAAATAAGAGAATTTGTCGGCTATAAAATTCACAGACCAAAACAGAGTAAGAAACTTCTAAGTTTAAATAGTTAAGTCTAATAGCAAGTGATATGCTCACATTTTGAGGTGATATATCACTTATGATATTGACCTCAGCTATTTAAACTATTAGATATATGAGGTTTATACGATCTCGTTATTTTCCCAAAATAAAGAATACCATTTTCAAATTCAAAATTACATTATATATTAAATTTAAATTTTCAAAAAAAATAGCCAACAAGGTCACAATTCCTTTGTTTGTTCGGACTTTCTCTTTGGTGAATATTAATTATTGACTCTAAAGTTTCAGTTATGTTTTCCCTCTAATTTCTCGAATTGCTCTATCTATGCACTGATGGCCTCATCCGCAGTGTTTTGAGCCTCAACATGAGGGACAAAGTCAACATAAGAATGAACTGTCTCCTGTATTAGTGATGAGTTGAAAGGTCCTGGGTGGAGCCCTCTAAGGAAGACTCCCCTTAGTAAATCTGGATCCACTGTCAGAATTTAACGAGCTTCAACAGAAAACGTACGAAAGTAGACCTTGAGTGACTCTCATTCACTTTGGAGAATTCCCA
The DNA here is from genome assembly GCA_022702705.1 of Papilionanthe hookeriana x Papilionanthe teres. NCBI lineage: Eukaryota > Viridiplantae > Streptophyta > Magnoliopsida > Asparagales > Orchidaceae > Papilionanthe > Papilionanthe hookeriana x Papilionanthe teres. Next base: position 69,602,083 of record CM040427.1, on the reverse strand, counting down.
AGAGATGAGATGAATCATTGACGATTCATCGATTTGTGATGAACTGCTCTGCGAACAGTTTGGCAAGCTCTTTAAAGATGTTTACAGCGCCCCCTGACTGAGAGTAGAATCAAGTTTGAGCTTGTCCTTAAAGAGTAGCTGGGAACTCTTGACACAAGTGCATCAGAGGTAGCTGAATGTGCAAGATGGTTCGATAGTGATCAATATGTTTATTGGGGTTTGTTATCATATGTGTCGATGTTTGGAAGGTTGAAGCCTATTGCGATGGGGTGTTGGAGGACCGCATCCTCTAAGATAAAGGATTTATGGATGTTATGGTGAGTCTGGAAAGATGTTATGGTGAGTCTGGAAATGATCTTTTTTCTCTAGGGGGAACTCTTCCCAGACGAGGCGTCATAGTTCATTATGAATGACATCATCCGATATGGCAGCTAGACGTGGCGATTTTAGGTGAGCTACATAAGATGAATGAGTGTAAATTATGTCTTAGAGTTCAGCATCACAAACTGGCAGGGAAGTGTTTCTTCTTAGGGAAGGGGCCGGTATGAGTTCCTCCGAGCAGTTTGTTTCCCTTAGGTCACTGAGTTAATGATAAATGAATTTTGTTTAATGGTGTAGGCAGTGGCTATTGAGCCCCGCATGTATGAGTTCCTCCGAGCAGTTTGTTTCCCTTAGGTCACTGAGTTAATGATAAATGAATTTTGTTTAATGGTGTAGGCAGTGGCAATTGAGCCCCGCATAGGAGCTTTAACATCTTTAGTTGAGACTCCTTATCAGCCTTTTTTTTTAAGTAAATTTAAATTTTAAATTTAATATAATATGTAAAGTAATTTTGATTTTTGAAATTTGTATTATTTATTTTGGAGAATAACGAGATCAGATAGATCTCATATATCTAATAGTTTAAATAGTTTAACACGATACCACAAGTGATATATCATCCTGAAAGATGAGCACATCATTTGTTAGTAGGTTTAACTATTTAAACTTAAAAGTTTATGACTCTATTTTAGTTGTGAATTTTATAGCTGACAAAATTCTCATATTTAAAACACAGATTATATAGAGTTTAGAATAATATGGGTTTTTAATTCCCTATAGAGGCAAACCCCTATAGTTAATTACATCATATAAAATTGAATTCATTTAAGAAAACTCTTGATTAAGATCGAGGTTCTGTCTTCAAAATTTCAACGTTTAGGTTTCCACGATTGTTTATAGGAAAGTCAAAGAAGCAAGGCTCAATGTGGAACGGTTATTTTCGAAATTCAAAGAAGTGAATGGTAGGAGATGTCGAAGATATTGAAGAAGCTTTAATGACATCTCAAACTAACTTATGATTTGGTTTTACATCTCTGAAAGGGAAATTATATTTAATGTTTCAATCATGTAAATTATTTAGACATTCAGAACTTATGTCTAAATATCATATGCAATTGACCCGAGAAAATATGAGGATTTGTCATACCGAACGATGACTTCAAAATCATAAAAAGAATTTAGGAATTATATTGTACGATATACAATCATAAGAAGTCCTAAAAGATAATGTAAGGATTTACGTCGTACCAGACGAACAACTTCAAAGTCCTACAACTGTGTGTTATTTAAGTCTACGGATGATTAATCAAAAGCTCCTTCCACTTCCTGTTGTAGTCTCGACGCTGCTCGAAGATGAATCTTCACTCGACCACGTCGTTATTTCATTTCGAAAAAAAGAGGGAGAGAGAAAAGAAAACATACGCTATTTTTAATTTACTGGAATCTGAAAAATATTATTTGTAGTTTTAAAAATGTTCTATTATGGAATTCTGAAAAGTGTTGAAATTAAAAGTGGTATTTTCGTTATGTGATATAGGGTTCAATCTTAAGCATGCATTCTACATTTGCTACCCTAGGATATTGTATAAACATGCCAGAAAGCAATAACTAAATGCATGAATACAGGATAGATATGTAAAGTAAAGTCAAGAACAGAAAGAGTTGTGTAGTAAAGTACAGTAAAGGAAAATAAAGAGTTGTGTAGTGAAGTACGGTAAAAAGAAAGAAAGAGCTGTGTATATGGCTAATTCTGTTGATGTTTCAAAGCAAATAGCAATTAGCATATTACAAGTGTATAGATATTATAAATTTATGCATAAAAGAATAAGTAATAAGCATATGAAAATCAAAATAGGAAAATAAGAATTCAATTTGGGGGTAGACTCGGCTATAGACTTTCTATTCTCGATAATCTCACAAGCAACCAAAACGTCAAAGTTTATATATATCAATATCGAATAACAACTACCAACTAGACACTCCTTAAGGAAGGGCAACTACTAATCTCTAACAACTGATTGACGAGTGAACAAGTATGAGTCCTCAGCCACGAGTGTCATATATATGTAATGTTTATGGATATGTGATGTTTCTATATGTGTAATGTTTCTAACTTTTCAGTAACTCGTATTATAAAGAAATAGTTCACAAGACTTTCGGCGTTAAGGTTAAACTACCAGCTACCTATAGAAGTGAAAAAGACAGTCTTACTAATCGAATATTGATTTAGGAATTTCAGCTATAAAAACATGTATAAAATTTTCTGCATCATTGCATTTACCTCGCATTTCCAACTTACAGGCCACTTCGATGTTCTATATGCTTCCAACACAAATGAGAATTTGTCGTTCAAATGATTCAGACAAAGGGAAATGAACTCCTCATATAGCTCAAGCAAACCATCACACATAATGTTTACATTATTTCTCCTGAACCGTATGTATATATATTTTAAGTTGAGGAGTAAGCAATAATATAATCCATCAGCACTTCAGTAATCGATATCCCAAAATAGACCTTTAAATATCATCTTAATTATGCAAGAGGAAATATGCTTCACGATTCCAATGATGAAATAAGGATAGAATCATTACAAGAAAAAAAAGCTTCCCTACATTCAGCAGTGTTCAGGCTGAGGTCAAAGTGCAGAAGAAAACATCTAGGGATCAAGGCAGCTTGAAGGCTAACCAACATTTAGTGGGTTGAATCATCACACATAATATAAATAAACAATTGAGCAAGGGACATTTATATATACACTGTCCAATTTCGTTTGTATTTACATATTCAGAACCAAAATTTTACTTCCGCATTTATTCCATCAAAGTTTTTCATGACACAACTAAAAGCTGCACCTTTAACTTGAAAAAAGTATCCATGCATTAGTGGGGTGGCAGCAATATGAAAATAAAATTTTTAAGTGTTACATATGTAAATACATAGGAATTAATTATCAGGCTTGCAAATTTCATAGTCCCTTCAAAATGAAATATTTAGCATCAATGGAGCCAGTCAAAACATGCATGTTTATGCTGCTAGCAAAAGATAAGTTCAAAAAAAGTGCTCCATTCTTTTGAAATTGGCATTAAAATGGCTTAAGAACTCTCCACCTGAATAATTATTACAGCTATCTCAAAATAATATTTGAACTATCCAGTATGTGCTCAATTTAAAATTGGTGATCGACTAAATGTTCAGCCCTTTCAAAGCATTTTTATACATAAAATTACGAGATAAGAGCGTATGCTGGATATGAAGAAACTTATCAAATTAAATTCCAGCAATAAAGAATGAATCCCACAATAGAAATGAATCCAACAAGTGAAAATAAGTTCAACCATAAACTCTAACTTTAGCGATGGTAAGTAGATTCAGTAATTAAATTCAAATCCCCATTGAAGGCAAGCTCTTGTATGCAGCTATAATATCTATATATATATATATATATATATATATATATATATATATATATATATATATATATATATATATATATATAGACATATTTACACACATAACACTCAATTCTTATGCACCTACACAGCTCATACCTTAAAGTTCAATTTATACATGTCACATTACCTATGCTTAGTACTGTATACTAAAAAAAGAAAGAAGGTCAAGATGCAATATCTTTTATGTGCTGAGAAAGATTTAGTTGGAATAAATGTAAAACTGTTTTGGTGTTGGATTTGTAAGTACCTAGGAATTGGGTGGTATGCATGTAAATATGTAATTTTAGATGGGTGTTGGGTAAATACATAAGGTTTTCTGTGGAATGCATTTTTCATTGATAAATTTATGATACATAAGTGTTATAAGTAAAATGTTGAGTGTCAGATAAATAAATGCATAAGAATTATGTGGCATGTATGTAAATCTTCCAAAATGAAACTATAGATGATTAGAAGTTCAACTATATTTGAGATAGTCATTCCAGATAACAGATAGTAAACCAAATAGAATGATCTTAGAAAGTAACCCAAGGGTTCTAATTCATTACCAAAACCCCATCTGGCAAGTGGCTCCTCAGAATATTCAGCACCTTATTCCCCTTTCTCATTTCAATTGTTGATTTCATAAGATGGTTGCTGATTTCCTCTGGCTAAAAAGGGATTTTAAAGCAGATGATGAATTTTTCCTTTTCCCGCAATGGAAGAATTTGGATTGCTTCAAACTGAACCTATTCTCTAAGAGTTTCACATTAGAACTACTAAAATCACATGGCAATGGATGTCCGGAAGGAAGCAATTCCAAGTTCGAATCACACTCAATCAAAGAGCATACATGGATGATTTAGTAGAAATCTTGAAAACAGAGATTTGTAAAATTTAAAATTACGAAATCTATATGTGCAGAAATAAAGAAATCAAGACAAAGATAAGCAATGCAAGCAAAATTCGTTTGTAATAAAAATAAAAAAAACTTAACACAGATTTTTTTTTTACTCAATATTGTTATGAATCCATATCTTGAAGTTTCTTGAAAGTGAAATGCAAGAGACTGATCAAAATTTCTTACGGTTCACAAGTAATTTGCAGAAAGACTAAATTTCTTACCGTGTGGCTTCAAGAACCAATGAAACCTTCTTAAAGCTTGGATGAGAGAGGTCAAGAAGTATGTGAATTTTTTAGGAGTGGAGGAGTGACCCAAGAGGATTTCGAACCAGGAGAAGGAATCGATAGATCCAGCGAACGCAAACATATCGCTCGACTGGGGTATTTATACCCGAAGATATGGGGAAAAGGCTAACCGGACAAGCAGCCGGCGGTGAAGACCGGCGGTGAGGGGAACGCCACGAAGAGCAATAAATCGACCAAAATTGAAGAATAGGAAGGTCACCTTACGCATTTGGGCGGGAAATTCCTTACCGGTGGAGCAACCGGCGACGAGGGCTCGGTTAGGGCGCAATAAGGGAGAAGGAAACCGGCCGAGCCGGTCGAGAGGAGAAAGAAGTGAGCGCGGGATTCGGTCGTTCAGTCCGGGAGGCGTGGGTTTTTTTCTTTATTAAGAAATTCGTTTTTTCTTTAATTATTTAATTTTATTTAATATTATCATTTAACATAGACTCTTTAATTTGCGCAAAATCCGGTCTCGCTCAGAACCTGCACAGGTGTCCTTCCTAGCTAAATTTGGAATCCAGACGCATTGACATGATCTATTTTATCATCCGAGGTCACCCAGATAAATTTATCGAACATCGTGTTAATTTAACTTAAATTTGCGCAACATGGCAAATTAAGTTATTTGGTTCGACCGAAGTCGTTTAACAAGTAAATTGTTAATTGGATCTCGTATATGCGACCACCAAAGTTAAATAAATTGCTTTCAAATTCATATGGTAATTCAACATGAGCTTCAATACGTCGACCTTAATCACCTCAAATGGACGCCGAGGATTGGAAACCATTCATTTGAGGAGCGAAGAGATGTATTGAATTTCTAAGCGTTGTAGGTCCCAGTTTAGTCCTCAAGGAGAGTTAAAATAGGAAATTCCTAAATGCTAGATCCAAGACTCTAGAGAGAGAAAAAGAAAGAAAGCAAAATTGAGATCAACACTCAATTCTTCTTTAGAAGGACCTGAAACGACCTCGTTGGCAGGATAACTTCTTCCAGGGTGGGACGATGAAGAAGCATGCCGCCCCTGGCTTCGTGATTGCTCCCTGGAACGATGGGTGTTAGAGCAGTATGCACCGTTGTCACGAATATTGTGTCAGATGCTCATGTAGTAAACCGTGTAAATACTTCAGTGGTGGGATTGAAAGTTTCTCACAAACGGCTCCAAATTGATGCGTGCTAGAAAATTCACTGCAGTGGAGTAATGGATTATCGTCTTAGCGTTTCACACATATTCAACAAACACTCAGGTGAATGAAAACAACCAGTAATGACACTAGAAGTTTTTATGCGGAAAAAACACGTAAAGAAAAAAATTCCACAGGGTCTCTCTGGTTATAAAAATCCACTATAGATTGATGATTACAGAAACTCCTCCGGAAATATTTATTAGATTTTTCAAGTTACAATATTGACTCATGACATTTGATTGGTGGTGGTTGACGACAGTTGGCGGTGATTGATGGTGGTTGGTGGTTGTCGACAACGGTCAACAGTGGTCGACGACAATCGGAGGGTGTCGACGACGGTCAATGATAGTTGACGACGATCGACGATGATTGATGTAGATCAGCGGTGATTGATGTATATCGGCGGTGGTCGATGAAGATCGGCGATGGTCGACGGCGGTTAGTGATGGTTGGCGGCTGCCGACAGTGATCAACGATGGTAGGGATGGTGCTGGACTTCAGCTTCTTATCAAAGCCTTAAGTTCTCTTTTAAGGCTCAAGCTCTCCCCTCATGTGAGGGGTGGGGCTCTAATTATAGTATTCATTGTGCAATTAATGTAAGAATATGAAACATTTTGATTGGACGATCCGAATATATTCCTTCAATCAGATGGCGTTTAATGAATATTTAAGTGCCTTACCGATGTCGAAATTGAACAATCTTTGGCTCGTTGGATTTTTCATGTTGAAACACTCGATTCAACTATGAACTTGCCAAATTAAGCATCCATTTAATCTTCAAATGTGTCAAGAAATCTTCCAAGAGTGGTTTAATGACTTGATCTGCATTTGATTTGACTCGGGTTGGACTAACTTTTATATCATTAGGCCCGTCTGATCAGGTTGGTTAGTTTGACCATAAGTTTACTGAAATCAGAGTTATGGATGACTCTTAATTGAAGTTTGAATGTTTCTTAGTAAAAAACTTACATCGAGATTCATGTCAGATGATGAGGATTTACAGCAGACATATCAGTACTGATTTATTAGCTTTTTTTGTTAAAGATTGAATCTATTGGTGTTGATCGTCAACCAACTGAGAGACCTTATCATCAGAGCGCTATAAGGAGTACATACAGGAGGATGAGGAAGTGTGTGGCTCGCTCTGACAGACATAACGATAGTTCTCTATTGATAAGTAACACCATAGCCGCCAACCCCTCTAGTATGTTCTACAACTGCTCCGATCAGTTCTACTGCTCTGTTCTGACCATCATGCACATCTGTTATAGCCCCTCCCACACCAGCTCCATCTAAGGCACCAGCTCCCACACCAGCACCAACTTCCATTTAGCCGCAAACTACTTCATCTGATGAGAAGGGGCCCCTCAACTCCCGACTTTCTGAGGGAGAACACCTCCGACCAAGTATATATTGTGTCGGAGGTAGACTCATATGTTATCTTTAAAATTAGAATAAGTTCAATGGTCATCTTGATATTTTATGTAACTAATATTTTTATTTCAGTTTCATCACCCTAATCCGCACGTGACTCTCATCAGGGAGATCCTCCATAGTAGATATGATACTACATATTTATCCTCGAAGCAAATCCCAATTGCGTCTTGGGACATGTGGTTCTAGAAGTTCGAGGTAGGATTGTTTAATTTAAATTAGAATATTAATTTTAAGTTATTCATTTATACTACTAAACATTGCACAATTTTTAATTGAAGGGATCCTACTGACTACAAGAGCATTACCGACATATCAGCCATATTTTTTAGGTTTGTGGCAGGCATCGGTTGGGTGACATGTTCACTATAGCCAGCGTGAAGAGAGAGCGGCCCATTTGAGTTGGGGAGGAGGTTTAGGTTGAGTTGACTAGAGCTTGGGCCTCTCCGGATTATCAAAGGAAGAGATAGAAAAACCAGCAAAATAGGATAACCGAAGGGGCCAAGGGCCTTACACTCTACATTAAAGGCTCAATGCCTCACATAGAGTAGTACCTAAGGCTGGTAAGATTCACTAAATATTCAAAAATTGAATGATTGATGTAATTATGTAGTATTTCTGACCCACTTTTTATGTTTGCAAAATTATGTTAATAGTAACGGCACCAAAAACTTGACCCCGCTTTAATATATATATATATATATATATATATATATATATATATATATATATATATATATATATATATATATATTTGATTTAATGATGGAATGTATAATGTAGATTCTACTCAAGTATACGTATCGTATCAAGTAATACAAGGCTCTAGTGGAGTCCTGGTTATCGATCCAACATGGAAGTTTTACTAAATTTGTAACAACTAAATTTAAAGGAATTACTTACTAATATAGTATACGGAAATTTAGAATACTTAACTAAAGCGAACTAAAGTAAACTAATGCTTCAAATAAAGTTGATTTAAAGATTTCAGAAAAAGTATCATTCTCCTTGTTTTTAGAAAATTAAGTGAATGATGGATTCAAATAGAATTTTTATTGTATTGTGACAAATAGGAGCATTTCTATTCTTTACCTTTTGGTCCAGGTGCAAAGAACATCGAGTAATCCTATGCTTGATTATCGAATCGCGCTGCAAGTTGGGAGGATACTTGCTGCCACTTCGAGCTCCCACGTTCCCCTCACCTGAGGGCTAACATCTACACTTCATCTCTCAAACAATAGGATCAAATTGAATATTTTAGTCTGTCACACTAAAATGTCCAATTCTACGTCCGATAAATAATATTTCCCTATTTATTTGCATCCTCCTTCCAATGCTTTTGACTTCCCTGAATATTGGATGTAATCTTTACTATAGTTGATTAATTCAACATATTTTAACAAATCAATGTAGCGATTGAAAAGTAAATTAAGTTTTAAGTAAAAATTATCACAATTTATTTTAATATATTAGGCACTTCTATTTAATTTCATCAATTCACATAATTTCATAAACAAGGAGAAAGACTAAGAAAACTACTCAGAATGCATGGAAATTAAATAAAGCATAGATTTCATTTAAAGTTAACAACAATAAACAAAGATGCTTATCTCGATTTCCTCCTCAAGCAGACTCATTGAAGTTCCTTTGACTTTTCCTTCTAGTACAGCACACTTCTAACTCACTAGTTACACTTACTAAAACTTAAACTAGACACAAAATAGACTCTCTAAAATTGACTCACATAAGACACAAAATAGACACACCAAAGACTAAAATTTGTCCTCTATTTATAGAGGTAGACAAAGGTCCAAGGGGTATTTAAGCACCTCTTCAAAAAGCGTCCAGGTTCAATGTATCTGGCATTTTGACTAATCTCGCCGTCGGCGGGGCTTCTAGAAGGTCTCCAAACCGAGCGATCTCGTCGTCAGCGGGCTCGGGCTCGCTGTCGGCGAGGTAGTTATAAATCCTTAAAAAATTCTCCTCATGATCTCGCCGTCGGCGGGCTCAATCTCGCCGTCGGCGACTTAGTTCATTTTGCATGAATTTCTTCCTTTTTTTGATCCAAATTCGCTCCATTTCATACTTTTTGCTTCTATCACTTATAAATCTTCATTCCTGCAATAAAATAAAGAAAATACTTTTCTTTAAAGTGCAATTTCATAAAAAATAAGTATGAATTTCTTAATATATTTTTCTGTGATTAATTTCCCATTTTCTCACATACACAGGCTAAGGAGCTTGTCTAGCTGTCTGCCATTGCAGAGTTGCATGTCCAGACGCATCGGCGCTTGGGGAGTGGGCCTCCGACCTCCCTCAATTTGCCAATGTAAGTAAAAAATATTGATTTTATACATTTATTATTATTATAGTTAAAAATGACAATTAAACCTTGATTTTAATTACATAACAGGAGTACAAGCTCTAAGAGAGGCAAACAAAGTTAGATAGTCAGACCACGACATTCACCAGTAGCAGTGGTAGCTAGTCTACCATGGGCAGTCTAATTTTGAGCTATGGACGTTAATAATGGTGAAGAAGGAGAGGATCTATGGCCTGGGTTGAAAGGGCATTGCATTTAAGACCTAGCATACTCTCACTCCTGTAGGTGGCTCGAGCTCGTGACAATCAAAACATGGTGAGATGGCTAGGCAAGTCAGTGTTATGAATGAAGAGATCCCTTAGATACATGAAGGCTTGTACAGGGTTGAGGAGACTCTAGCACGCCCAACAGAGGGGACTTAGAAAAAATCCGTGACTTAAGGGGACTTATGTCTGTCTTTGCTACGAGCTTTCATGTTTACTTTTACTCGTATGACCCTTCTCCCGACCTTATTCACCCCGGCTTCACATTTTTTGTTCCTTCTCTTCCCCACCAATCTTCAACTTCCTTATGGGCAGAGAAGCTGCAGCTGCCTTAAAGAGACTTCCTCGCCCCGTCTCGTCTTCTAGCTTCGTCATAGCCGCTTGATTGGAAATGAGACTTCCGGCGATCAATTCCTTCTTCCCAATCCTCGCTGTACTGGTCTTCGCCTTACAAAGCTATCTCGTAGTTGTCTTATTAGCGAAAGAGATGGTAGTGTCGATTGCTGGTAGTCGAACTGATGGCGGCGCTGAGTCAAGAAGAATTCCCGGAGGGCTTTGTCTTCGACACGGCAGCGTCGGCTTACCAAGTTGAAGGCAGGGATCTCAAGGACGGCTGCGGGCCGAACATTTGGGATGCCTTCGTCTGGATTCTCGGTAATCCCTGCACTCCATTTTGTTTTATTTTATTTTATTTTATTTTATTTTATTTATTTATTTATTTTTTTTACTCGTCTTCTCAGATCCTCATATTTCTCTCTTCTAATGGAGGAGTAATAATTCTACATCTTCTATATTGTTACACTATTCGCTTTCGTAGTAAACAGGGGAGACAAAGAACAATTCGACTGCTGTTGTTACTCGATACAAAGTATGTGTTCTTGTAGCTTAGCCCAAATGTTTCTGCATGTATATGTTTGGTAAATGTTGTCCATTTTATAGTAGATGATAAGATTTGTGGTTTTCCATAATCTCTAGAGTTCTTTCCAATCAGAGTTATAGATTATGGAAATCTGATATCATGTTTTGTGATGCCGGAAGATGTAAATATAATGAAAATTCTGAATTTCGATGCATAAAGATTCTCATTTTCATGGTCTCGGATCTTTCCAAATAATTATCGCTCAAATTTCTGTATTTTTATCAGATCTAAGAGAATTTATTTAGAATGTGTTTTTTAATGCATCTAAAAAATTTTAGTCTTTCGTGTGGTTGAACGACTATGTAACTTCCAACTTTTAGTCTTTATCACTACGACCTACCAGAAGCTCTGGAGAGGGTTAAAATGGCTGGTTGAGCAGAAATGTTGTGTATGCTCATGCTTTTAGACTTGTTTTTTAATTCATTTTAGTCCAATTATAAAGCTCTAGTCTTTTTAGATTGTTGTATTCTCAATGTTGTTTTTACTATTTCTTATTGGATTTTTCATCCGCTTTTATCTTGTTAATGCCAAAGAAAGACATTTTTTAGTAGGATTTTACAGTATGTCTCAATTATTCAGATTTTAGAGAATTGGAAGGGAATGCTGGATGATCACTATTTTAAATGGTGATTCATCAAGGCACTGTAATATTGTTTAATTGTTGATACTTTTTGGTGTATAGATATATAAGCTATTGTTCACCAACCTATTTGCGTAAAATTTTGGAATATGTAGTAGTTTGACTATTAGTTCTTTAGTATACCTTGAATTTTTTTCTCCATGCGTATGATGATTGTAGAAATCCCTATAAAATGAATCAATGCTCAATTTGACTTCAAAAAATTAAATTTGGGACTAGAATTTGTGTAACAAATCCATAATAAAATTCATCGTGATGAGAGCTTTGTAGACATCAAACTCATATAAAATTGAAACCCTAATGATCTAGTTATATTGAACCAAAAGGTAACCCAAGCTAGACTAGATTGGCTCGGCTAATCCAATTGAGCCACCTTCTTGAATGTGGCTTATAGCCACATGCAATAACTAATCCTTGTGCGATGGTGACGGTCACCACCACCAACTATAACATGGAGGCCACTGGACTAGCCTTGAGGAAAAAATTATGGAACTTTGTGTGGAAAAAAATCAAATCTCATTTATTTTTTTCCCTTTTTGATGTTATAATGGATATTTAGCGTTACAGTGTGGTTGGATTCATTTGGATGTGTAACGACCTAGTGGATATTTTGTTGCTTTTGGTTTGCGAATAATGTTTGTAATCAGACGCGTAGATCCATCTCAATGCTTGGCAAGGTTTTGTTTTTGATGGCTCTATAATCCTTGTCCATGGCTACTCAGGAGTTGTGCTGGAAGTGCTCAAGCTGGCGGCATCTAATAAGATGTTCCGAGCTTTGCTCAGGAAAATTTTCTTCATCAGTATGATAGGAACTTATCAAATTGCATTAGTGACTCGTTGTATGAATTAACCAGTTTATGTGGCCGCTGAAATTTACGAGGTAATACAACCTTATCAACATATTTCAAAGAAAATTTATGTAAATACATAGATATTTAATGGTATATATGTAAATGTCTTCTTTCTTTAATTTAATTTGATTGATTTCGTGTCTTGTTGAAATATATGAGAAATGTTGTTGAAATTATGGGAATCTACCGGCTCCCCGCAAAAGTGGTATTTTTTATGAAATATGAGAATTTTTGGTGTTATAAATGTTAAAAGCAAAGTGTGTGTTTGATATGTAAATATATATGAACTGGGTGGTATTCAGGTTGGATAGCTTAAAATATAAGTTTGGTACTAGTATATAAAGCAATGCTCAAGGGAATGCTTGCAGTTGAGCTTGTTTGTTGTCCCTTATACTAACTGAAGGGTATCTAAAATTAATTTTTAGTGTGTTTTACCCTCTGCAGAAAATGCTTTATAACTTATATACAATAAAATGCAGGTCTACCCAAATGTTCCTTGCATGCTCTTTACGCCAATACACCCGCATTCACTGTCATTTAGACCTGTTATACTTTCTGATTTTACACAAATTGAGCTGAAGGTTAGTCTCATCTTTGAATATGTTCATAAAAATATGAACTCGCTTTCTTCGTAGAAGTTGCTACCTTCTTTTTTCATCAGGTAATTTTTTAGCGGAATGCATATTTATTGGAAATTGGAGTTAGACATAGTTCTTGTTGATGAATCTTTTTGTTATTATTATTTAAGAAATTATTTTGAGGTATGGTTATTTGGTATCTCATCTCAAGTCTTAACTGATGTTGCTTCTTTTCTTGTAATGGTATTTGCCATCATAGCTTCAAATAAGATTTTAGGTGTGATTTGAGTGCATCTTAGTTTGTGTTTATGATTCTGTTTTGTATGTAAATGATTCATTGAGATATTTGTGAGTACTTGTAAGCTCATGGTATGATCTACTCAAAAACTTTATACATAAAAGGTTAAAAAATACTTAATATGGATTCTATTTCACTGCTTTCATGAAAAATGAGCTTTAGAAATTCAAGGACATCCTGAAGATTGCTATGCTACCGCGTAGAAACTTCCTTTCTGAGGTCACGACAGACCCACAACTACGGTCGCCACTTTTAGATGCTCTCGGAGACTCGCAGAAGAGTGTGACTTCTTCTGATGGGTTGATGGTCAGATCGATTCCACTACGGAAAGTAATCGCGAATTGATAGCATCATTGGATGACAGTTTAGGACGAGACATCCATTGCCTTCATGTTAAAAACAATATCTTCATTATTTTACTTGTAATTTTATTAGTTTTTCTTTTCATAGCACTTTTAGTACTCAATATTAAGTGAGTGGTGTATCTGAACACTTTGCTTCTGAAATATTAAATATATTAGTGTCACAGTTCTGTTACAAACAAATTTACTAAATAGGGGTAGAATAGTCAATTTTTTCAGAAACAAAGCCCTACAACTGTTTTTATACAGCTGCAACAAACAAACATCCAACTTCCTCAGTTTCTTAAGGCAGCACAGCTATAGCTGAAAAACTCAGAAGTTACAGCTGCGCCAAACAGACCCCAAGTGGTACTTATTTGTAAGCTTGGTAGTAGAACATCCAAGGTGGATGTTGTCAAGGACAAGAGATCACGAGAAGTGATTGTGAGAGAGAGAGAGAGAGAGAGAGAGAGGATCAACATCCCTAGAGCAACAGCAAATCACAAAAAGAATTAGAGCAAAAAAGTGTAATGCTATATGAGGTCTCAATCTCAAGCAACGGAAAAAATTATACTCCGGCGGTTATAAGCACTATTATTTTTTCACGTTCGACAGTGCTTACAAGCGCTGTAGTAGGAAGGGTTTCGACGTGGCTTATGAAAGCACTGCTGATTTGCACTGTGTTAAATCAATATTTTTGGTCATAAAAATTAGGTGCTAGATATGCAAAATACATAATAATTTGGTGGTATGTACATAAATACCCCTTATATTTATACGCATTTATAGTCATATATTAGGTCAAGTCACACCTGATTTCGATTAGTTTTTCTCAGACAAATCTTTCATTTATCTAAATTAGGTTAGCCTATATGGAGCCTCAAATAAAGTCGATTTATAGCTACGGCAGCCAAACCTAACTAAATCAAAGTATGACGTAGAGTCGAGCTTTTAACTATGGCTGGCTCTCTCTAATAGTACATTGGCTCCTATTAAGTGTGACACAAATATTTATTTATTGACTTTTAGATTTGTTTTCATCAAAACAAATTAAAATGTCCATCCACTTCTCCTGCATGCAACATCAAGGTTATAAATGTTGTTTTTTGTATGGAGTTTATCCTTTTGGTATGCTTAAGTCATTAATAATGTTCAAAAAATTATAATTTTAGATAGTTACAGACATGCCATATAGTTCTTATAAATTTATATATCTAGCATCTAAAGATTCATATTTATTGTACATAAAAATGTGTTAGCATGAACCTCAAAGAAATCCAACGGCAGACAAAGAAGTTCACGTGAGAAGCTGAGATCCACTAATTGTAGTTCAAGAGACTGCATTTACTTAGCAGGCTCCTACTGGTCTGGTGAAATCTAATTCCTTGACAAACAAAAGTCAACATTAATCTACTTAAAGGGCCATTGGCACGGACCTTTGTTGGGACTCTCACCTAAGACTCTTCAACTTTGCTAGCTGGGATCTAACCAAATGGCTAGTATGACGAAAAGGGTTTGACCGATTGGAATGAGACGAGAGAATCAATAAATTCTTTGCGTTCCTCCTTCCATATATATCCTATTTGAAAATAAACCTTCGCAGGCCTCGTGTGATAGCTCCGTATACCAGACATTAGATTTTCTTTCTCCGTCAAATAGACCGATAATCAATTATCATATATAAGGTGCCTACTATGCCATATGAGTTAGTCGTTTAATCTTGAGTGTTAATCACGAAAAAATGTTGAAGAGCGCCAATCGGAGACACAAACCATATGACCTACTTCATCACAATCAAATAGAAAATAATACTAACTAATTAAGAATAAAACTATCAGCAAAAGACTGTACACTTGCCCACAAATTTATATTAGAAATACAGCATTGTTTATACAAATTATAACACGTATTTATTCCAATTTGTCGCATTAGGTATCCACTCCATAAACAAATAAGAAAATCGCATACATACCACTCAATCTAAATATATTTATATTGCAACACTTATAATTTAATATTTACATTTTGCCACCTTCCCTATACAACAGGGGAAAAATTTGCGTCCGGTGTCCGGACGCAGAGCTGCGTCCGGACAACGGGATACTCTCACGTACCACTCTACGTAACTCCTCCGTAAGTTGGGTGTACGTGGGGGTTCAGTGAGTCTCTCACGTACACCGGACGCAGCTCTGCGTCCGGTGTCCGGATGCAAATTTTTTTCATACAACAGAAGGTGTACTTGACATATTAAAAATTTAAAAAAAAGGAAAAGTTTTGGTGTTAGATATGTAAATACACAGGAATTGGGTGTTATGTATGTAAAATTTAAGTGCCAGTTACATAAATAGATAGGAAGTGAGTGGTTTATATGTAAATCTTCCTAAAAAACCGGTTGCGTGCACTCAACATCCGACAGCTTCGCCGTTCAACAGTAGCAAGCGATGATGCATTCTGACTTTTTCTGATTAACAAAACTTCAATCAGTATAGGTCACATATCATTGCCGGCTCGTTATTTTATAGAGATGAGGATATTAATTACTGGTTTGAATTCAGACGATATGATTAGACATGAAATCCTCGTATTATATTTAAGGATAGAAGCTATCAGTCTGTGTCGTCACCATTTATGGTTTATTAGTCGCTTTAATGAGCAAAGTTACGGCGTTTTGGGGCTCGATCTTCAACTTTTTTAAGTTCGGCTCGGGTATCGCGAATAAAGATTTAAGACTGGACTTAGTGTTGATTTAAAGTTGCTTCATTTAATTATGAGATGATTTAGATTTAATTATTGGCTTGTTGAAAGTGAGATTGTCTGTGTATCATATTTGAGAGATAGAGCATAAACGAGACAGAGTAATGAACGGTAATGAATAATGTCTCATTTAGGAGATGATATACTAATGAGATTATATTTTTAATCTCATTAGGAAGGGGTTTGTACTATGATATTTATGATATTTTATATGCATGAGCTTATTGTTTGATTGTCTTTTCGCTCGGCCGACTAAACTTAATTGATTTCAGGTCGATGGGGGTCAACTCGGTTGGTTGAGCTTGGTTAGTGTGCTGTGGCTCGATCCTTGATGAAGAGCCTTTGGAGTCTCTACGACATGGTTTAAAAATAATTTGTGGAAATAGATCTTCTTTTAGTTGTGCTATTGTGGGGGTAGGTTATCACATTGAGCTTGGTTAGTGTGGTGTGGCTCGATCCCTGATGAAGAGCCTTTGGAGTCTCTACGGCATGGTTAAAAGATAATTTGTGGAAATGGATCTTCTTTTGGATGTGCTCTGTTGTGAAAAATTGGAGCGTAAGACAGAAATCGACACAATCTAGAAGAAGAACACAAAGAGATTTAACGAGGTTCGGCAAAGAATTGCCTACGTCCTCGGGAGCGAGCCGGCGAATGCACTATTTCAGAGGAGTTCCAAGTTCGGTTTACATATCCATAAAATTACACATCTATTTATAGATAAAACCCACGGATAAATTACGAACTCACTCTCGCTCCTCCTAACCCACTAAACATGAAGAGACACACTTCTTCACTAAGAAAACTCCAACTCCCTAGATATGAGCCATACCTAATATGCTCTAGTGGGGGTAGGTTATCACATCGAGTCGACTTTTCTTTGGCGATTGTCCAAGATGATCTTTCATTTCGTTGTTAGACTGGATGCCTTGTGCTTAAATCATTTGATCATCTTCTTGTTCGCCTCGTGGCTTAGTCAAATTTAGTGCGGCTGGCTTGGTTCATTTGACCAAGTGGTCCTCACGATCTTCTGGCAATGGGTCTGTCTTCATCGTACTCTTTCCTTCTGAACTGCTAGATCTTCTTAACATCAATACAAACATTTTTTTGATATACATATTTTAGTTTCTCCATTATCTTACTTCTTCAAAGTGACCCTACGAAAAGAGTAAGAGAATTTAATGCAAAAGTAGATCACATTCAATTTTAGTTAGTGATTCAAGAATTGAGCTCCCTTGATTTAGGTAACATTGATTCTAATAAATAGAATGCAATGAGACTCATTTTCATTCATAATATGCTCCAAGCTCCCCTTATTTCAGTCGGTTGTGTCTTAGTCATTGTGCTGGATAACCTGTCAAAATCCAACATTGATGTTCCCACCACCTGCGAATAGATAGAGATATGGCGTAGTGGCGCTGATAGGCAGTGTTGCGATGTGGTACGTAAAAAACTATGAAGGACAACACCACAACATTGTAAGGCAATGTCATGGCACTACCGTCGGAGCCATATTATGGTGTAGTGATTTGTATTTTGCATTGATGTCGATTATTTTTCATTAATTATGTCATACTCGGCATTACAGTATCACTGATTGGCAAGTAACGCAACAATTGACAAGATCGCAAATTGTTATGAGAGACACTGGCACATGTTAATGTGGTAACATGGCACGGATAGGTGGCATTATGGTGCTAGTGACTTGGCTTTGATTTTCTTGTCTAATAAGTCATCAAATACATAACCAAAAATTGACTTCGAGGTGTCACGTTTAACACTACAGCATAATTGTCTGGCTTCATGGCTTTGCCATGTGGCAATATGCCCAAAGTACCGACAATAATCTTCGATAGCACTAAGGTGTTGGCCTTGGTACCACAACGCTATCAATCAATCCTGTGAGGTAAATTAAGGGGTGACCCTAGTTCCTCAGAACTGGTCTTGGGCACTGAGGTGCCAAAAGTGGGTGCTATGACACCATAATATGGCATCATGACTTTGAAATTAAATCCTAAGAGGCCCAACTCTCGAACTATTCCATGTTATAGTGTTGGACTTTAGGGTTGTGGCCCTACAGGGTGGCACTTAGGTGCATACGAAGGTGTTGAGAAGCTCTAATTAAATCTCAAGTGGCAAACTCACAAGTGCCTCCACGTTGCAGTGCTAAAAAGCAATGTCGCGACACTAGTTCTTTAGTGCCTAGACGCCCCGAATGAAAATGACGACACTAAACCAAAACTTGGCACTTTCTTTTTTGATTCCAGATACCCAAAATTATTTGTAGATAACTTAGGAAAGCTCAAAAATCCAAATCAATCAAGAAAAATTAGTATTTTTATAAAAAAAAATGGAATTCTTACACAGATTTCAACATAAAAATATAGAATCCCTCAACAAAAGAAATACACTAGCAAGAAATAAAAACAAAAATAAAACAATGAAATAGAGAGTATATTACTCTGCCCCCATATCAACAATATAATCATCATGATCATCATCGTCATCATCATTGATTTATATTTTCCCTCTTAGGCTGACATCTAAAAAGAATGTGAACGAGGAAAATTCAGGGCAGCTAGTAAAGTCTCCACCAGTACGACTTACTAGTAAAATTGTCAAGCTTGTCAGGTGAACTTCTGACCATGTTGATATTTCAAATGACTGATGTGGTGACTAAGGGTGATAACAATCCACTGGAGCTTCTGAATTTGTTGGGAGGTGGAGCTGGAGCCTCAAGAGGAAGACTAGGTAGGGTCAAGCTCCTTGGGCCCCTTGTACGATCAAATGACGTCGAACCTAATGGTGTGTTTCAAAGCTCCTCACTCTTATTGTCAGGGACTCCCACTTTTATATAGAGAGTGTATATCATCGTCAGGTGGCTGATCCTAACGATCTTGCTACCTTAAGCCATGTACCGAATGGAACTCTGAACAACAAGATCAATGTAAATCATGAGGCTTTTGGATTACATAGTTCAATATAGTGCAATCCCAAGTTACCTCGTCTACGGGAGCTTGGGTAAAAGCCTAGCAAAAAATAAAATGGTGTCGAGCTTTAGACACGTGAATCAAAGCACTAGCAAGAAAATTAAGAATTTTCTCATCATGTTAGTTCAAACGTTCCTCTGCGTAAGCAGCATTAGATAATGCATGACCATATCAAAATTAGGATCTCATAAAGAAATTAATTATACTCATCAATATTGTAATTGGGTAAATCAAACAAACTATTGATGGTGGAACTATCACAGGGAACATTTTCTGTTGTACATAAAGTTGATCATATGAGCATTCTATGGCATTCACCAAGAATTCTAGGACAACCTGTACAACAGAAATGCCGGGTTTCAAGGCAAAGGCTTCCCAACCCTTTTATTGGATTGTATACTAAATCGAGCCAACCTGGTTGCAGAAACCTTGCTCTGGTATAAGCTTTCGAGCAGAAAGGGTGTTCTGACTCCTCTCTGAAGCAACACTACTAATGAAATATAACGCGTTGTAGCTGCTAGATTTAGACATTGACGCTTGTCTCCTTTTGGTTGCCTTTTGCGGTGCCATTTTCTCTCGATGGAAAATGGAAGATCATATGGGCTAGAAGAAGAGGAGTGGGAAACATAGACCAGAAAACAAACAAAATTTAATTTTGGTTTGGTCCCTTCTCATTGATGAACCAATGTTGTGACGCTAGAGGTAGGACACTGTGATGCTGGACATTATGGGGCTCACCACCTTAAAATATCATAATTATCATGCCAATCACAATTATTTATTATCAATAAAATGGACTGTCCATCGTGTCTACAAGGTATAGTGTTGTGGTTCCAAGATATAGCTTTGTGGCCATAAGGTATAGCGGTGGAGCAGGGGCCTCAAGAGGAAGACACAGTGTGGGAGAGAGGGTCAAGCTCCTTAGGCCCCTTGTAGGATCGACTGACATTGAACCTAATGTTGTGTTTTCAGGGCCTCACCCTTATTGTCAGTGACTCCTACTTTTACACAGAGGGTGAATATCATCATCTATAGGTTGATCCTAACGGTCGTGTTACCCCTAGACATGTACTGAATGGAGCTTTGAATAACATGGTTGATGTCAATTGTGAGTTCTTTCTGGATTGTGTAGTTCAATATAGTGCAATCCCGAGTTACCTCACTCAAATAGGAGCTTGGTAACAACCTGGCAAAAAAAGACGGGTGCCAAGCTTTAGACTAGTGAGTTACAACATTAATGGAAAAATTAAGAATTTTCTCATGAGTTCAACTGTGGGTCAATATAAGCTACATTAGATAATGCATGACCATATGAAAGTTAAGGCCCTAGTCAAGAAATTAAGTATACTCATCAACATCGTATATGGGTAAGTCGAACAAACAATATATAGCGGATCTATCATAGGATATTTTTTGTTGGACATAAACTTAATCATCTGAGCATTCTCTGGCATTCCCCAAGATTTCCTGAACAAGCAGTACCACATAAATGTCGAGTTTCATGACAAAGGCTTTCCAACTTTTGTTGGATTGTATAATCAACGAAGCCACTCTACATGTAGAAACCCCGCTCCAGTATAAGCTTTCGAGCAGAAGGGGCGTTCTCACACCTCTCTTAAGCAACACTGCTAATGAAATATATTGCATTGTGACTGCCAGATCTGGAATTGACGTCTGCCTCTTTCTAATTGCCTTTTGTGGTGACATTTTTTCTCACTAGAAAATGGAGGATCAGATGGGTTCGAAGAAGAGATGAGGGGAATAGGGAACCAGAATACAAACAAAATTTCTTTTTGGTTTGGTCCCTTCTTATAGACGAACTAGTGTTGTGACGTTGGAGACAAGACACAGTGGCGTTGGACCCATATCGAGCTCGCCACCTTAAACCATCATAATTATCAAGCCAGGTATAAGTGGTTATTATCAATAAAATGGTATTGACCGTCGTGGCCCTAAGGTATAGCGTCGTGGCACCAAGCGGTTATTATCAATAAAACAGTATTGGCCGTCGTGGCCCCAAGTTATAGCATTGTGGCACCGAGTCAAGATTCGACCACCCTGCCTTAAAATTTGCATACACGAACCTAACAGTGGGCTCCGCAATCCATTAAATTGGATTAAAATGAAATAAGCATTTTACAAATTTACATCAAAGGCTATCACAATCAATCTGACTCTATATTTCCTTAGTATCGTACAATTCGAGTACATTGATGGGTTCATCCATTATAACCTCGGTAATTATTAGAAACTTGATCCGTAGAACAAATTAAGGACCGACAATCTCACATTTCTATATGTACGACAGTATTAATGGTATGTCTAGCTTTAAATGCTGATCGAATTATTTATTTATGTACTATAAATTAAGTGTAAATTATGCTAATTGAGATCCAATCTTATAAATTGAATGTTATTTTATGCATTATCAAGACTAACGTAAATAGCCAGTCATGTGAATTTTATATATGTAAGAAAATTGAACCAGCAGCAAAAATTTACAGCAATTTACACGTCCAACAGCGACCACAAAAAAGGTGTTAAAATAGATTTTATTATTTTTTTTTATTTACATATTGCAGTGATTTTAAAATTACCGCAAGTAAAATTGTGGAGACCCGCTCAAAAATTCACGGAACCAACAAAAAATAGTGAAAAGATAATGACATTAGCGATGGAGTAATAATAGTGTTAGGTATAACTCATTTGTAAGATAAGTGACATATGCTGGAGCGGAGTAGAAGCTAGGGCTGTTAAAAAAGCTTGTTGTTTGTGAACAATTCGTGTTTGATTCGTTTGATAAGTAAATGAGACGAACACGAATAATTTTCTTTCGTTTGGTTAGTTAAACGAACCAAACACGAATAGTGATGCGTTTGTTCGTATTCAAATCGTTATTGTTTGAAATATAAAATAATTTAAAATAAATATATATATATATAATTTATGATATTTAAAAAAAATTAAAATTTATAAATTATAATATATAATAAATTAATAATAATAATATATTAATATAATATATTAGTAATATACTAATATAGATATTATATATTTATATAATATAAGTTATATAATTAATATAATATATTATTTATATATATTAATATTAGGGCTGTCAAACTGGCTCGTCGTTCGCGAACAGCTTGTGTTCGGCTCGTGTTCGACTCGTTCGTTAAGAAACGAACACGAACAGTGACTTCACGAACAATTTCAAACATGAGTTTATTTCAAACAAACCGATCATGAACACGAGCTTTGTTTGTTCGTGTTCGGTCCGTTTACAACCCTAACAGAAACATTTATCCACTTGGGGAAGTATCTTTATGTGGGTTGGCGGTGCAGGTGCAATGCCCCCATAGTGCGGCACATGATAATTTTATATATTGTATATGTAACCTTGAGATGATATACTGTTTTTAAAGAAATCAAAAGCCGCCTCTAATTGCTCCCGATGACATAGACATATTGTCGAAACTCGTTAAACTCATGTGTTCCTTCTTGATTCTTGTGATTCTTTGCCCTTCTTTCTCAACAAATAATAATAATTACAACCTCTTATTTGTTCTCGAAGTGTGAGACTAGTGATTTGTTCCCTCTTTTTAACAAGTTATGAAAGTTATTTTAAATTGAAATTTAAATTTTTAATTAATTCAATGTAAAATAATCTTGCATATAATTTTTTGAACAAATAATAAATAATTTTTCCTTATAATTCCCCAATTAAAAGAATAATTATTCTATTAAATAAACACTACAGTGTTATAAACACAATCATAAGAAATGTGCATCAAATTCAATAAAATTCATTTTTTTTAAATCTTCATTAGTCATTTGGTAAATTAAAATTGGAAAAAAATGTTGATTTTATTAAATTAAAAATTTTATATTTTATGAAGTTAAATATAAATGTATATTTCAAATTTAAAATATCTAAGCAATTCCAAAAATATTGTGATTTCATTTTAATAATCAAATTAACATAAGAAAATAATTACTTTCTAGAATATATTTTTTAACTATAATGAATTTTAATTTGTGTTTACTTTTAATGGTCATTTGGTTATATATTTTTTAGATATTTAAAAGAAAAGTTAAAAGAGAAGACGTCATAATTTTTTATGTAAAAAAATTGTAAGGGAGTAATAAGGAAGATATCAGTCCAGGTAACGATGGTCTGATGACTGTAGCGATAATCACAAGTGATAATCAAGTAGTTGTGATCTGATAGTGGCAATTCGACGAGGATAATCTAACAGTGATGGCGATCACTTCATTGGCAACAGTGGTCTAATACTAGCAATTGCCAAAGTGAGGGTGGTCTAGTGAGGTTGTACTAATGAAGTGATGCGGGGGCTCAAAAATCGTTATGAGCTTGGAACTCCCTTCAGTAATATCATCAAAATTCATATTCTCTTTTATGATGAGAGTGTGGGTCATTTATAGATTTTGACAGTAACATGATTCATAAAAAAATACTTTAATACGAATAACTCCATCGGATGATACAGAGTGATTACATTAATCAGAGATTATTTATGAGAAGTTTAGCACCTTAATGATATCAAAATTCTGAGATCTTAGATTCTTTAGATTTATTTTATAGAAGTGCTCGATGTGACGATAAGTTTACTAGATTTTTAGACTATTTTGTCCTTATAGT
This sequence comes from Papilionanthe hookeriana x Papilionanthe teres, assembly GCA_022702705.1. Classification (NCBI taxonomy): domain Eukaryota; kingdom Viridiplantae; phylum Streptophyta; class Magnoliopsida; order Asparagales; family Orchidaceae; genus Papilionanthe; species Papilionanthe hookeriana x Papilionanthe teres. The sequence goes on along the minus strand of CM040427.1, from coordinate 69,577,903 downwards.
ATGTTCCGGAACATCTTGGTGTACTTTAAGAGTATTATGTGAGCTCATATAGACTTGGATCAAACACTTTCAAAGTCATTTGGTTCATCTCATCGAGCCATTTCATCAAATTATAAGTTTGAGTTTACTTAATTTTTAATTCTATTTGTGAAGCTTTTAATGCGAAGGTGTAGCGAAATTTGTGCTTGATCATTAAGCTAATTTTTTTTTAGATGTATCATTTATACTTTAAAAATACAAAGTATTGCGAATGCTCGTATGTTAAAAATGCATTTGGTAATTGGTTACAAGAAAATCAAATGAATTAATTAATTTGTTTACTTTTATAGTTGATACGCCGTGAACAAATTTCCATCACCTGACATGAATTTCGAGGCATAACACAGATCTCGAGACTATCTTTTGAGCAAGAAATGTTCAAACTTCGATCAAAATTCATCCAATATTCTGATTTCAGCGAATTTATAGTTAAACTGACTGGCTCAATGAGACGAACCTGGTGATGCTAAATTTAATCTAATCCAAGTCAGATCAAGCTCATAGCAAGTCATTAAACCACTTGTAGAAGCTTTCAGAGCATATTTGGGGGATCAAATGATTGACGAATCTGGTGAACTTACAGTTAAATCAAGCTTCTCAACAAGATGAATCTAATGAGTCAAGATCACTCAATTATGACGTCGTTAAGACACTTAAATATTCATCGAATGTCGAATGACCAAAGAAATCTTTCTGAACCATCATATCAAAGTGGTTTGTATTCTTGCATTGCACCTTAACTCTATAAATAGAGTCATATCCCTCTCATGAGGGGGGAGAGAGAGAGCTTGAGGCCAGAAGGAGAACTTGAAGCTTAGAGAATGAGTTGAAGTCTAGCATCACCTCATTACCGACCATCGCCGACCACCACTCACTGATCGTAGTTGACGACCATCCGTCGACCCTCACTCATCAGTCGTCACCGATCAGCATCATTCACCGCTCACTTCTTATGACAAGTTCATTCGTGCGCCTATAGTTAGGAAGATTGTGTAAACCTTTCCTCTTGTGGGACAGGGGATCGTACTTGTAATCTTTAGTTTATAATGGATCTCTTCAGTTGGGCCAAGTCCTGTGGGTCTTTTCCATTTTAGGTTTTCGACATAAAAACTTTTAATGTTTCTTCTGGTTTTTTCATTTGAGTGTGTACTGAATTCTTGTTTAACACTAAGACAATACTCCATTACTCTAATGTCGCAAATCTTCTAGCACACATCAGTTTGACACTGTCTACGAGAATAGAGCATACCCATCACTAAAGTACTTGAGAGTCTTGCTTCATGGCCAACAGACCCAACACTCACAACAGCGGAGCATCCTACTCTGCCACCCATCATTCAAGAAGGAATTCACAGAGCCAAGAGCGTTAGGCATATACACCCCCTCACTGTGGAAGGTGTTATCCACCTGAAAAATGTGTCATGGGTCCATCTATGGAAGACCAATACGTGGGATGGAGGCATCTCAGTTGGAGATTATACAATTCCTATGCAGAGAGCTACAATCACAACCCAATGGAGCTTACTTGCCATCAATTTAGCATTCAACAAAATATATTCTACTGATCGGGTTCTCTCTAAATGATGAAACCATTCCCTTATCGAGATAGGATGCCAATCTCCTCGACATTATAATTTCCACTCATCCGTGTCATGCAACTCACCTGGCACCACCCCGCCTTACTGTCTCTTATGTTGATATCATCCGTGATGAGCTACAATGCCTGATTCAGGAGGAGTTCCCTCTGGAAAATAGGGATTGCTTCTCTACTTGCCGCAACTTCCATCAATCCTCTTATTTGGTTAACGCGGTTTTCTGACACCCTATCCTAGCTGGCTTCAAAACCCTGACTATCGATGCTTACGAAGGAGTAACAGACTCATACAAGCACATCGACCACTATCGAACCATCATGCACAATCACCATGACTCTGATGTGCTTCTCTGTCACGTGTTCCCTATGACTCTCAAACGTCAAGCATACACATGGTTCCATTCCCTCCTGAAAGCACCATCAACATCTTCAATAAGCTTGCAGACAATTCATAGAGCATTTAATTACAAATAAAATGTTAATAAAAGATTCATCCCTGTTATGGAGAGTTCACCAAAATGAGGGGGAATCCCTCAAGGAATACTTCCGTAGATTCTCCACTGAAGCCTGCCAGATTTCGAAAGTGGATTCAGAGTTACTAAAAGAATTCATATAGAGAAAGCAAGAGCCTGTTGAACTCTTGCACCAATCTCATCCATCGCATCGAAGCTCAAATCTCTGTAAATGAGCCATCAGTGCACACAAGAAAAAATTTGAGTGATTGGGGGGAAAGCACAAGAATAGCGTCGAGGTTACCGATCAAATCTCACAGGGAAAAAAGTTCATACCACAAGGGATTTGTGATCCAATACTATAAAAAAAATACACGCCGCTCAACACGCCACTTGTCATCATTATAATGCCGTCAAGGATGAAGAGGTTGTCAAGTGACCAAGGCCATTAAGAAATCCATATGGTGAAGACCAATCTCATTATTGTTATTTCCACACTGAAAAAAAAAATGATAGAAATATGTTTTCAATTAAAGGAAGAAATTAAACGTCTAATATCGCTATCACCTAAGCATGAAAATCTCCCCTCTAGCACAGCGAGAAAACTCGAACATTTCTTCATCTCCACTGGAATGCATATAAATAATAACCAAGAAGATCCTAAGTCACTTGCTTGACAGAGACGGGGATAACTTTCTTCATCTCAGCTGAACAAAAGAAGATCAATTTGAAAAAAATGATAGAAAGATGTTTTCAATTAAAGGAAGAAATTAAACGTCTAATATCGCCATCACATAAGCATGAAAATCTCCCCTCTAGCACAGCGAGAAAACTCCAACATTTCTTCATCTCCACTGGAATGCATAGAAAAAATAACCAAGAAGATCCTAAGTCACTTGCTTGACAGAGACGGGGATAACTTTCTTCATCTCAGCTGAACAAAAGAAGATCAATTTGAACATCTACTACTTATGATGAGGATGACTTTCTTGTAAACCATAATGCAAAAGAAGATCACATTACTCGCCAGCTACGCAAAATAGAGATAACATTCTTCTGCACCGCAATAAGAAAGAAGATTACATTACTTGCCCGCTACGTATTATGGGGACGAGTAGACTTTCTTCTACACCGCAACGCAGAAGAAGATACTATTGCTCACTTGCAACACATGACGAGGACAACTTTCTTTTGCATCTCAACGCAAAAGATGATCTTGTTGATCGCTTGCAAGGGAAGATGGTGACAATTTTTTTCTGCAACACAAAGCGAAACAAGATCATATTTCTCTCATGTTATACATGACGTGGATGACTTTCTTCTGCACCTCAATGCGAAAGAAGATCCCATTGCTCGTGTGCTACACAGAACACAGAAGAATTTCTTTTTCACCGTATCACCTACTATCTATGATGTGGATGAATTTCTTCTGCACCGAAACACAAAAGAATCTCCCTTTTTCGTCTGTTGCGCAGGACAGAATGACTTTTTTTTTCTTCCGGGATGCTGATTGACCGCTTGCAAATCAAGAAACTCCACCCGTCACTATCTTTATTTTCACCTCCTCATCCTCTCACTTATGACTTTTTCATTCATTAATGACATCTATTTATTGGCATAAAAATAAACTTAGCATTAAAGACAATTTAATTTAAAAAAACAAAGAGAAATGAAAATTTTTTATATTCTCATCATTTAACCTTTCAAAATCTCTCAATACAAATAAAAAAAAACAACAGTTATAAAGAAAAATTGCTAAAATTTCATCATTTGGGCTACCAAAACTGCTCCAATTACGGAATCTGCTCAAATCCATTATTTTCGCCCTAATCCCACAGTCTGAACGCTCCCATCGGTCCCCATCCCGCGGTCCAGCTCCATGCATTTGCTCATCTTTGGCAATCCAGGTCCCATCGTTTGCATTGCTCCTGCTGGTTAGCAAATAACCTAGGCTCGCAAGGAACAGCGTGGGTCGGTAGGCCTACCAGTGACCCAACAAAGGGCAGTGTAGGCTAACGGAGGCCTAATTTTCATCCCGCTCAATGACCCGAAACAAATTTTTTTTAATTTTTCTTTGCTTTTGAGGGGGTTTTTAACACGCCCCAATTCCCAAGGGGCAAAGAGCCCATGTTTAGCTAATATATCATGTAAAGGTTTTTCTTATTGTTATATAAATTATAATAATATATATATCCACACACACACACACACACACACACACACACAGAGAGAGAGAGAGAGAGAGAGAGAGAGAGAGAGAGAGAGAGAGAGAGAGAGAGAGAGGAAAAATGAAAAGTTGTGCGTTACATGAATAATACTATGATAAATATAGAGTGCTCCAGATTTTAATATTTTCAGACGATATATTTGTTTTCACCCGAAAATAGGTGGAATGATACTATGATAAATATAGAGTGCTCCAGATTTTAATATTTTCAGACGATATATTTGTTTTCACCCGAAAATAGGTGGAATGACACAGACCTCGAGGCTATCTCTCAAGCAAGAAACATTCAAACTTTGACTAAAGTTCATCGAGAGCTCCGATTTCAGCAAACTTATATTCAAACTGATCGGCTCGATGAGACGGGCCCGATGATAATAAAATTGATCTTATCCAAGTCAAATCAAGCTTAGATCATGCCATTAAACCACTTTAGGAATTTTTATGAGCATGCTTGGTCAATGAATGTCGAATCTAATGAGCTTGTAGTTGAATCGAAGACAAATCCAAAGAGCTCAAGATCGCTCAATTTTGACATTGTTAAGGCACTCAAATGTCTATCGAACATCGTATTGTCAAAGGAAGCTCTGCAGACTGTTAATATTCTTGCATTAATTGCACTTAGAGCTCTATAAATAGAGCCCCTCCCCTCTCATATGGGTCAAGAGAGAGGGAGGGAGGGAGAGAGAGAGAGAGAGAGCTTGAAACTTGAAAAGAAGCTGAAGTTCAACATCATCTCGTTGTCGAATGACCTCGACCACCGCCTACCATCACTCATCGGTCGTCGATGATCAGCATCAGCCGCTTCTAACTTTTTATTACAGGTTCACCAAAGACGTCAACATTGTAGCTCGGAAGATTGTGTTACCATTTCTCGTATGTAGGAAAATGATCCGTCTTTGTAATATTCAATATATAGCGAATCTCTTCAGCTTAGTCAGACTCCATAGTTTTTTCTCTTCTGAGTTTTCCACATAAAAAACTTATGGTCTCTCTACTGTTTGTTTCTTTCATATAAGTGTCTGCTTAATTCTCATGCAACTGTAACACAATGATTCATTGCTCTACCTTCGTGAATCTTCTAACACATATCCCTTAAGATATATTTTATGAAAAAATGAAACATGATCGATATCTATAACTGGAGTGGCAATCACAACGATTATATAGCAATAACTAGTTGACGTAATGATTGGCAGCAATAGACAGTGGAGAGCGACAACAAGAAATAATTACTATAATAAAAGACATGATTGCATGTAATCATCTTACACATGTGAAATTATATGAATTCCTATGCGATTAATATTTATTTAATTAAAGTAAATCAAATTAAAAATAATAATAATAAATCTCCCATTTCCCTTCATCTCATTCTTATGTATCCAACTTTTTTTCCCAAAATATGTTAATTAGAGCTCGGATATCTATTTTAAAGAAATAAATGAAAGTACAACTCATCATAATGGCATTATTTTTGCAGAACAGTTAAAACATTAAACTTAATAAGCTGACCGAATCATTTCATATGGGGATATGGGGATGCGGAGATATCTCATCATTCTTATTAGCTTATTGGCATTCCACCCGAAGTCGGACAATTCCAGTCCAACATTCAATCTTTTTTATTATATTCAATAAAATTCGGGTCGGATGCATCTGCCACGTGGTACATGTGATACACGTGGCGCATGATAATTCCCCAAATCATTATTTGTGATAGTTACTGCCTAGGAGTGTATTTGAGCCAAGCTTGCTAGTACGTCGTGTTCGACTTATTTATATTTCAAGCTCAAAAAATATATTCATGTTCGGTTCATTTGCTTAGCAAGCTGAACACGAGCTGTTCACAAACAAAGAGTTGTTTTGACAATCCTAATCTTGTACTCATAAGATGTTAAGAATTCGGACAAGATTAAAAAATTATTGTTTATATTAAAACATAATTTGAATCTAATTTAATAATTTTTATTCTATTTTCTTAATTAGTAATTTTAATTGATTATAAATTATTGTAGCCTTATAGTGAATTAAATTTTTTAAAAAAATTAAAAAAGAATATATATATATATATATATATATATATATATATATATATATATATATATATATATATATATATATATATATATATATATTTAAAAGAAATCGGTATTTGGGTCCGGTTGGCTCCCAACTACCGATTTCCCATGTGCCTATCCGATCCGTCCGCGCCTCTGCGTAGGAATCGAACCCGGACCTTCGGGACTTACGGTGAACCCCGCCCAAATCACTGAGCCACGGTCGTGGCACAATATATATATATATATATATATATATATATATATATATATATATATATATATATATATATATAATGTTGATGAGTAATATTTCGAGCCAAAACGAGCCGAACACGAACGAATCGTTAAGTTAGCGAACGAGCCGAACACGAGCTTCTTAATGAGCCGAACACGAGCTGCTCGCGAACAACGAGCTGTTTTGACAGCTTTACTGGCTAGGAAGTCGTCTCGATAAGAATGAAAGTGACTGAAGTCTGACTCTTGAGCCGGTTTGAGGTCAGCTTAATAAGTGGTTCGTGAGCCGAGTTAGATGCGCTAGCAAACTAAGCTCAAACTAACCCCGACTCAGACTTGTTAGCTTGTGAGCTAGCTCTTTTAAGAAAACTATAATATAAAATATAATCAAAATATATCAAAAATATAAATTTTGGAAATTTTATTGCTAAAAATATTTAAAAATTAATATTTATTTTTATATTAAGTCATTTCTTATTTATTTCCTCTTAATTGTTCATTTTATTTATTGTTTTTATTATAAGATTATCTTAAATTAATATTATTTTCTCTCAATAACAAGCCGACTCATGAGCAGGCTCAAACTCATAAACTTAAGCTCGAGCTCAAACTTAATAAGATTAATTAAGCTCAAACTCAAACTCAAACCGAGGGCGGCTCAAGCTCCACTCTAATTGATAAGTGGTTTGAAATTGAGCATCTAAACTTGACTTGTTAGCTCATGAGACAGATTGTTTAAAAATTAATTAATAAAAATACTTAAAATATATTAAAATTCATGTTTTCTTAATTATTTTTAAATATTGAAAAAAATAATATTTACTTTTTTTCAATTTATTTCTTATTAATTATTTTCTAAATGATAATTTTATTTTACAACTCATTATAACACTAATTTAAATTAATATTTATGAAAGACACTTTGACTTAAAAAGAAAAAATATTATATTAATAATTTTCTGTCTCTTTATTTTAAATAAGTCAACTCGAGAGACGGTTCGAACTGGTAGAGCTAAGATCAAGTTTCAGCTCGAACGTGATTAAATAATCATGCTCCAGCTTAAGCTGAGAGTGACTCAAGTTCGACTTGAACATTCACACCCTTATAATTAACTTGACAACACAGTGAAATTCAACAAATATTTAATATAATATTTAAGGAAATTTATGCACACACTTCAAAATTTTTGATATATATATATATATTTAGAACACTTTAGTTTATATTATAACTTTATGAATGAAAAAATATACAATAATTTAATAATCAAATATGATAGTTATTTATTTAATTAAATTTGTCATGAAAAAAAAAATTATGCATATGCATTAATTTTATGTTTATATTTATATAAAATATATGTATTACACATAATTTCTATATAATTTTTAAGAACAATTTATACAAGTGAACAATTCATAGTGGACATTATAAGTTAACTAGCAAAACACAAAATAAAAATTTAGCTCTTGCTTATAACTACTTTGGGGCTATTTGATCAAATATGGAGAAACTATTGTTACTGCTCATGAGCCTCACGGCCTTCCTCTCCACTTGGATATCATTATTTTCCTCTTTTCGAGCTGTCACTAGCACCTATTATACCCTCAAGAAGAAGAAAATATTGAGTCCGGAGACCGGACGCAACCTGTATCCGGACAACATAAGCGATACACCGGAAATCCTCTTCATGAAAATAAAAACCCGATGTATCACGTCCGTTGTTCGAATACAACTTACACGGATACAATATTTTCTCTTCAATAAAGCTCAAGTAAAGACTGAATCAGCTTTAGCCTTAATGCTTCATCTCTTTCTTTGTTGTCATTACCAATAATGTATACTCCTAATAAGCTCCTATTACAATCACTTTTAAGTCCTTTTAGTGTCTGTTTGGGGCAGTTTATTTGGTGTGGTAGCGTTTTGAAAACGCACTTGGCTTATTTGAGTAAACTGCGTTTTGACAGCTTATGCGTTTTCAAAACACTGAAAACAGTGTTTTCACACTGCACCTACCTGGTTGCGGTGGGAGCTTTTTGTCTTCGGTCTAACTTTTTTTAAAAAATAAAAATTTATAATAATGAACCACACCTAATTTATTAGCAATTTATTTTTAATCAACTTATCAGCAGATTATTCAATAAACTGCAACTGTCCCGAACAGACCTTTAATCAAATTGTCAAAATCCAACTAAGTTTTAATGACATCTTAATCTTTCACATATTGCTCACAACTGCCTCAAGTTATATATTAGTATTTATTTTTTAATTTAGATAAATTTTAAAGATTGGATTTAAATAAAAAAGAATTTCTTAAATTATAAAAATATTCATATTAAACAGCCGGATTCCAAACTAAAATCAAATCCTCAAAAGTTCTCTCTCTCTCTCTCTGTGAGGACCTGTTTTTATTGCTGAATACTGAGCGCTCTGACTGGTACTGCTCTGTGTCCATTTACTGCTCCTGCTCCTCACGATAAGAAACGCCTTTTCTTTATATTTCTTTCTCCCCTGCTTTCCTCACTTCCGAGGAGTTAAAAGGAGTGTCACATATATGGAAAGCAGGAGACTGTGAGAGGAAGAACTCATACACTCGTGCTCTTATTCTCTCTTCAATGGAGTCTTTCAGCTTTCTCAAATACTGGAGAGGTGCCATCGGAGGATCGACGTCGGCGGCCAACATGCCCCCCTCTGACACGATTAAGTTACCGGAGCCGGCGACAGATGATGAGCAGAACGATGAAGAGGGACCTTTCTTCGACCTCGAGTTTGCCGCCCCGGAGGATAGAGTCCCCGAAGATGATCAGGACGAGCATGAGCGCTTGGAAGATGAGGAAGATGAGGAAGATTCAAACTTTAGCATGAATTCGTCGGTTGGTAATGTGGTGCCGACCATTTCCTCCTCGGACGACCTGTTTTTGAAGGGAGAACTCGTCCCGCTGGAATCGAGCTCCATCGTCATCGCAGCAGGGGATAGTGATCCCAAGACTCAGCTCTCTGTTTCATTTATGAAATCAGCAACGAAGTTCCGCGTCTTCATATTGGGGCGTCGGAAGTCTAAATCCACGAATGTGGAGTCCAATGCTGCAGGTTTCTCGTCGAAGCAGAGCCAGCTGCCGAGCAAGTTCTTCTTCATTAAGTTTAAGGTGGAGGAGGTACCGATCGTCTCCCTCTTCACTCGCGACAGCAGCTCACGAAACCAGGCTTGTGATCCCAAGACCATGGAGAAGATTACGGACATTGACGACTGTGAGGAGACCGCCATTGCTGCGGCGGCCGCTGAGGAGAAGACGAAGTCATCTAATTCCAAGGAGGTTGTGCACAAGTACCTCAGCAAGATCAAGCCTTTATATGTTAGAGTCTCCAAGAGGTACGTAGAAAAACTCAGGTTTTCTGGGCTTTTGGTTAACAGCGGAGTTCCGGCTACCGAACTCACCGCTCAAGAAGAAAAGGAAGCTGAAGCAGAGGAGCCCGCGGAGGTTAAAATGACGGAGAAGAGCCCAAAGATAGCAATGCCGGCGAAGCTGAAAGTGGTGTACGAGCGGTTGGGGAAGAGCAGGTGTGCAACATCAGCGGTGGCCGCCGTTTCATCTCCGCCACCGCAGCGCCGCCGCGACGATTCTCTCATCGAACAACAAGACGGGATCCAAAGCGCCATTGCCCACTGCAAGCGTTCCTTCACCGCTACTTCTAAAGGTGCTGAAGCACAACATTAAAAGCTTCTTCCTTTTGCATTCATTACTTCTATTGTTACCTTATCGCTCTTACTAATTGATCCAAGGTTTCATTTTCCAGAAAAGGAATCGCCGTCGCAGCTTTCGGAGAGCTATGCGGAAGCCGAACGCATGTAATTAATGGAACGAATCTTCTCACCTGTTCAACCAGAGGCCAAAAGGTTCTTATTAGCCGCGCTATCGCTTAGCTATATTTGTTTGGTTTCTTCTAGTTCTCTTTTTCTTTAGCCTTTGTAACTGAAAATAAAGGCGAGCTTTTTCCTATTTCTTAGCCTAGTATGTAGTTCGGCGGACTGTAGAGCTTCTTCAGCTATTAATGCCTCTTTGAAAAGATGGTGAAGTCTAATTCATTCTGTCTGAGCTAATGTTGATCTCTGTAAAAATTTTCGATTTGGAAAGATCCCAAAGTTCCTTTGCAAAAATAGTAATCTTTTGCAAGTTCGAAGAACGCCACTGTTGAAAAAATTTGATAAAAATTGCTCCTTTTTGAAACTGAAGTCTAAGGGGGGATTTGGTAGCACACTTTTAAGAGGATTTAGCGTACAGATTGAATAGATTATATTAAAGTAAATCTGCAGCTGCAGCCAAACAGAAGGGTAATGGCGTCAATATTGTAAAACAAAAAATGCAGTTTTGTGGTTTGAACGTTATTATGTTTGTGTCGAACGGCTCATTCCTTGAAATTGACGCCTTTTTGCCGCATCTTTGTAGACAGTGATTGGTAATGGTGAAAGAAAAGTGTAGCATGCAAAATCTGAAAGCTTGAGGTTGAAAAGAAATAAAAAAAAGTTGAAGGTTTTCAGCCACGCGTGCCTTCCCTGAGCGCTAGCTTTACCGGTTTGCCTTTGCTTATTTGTCTAAAAGCGATGTGCCGTCTAATCGTTTGGGTCGTGCGCTTTTGAAAATGTTGTCTGCCGCATTTAAGTTTCTTACACTATACGTAAGCTGTAGGTCAACCCCTGTAGCCGACCCGCGGGCCGCATTTCAGGATGAGCTGCTTATCCTGAAACGCACGAGCTGCCCCAAATAGACAGTTTGTTTGGTGCTTGGTGCTGTGGCGTTTTGAAAACGCACCAGCTCAAAATAGACAGTTTTCTGGTTGCGGTCTGATTTTTCAAAAAAAATAAAAATAAAAATTTATAATAGCCACCGCGTGTAACTTATCAATCAGTTTTTGCAACTGCCCTAAACATAACCTTAGCTTCCTTTTCTGAAAAATGTTTTATTTTTTTAGTTTTTTTTTAATACAGGGTGAGTATAAAACGAAGATCTTAAGATTCTTCATTACTGCATTCTAGTATCAAATTCATTCTTGCAATCAATTTGCTCTGTTTGTTCTGTTATAATAAGAAAATCTTTTTATAAAGTTTGTAAATAGTTATAAATTTTAATTAAATGACTCAATTTTATTTTTAGTGGTATATTTTTTTGTCAGAAAAGATGAGCCCAAAGAGCAATATGCGTGATTCGAACTCGTGATCTTGCACGAGAGTTTACACCCTCAAATGATAAAAATAATAACAGGGAAATCTACAAGGATTATGATTTATTTTTTTTGTATTTGTATATTTAACACTTTAACATTCATGCTTTATTTTGAAAATTTAAACATTAATATTTAAAACTCAAATTTTTAGTATGAAATTAAAAATATTACTTTTGCCAAAATGTTAAGAGAAATATATTTATTCATGCATAAATTTTGTTGTGATTATGACACTAAATATTTTAAATATAAATATCAAAATTTAGATGTTAAATTTGTAAATATATATGTAAAATCAAAATAACTAACACTTACTGATCATGGATGATGACTACCCTCATAGGGTGATTCTCTAAGAACATTTAAATTTATATGTAGTCATCTCCTCTATCAATTTATAAGTTTCATTAAAATGTTTTGACACTAACGACACATCAGCTGTAGCATCTATAATAGATTTTAATGATCCCATCAGCTTTTATTAAAATACTTTTATTTGGGCATTTCCTAAGAAACACATTAAATCTTTCTCAAACTTCATATATCTACTCACTATCCATCTGGGTAAAAGAGTTGGTTGCATTCATAAGCTTGACACGTTTAAAATTTTGAATGCATTTGGTTATGAATTTTCTAGTCATGTCATTCCAAATTGTTTTGGATCTTGATGCTAATGAGTTAAACCACAACTTACCTCTGTCTCTAAGCGAAAATGAGTTTAACCAAAGTTTCACAACATTGTTCAAGACATCATTACACCTAAATGTTGCACATAATTTCAAGAAACTAGCTAAGTGTAAATTTGGGTCTTCAGCTAGCAAAGCTCCAAATTGATTATTTTAGACCATCAAAACTATGATAGGTTTGAGTTCCAGAGTATTGGCTTTTATGGTAGGGTTTTGAATACTACAAACGTAAACTGCCAAACAGACAGCTTCGATACAAACTCAAATGGCACCCACAACTTCTAAGGGTGGGGTTCATTCCACGGTGGAGGCAAAGGCCAAACCTTCATTATGAACCATTGTGAAGCATATTCAAATGAAATCTCGGGGCGATAAGCAATCCAATCACTCAGTCTAATTTGCAATAAATCTGGACACTCAACACCCATATGCTAGCATCACACAAATACGAAATATCAAATCCACTGTTCCTCCTCAAGCCCTTGCGGCCACCTCCAAAGAGTGAATCCTTGACTCAGGAACATCGACACACTTCACATCTGATGTCAATCAGTTAGAAATCATTACTGTTTACTATGGCGCCAAACAAGTCACTGTTGGCAATAGGCAAGCAATTCCGATTCATCACAAGGGTGACGACATCCTTCATGCCCCCCTCCCCCAAGCTTAAAATTTCTCAAATTCATCATACACCCTTTCTATCTCACAACTTACTATCTATTCATGAATTAACCAAAGCAAACAACATTTTTGTCTTATTTGACTCTGGATTCTCTTTCTTTAATCCACAGACTCACCAAATGATCATTTAGGGACCTACCTCTACTAGTCTCTACTCCATCCCATCGTCCACCATCACACCACAAGCATTGATTCAATCTCCAAAGCACACTACTCTAAGTTATGGCATAGAATGCTAGGTCACCTCAACCGCACATAGTGACCACAATATCCAAGCATTAATCACTACATATTCCAATTACTCGTACATTTGTAGCATTTGCAGCATTACTAAAAGCCATAAAAAACTCTTTGTATTGTCTATAAGACAAAAATACAAGGTATTAAAGCTCATACATAGTGATGTATGGGGTCCCTCCCAAATTTCTTCTTATCAAGGCTACACATATTTTGTTACATTTGTGGATGATTTCTCTCGCTTATATTGGGTCATTTTTATGTATTCCAAATCTCAAATACCAATGATTACTCAAAATTTCATTACTCCTTTACAAAATCAATTCAATGCCAATATAAAAAATTTGCGATATGACAGCAGTGGCGAATATAACAATCATTCCCCAAACTAATTCCTCATTACAAAAGGCATTCTTCACCAATACTTCTGTCTGTACACACCCAAAAAAACGAGGTAGTGGAATGCAAACATAGACACTTGGAGATCACTAGTGCTCTTCTATTTCAAGCTCATGCCACGAACAAAATTTAGACCGATGCTCTTTTAACAACGATTCATCTCATAAATAGAATGCTTACTAGAACCACCAACTATATCCCTCACATGAACATCTACATAAATCCCCACCCACATACGCCCATACTCAAATTTTTGGATGTGCTTATTACCCACTGAGAAAAACTCAAACCCAATACAAACTTGAAACCAAGTCAAACCAATGCAATTTTTTTAGCTGTTCTCTACAACATATGGGCTACAATTGCTACAATCCTACTACCAATAAAAATCATAATGTCACGCCATATGGTGTTTGAAGAAAATATTTTTTTTCCTTTTTCTCCACAGCAAAATAAATCCTTAGCTTCAGCCCACATACCATCCTATTTCCTACAATCCTCAACACTCTTACAACCTGCTGTAAAACTGCCTCCTACCTTTCCCCTGTCACCACGTCTCACACCCAATGACCAATTTCTTCCTCCTATGGACTACCCACAGCACCATCTCCTCTCCAACCTCTATCGAATCATCCGATGACAATCATGACAAATAGCAGTCACATGAAACCCATCCAACAATTGAATCTTACTCACCACGTTCAACAACAACTTGATCAAACTTGCTTCACCCAATCATCCAAATTACCACAATGGCGGCATGCCATGGAAGAAGAACTAACAGCACTGCACTAACAAGGCACGAGGAAATTACCCATACTTATCAGCCTATACTTGGTTCTCGATGGACCTATAAAAAAAGTGGTCTCTCTTGGTGAAGCCGTGCAGTATAAAGCCTGCATCATTGCCCAATGTCACAAGCTAAAATTTGGGTTAAATACTATGAAACTTTTAGTCCAGTGGCCAAAATCCCTACCATTCATATCCTAATCACAATCGCCCTTTATCATAATTGACACATCCTTCAATTTGATATCTTCAATGCATTTCTTAACGACGTGCTCAATGAGAAAATTTACATGAAACAACCCCCTAGATTCCAAGATCAACAATTTCCAAAACATGTTTGCTTATTGCAAATATCACTATACAGACAAAAGCAGTTTCTAGACAATGGTTAATTACTTTCTCAAATTTCTTTCGAAATAAAGGATTTGTATTCAACAATTCTTCTCTACAATCAGAATGCAACTGAAACGTTTGTTTTCATCTACGTGGATGATATCCTGATTACGAGAAATGATTCAAGTGCCATTTTAGTTTTAACCAAAACTCTAACAACAACCATCCAACTAAAATATCTCGGTGCAATTGGCTGCTTCCTTAGAATTAAAGTTCACAAATTACCAAACCTATATCTTCTTACCCTACAACGATACACACTACAACTTCTTTCAAATGCAGGAATGGAGGACTGCACACCACTCATCACACCAATGAATATCCGTCATGTGACCACTTCAGAATCAGGCACACCATTTCATAATCCTACTCTTAATCGTCAATTAACATAATCACTCCAATATCTTAAGGTAACTTGCCTGGATATCACCTATGATATTAACCGACTATGTCAACATATGCACTCACCTACAACAAATCACTACAAATCCCTCACACATCATCTGAGATATCTGAACGGCACAAGCCACTTTGGGCTGGAAGTTCGACTGTGAAACGTTCATCTACGTTCTCATGCTGATGTCGATTGGGCTAGTGACCACCTAGATCATAAATCTACCTCAAGTGTGTGTTCCATCCTTGGTGACACATTGATATCTTGGAAAGTGAAAAAACAATCAATGGTGGCATGCTCCTCGATGGAGGCGGTGTACAGGCACTTGCTACCACCACTACAAACGTTATACGGCTTAGAAGATTGATTCAAGAATTTGGTATTCCCCTCAAACCAACACTACTTCATTGTGATAATATTTATGCAATCTCTATTGCAAAAAATCCTATCTTCCATATGCTCGCGAAGCATATATAGATCGACTATCATTTTATCCGTGATCACATTCACTCCAACCAACTACGGATCGAATATATTCATTCCCAGGATCAACCAACGGACTTTCTTACAAAAACATTATCTAAACACAAATTTTATCAATTTCACACCAAACTGGCAGTCCTTCCACGACCCATCAGCTTGCGGGAGGGTCTCAACACCACTAACCATCTCCATCAATCATTAATCCAAGTGGTCCTAAAGTAAGAGTGCAGCAATATCCTAACTAATTCGATTACTAAGAGATATGTTGTTAGAACCATCTACTTCTCTTATACATACTACCTGCTATGTATTACAAGGTATTACTGAAAGATCAATGAAATCACTTATCTTTTATCTCTCTATCATTAGTCTTTTTCATCTTTCATTTAATTGTATCTATGTTCTATTCATTTTTCATGTTCTACTCTATATTTTGGAAAAAAATTGCGTACGTAAAGCGTACGCAGCACTGCGTACGTCATCCAATAGGAGGCGGCCACGTATGTATAACATCCATGTAACATACCTGTAACCTGCAAAAATAAGAAGGTTACAGGGAGGTTACAGAAGATAAAACACGGAAATACCCCCATGTAACCTCCGTATAACCTCTATGTAACATGTGGGACTAGGGGTGTAAACGAACCGAACACGAACGAACAGAGCTAGTGTTCGTGTTTGAAATGTTCGAACACATCACTGTTCGTGTTTGGTTCGTTTGCTTATCGAACGAACACGAACTTCCTGGCGAACCGAACACGAACTGTTCGCGAACAACGAGCTTTTTTGACAGCCCTAGCTTTGATAGGATACTTCCTCAAAATGAAGCAAATTGATCAGGTATTCCGTACACATCAGGTAACCCATACTTCCTCAAAATGAAGCAAACCGAATAAGGCGTTTAGGGTTTTGATTAGGGTTTTATTTTAATATATAGTATAGTATATTAATTATAATATTATAATATTTATATTAATATAATTAATACTATAATATTATTATTGTTATTAATAATTTATTATATATTATAATTTATAGAAGTTTAATTATTTAAAATATGATAAATTTTTATAATATATAATTATTTTTAAAATATCATAAATTATATATATATATAATTATTTTAAATAATTTTATATTTCGAACAATAACGAACCGAACACGAACGAACACATCACTGTTCGTGTTTGGTTCGTTTAACAAACCGAACGAAAAAAATTGTTCGTGTTCGTCTCGTTTGCTTATCGAACGAATCGAACACGAACATTTTGGCGAACCGAACACGAACTGTTCGCGAACAACGAGCTTTTTTGACAGCCCTATGTGGGACGTACGCAGCGCTGCGTACGCTTTACGTACGCAAAATTTTTCCCTATATTTGGAAAAAAATTTGCGTACGCAGAGCTGCGTACTTCATCCAATAGGAGGTGTCCACGTACGTATAACCTCAATGTAACCTACCTGTAACCTGCAAAAATAAGGAGGTTACAGGGAGGTTACAGGGGAGTTACAGACAAGTTACAGGGAGGTTACAGAGGATAAAACACAGAAATACCCCTCATGTAACCTCCATGTAACCTCTATGTAATATGTTAGACGTACGGAGCACTGACGCTTGTATCCCATAAAAAGCACAAAAATTATATGAAAAGTATAAAAACACGAAAAGTATAAAAACACATAATATAACATAACATTTTAAGTTAGTTGCACATAGCAAAGTTAGAAAATTTTTATCTAAAATATAGAAAACTTGCATTCTAAAAAAAATTATTACGTCGATAAATCGAACGTGCAGGTGATGGCGTGAATCACACCATACCACCTTCACACCATTCTGCACGTCCGGACGACAAACATAATATTTTCTCCAGCATTCAACAAGTCTAACAAAATTATGATTATTTGATTTGCTCCCTTAAACATCAATTTTTTTATTTATAACTGCATGCGACATTGCATTAATATAGAATTAGAAATAATTTAAGACGAAAAATTGTCAATTACTGAATCGAATTTGGTCTCCCTATAAATTTTAAAGCGCCGACTGCTTAATTAAAATGATGCGATGCATAATGTAGAAGAAAGCAGAGCATGTGAAGGCTTTAAATAAGCGCACATGCTGTAGCATCAAAGTATCCCTTCAGGCGTTCAACATTTGGGTCGATACCAAGATTTTACTAAAAAATATCCTTTAATTAGGAAGATTTACAGGTATACCACGTAATTCCTATGTATTTACATATCTACCACCTAAACTTTGATATATAAAGTTAAAATAGTGATATTTTTAAGTGATATAAAAACTTTGGATGGTATAGATGTAAAAAATTAATGTTTAGTTAAATTTTGAATGATATAGGGGTTATTCCATTATTGAGGAGAAAAGACGCCGAATTAGAGGTACAACTCCATATATTTTAAAAATGAGCCAAATCTCTTCTATAAATAAGAGAGGATTATAAAATAAAAAATTATCTAACTTACTGCAGCTTATTGAATAATCTGCTGATACGCTAGGTGCGGTGGCTATTATAAATTTTTATTTTTTTTGGAAAAGTCAGACTGTAGCAAGAAAGCTGCAACCGCACCTAGATAAGTGCGGTGTGAAAATAGTATTTTCAGCATTTTGAAAATGTATAAGCTGCCAATAACGAAGTTTATCGAAACATGTCTGGTGGGTTGCCACCACACCAAATAAATTGCCCCAAACGGGCCCTAAATTGATCAAGGGCCGTTTGGAATCACTTTTAATTTTTATCTTATATTTTTTATTTCAAAATTGTTTTTAGTTGAAATAGAACATATTTTATGTATTAAAAGATATGTAATTGCTTATAAACTTATTTAATAGTTTTTATATGTTTTGAGTATTTTAAGAATAAATTAATATGTTTTTGAAAAAAAAATGCCAAAAAATGTATTAAATAAACATATTTTTTAATAAAAATAAAAAGTAAAAGTAAAAAATAAAAATGAACCCAAACAAATCATAATAATATATATATATATTTGTCTCCGTATTAATTTGCTGCTATTTTCAGTGGTTAAAAAGTTACAAATATAGAAATTATTCGAACCTTCTAGAATTCATTGCCTGAAAGTTATAACATAGCTAAATTTTGAGGTGCAACTAGTCATTGAATATCAATGTAGACCCTCCCCTCCAAATTATAAATTATGATTTTCTTATAGTTTTTTCTGAAATTTGCTTATTGTTTATCAATTTTGAAAACATTTTTTTTTTTACAATTATTACATATATTCTTAAATATTTGAAAATATACATTTAATCATGTTATGTTTAAATTTTTGAAGAAAGCCCAAAATGTTGATGAGAGGACCACAATTATGCTAACACCAATTTTTATTTACAAAGATGCTCTCCAAAATGCATCATAGCTAAAGGAAAAAAGTATTACATCAGGAGTCCTGATGCATCAATGAAATTGCGTAATACCACACGACTGACTGACCAAATAAGAAAATTCTAAACTTTAATTAATGGTCCAGCTCAACAGGACATGTGGTGTAATTTAATTAGAGTCTTGATGCATTTCTCATAAGGATTCCGGACGTAATATTTTTTTCAGCATACAAAAAAATATTACCCCAGGAGTCTTGTTGCAGAAATGTATCACGACTCCAATGAAATCGTGTCATATCACACGACAGACTTATTAAATAAAAAAAAAATCTATATTTTATTGTATGGTTCAGCTTTTCCAAACACGTGCAATTTCATAAGAGTCCTGATACATTTCCTGATGTGATATTTTTACCCACACAAATGTTTCCATGTTGAAGTTTTAATCAAAGTAAGGTATTAATTATGGACATTTTGAATTTCTTCATCATGCATTTATAAATTATCATTTTTGACTAATTTTTTTATGATATTTTTTCTTATATCTTAAAGGAATCGCGCAACTAAGAGCCCGTTTGGTAATGGTTTTTCTACTGCGGCGCGGCACAACGCCGTGGAATTTCGAAACAGATACTGTTTGTTTTGGCGTCCAGGTCACAGTGGGACGCGAATTTGGCGAAAAGCGGGCCACGGGATTGACCCCGTGGCCCGCGTTAACCACCTTATTTTACCTCTTCTGCCTCGCGATATGCGATGCGGCCATGGCGCGAACTCATCTCGCTTCCCCGCCCGTCCCCTGCTCCGATCCTCTTGCGAAGCCAAAGACCGCCATCGTCGCCTGCTTCTCCTTCCATCGTCGCTTCAAGGCCATGATTTTGGGCGAAACCGGGAGCTATCCATCGTCGCCTTTCCAGTTTCCTCTATAATACAGACTGTACCGCGAGGTGTTCTTCGGCCATGGTTCTGAGGATGGATTTATGATTTTAATTTTGTTATAATGAAGCTAATTGATAAGTAGATGGATTACGTTTTAAAAAGAGCAACAGAATTTTTCTCCGTTTGCAGAAGGATTACGTTATAATGAAGTTAATTAATAACCGCGAGGTGTTCTTCTCCGTTTGTGCCCTTCATGAGCTATAAAAAAGAGCAGCAGGGGCTCGGTAATGGCTTCATTATAATAAAATTAGATTATCAGATTAATTAAAATTAGATAAATTTAAATATATTTATTTAATAATTAATTAATTAATAATAATATATAACACTTTCAATTATTTAATAAAAGAAGATTTACGTGCATATCAGTGAAACATGTATTTTAAATAGCTTAACTAAACAGGGGTAGAATTGTCATTTTTCTAAAAACGATTACTTCACATACTGCAACTAAATGCATACATTAGACTTCCCGCAATGCTTCTCCCCATTAAACTTCCATGCAGATACAATGGAACCGCAAATCGAGAAATTAGTAATTGCGCCAAATAGACCCTAAGCCTCCTAACATAATTTACCGTTATATTTGTGTTATTTGTTCATGAAATATTTTTATTATCATTTATAAGCAAGGAAAATCAAATCAATGCGTGAATGGTTATAATCAAATTAATTCGTCAATTTAGTATCTACAGATTAATAACAAATTCCATCATTAAAAAACAACAAATATATATATATATATATATATATATATATATATATAGTGCAATTTAGGGCGAACAAAACACAAATACGAAGAAGAACACGGATTTAACGAGGTTTGGTAAAGATGCCTACATCCTCAGGAGCAGAACGGCGAATTCACTATTTCAGAGGAGTTACAAGTTCGGTTCCATACCCATAGGGTTACACATCTATTTATAAATAAAACCTACAAATAAATTACTAAAACTCCATCGTTTTCCTCAACCCACTAAATTCCAAGAGATATTCATTTTCACCAAAAGACACATCTCTTTATTCCAAGAGACTCCAAATTTCCGGTATATGAGTCATACCTAACAATAAATATATAATATTTTCAAAAATGAAAAAAAAAAAGACATAAAACCTATAGAAAACTATGGCGACTTCCATTTTTATGATGTTACTGCTAAGGGCGCTCTTGAGAGGGCTTTATCATTTGAAAAAGTCCATTTAAATCCCAAACTCTATAAAATTAGCGTTGGTCAATTTAAAATTACGGCTTGAATACAAAACGTTCTATTAACTTTTTAACACTCTTAATTAGGGCTGTCAAAAAGCTTGTTGTTCGCGAATAGTTCGTGTTTGGTTCGTCAAGAAATTCGTGTTCGATTCGTTCAATAAGCAAACGAGACGAACAAGAACAATTTCGTTCGGTTTGTTAAACGAACCAAACACGAACAGTGATGTGTTCGTTCGTGTTCGGCTCATTATTGTTCGAAATATAAAATAATTTAAAATAATTATATATATATATAATTTATGATATTTTAAAAATAATTATATATTATAAAAATTTATCAAATTTTAAATAATTAAACTTCTATAAATTATAATATATGATAAATTATTAATAACAATAATAATACTATAGTATTAATTATATTAATATAAATATTATAATATTATAATTAATATATTATACTATATATTAAAATAAAATCTTAACCAAAATCCTAAACGTCTTATTCGGTTTGCTTCATTTTGAGGATGTATGAATTACCTATGTGTATGGAATATCTGATCAATTTGGTTCATTTTGAGGAAGTATGCTATCAAAGATAGGGTTGTCCAAAAAGCTCGTTGTTCACGAACAGTTCATGTTCGGTTCGTTAGGAAGTTCGTGTTCGATTCGTTTGATAAGCAAACGAGACGAACACGAACAATTTTTTTTTCGTTCGGTTTGTTAAACGAACCAAACACGAACAGTGATGTGTTCGAACATTTCGAACACGAACACTAGCTCTATTCGTTCGTGTTCGGTTCGTTTACACCCCTACTCTTAATTAACATGGTTAAATACAACATGTTCTATTCATTTTCGGAACAGCAGAACGCTTGGACCGAAGGGTCGAAGCGGTTAGCATCGAGCATTCCGAAATGGAGGAAAAAATACTTTACGATTGACGGACCTTGCAATGATGTACCAAATTTGGCGAAGGATTTTGTCGCCGCTCATGGCAATGTAATGCTACTCTGAATTATTCTCAAACGGACCCTAAATGAGTTATCATGATGATTTAAACCTCTTAACTCTCTAATTTTTGAAATTCCCTCTTGAATCCTTAAGGAAATAAACAAAACTACAAGGGAAACCATCACTAGTTAAGAGGTAGTACCGCAGTGATGCAGAGTAGTGCCTCAGCATTGTAAAAGTACAGGGGCGCAAGCGCTAACTGATGGTGTTAGGGTAGCAATCTCTTGGATTGTTGACTCCCAATTCTATAATATTTGGCATCACAATGCTATTTACATAGCTCAAAGATGTTGAAGGTCTGGCACTGGGTTACTGGATATTCGTGCTATAGGTCTAGACTCTCAATTTTTATTTTATATTATTTTTCTTCACAGTCTTATGCTATGACATTGCTACAATTAGCGTCTAAGCATTGCTACAATTTTCTGTTATTTTCTTTCCAACTTAATGATCTGTAAAATTTTTGCTCAATACTGAAGAAAATACCATACAAAAAAGTTGTTTCACATTTATGCACAAATATACTACTCTCTTTACATACCCTTTAACACTTAAAATAAGGTGTCCATTGAAGACATGCTTCTCATGCGTATCATTTGGTTTTTACTCATATTATCAGTATCATTTGGTTTGATATAAATTTTATATCTATTATATAATAATATTTTTTTTTTGTAAAACCCTATTAGGATCATAATATCTTTAAGAAAATATGTTTAAAAAAAAAAACTAAGGCTAACAAATACTTTTTTAGTACTGTACTTAGATAACATAATCATATATTTGAAAAATCATTGATAGTTCACATCAATGTTACACGTATTTTAAAATCTTAAATGTTTGCAACATCATGATATAGAACTCCTTACCATAATTTTTATAACTCCTAAATAAATGATTTTAGGTATACTTCAATATATTGTTTCTTCTTTCATGATATAATTGTAAATAGAATGAAAGATGCTTATTCAATCCCAATCCAATGAGGTGATTTATAACTAACCATTAGCACAGATCAAATATATTTGTTTCTTTAATATAATTGTTTCTTCTCTCATGATATAATTTTTATTATCCATTTCACCTCATATATATTCTTAGAATGCAATATTCTTACAGGGAAGGCAATGCCCAATAATTATAAGAGTCTATCAAAAAATAACTTATAGTTCAAGAATAAAGATATTCTAAATAGTATAAATATAGTATAAAGGATATCATTAAGAATGACTTACATATATGATATAATCCAAAGCTAGCAACTTCTGCTAGCTTAAAAAATTTATAAGTATTATTTTTTAGATGTCCACTATTATTTTCATGATTAGCTTCTAGATTCATAGTGATATCATTTGATCCAAGTTTATCACTTCCTAATATTAACCCTTTCTTATATTAATGCTAGATTGCTCAATTTAAACTGACACTTGATCAAGATCAATCACAGCATCAAATGCCTCATTTTGTGCCTTCATTGGCAAAAGTATGCTCTTTCACATGTAATTCCATGCAACATGTATATTAGAAAATTGTTTCATGATCAAATAAATCTTGACATCTCAGATACTATAAAATTATTTATTAAAGCATACTTTACATGAAAATAAAATATATTATAATGCATTCTAAGTCAAACTTGTCATTTCTAACAAAACTTATAACTTCTATATTTTCTTATGAACTCTTATTCATTTACAGTAGGAAGTGATAGCTGAAATCACTGTTAGTAATTGAAAGTTTGAGATTAGTTGAGTAAGCTCAAACAAATAATTTATCTTGGTGAATAATAAGAATATAGTCACTACAGGGGAAATCAAATTTGTCAAAAACATTTAGCAATCATTAAAGTCACTACAATGCTTTTCATGTCAGCCAAACAACTCCATCAGTATGAGTTATTTAAGTTAAAAAAATGATTTTATTACACAAAGCATTAAAGTAGAAAACTAAAATAATAATACTAAGATTCAAATGTTAGTCATTTGGAGTAGTTAGCAAAAACACGATGCAATAAGGAGATGTTGAGTCAAGCTCACTAAAGTAAATACAAAACTCATTTCAAATGAAGTCAAACTTAATTAAGTTGTTGTTTAAGCCAAAGAGTATAGAATGAAATAAAACATAACATTCTTTATCCCTAATTGCCTTAATGGGCCCGTATGACCCATTATTAACACAATACATTTTTTAGCCAATTCAACCAAATTTGACTTTAAATGAAACAATATTGGATTGAATATTTGCAAGGTCCTTAGTTGACCATATGAAAGAGTCCTGACTAACATGATCCAAATTGTAAGTCTAAATAGGCCAAAACTAAGGATTAGCTAGCTCACACAGAATAAAACTGTTGTCTAGAAAGATGATTAGTGGCTCATAAGAGCAAGCCAAATCTTCTATAAGCTTCCTTAATGACTGAGATCCTTCCTCCAACTAAGCTTAGGACTGGCTTGAATGGCTTCTTACATTCTTAAATATCCTTTCTAACCTATATAAATATGTGGGAAAAAAAATTTTAAAATGTTAATTAAATCAGGTTCGATTGTTTTGGTAGTTTTCCTTGTGCTTCGTCTAACCTTTAAAAAGTTCCTTGAAAATGTGGAGCAGTAAGCAGACGACATTCCCTTATTCACTAATTATCCTAATTATTTAACAGATTAAAATATGAAATTATTAAATTCACAAAAATTCCCTAAAGCACTCTTTCGTCTTCCATCACAGCCTAAAACCAATGATTTCAAAATTTTATGTGTCCCTATTTAAAATATTGTGTGTATAATTAGCTAACTACTTTGAATAGTTAAATGGATAATATAAATCATAAAATTCTAAAAAAATTAATTGTAGTTCATCCTAATTAATACTAAGTTAGTAAGTGTGAAGACATTTAAAAAAAAAATTAAAATAAAATAAATGAGTTAAAAGGATTAATAAATTAGCTCATAATTTAAGTAATGCTAAACCAAGTAAATAATAATAAAAAAAAAGAGCTTTAGAAAATTCATAAAAAATTCGCTCGCCTATTAATAGAGAGTTAAAATCAAATCGGATGGGGCAACAGTTGAAGTGAAGTTAGCGTAATTGAGAGAAAGTACAATATTTGTAGGGTTCGAAGGAGAGCTCTCAAGACTTCTCGTGGGAAGAAATACGAAGAAGTTGATAAATGGAGATGATTAATATATGATATATTACAGATAGATAGGTGCGGATTTGATAAGTACTGTATTCGTATTCATCAATACCATAAAACCACATATATGAATTCCACACGTAATATTCTTGCATCACCATATTACCACAAATCTATATATGTGAATTTCACACGTAATATTCATGGGATTAATTATAGGATTATGCAGCAACTGAGATCAGTTGCTTACTGGGCCAAACATTTAAGGCAATTTATTTCAGAGCCCTATAGCCAACAGTAACTATATCGTTGATTAATAACTTTCGAATTTGGGGCTAAATTTAATAGCTATATCATTACATATACACACAGGACCAATAATTCAAACCCTGACCTCTTAAGTGAATGAAGATTGTAGAATTAAGATTTTATTTGCAATTGACAATACATATACGCTCGGTTCAAAGTTAATAATTACGTATAATTGTAGAGTATTTAATAAAATTTAGTTGAACAACAAATAAATTTGTTCATGAACATTAACAAATCAGTTAAACTACATTAAAATTTAGTTCATTTAATTTAAAAAAAAAGTTCAAATTTTATTTATTTACTAATATAAATAATTAAATATGATTAAGTGTTAATCAAGCATAGTTTACGTTGTTCATCAAGTGCATTGGTTCAGTTTTATATATGAGCAATGGTAGAATCAAAGCATAGCATAAAAGGATAAGAATTGGGTGAAAATGTGAATTACACTTTTCCTATAAGTAAAGGATAAGAATTGGGTGTTATGTATGTAAATTCTCCTTTTTTTTTTTTATTTTTAAATAATTTATTTATAATTAAGATTTTATCATAAATTAAGATATAAAGTCAGCGCTCATGTATCACATCATTCCCATCACACTATTTTAAAGGGACAAGTAAAGAAGGGAAAAGGGATTATCCAGTCCAAAATGGGACACTCTAATCAACTGAATGGCCTGTTAGAATTGATGGATTTAGACAAGGGCCTCAGAGTTAGGGGCATCCAAACGGCCTTAGGCTTAGGGTCATGTTTCGACTCCGCTTAAATAGTTTGTTGAAGTACTCGAGTCTTTGAACACGAACAATTTTTTAAATTTGAATCATAATCACCTCGATCAAGAATACGTCAATTTTAATTAGAATTAATTTCAAACGAACCAAACACAAATCAAGTCTTCACTCTCTCAATCTCGACTCGTTGTACTATTCTTAAATTTTACATCAAAAATAGTGATCCATTAATGAAGTACTAACAATGCGTACTAAGATATTCGTTAGAGCACAGCGAGAACAAATGAGCTCACATCCACCCTCATCCATTTCATTATTGCATAAAAAAATATAAATTATTGTGCAATTTAGAGCGAACAAAATGCAAATCCAGAAGAAAAACACAGATTTAACGAGTTTCAGCAAAGAAACCTACATCCTAGAGAGCAGAGCGGCGAATTCACTATTTCAGAGGAGTTACATTGTTCGGTTCCATACCCATATGGTTACACATCTATTCATAGATAAAACCCACAGATAAATTACAAATACGCCCTCGCTCTCCCCAACCCACTAAATTCCAAAAGACACACCTCTTTATTCCAATAGACTCCAAATTTCCAGTATATGAGTTACCTAACAAATCTTCACCTTGGTGAATATCTCGTCTATTAAGAAAAATGCATCTTCCAGTATATGAGTCGTAGCTAACATAAATAAAATATTTGCGGAGACATAGCATGAAAGATGTACCACGCATTCCAGTTTATGATATTAAAGCTGATGGCATCTTCTGCTTTTATAACTTTTTTCAGTGTGGTCTCCTTGTACAATAGTGTTATACATTGTTGTACTTGTACAATACAATTGTACAAAGAATTCACATACATATAAAGTCCGTATCTAATATTTTATCATGATTGAAAGGACCGAATTTCACGAAGGCAAAGCCTTTGGAGGCCCAAATCGTCACTTAGCTTCCATGCAATGACAAGGGTGAAAAGGCCGCCCACAAGCCATTTGATATAGGAAAATAAATGCATTAATCCATGCCTTAACCGTTATTATAGCTCAGCTGCTCCACACAACATTCAAGAAAGATTAAGAGCGAGCAGCTGCAGTTTATTGAATAATTTGATGATAAGTTGATTAAGAATAATATGCTATTATAAATTTTTATTTTTTTGAAAAAATCAAACCACATCTAGAAAGTTGTCACCGCAACTAGATAGGTGAGATGTGAAAATGATGTTTTCAGCATTTAGGAAATGCATAAACTGTCAAAATGCAGTTTACCCAAATAGGCCTGGTGCGTTTTCAAAACGCCACCACAACAAATAAGCTGCCCCAAACAGGCCCTACGATTACAGACTTCGGTGATGAAAAGACTAGCTCGTTTATTATTAGACAAATTTTCAAAACAGTTATTTTTTAATTTAAACTAGCTAAATTAGTAAGTAAAAAAAAACAATTTAAACATTTCCACGTAATGTGTTTCCATGCAATAGTCGCCCCTTCATTGGGCGACGGACAATTTTTTCTTAAAAAAAACTAATAGAACTGTTGTAATAAAATCAATTCTCTTCTGCTTTCAAAGTTCTGAAAAGGTGGCAGGATTCTCTACGGCTTTTATTTGACGGCTCTATACGACTGTCTATGAAAATTTTGAAGTAATTGCAATAGGAAACAGATTAATTATTGAATCAGGACACTGAACGTAAATTTACATCCTGTGCCTAATTGAAATTGTCAATTTATCAGAGTGAGTCCCACACTTTTAAAAAACAAAAAACCAGTGTATTTCAGTGGGATCCATATTTTTACTTAACAAATTTTAATTAGACACCAGACGCAAATTTATGTCTCATGTCCTGAATGCAATACCCAACAATTGCCCACAAACAATCTGACCATGAGCACAATACCATAATACCAACAATGTACACGACCATCAGTCGTGACCATGAATGCTTCTGAATTTATTGTCCACGAAGAAAAAACCAGAAGTGATGAAGTGTCGATGAATTGATGCTGAATGTCTACTTAACACCACCAAAAAGGAAAAAAATGCAGAAATAAAAAGATTGATAGGCAGGAGGAAAGCTTCAACGAACTTGGTGAATGGCCGGAACGACGACAACTAAAAAATCAATTTTTTTAATACAACTGAAAACATAAAAGTACAAAGTAAAAACAAAATAACACTTGCATATCTTCGTTAACCTCCTCTGATGAGTCGCTTAATGATGTAGTAACAATTATTTTGTTCAAATCATCACCAGAATCATGCTCAACGATATAGATTCTTCATGTTCATCACCAGCGTTCGTTAAATTAACCCCTTAATTGAGAGCATCAAGTAGAATGTATGACGCTTATCATTTTTATTTCCTAATGAGCTGGTTCAATTGAAATCTGGATATCAATAGTTGCTGTGATTTTGCCAGCTATGACTACTACACATTCTATTTTGTCTCTTATTCTATGCATCTATCGTATGGAATATGTTAAGTCGCTGTGTTCCACAAGCTCTTTATATTCTACTATATTTTTGTATAAAGACTTGTACCTGTTCTATTCCTATCATTTGTATCTCATCTTCTTTATTATTAGATATGACTCATATACTAGATAAACGATAGATGTTGGAGCAAAATGGAGCGAGCCAATGTAGCTGAACCATCTATTCAATCAGGGGAGTTATGTTATGTGGGTTGGGAGTGTGGGACGCAGTATAGTACATTAATAATTTTGTAATTATATATTGTACACCAGGACTATGTATATATGCGTATTATAACTCTAAGAGGTATAATGTACTCTTTTCTAAAATTGAAAAAAAGTCTCGAGGACGTAGTCTTTTTTGTCGAACCTCATTAAATCTTTACATTTTTATTCTGAATTTGCGTTTCTTTGCACTAAAATTCTCAACATTTACTTTATCTTTTGGTTAAATTTTTGTGCACTAGAACTCAAGAAAGCTTTCAAAATGCAAATAAAATTAGCCTCATTTTAATACAGAATAAATCAAATTTTCCTTAAATAAGATTCTACAAAAATGTAAATAAAATAAAATAAAAATAAAACGAAAACATAAAGATTTCACAGACTCAGCACCTATCTCTTGAAGCTGAACGCGCGCCGGTGAAGCACCAGCAAATAAAGCAGCCGATAAAACACGAAAAACCCAAAAAGCACCTGCAACCCGACCCACTTCCCCCCCTCCCTCAACCCCCTCTCTGCCAACACATCTCTTCCCCTCACCCTGCACTCTCTCCCCTTACTTCCCCCCATCTCCCCTTCCCACTCAAAGCACCTCTCCGCTTCACACCCATACTCATTCTCCAGCATGGCGTCTAGCGCATACCTATACGGACTCATGTAATGCATGAAGACCCAGTACTCCGGCATTCTCTCCTTCCTCAAAAAGTAGCCGGAAAACAGAAAAAATCCGGCGAGTGCCAGAGTAACCACCGACGTTCCGGCAATGTAATCCGGCGCCACTGCACTCACGAACAAGACGAAGGAGTTCGCCGCCAGCACCACTGCCCACACTATGAACACGAATGAAACGAAAGCTGTCCACTTGGCGCAGAGTCCAACCAGGAAGTAGACGCTGCAGGCGTAGAGAAATGATATAAAGAAGAGGTAGGGGAGGAAGACGAGAGTGTTGGCTATGAGGTGTGAGGAGAGACGGTAGACACCAGCTGAGGCCTCGCGGAGGAGAATCGATCGTTCTGAGACGAAGATGGGTAGAGTTTCTGTGGTGGTGGAGAGGAGGAATGTTAGTGTGAAGGCGAAGAAGCCGAGCCGTTTCTGCATCCCCTGTTCGTCGTAGTTAACGCCTATATAAATGGTGCCAAGGAAGAAGCCGACGAGCAGAGCTTCGAGTGTATTGGTTAAAAGAAGCTGTTTTGAGCGGTAAATTGCTTTCCAAAAACGGAGGTGGAGGACGGAGATTTCGCGGGATCGGGGGCTTGGGTAAAGAACGGTGATTAGTTTGCCGGCGGTGGGTGGGCCGCGGGGTTGTGGGGGAGGAGGTGAGGGAGGAGTGGGGAGGAGGGGGAGGACTTCGAGGGCGAGTTCGAGAGGGTTAAGGTGGTTGGGAAGAGGGAAACCGGAGGAGGAGAGAAAGGAAGAGAGGGAGGTGAGGTCGCCGTGGTGTAGAACGGTGCCGCGGGAGAGGAGGAGGAAGGAGTCGAAGGAGGACAGGAGTTGGGATGAGGGTTGGTGGATGGAGAGAATGACGGCTGGGCGGCGGTGAGTGGTTGCAGCGTGGCGGAGGGATCGAATGACGAGGTTAGCGGAAGCGCTGTCGAGTCCGGAGGTAGGTTCATCTAGAATAAGGATGGAGGGTTTGCGGAGGAGGCTAAGGCCAAGGGAGATGCGGCGGAGTTCGCCGCCGGAGAGGGACGAGGAGAGGAGGGAATGGGAGATGTGGGAGAGGCGTAGGTCGTTGAGGAGGTTGGAGGCGGTGGATGAGGCGGAGGAGGGGGGGAGGAGGAGGCAGGAGGATAAGTGGAAGGTTTCAGAGACAGTGAGGAAAGGAAGAAGGTGGTCTTGTTGGGGGAGGTGGGCGGAGAGGCGGCGGAAGGAGGGGGCGTGAACAGGGGAGGAGTTGAGGAGGAGTTGGCCGGAGGTGGGGAAGGTGCGGGTGGCGAGAATGTCTAGGAGAGTTGATTTGCCGGCACCGCTGGGGCCTACGATGGCGAGGATCTCGCCGGAACGGATGGTTAGGGAGACGTTGCGGAGAATATAGGTTGGTGGGGGAGGGTGCAGGGGAGAGAGGAGGCGGCTGAGCGCAGCGGATGGTTTGGAGTAATAAATGGAGCGAGCTGTGAGCTCGCTACATTCATGTGTTGGTGGGGGTGGAGAGAGTTGTGGGGGAGTTTGGTTGGCCATGAGAATGGAAGGGGAGAGGGGGAGGAAGGAGATGAAGGGGAATCCTTTATTCATGTCCCTCGTGATGATGCTCTAAAGTTTATTCCATGAACAATTGGTTACTAGTTCAGTTTATTGTACTCTGCTTTTACATATGAGTGAATATTGCCTGTGGATAATGTACTTATCGTGAATATCATCACATTATTACTATGACAACTCTAAATTCATATTTTTCTGCACTTAATACTTATTGCTATATTGCCCTTCTCCTTCTACTCAATTTTTTTCTTGGGTGCAAGGCTTATGTGAGGAGACATTGTTTCATGTGGAGAACGCACGTGCGGAATAACCCCTCAATAATATCTATTTTAGGCTTATTTGGGGGTTATTAACAGGTTATTAGGTATTTATTCCAATAACTCAATAACTTTCGCAGGTTCCATTTCAGTGTTATTCCTAGATTATCATGGGGGTAATGCGGGATTAATAGTAGTGCACACACAGAACTGTGTGCGTTCTCTGTATATAGTAATTATCCTTATGTGAGAATTAGTACGATGTCTTCTCTCAAATAAATAGATTTTGGTTTAAAACATACTATAATAATTAATTTATAATTTAGTGGTCACTATAGCTAAACCTTTTTCCAAAAGAAAATATTTTTTTTGCAAAAGAAAATTAATTATGAGAGTTCTGATAATATTTGCTATTTTAACATTAGATTTATATTAAATAAAAGTATAATTTATATAAGAAATAGTTGTAATATTAAACTCATATGCACTTTTTTTTAATTTAATGACTTTCAATAATAATAATTATAGATACTTGGTACGTATCAACAAATTTTATCATTTGATATGAATCTCGTGGCGATTACACGGATCTCGAGATATTTTTAGATTAAGGAATATTCAAATTCGAATAAAAGATCAGCTAGAATTTAATTTCAACAAACTTATACTCAAACCAACAAAAAAATGGTCAAATCTAAGTTAAAAGATCAAATCAAACCATTAACCCATTTTTAGAAGCTTTTAATGTATAATTAAAAGGTCAAACAGATTCCAAATCTGAAAAAAAACATGATATTTATCTTCTTAACATTCAAATATAATCACGCACGTGTGTGTAATTTTGTTTAGATTTCGGCTATATCTACACTTGCATAAACTTTAATTTAACTATCTATGTGCAAAATTTTTAAGCTTTTTGATATATTTGTATAGATAATAAATAAATTTATATATATATATATATATATATATATATATATATATATATATATATATATATATATATATATATACATAATTTCTTGGCTCTCTCATTGTATATACTTGCATAGCTACCACTTAGCTCTTCATGTAAAACTTTAATATCCAAAGTCAATTATATAAACTTATATATAATCTCAAACCATTAAAACTTTATATTTTTAATACTTTAATTAATATGCAAAACTTTCTTAATATTAAATATAAAGAAATATGTTATTATTAGAAGTTTGATGATATGAATATAAACTTTAAAAGATTAGGGATCACATATATGAAATCTAGAGTTTTAATGCTCCCATTTTATGAAATTATGAAAACTCTATGTTTAGGTTCATGACAATATGAAATGTTCTCATTTTATGAAAATTCAAAAATTTCAATATGACTGTTTGTGAAAATCAGAAAGTTTTAATATGATCGTTTGTGAAAAATTGAAAGTTTCGGCATATTCGTTTGTGAAAACTTGAAAGTTTGCATGTGTTCGTTGGTAAAAATTTGAAAGGTTCAATGCATTTGTTTGTGAATATCAGAAAATTTTGATGAGGTAATTTTGATTGTTCGATGATTTCAATTATGGAAATATGAAATGTCGATGGTTTTCGCTCATGAGAAATTGAGATTTCGTGGCTTATCATTTTGGTTGGAAATAAATGAGATGTCAGTGGCATTAAACAATTTGATCGGTTATATGATCAACATCTCATTTGCACATTTTCTGCTTAAAACAATTTATAGAGTGTCACATATATCTTTACTCTTTACTTGTTCACTGCATTTAGTTATACATGCTTTACTTAATGATGTTATATGTTATTCCTTTCTCCTTTATGCTATTCATTTTATTTTATATTTGGAAAGAAGAACCCTAACATTGATAATGTAGGAATCATGTCTAGGGTGACAAGCACAAATGCATAATTTGATTTTAGCTCATAACGAAACCCTAGGGAAGCGAATGTAGGACATATGTTTGGGATTAAAACTCTGCGACAGAAGATTGCCGTATTAATTTGATGAATGCATCTTTAATAACTTTTTGGATCCTAAAAAAAATAAAAGAATCATTTTGAAACTTAATAATCCCATTTGAAAATACTAATTTAGACAATATCGTCTTTCCAACTCTTTCGAACAACGAAGACTTGTAGCTCCCCTTTTGGATGACACACCTTGTGGCATTTCGTTGAGATATTCTTTCGATTAGTGTGCAACTGGGGAGAACTTCTTGGGTCCCTTCAATAATTTTCCTTCCTTATTAAACTCTTGATATTTTCACCCTTGTTTCATAAAATTTACATCTACATGCCAACGATATTCTTCTAACAAAAAAAAAATTAAAAATTCAAAAATAATCTTCATAAAATAAAAATAAAACTCTTAAAATTTTTTTGACAAAACTTCAAATCGATGAAATTTTCACCAAACAATCAATAAAAAAAATAAATCGAACAAGGAGAACTGGAATAAAAAATGTAATATTTTTCATCAAGAGAATTTTAATAAAGCTTAAATAAGCCATCTAGTATAATTCATAAATATTTCAAATGAACAATAAACATACCAGAGAATCATGGAGGTCATTTGGAATTCAATTCTGAAAAACCCCCTATTAAAACTCTGAGGATTTTATAAATCACTTAAATTCAAACGGAACAACTAATAGAAGTCTTAAGATAATTCAGGTCCACTTAACTAAATTTTTTTTAATAAAAAAATCAATACCAACTTCAAACCTAGACAAATTGAATAATAATAATAATCAACTTTTGGGTTTGTGATGATTTTTTGACGATGCAACCCATAGTTGCTGACAAGAATCTTTCAATTAAAATAGACTAACTACCTTTCTTGACTAAGTAGATCCAAAACCAACGGTGCCAGAATGATGAAACTATGAGATCTTAATCGATCTCATATCTAAATAAAATTCAATTTATTTTTATCACCTTCACACTTACCAACCTTAGACATCATAGGTCGCTAACCTGTGAACGTAAATAAGTAAATAATTTTGTGGTTTGCACATTAGAAATGTTTTGTCAGGGCGGATTGTTTCGCTAGACTGAATGTTTAGGAAGAGTAAATAATAATTTTTATGCATTCCTCTACTTGTCAGTTTAGGTTACACTTGTTTGCTTTACATGTTTATATGTTATTATGGTAAACCAAAGATGTGCTAACGTGTTTTTGTAGGGCTGCTTTAGTAACCTAGGGCTTAGTTGAGCTAATTTGTTATAGTATCATAGGCTTTTCTTTCTTATTCAATCTTTTATTTTATAGCGTCAGGGTGTTTATCTTAGTTAGTAAACTATTGACATCCGAATGATTAATAAGAGGATGAACAAATTGTGAACGATGAATCCCAACTAAACGACAATTGTCTTCGTATTTCAGTTTAAGGCTAATGAGTCTGACGTAGGTCTAAGGTTGGTAACCTTAGTCTTGTCTTTGCTTTGATGTTGTTTCTGTCGGCCTCAATAGGTCTTATCAAAATTTACGGCATTGCTCTGTGCGTTTTTTGTCTGAATTTGCGATAGGCTTTATAAGGACTATAATTTCTGCTCCAACTAAAAAAATTGAAACATATTTTTTTGAGATAAAATAAAACACATAACCCCAAAAAAAATTGCATTGACACACTGCATTCACAACTAGTTAATCATGCATTCTAAAATAAAAAAAATTTGATGATTAAATAAACTTGAGTAGGAACCTCTTTACGATTTAGGAATAGCCACAAAAATGTCATCATAGGCATGCTCGTTACATATTGATTCTATTCATTCTCTTTAGACTCTCACTCATTGCATTTAAAGGTGTAGTTTGACCCGTGAGAACCACTACTTTATAGAGTGAGTTTTGTCTCTGCATATTGATTAGCCTTTTGAACAAATCTTCTGCGCATTCATCATCAAAGATATGCATTCCTATTCATAGGTTGTTGTTGATCACTTGACACTAGGAATTAACTCAAAAATAAACTCGTATTAGTCATAGAACATTTTGCATGCCAAACATACTTAAGTATCTTGATCGATATGATTGCTTACTACTATTAAATAAATAATAACATTCCATATATGCCATTTATTGAGACCAGCCTACATGGTTTTTAAATGTGTTTAAGTGATTTAGATGACAACCCTTCTGAAGCAGGGTTGTAAGTCCATTCTGCATGTTTGATTGTTTACTTTTTTTTCTTTAGATTAGGTTTTGATGTTTCAATTTCTTCGGTGAACATCACATTAATTTTAGGACCATTAGGTCATTCTTTTAGCATGATGTGAATTCTCGTCTTCTTGGGCTTTCTCACGGTCTTGTATCATGGGATATAAGTCCTAAATTTCTAAATAAATTGCAGGATTGAAAACATCAAATAACTTCTCTTTAGAAAATGTAAATTCAAATCATAGGATAGTTGGATGTCACTGGAGTTTTCTCGGTATTTTTGACATCTCATATTTTTCATTCATTTGGGTTCCAAAAACAACTGTTCGAGATTGAGTCTTTCTCATTTGATTTTTTTATAATAAATCATGGAAACTAAACATTGAATTCTTGATGACATAACCTCAATCTTAATCAAGAGTTTTCTTAAGTGATTTCGATTACTTAAGATGTAATTAATTATAGAGATTTTCACTTATAGGAAAATTGTAGCCCAAATAATCTAAATTATATCTAATCTTCGGATTAGATAGTGGAAAGATTGTTGGTATTTTTGCAATCCAAGTAACTATCATAAATTTCTTAATTTGAATAAGTGAACACACTATAATGTCATGTTCGATCATTTAAATAATCAAATATTTGAAATCTATTCGGTTTTATTTTCAAAATAAAAAATCTTTCAACAGAAAATAAAACCAATGCGTGCATATCTTATTTCGGTAAACTTTTTTACTAGCCTTTTTTGCGTAATTTGTTATTGACTTGCTAATGTTTGTAATTTTTTTCTATATGATTTGTTATTAGCTTATAAAACTTCTTAATTCTGCTTAAATTTGACCCAAAAATTCTAATTATGTGATTAATTTATAATTTCTCATTAAATCTGAATTACTTCTGAGTTCTGATTAAATAATGCATCAAATTTCATCATATATATGGGATTAACATTACCATCATTTGCTGCAGTCAAGTAACCATTGGATGAAACTTGTTTTGATAGAAAGAAGACCACACATATTAGTTAAAATCTTGAAGCTTAGTGTTGAAGTCTGTATGAAGTGGTTAGTTTATGTTCCTCTTGTTGCTAGAACTAGAGCTGTAAAAAAAGCTCGTTGTTCGCTAACACTTCGTGTTCGGTTCGCCAAGAATTTCGTGTTCGATCCGTTCGATAAGCAAACAAGACGAACACGAACAAATTTTTTTTCGTTCGGTTTGTTAAACGAACCAAAGACGAACAGTGATGTGTTCGAACATTTCAAACATGAACACTAGCTCTGTTTTTCGTGTTCGATTCGTTTACACCCCTAGCTTGAACTTCATCTTTGAGTGCTTGAGTTATCTTATTATCTTAAATCGTGACATCTTTCTTTTCACTTCTAATATCAAATATTGATCTTGCGACTTTCCATTCATGTCTATTCACACTAATTGCTTAGATCCTTGTGTTGTTATTTATGTTAGGCAAGATAATATTACTAACAGGGACTATAAGTATTAATTCTTCTTAACAAATGGAAAAGAGTTGGAAAACAAAATCTAAATGGAATTCATAATATAAAAGTGGAATTGACATTTTTTTGTAATTTGCAAGTTGAAGCAAAAAATTGCATTAGAAAAACTTGTAATGGAGAAATCGACTAGACTATTACAATCACAAAGCGATCTTAAAATCACAAATTAGAATTTTGTTATAAAAGATAAGTCACTGAATGTTTTTAATTCAAGTATAACTTCTAAGGGAGAAAATTAACTAGACTACTACAACTACAAATGATGAGCTAATTTAAAAAAGTAAGTAATTGCACTTTTACATTCAAAATGAAATTTTATTCTTAAATGATTTCTCTACTATCCACATGCATATGTCAACTTCTATATTGGGTATGAGAAAAGCAAATGCAACACATGAATATATATATTTTTTCTCCCAACTTTATTGATATGTGCTAGAAGATTCACGGCGGTAGAGCAATGATTATTTATCGTTTTAACATTGCATAAGAATTCAACATAGAGATCTACTATAAACTAGAGATTACAAGTACAGTCCCTTGTCCCAAAGGCAGGAAAGAGTTACACAATCTTCCAAGCTAGAAAGTCGGTGTGCGGATGAACTCGTCGTACGAAGTGGGCTGCAACTAATTTTGATTGGCGGCGACTAGTGAGTGGTGACGGTGGCGGCCATTGATTGGTGGCTGGTAGCGGTCATAAACTGGTGGTTGGCGGTGATTAACGACTAGTGGTCCACAATGGTCGGCGACGAGATGCTGCTGGACTTTAGCTCATTCTCTAAGCTTTAGTCTTTTTCAGATTTCAAGCTGTTCCCTACCCCTCAAGAGAGAGGTAGAGCTCTATTTATCGAGGTCTGCTTTCATTTAATGAAAGAATATAATCACTCTGATTGGACGGCCCAGAGAGACTCCATCGATCAGACGACATTTGATGGACATTTGGGTGCCTTGATGATGTCGGAATTAAGTTATCTTAAGCTCGTTAGATTTATCTTGTCGAGACACTCGGGACATCTGTTTGACCTTCTTAATATGTCTCTGACCCACAATTTTATATTATGATATTTTTAATTTAATTGCAACGACGCCAAAAACTTGACCCCGCTATATTATTTGTATAGAATTGTAATTGTTTATGTTGTGGATGCTACGCGAGTATACGTATCGTATCGAAGTAATACTGAGCTACTAGTGGAGTCACGGTTATCGATCCACGAGGGAAATAGAAAATTAAATAACAACTAATTTTAAAATAATAATAATAATAATTTTAAAATAGTATACAAAAATTTGGAATTCTAAATTTAAGCGCAATAAAGTAAACTAAGTATTTTAATTAGGTAACTTAACCTAAGTAGAAAATTAATACGTATTGAAAGTGCGGGAAATTAAACTAATTGCTAAATAAGTCTTAGCTTATTCGGAAAAAGTATATTTCGCTTGTTTAGAAATTTAAGTGATTGATGAATTTAAATAGATAATTTTAAGGTTTTGTGACAAATATGAGCATTCTATTCTTTACCCTTTGGTCAGGGTGTAAAGAATATTGATTAATCACATGTTTGATTGCTGAATCTGCGAGTTGAAGTTTGGGAGGATACTGGCTGCCACTTCGAGCTCCACGTTCCCCTCGCCGAGGGCTAACGTCTACACTTCATCTCTCAAACAATAGGACCGAATTGAATATTTTAGTCACGTCACACTAAAATGCTCGATTCTACGCCCGATGATATTATTTTCCTATTTATTTGCACCTTCCTTCCCGGACTTTTGAATTCCACGAATATCGGATGTAATTTTTACTATAGTTGATAATCGACACATTTTAACAAATCGAATGACCGAGTTTGAAAGTAAATTAAGTTTTAAGTAAAAATTATCACAATTTATTAATATTTAAAAAGTACTTCGTTTTTAGTTCATCTAGTCACGTAATTTCGTAAACGGGGAGAAAAGTTAATAAACTACTCGGAATGCATGAGATCTAAAGCTAAGCATGAATTTCATTTAAAGTTAAAAACAATAAATATAAATACTTATCTCGATTTATCCCAGACGGACTCCTCGCAGTTCCTTTGACTCTTCTTTCCGATGCAATGAAGACTCACTAAAAACTCACTAACTCACTAAAGACTCACTAATTACACTAATTAAGACTCTAAAGACTCACTCGCACACATAAATAAAAGACTCTTAAGACACAAATTGACACACACTTATAACATACCCTTATAACATACACTTATAAGCTGAATTTCGACCTCTATATATAGAGGTGAGCAAAGGACCAAGAGGTGTGTAAGCATCCCTTCAAAAAAGTGTCCAGGTTCAATGTATCTGCGCCATTTGAACTAGCTCGCCGTCGGCGGCAGACTACCTCGGCTGTCGGCGAGGCTTCTAGAAGGTCTTCGAACCGCGCTATCTCGCTGTCGGCGGGCTCGGGCTCGGCTGTCGGCGAGACGGTTATAAATCCTTCGAATTTCTTCCTCGTACCTCGCCGTCCGGCGACTTCAGGCCTAAATTGCATTATTTTCTTCGCTTTTTGCTCCAAATCCGCTCCTTTTTATGATTTTTGCTTTTATCGCCTAAATTCTCCATTCCTGCAACAAAATAAAGAAAATACCTTTCTTTTAAAGTGCAATTTCATCAAAAATAGGTATGAATTTCTTAATAAATTTTTCGGTGATCAAAATCCCCGAAAGTTACTTATTACTTGTCCTCGAGTAATTTTAGTACTACATAAAAATAATGAGTTCTATAATAAGATTTTTCAATTTAAATAAACTATGAATTAGATTAATTAATATCATAATAAAGTTAAATAAAAATAATTCATGTAATTTAATTAATCTTATAGAAATAAATTATTTAGTTATCGAGTCTAAGATTTCTAGCTTACTTATTCATTTCAGGAATGATTTATATTTAAAGAATAACTACTTAAGATATTCATATGATAAGAAATTCAAGAAAAAACTATTAGGTAAAATTCGTTAGCTTATTACACAAACTCTAACTTCTAAAAATTAAACTGTAAGATCTGTTCCAATAACAGAAAAACTTCAATAAATTAAACTGACAGATCAACTTCAGAGTGTTTTCTATAAATAAACTGCTGAGCAATAAGGCTCTGTTACCTTTTTCCCTCAATGATATACATTGGCAATGATAACCTATGTGGTTAGCATGAAGATAATATAATATTTTGTTCTTGAATTTTAGTTTGATTATATTATAGTTTTTGTGGTCTCATGTTTTTTTTGGTATGAACATTACTCTTATATTTGTTTCAATGCCTAAGTTTTATTTATTTACTTTAGAATTGGTAGAACTTTTAAGTATATATGGTGAACTAAATTAGCTTATTTCTGTTTAGAATGCAATATAGTATAGTGCTGATGTTTATTAATGATGGCTTGGAGTTGTTAATTCTATTTAGTATTTTAATTTAATTTGTTTGTATTTGACAAGTTCAATGGAATGCATGCATATGTATTGATTACAAATGTGCTTATATGCTGCTGAACTGATCCACAATGATGAGATTCTTTGACAGTGCACAAAATAATGTTCAAACAATGCACATAATCGCTTATAAACAGGTGGAATATGCAACAATTAAATAAAAAAAAGCAACTTTTGTAGCAATTGTAACCACCCCCTTTCAATAAATGAAAATAAAATACTATATAAGGATGCAAATTAATAATATCATAATGCAATATCATATTAATGCAATGAAGTACTATAATTATAATAAAACTATAATATATGAATGATTTTAATAGTTTGATAGAGTTGGCATCCATCTAACCACATCATTGTCTTTAATTTTTCCATAGCTTCTATAAATTTTTTTTGATATTATATTATGTCATATACACTATTTATATACTGTGTTAAAATTAGGTTAATTAAATTTTAAAGCTAAAAATTTTTAGTTTTAAAACCCATTGGATCATCAAACTCCATGTACTAATTTTAAAGCCAACCTTAATCTTGCCAATCCTCTAAATTAGTCTCTCAGTAATCATGTCATGGCCTAATTAATTTAATTATAATTATAACATGTATCTAAATTCAAAATAATGGGTAGTTTAATCTTTAAGATATGATTATAATACTCTCTAGCCTAGACAACTTCTCTTGTGAAGCTATAAAACCTCTTTCGAGGCTATTTAGTATCATACTTCTAAGATTAATTATAATTATAACATGTATCTAAATTCAAAATAATGGGTAGTTTAATCTTTAAGATACGATTATAATACTCACTAGCCTAGACAACTTCTCTTGTGAAGCTATAAAACCTCTTTCGAGGCTATAAAACCTTATTAGTGTATTTCTTACATTGTGATGTATATTAGATAGGTATATTTGATTAGAACCCAATTTTCTTTTTCTACCCTAGTTCCGAGGTCATTTGGATGAAGCAATCCATGGATTAGAATAGGTTAGGTCGACTGCCTTAACTAACTTGGTAGACTAGGTTTATCATAATATGCGATGTTGAAATAATCTTTGTTACTTGATTGTGTTATTCCGCTTTCTCTAGATCTTTAGCTATGATCTTTGGTTTCCCCAAGATCTTAGCCTTTCTTTGTATGCTAATTCATTTTATGGTTACCCTGATGGATGATTAAATTCTAACTAACCTTTTGGATTAAGTTTTAATCTATCCTAATTAGAGACCATATCTTAGGTAGATATTCCTAGATTTTTTTTATTATTTATGTTTATCTCCATTGCATTTTCCCTATGTGTTTGGCACTAATTCTTAATTATGACTGTTCTCATTTACCTTGAGATATAATAATAAAAAAGGTATACCTCTATAAGGAACCTAAATCCCCCATAATAAATGAATCTTAATTATTCGTATTCATTAATAAATAAAAATTAGTATGCTTTTCTAATATCCTTCACTATTTTTCATGGATCAATGTAACTTTTTAGTCGATATCTATTAACCTTTTACGATAACTCGATGGGTCACTTTGAAAGCCCAGAAGTTTTATTAAGTACTTTTAAGAAAGGCAAACTGTTATGCTGGATAAAAAGGCAAAAAATTA
Source organism: Papilionanthe hookeriana x Papilionanthe teres (assembly GCA_022702705.1). Classification (NCBI taxonomy): domain Eukaryota; kingdom Viridiplantae; phylum Streptophyta; class Magnoliopsida; order Asparagales; family Orchidaceae; genus Papilionanthe; species Papilionanthe hookeriana x Papilionanthe teres. The sequence continues at coordinate 69,535,416 of CM040427.1, read as the reverse complement.
TAAGGTTCATACTTGATGTGTCATCAATAAATTGTTATCATCAATCAAAAATCTCGATGCATATTGAATGAGAAAGATTTCAAATTCATATTCATGATCATTCGGGCCCAATTTTAACAAGATTATAATCAAATTGAGCAGCTTGATAAGATGAGCACAATGATGCCAAAAGTGATCTAATCTGAGTGTAAAAACTTAGATCTAACATTTTAAGTATTGCAGAAAATATTAGTGCATGAATTGAAAGGCTAAATAATCTCCAAATTTGATATGCTTCTATTAAATTGAGCGACTTAATGAGATGAATCTAACATACACAAAATCATCTAATTTCGAGATCATTAAGACATATAAATGTTAAAAAACTACTAGTGATAAAAAAAATCAATGTGTACGGTCTGGTAGCGTTATGAGATTTAGACAATTTACTGGATTGCCTCCACAAAAATTATAAATAGGGCCAACATTCTTTACTTAAACGGGAAGGAGAAGAAAAGAGTGGTTGAGTACTAAAACTATTCTTGAAGTCCTGACAATTATCATCAGTCACTCGAGATCATGACCAATCAGAAGAGTTTACCGCCAACAGCCAAAGGTTGTCGTGGACCACCATGAGTACTTGTTGCAATCAACTATGAACGTTATGGCCACAAAATATGAATTTTGTAGCTAATCATTACAATTGTAGCCGCCAACTATATTTCATGGAGCCAAATTATGATTGTATTAGCCAAACTACTATTATAAGTTAGTTGTGACCATAAATTTTCGTAACATCATCTTTCCTAATTCAGGAGAAGAGTGAACCTCTAAACTTTCAATTTTTTAGCGGATTATTCTGGTTAGATCAGGCCCCACGACTTATTTCTAGAGTTTTTTCAAGTAAAAAATCATGTATCTCTTACATCGTTAACTGTGTGTTGAAATATTATACTTAGCTAAAACATACAATTTCTCTATCGTTGAGAATTTTCTAGTATACAACAAGACTATTATGGATTGATTTGAGTGAAAGAGATAATTTATTGCCTATTGTTGAGTTATTACAATCAATCAAAATTATTCCTCATGTCTAATTAAAAATCAAAAAACTCCATGATGTTTGCAGTAGTAATAACTCATTTCAAGTGATAGTTTGACAAGAAAAACTAAGAGCAATTTCATCTCCAGAATTTTAAGTAGATTAACTAATATTAATCCACTTAAAAGTTAAAACGTCATTATATGTAATACAATATCCCTCTTCTAGTATAAAACCATCACATTATTGCCTCCCTGTTACACCTCTCACTGTTCGTCATCTTCCAAAAGCTGCACAAGAAAACATAAAAATATATATATATATGTGAGCAGTCCGCAGAAGGAGTCACGGGTCGAGCTTGCTCCCGCCCGTGACTCTCCTCTCTCCCCCATCGTTTAAAAATAAAAACTAAGTAAGAAAAAAAAGGCAAAGAAGCTTTCAGAAATTAGTACCAGCTCTGAATATGAGATCTCAGAAAACAAATTGTAGGCATTATTAAGTCCAATAATGGCAGGACATGAGGGGACTGTGTTGTCTCTTCGTGCTAGGAAGTCATCACGAGCTCTTTGGGAGTTTGGCATGCACGTGAATCCTACTTGAGTCTTCGGTCTCTCTGTCTGTTGCTTCCCTCTTCTCCATTGAACAACAAAAGAATATTAGATGTAGATTAATGATATTGTGGGAGGTGTGGATGTGCTATTGTGGTTTGTTGGGTGCGTGGGGGTTTTTGGGAGGTGCGGTGGTTTGTGTGGTGGTGCTGTGCGTAGATGTGCTATAGTGGTGTACGTGATGGAGTATGGTGGTGTGGTGTGTATGGCTGTCAAAAAAGTTTGGTTCATCAAAGAGTTCATGTTTGATTCGTTCAATAAGTAAACGAGATGAACACGAAGAATCTTTTTTCGTTCGGTTAGTTAAACAAACCAAACACAAAAAGTGATGCGTTCGTTCATATTCGAATTATTATTCTTTGAAATATAAATAATTTAAAATAATTATATATAAAAAATTTATGATATTCTAAAAAATTAAATTTTATAAATTATAATATATAATAAATTGTTGTGAGATATGTACTTCATGGTATATAAATGAAACGCAAAGAACACAAGCAAACACAGATCATTTACGTGGTTCGATCCAACTGGATCTACGTCCACGAGAGGGAATCAATCAAATAGTTCACTAAGGCAAAATAAATGGATAATACATAGCTTACACATAGAGATGGCTCTCATATTCCTTGTATAGCCTCCCTCTCAAGCGAAATCTTGATACAAGGCCTCAAGATGCTCTCCTCCTTTCTAGTTCTCTAGATGTTCTCTCCTCCTTTGTGGTAGCTTAAGACATCTTCCCTTACTCTCCTAAGCCTCACACCCTCTCTATTAATACAAACCAAGAGAGTGGTAGGTGGGATGTAGGTGAGCGGTAGGTGAGATGTGGTAGGTGAGCGGTACCACATCTCAACTGACTTAATTACGAAAGTTTCATTTTACCTCAGTTCATGAATTGGGTGTCAAAATAATATAAAATAATAATAATATATTAATATATTATATTAGTAATATACTTAATATAGATATTATATATTAATGTAATATAAGTTATATAATTAATATAACATATTATTTATATATATTAATATTAGGGCTGTCAAATTGACTCGTCGTTCACAAACAGCTCGTGTTCGGCTCGTGTTCGACTCGTTCATTAAGAAACAAACACGAACAATGACTTCACGAACAATTTCGAACACGAGTTTATTTCAAACAAACTAAATTTTAAACGAATCGAACACAAACACAAGCTCTGTTCGTTCGTGTTTGGTTCGTTTACACCCCTAGTGGTTTGTGCATGTGCATATTTGTTGAATTTTTTTATTTATATACCTTTATTTTTTTCATTATAGTAATATAATGGTTAAGACCAAGGAGGCTGGTACACCCGCAATGTGGGATAAAGAAAACAACATAATATTTCGTGATATTTTTATCAAAGAGATTTATCTGAGAAATAGGCCTACAACATATTTCAATAAGAAAGGGTGACATAATATTATTAGAAAGTTTAAGGAATGTATCATTATAATATCACTGAATTCACATATATCCGCGCATATCTTGTCCATAAGTTATATTTCTTGCTCTAAAAGAAATGCAAATAAGATGGCAAAATAAAATAAGAAAAAAAAAATGATGATTGACTTTCTAAGTTGACGTAAGAGACAACTACATGTAATAACAAAAAAAAAATTGTTCATCATATGGTTGACTTAAAGTTTGAAGCAATGTTAGAAACAAGAAAAAATTTAGTGATATATCAAATAATTTTTATGAACTTATATATTTAATATTCAAATCTTAATATTTATTTATAACATTTTAGTTTTTAAATCGTATAAAAATATCACTAATATTAATATATTATTAACATAATCTTATATGTATATATATATATATATATATATATATATATATATATATATATATATATATATATATATATGTATATATCTAATTTTGTTATTTTCTCATTAAAATTTTTTGTGAAATTTTTAAGAGGAGCTTCTATGTTAGTTTTAGTATACGCCTCGTAGGTAATTGCGTCTGTCACGCCAAAGTCTCCCCAAGACCGGCATAGCCCACGTCTGAGGATGACCTGACCAAGCTGGCTAGACACAGCGCTCAACACAATTAAGATGTGCCCTGGGGCGTAGCCAAGACAGACCCTGATCTACTGCTGATTTGAACAGTGGTGCGACCACACCCAAGCCCAGCTTGACCATGCCGTCGGAACCTGTTTATTGAGTTTTGCCCACTGGACCCTAGTTCCTGCCGGTGAGGCAACCATGACCAGTGGTCCCCTTTATTTTGTGTGGTTCTCCACCCTAAAATGGCATAAAAAGCTTTTGGGGACCATACTAAATGGGGAAGGTGGTTTAGATTTTTTGGGTATGCCTTTTGAGGAGAATTAACTAAGGGATAATGACTCATTTGCTTGGATGGACAATGATTAGAGTTGGAGAGGAGGGGAAGAGCAAGAGAGTTTGGGAGGACCTTTCAAGGGTCTTTCTTGGAGGATTTCTTCATCTTCTTCAAAGAGAAGGCCAGGGAACTACTATTTTTCTTCCAGCCACAAATTTTATGGATCTTCGCTTGAAATCTATGTCATTAGCATGATAGCATCAATAACAAATTCTTATGGAGGATCTTTTTTATCAAATAGTAGTCCACAATTATTATTAGTAACAAAGTAATCCAAATCAATGAAGTCATTACATCCAATGTTGAAAATATTCGAGAACAAAAATCCCAAAAGTTCTCCCTAAAAGAAATTCATGACCAGATCAAAAGAAAATATCCTCACTAATCCTCAGATCAGATCAAGCAACGGATAAGAGAACTCTATCAAAAATAAAGGAAAGAATTATTCAAATCAGAAGACGACATGCTGGTCTCCAATCAGGGTTCAGACGATGAATTAAATTGAGAGCGGATGGTGACTCAACTCGAATCGAATTAATGACAGAAAAATATAGGCTGCTTAAATGGACCCCACTGGGTCTCTTCAGAAGAAATAATGGGCAATAATTCTTGTGGTTGAAATAGTACCGGCTTGTGGAATAGTAGCTGCAGTAATCCTGGTTGGTGAATGGATGTGTTATCCTTTATTAAGTTGTAATGTACTAAGTTTGGAGTCCGCCCTAAGCTATAAATAAGGGCATTATGTTCTGTCTGTGTGCAAGTTTTGAGAGAGTCTCTTCCTTTAAAATAAGAAGTGCTCTTCTGGTGTTCATCCAAAGTCTTGGAGTCCTGTAAGTTTTTCTATTTTAATAAATATTTCAGTTTGTTTTATCCTGGGTTTAATTAGGATATATATATGTGTGTGCGCGTGTGTGTTTGTATGTGTGCCCCGTTCTCCACCTTATTGGCTGACATCTGCGAGTCAATTGTAAGTTCCTTTTGGTCAGGGGTTCGAGTCCCCCTTTAATCACGGTTGCCTTGTGAAGGGTGGCACTCGAATAGTTAGGCACATTAGGGGTAGCTAGGAGCTCGTATAATAGCCTCTGGTCATTCCTTTAAGTAAATAAATTAATATATATATATATATATATATATATATATATATATATATATATATATATATATATATATATATATATATATATATATATATATATATAGATAGATATATATATCAATGTATGTATGTATGTATATGTGTTGCACACACACATATACACATAAAAAGCTATAAGAAATTATAAACTATTTTTATTACTTTCTCATGACATTGGTTACTCTATAGCAATATAAAATATATTTGCTTGTCAAATTATGTTTGGTGTAGCAAAACTTTTTAAGGATCTCAAAATTCTTTGTACTGATTTACCAGAGTTTTAATAGATTAACAAATGTTCAGCAGACTTAGATGTCCTTGTATAAACTTCTAAATATTCAGAATTAGTGTCAATGGAAAGATTCATGAAATCCAGAACTGTTTCATAATGTCATTTTACATTTCATAAGTGGAAGATTTACATTCAAATCACATAGTTCTCGTGTATTTGCATATTTAACACCTAAAGTTTGTTTGTTTTTTTTTTAATTTCTTTTGACATTTATGCCATAAATATCTTTCATATCATATATATATATAAATTTTATGTGATCAAAGAAGGAGATTTGGTCGGATTCGAATGTTATTATCACAAATCCTTATTACATTGCTAACATGAGCTTCATAACAGCCTTCATTGAGTGGCTTATTTCTCCAGAGCTCTGCACCAAATAGGACTTTATTGAAGTTGTATTGATTCCATATTTGCTCCTAATTTGTTTACCAAATTTATTTGAAAAGGTCTTAATCATAGAACTAGGACCATTCAAATCGCATTATACCCAAAACAATCCATATTATGTTAAAAGCAAAAGATTTAGCTTGATGGTATATTATATCTTGAATGGTATACAATTCAAAAGATCAAGTCATCCATTCGTCATTAGTACCTGGCTTGATGTGGGTGGGGAGAAATATTAATATTACATACCGATGAACGTAGGTACGTGTTCGTCACGGATATTGAATGTAGGTATATTAACCATACCTAATATTTGCTCTAGAAAGAGAGCATTCGAGATCTGTTTATTGCTTCAGTCCCTTGTGTTGTGTCATGTGTGAGTCATGAGTGCTTGGCTTGATGTGTTAGGACCATTCAAGTCACATAACCAAAACAATCCATACTGTGATAAAATGCTTTTCTTGATAGTAAATTATATCTTGAAGAGCATAGGATTTTAAAGATAAGATTATCCATTCATGATGAGTACATGGCATGCAGAAGAACTCTATAAATTCATTTACATATTATTTTTAAAGAGCTAAGAAATGAATTAGTTTGATATTTGTTGCAGACATGACAGAGAACAATAGAATACATATATAGAGGAAAGCTTGGAAGGAGCGCATGACCTCTATTTAAATGCTACAGTGCATTACACAGGGCCATGCAAAACTTAGTGTTAGTGATGCAGGCAAAACATGCACCAACAACATCTCTCACAGAAGAGAATATTAGGTGTGAAGTTCGCATGCATGCAGACTTCAGTACAATCATGTTGTATACGGTTGTATTTATGAGTACAACTATGAATACAACTGAATATAATCATGTACAACATAGTTATGCTGGAGTCCGCATATAAGCGAATTCCACACCTAATATTTTTTCCTCCTCGCTGATAGAGACATTTCTTTAGAGAAGAAATGGATAAGAGCCACAATTATACGTTGAATCCTGCCATATAGACCACTACTATAGCCAAAAATTGCATGTGCTTGTATCATCTTGTACTGAATAAATTATGTAAAGAAGGACGACGATTAATTTATTTTGGATGCACCGCCAGAGTGTAGAGGCTATTATTTAGACTTTGGTAATTTCTTTGTATTTATTATGTTTATATTCAACTAATATTTCTTTTTTAATGCATATATTGTAATACTATTTACAATATTAAGCTGTCTTAGGTAACTTACATGTCTATATTCTTTAGCTTTTTAATATTTAAGATACTAAGAATATCAAGCAATTGTAGGGATAAAATGAATTATGGAAGATTTACATATATGTCACCAAATCAAAGAATATATAATTACATGAATTAAATATTGATTTCAAAATCATTCCGCTCAAATATAAATTCTTTTGCACGCGTAATAATATAATCGTACAACCAACATTGCATTTTCTCAAGCAACAGAAAAACCAAAGCACTAAATGAGTCCAATGAGCCTCAAGGGCCTATTGAATTGGTTCCACTGACTATGTATTCAATGATTTGATTATGATAATATCAATCATACTCGATGTTGTACTTTTGAAAGGGACAAGCTACATTATTTTTGGCCATGCAGAAGGACCTAGCGAGTGCTCCCAAAGCTCTTGAGCGTTTATGTGAGTTCCTCATAACAAACTCACCAAACCCTAAACTTCAAGCAAGCTTCTCCAAATGAGCTCGCTCACATTCCCCCAGTTCCTCTTCCAAGCTATCCTACGGTAATTGAATCTCCCTTTCAAGCTTACCACCAGCTATCTAACTATATCACTGGGTTTACTAAACGGTTCTTTGAGCAGAAGGAAGAGAACAACATTCCATCATTGAATATATCATTATTTATTTGTTGCATGACATCCATGCAAAATTAAATTCTTGTCAACTACGAGTCTGCTCGAGCTCCTTATTGTACACCCTATCATGTAGCTATTATTTTGTTATCTAGAGCTTTACTCTCTTGCCATCTCTCTAAAAATTTCTCAACTTCTTGTCACTTCTTTTATGAGCTTACATATTATATGAAATCTTACATCTGGGAAAAATTTCAACAATAACCTACGATGCACTATTATATTTCTCCCTCGCTTTTTATAAGTATTTAGATAGTATAGTCATTAACCTGTATCTAATGATAAAATATTTCGGTTCATAAAGGAACATACTATGTTTTGATTAATGGCACAAACTTAAATAGTTATTATTATTAGTTATTGACCATCAGATGAAGGTCTGAAGTACACAATTTTATGAAGCGAGACCATCACAAAATCTATATCAAAATTGCATGTTGAATGTAGTATAAGGCTAATTTATTTCTTTCTTCAAAGTGATTCATTTAACCTTTATTTATTTTGTCTTATGAAGATTGAAAATAAGTTTTGAAAATCTTACACGATACAGCCTTTTATACATTTTTTTTTCTATTTTAGCAAGCATTTATCTTTAAAATGATAGTTCAAAAATTCAAAGGAAAAATGAATTGTTTTTCCTTCATCATGCGTGAAGAAAGAAGACCAGGATATGTAATCTTCTACTTAGGTAGGTACTATTAGTTAAACAAGTGGTATATTATGAGCATTAAAGTGAAGCAATTTAAAGTTTGAAGGAGATTTATGTATAATGGGTATATAATGGGTATATAATTTTCACATGTGAATGAATAGTCATTTTCGATTAATTGAATAATATCATAAAAGCAATTTAAACTTTGAAGGAGATTTATGTATATTAATTCATCGATAAGAAATGTTGTGTCGGAGGATTCCCAACAGGAGAGTGGTAAATCTAATACAAAGATCAAAAACACACATACATAATAAAAAATCTACAAGACGAGACACTGAAATTTTTTATACAGAAAAACACTATGAACAAAAAAAAAATACGGGGCCTGGCCCATTGAAAATCATCTACTGTGTGATTGTAAATATGTAGGTATACTTTTCTCCTGAATGAGAGAAGATGGAATTTCAAAGATGGAAATCACAGACGTGAAATAGTTCAGTAATAATAATCATAATTGGGCTACAAATATGTAATTTTCGGTTATAACTGCAGTAGTTGGCTACAAAGACCATAGCCGGTGGTTGCAATAGTGGTAATCGGCCACAGAGGCTATCTTGAAGGATCCAACAATAGTTGGTCACAAAAATTATAATTGGTGCCACAAAAGCGATAATTTGCCACAAATGTAATAGTTAAAAGTTTTACTACTAGTTGGCTACATAAGTTATAGTTGATAGTTGTGATATCGTTAGTTGATCATATATGCCTTGGATGACTAAAATATTATTTGTTAGCCATGGAGGCTGAGTTGGAAACTTTAGTAGCAATTAGCCACAAAGGCCATAGTTGGATACATAGGTCATAGGTGGCTACAATATATTTGATTGGCCACAAAGGTCATAGTTGAAAACTGTAGTTACAGTCGGCTACATTGATTGTAGTTGGATACATATGCCATAGAAGTTATAGTTGGAACGTGTAGTAACAAGTCAGCCAAATAGGTCAATGTTGTAAGGCTGTATGTTGCTACAATAACATCGATTGTCTATAGAGGCTAAAGTAGAAACAATTGACCACATAGATCATAGTTGGACATAGCTTGTAGGTTGATATAATAGCATGATTTGCCATAGAGGCCATAGTTGAAAACATTAACAATTCGTTGCATAAGACATAGTTGACCATATAAGTTAGAGTTGGTAGCAATTAACTACATAGGTCGCAATTCGTCACATAGATCATAGTTGATAATTGCAATAATTGTTAACTGTATAAACTATAGTTGAAAGCTGCAATAATAACTAACCACACAAATCGTAGATAACATATGATGTAATTGAAAGTAGAAGTAGTAAGTGACAACATTGGTCGTAAGTGAATAGTTGTGATAGCAATTAACTACATAAGACATAGTTGATAGCCGTAATAGAATAATTGCCCATAGAGATTGTAAAAGAACGCTATAATAGAAATTGACGACAGATTATAATTAATGTTACACTAATGTTACACTGGTTGGTAATTACAATACTTCTCTGGAGTTTGTTATTTTATATCAGATACAACACTTGAACGATATATTAAAAATTTCATGAGTTTAAAAAAAGTCAACATATTTTAAATATACTGTAATCATATAAACTGTTGTTGAGATTTATTTCCAAATCTTCAGTTTTTTTATTATTTCTAATTTGGGATACTATATTATACTGTGTTCAGAATATTTCATTACATCGTATCTAAGATATTCAGGATATATTAAAAGTAAACCAAATTCGCCAATGGTAATATTATATAAATTTAAAATTCTTATATTGTTAATAGAATTTATTATAAAATTCTACTATATGAATCTGTTATTAGTCTAATAATAATATCATGATTTTATGTATTCTGCCCAAATATACATGAATTTTATGCACCGCAGACATGTTAGATTTTACATCTGGTGATTTTTGTTTTTTTTTTCTTTCCTGGTGCAGAAAGTAGAGCATTGAGCTTGTCATAAAAGCCAAAATTGAAGTTCTTACAATCAACTGCAACCTGAAGTTTTCATTCTATCAAAAGAAGAAATAATCCACAAATATAAAGAGCAAGCGAAGAAACTGAAGTGAAATCTTCCAATAGTGAACTTTCCGCCTGGTTACTCTGCGTCCGGACTCCAGAGGCAATATTCTCCCTGGTTAGGGAATACGAATGACAGCATGTCAGCATGTAAGACGAAGAGAATGCAATGTGACTGCAGCTTTGCACAGTAGTCTGCCAAAAAATGAAACATAAGTTTTGTGAAGTAGAATATATATTTAATGAAACAGCCTCAATATATATATGCTCATAAAAGGACTGCTTATACATGGTTTTTTATTAGACATGAAAGCTACAAATAAAATACTCTGCTTCAATGCATCAAATCAACTTCCACTTGTCAACTAAGTTTTCTCACTACTTTGCTTTAAAGACTACTATCAGAAATCTGTTTGGCTATTATTTCTTACGGCTTTCTAAAAATTTTTGTGATAGAAATTTATGATAGCTGTAGAAAAGTACTCGTTGGATATTTTCGAGAAAGAAAATTATAACATCATAATAACATTCAAAAAAATCATTTTCCTCACATCAACTTTATAATATATATATATATATATATATATATATATATATATATATATATATATATATATATATATATATATATATATATATATATAATTTTTTAATTATAGCTGCACCAAACATATGCTTCATCTTCCAGCAGAAGTTTACAGAACAATTCAAAATAACTTCTTGCAGATGACACTCTCAGAAGTTATATGATCTATTTATTTTAATGAATAGCCAAACTTTCAAATACATAAAGAGTGTTGCCGCCTAATTCAAAAGATAGTTGCATACCCAACCTCATAATGTGGAACCAAGGATTTGAACTGCTACTTTCCATCAATGGACAGAAAAGTGACAAGTATTCCATCCTTTTATGGCAAACATAAATTAAACTCCTTATCTTGAAGAATAAAAAAAAGTTTAAGGAATAAATTTGGCATTTTTTTGTGTGCTAGAAAAAAAATAGATCTCCATGATCAGCATTTTTTAAAAATCATTTTCCCCTTCCTCAGGAAGATGTTTTGGCGTTTGCTCTTCATTTTTCCTCAACCCAACACAATGAAGCTCCAAGTAGAATAAATGTATGCCAATCTTGAGATAGGACCAAGAAATACTAATCAAATTAAATGAAACTTAATAAATGAGAGAAATTTGAAGACCTTATTTGCATGCATTAGTTGGAATGTGTGAGCACATACATTTCTTTGGAATAGTAAAAAATTTAGTTCAGCATACCTCCGGTTGCTAAATCAGTGTCTTTACATATTGGTCAATATTCATATTGAAAAGTTCGCACCTATTGAAAATGGACAAGAAACAGACAGAGATTATTAAACATAAGCACTAACGTGAAGCAGATATTTAATGCAGTTCATGAGAATCGTGTTCCAACATTATTTTGGAGAATTCCAACAAGTACCAATTAACAAAGGAACAAGCTCAGCAAAGTTAAGAGATGAATGAAGTGCTTCTTTAAATGATTATTAAGTAGCATGTGAGTCCAATTTTCAAGCCAAACAAAGCATTAACAGATGGTGTACAAGTCAATATATTAAGCAATAAATCAAGCACCACGATACTGTCTGGACTTTAACACAAGCAAATTCATAGGTAATAGAATACTAAAATGGAAAAGGCCAATATGACTCAGAATATAATGGGAAGAATCCGCATGAGTTACTACCTATGGTTGATGTATTCAGGCACGAATAAGTTTTGAAGGGTTTAGATTATTCTCCACGCTTAACACTTGTGGACATGTATAAATGCTTCCCAAATAACGGCCAAGCATGAGAGGTCCAGTCTTCTCCCATGACTCTTATTCGCACCACATTTACTTTGCCATTGTAGCACCCACATGGTCCTCAGTAAAATGAAGCTGGCTTTTAAACATCAAGGCCTCTCTCTATTCCTCTTCTGCCTGATCTACAGTACGAAGTGGTTGACAAAAAAATGACTACCAAGCAACAGACAAGCATAAGCTTCAAATTCATCACGAAATCACTAAGCATGCATTTAAGTCCAGCATTTGAATATTCCTCCTTATTAGAGTAATTTCTAAGGTAAAACATATAGTTATTTAATAGTGAAATATATACTCAGCCACTGTTTTCTGGTTCACATATCTAAGTTCTTTAAGCATTCTGATTATCTGTCAGTCCCTTTAAGTTTTTTCAGCTTTGTTGTTTTTTACCTGTGGAGTGAAGCATCACTAATTTGCAAGTATGCCAACACATTGAATCATACTGACATTAAGCTTTTTAAGGGCATGATACCAATAACAAACTTATTAGTTCTTATATAGATGTATATAGATTGTGGACTATGTCAAGCAAATCGTGCTTCATGTAAAAGAAGGTGTTGCTGTCCGAAAGCTTGAGATTCAAAAATGAGACCTAAGCTTTGGTTTTTCATGAACAGTTACTTGATCAAGAACCAATAAAATGAACTGAAGCCTTTAATAGGTGCTGAACTAACATAACAGGCCGAAGCTTAGTTCTCCCTGAACAAGAATCATCGAACTAATGAAATTCTATATGAATACAATAGAATTTTCAACTTTGAAATCAATAAATATAAAGATTTGAATATCAGAGCAATCAGCAGCATTATTAGACCTTCTAATTCTATGCCTCAACAATTAGGGTATAGATATATATTTACGTAAACATGTATGCAAAATGATGTTATTAGTGCTGAAACATACTACAATATATTTAAAATCCTTGTTTCTTCCTGCATTTAAAAGTGATAAACAAATATGTACCCATGCACTACTACTGCGTTACATAACATAAGTTATCTATTTATGCAATACATGCACTGTCAATTCCATCATCTTTAATACAAATGTGTACAAGGAACAGCTGTGAAACGTAAGAAAGAATGTCACTCATAGCACGACTCACCCTCCAACACACCATGATCATTCACCTCTAAAACAAGAGTCTGTTCAGCAACCAGTACAAATATTTACAACTGACTGCAAGTGGCGTCCATGAGGTTCAGAGTTATAAAAGGAGAAAAGTTCATACCGCGATCCATGAAAAATCATGTTCATGCCGCAACATTCCCAAATATAAGTTCAAAAATTTCCAATAAAACCATAGACTGTGATTTTGCATACAATATTAGCTCCATTAACGCCCTTTCTCAACCCATCGCCTTTGAAAACCTTCATCCTAACTTAACAATGAGACGCCCAAATCTCAAAAGCAATCAGTGGTAGTAATATATGTCAGGCTTAGTGAAAAGTCAAATATCTTTTGATCAAATGCAAAGCATGAATCAGAATTAGGCACGTGACTTGATCAGAATAATCTAACAGCATACTCAAAGGAAACACAAAGCAGCGACCAAATTCGACCAATTCGACAGTTCAACTCAGCAAACTCACTCAGATAATAGACAAATCAGCTCAGTCGGCTTGCTGGCTAAACAATTTGCTCAATTAGTACGACAAATTAGTTCAGTAAGCTAACTCAATAATTCAAGGAAACTTCATCAACTCATCCCATATCCAGACAATATTAAACAAATACAATATGCTATATGCCTAGGGCAGTCAAAAGAGCTCCTTGCCCGCAAACAGTTCGGTGTTCGGTTCGCCGTGGAGTTCGTGTTTGATTCATTCGATAATCAAACGAGACAAACACAAACAATTTCTTTCGTTTGTTTGTTAAACGAACCAAACACAAACAGTGATGTATTCGTTCGTGCTTGAATCATTATTTTTCAAAATATAAAATAATTTAAAATAATTATATAAAAAATTTTATGATATTTTAAGAATAATTATGTACTCTAAAAATTTATCATATTTTAAAAAATTAAATTTTATAAATTATAATATATAATAAATTATTAATAATAATATGTTAATATACTATATTAGAAAAATAGATATTAAACATTTATATAAATAATTATTTTCGTTTGGTTTATTAAACGAACCAAACAAGAACAGTGATGTATTCATTCATGTTCGAATCATTATTGTTCGAAATATAAAATAATTTAAAATAATTATATATAAAAAATTTATGATATTTTAATAATAATTATGTATTCTAAAACTTTATCATATTTTAAAAAATTAAATTCTATAAATTATAATATATAATAAATTATTAATAATAATACGTTGAAATACTATATTAGGAAGATAGATATTATATATTTACATAATATAAGTTATATAATTAATATAATATACTATATATATTATTTATATATATTAATACATACAAACGAAAATGTAAAAACCCTAAGCCCTAACCCCGTGTTCGGCACTTCGGCACTTCGACCTCCCTTCCCTCTCGAAAGCTTTCGTTTGCCACCAGCTCTCCTTCTTCTTGTCTCAAAATCACGAAAAGTTTTCTCTCGTTGAGAGCTTAGGGTTGGTTGTTTGTGTTTGTTCTCTAATATATTTGTCATCGGCGAGTCGACGTTGGATCTACTACTCGGTATTCTTGCTTCAATGCTTGGTTGCCTGTAAGGCTATCGAGGCGTCAACTTTAAGTATATTTTCTTTAATATTTCATATTTATCTTCAGGTTTGCCTCTTAGCTTAAATTTTCATAAATTTTTTTTAGATTTATTTAATTTTTTCGAGTAAAACCTAGGTTTTGAAGTTTTTGGAGTGAAATCTCTCATTAAAAAATGTCATGTTGCCTCTAGATTTGATTTTGTTGTGTGCAGTGAGCTATGCTTGAGCTATTATGATTACCTTAACAAAAATCGGGATTTACCGTTATTTTGTTGTTGAATATCAGTATGCATGAAATTTTATTAAGTGATGGATTTCCTCTCAATACTTTTATGTGTTATTAGATATGAATTCTTCAAGTGCTTTGTAGGTATTTATGACAAATTCCATAAAAGTATTGAGTCCATATTCAGATCTAATAACATATGAATTCTTCAAGCGCTTTGTAGGTTATGTATGTTAACAAAATTTTGATTGAAGAGTCATTGTCAGAAGATGATTATATGAGAAATCTGACTATGAGTATGCAAATCAAATTTAACAATTAATGAAGAGAATGTAATCTTCTAATGTCTATTGTAGCAATTTTGGATTCTAGATTGAAACTCAAATTTATTAGCTACACATTCTCGAAGATATATTCACACATGATGAAGTTGAACAAAATCTTAAAAAAATTCAAGATGCCTTGTAGAAAATATATGCAGATTATGTTTTTGATTGCAACGTTTCAAATGAATGATCTTCATCTGCAGGTGATCCTATGAGTTCCTCAAGTCATTTTGATGCTATGTTTGGATTTCAAGATTTCGTTGTAGCTTCTGGATCTGTGGAACCATCGATACCTGATTTACAAGTATATCTTATGGAGGGATTATTCGTGTACTCGAGTGAAAACTTTGATGTGCTTGATTGGTGGAAGATGAATATACTAAAGTATCCCGATTTTCAATTATGACTCGAGATATTCTATCAACACCTATAACCACGGTTAGCTCAGAATCTGTTTTTAGTGCTGGTCGTAGGTGTTAGATGATTACATAATTAGTTTATCTACTAAAATTGTGAATGCATTGATTTGTGCATCAAGTTGATTCGATCTACTCAAAGAAATGCAAAGGCACTTATGGTAATCTTTTCATTAAGTACACAATTTTCTACATTTTAGTGTATTTTATTTATTCTCAATGCTGGATATCAATATTTATTTTCATTATTTCTTTTCAGCAAGAGATCCTTGATGAGGAGAAGCTTAATATTCTGCTACCACACATATAAAGCCAGCTTAGCCAAGTTTACTCTATACAAGACCTTTTTTTTCTAAGAATTTACATTATTATTGTAGATTTGAACTTTCGACACTTGCTATTATATTCGTATTCAACTAGAGATACATTTAAACATTAAATTTTTAATTCACATAATGTCTGATATGCTGATTTATTCAGATACTTGTTGATCATTCCTTTTTAGTGTGGCATTTATGTTTGAGCAATGATGATTTTCAATATTTTCATTAAAGTTCAATCATACTTATAAATGTTTGATGAAAAATATTTATAGTATTTGGAAGGGATTTTAATGTACTTTCGTCAGGTAAGTTTTGAGCTCAATTTCATTTTTCATTTACTTATTATTAGTTGTCTAGTTTTAACTATTTTTGTTGTTGGCTCGACTCGCCATTTTTATTACTGGTTTCACTTCTTGGTGGATAGCTTGGTAGTTAGGTACAATGAAAATGTGAATTTTTCTGAATCCTTTATGAGCGGATTCTTCTACTGATAATGCAGATGACTGCTTTGTCACTTTTAAAAAGGTTAGTGAAGGTGGCATTTTATATGAAATTTTAAAGAGATGTATGTTACAGATGGATATATGAATGTTTAGTTTTTAGATATGTAACTACATGAGAATTGTGCTGTATGTATAGAACAGTGGGGGATAACCATTTACAAGTTTATTCATTTTGGTACAATGAAAACATGAATTTTTCAGAATCCTTGTTGAGCGGATTCTTCTACTGATAATACAGATGAATGCTTTGCCACATCTAAAAAGGTTAGTGATAGTGACATTTTCTATGAAATTTTAAAGAAATGTGTGTTTATTGAGTCTTTAGTTCCCCCAAAATTGGGTGTGGTTGGTTTGTTGGATGTTGTTACGCCTTTTCTGAGCATCTGCTGATTTTGGCTAATCGGCAGATATTGTTTGGCTATACTTTCTTTACTGTTTGGTTTTTTGGGAGAAGGAAGAAGAATTTTTTTGACGGACAAAATTAGAGAGAGTCGCCTTAGATGGTTTGGTCACATTAAACGTCAGCCACCTGATGATCCGATTAGTAGAGTAGATGTTTTAGATTTAACTTATGTTAAGAAAGGCAGAGGTAGACCTAGGAAGACTTGGGCTTATTGCATAAAAAATAATCTTAATTTATTAAAATTAAATGATTATGACGCAATGGAGAAAAAGGATTCATATAGCCAACCCCACTTAGTGGGATTAAGGCTTTGTTGTTGTTGTTGTATATTAATTTCTGCCATGAAAAGTGTATTACGGTTTGGTTGTTTCGGTCTTTGATTGCTGTCATTGATCCTCTATGAAGTCCTATGGTTTGAATTAAGAACTTTAAGTCCAATTGATAAGCTTTAGATGTTAGAGAATATATGCAGGGATTATGCTAAGCATATCATACTACGTTGGAATACATTTGATAGACTTTTTGTTGGAAGTCTTAGCGTGGTACTGGCATATCTTTTCTTATTTTGGATTCACCTTCTTTACTTGGGCTATAACCTTCTAGGGGACTGTTTTCTTTATTGATCATATTTGTCATATCAGACACTTTCAGACTTTTTATTATGTAGATATTGCTATGCCAAACATTTTTAACAAGGAATTCTAGTGGGAGTACGTTGACCTCACTTTTGTTGAGGTCTAATCTTTCTGTAGAATAACCTAGGGTCTAGCCATAGGACTTTCCATGTGACTATCTTAGAAGACTAGTGATGGAACCCTCACCCCATAGAAATCAAAACATTTCTTTGCTTCACTTGAAGTATTCAAATGCTTAAAGTCTAACCTCTAAATGTTTAGGAGGATGAGATCAAATATTAGGAAGCTCTAGGGAAGTTCCCTACAGGATGGTTAAACCATATGACTTACCCTGGGTGGTTTGGGTAAGACTAACACACACTTACACATCACACGCTCACACATTATCTCACAATCCTAAACCAAACTTCTCCACACTTGATCCCCTACTCTTTTGGAAACTCATGTGGATGGTTTCTCCAAGCTCTTAGCCCCAAGCTAGAGTTTGGTTAGTACCAGTACATGGAGTATCCAAATGGGGAATTCCCTTGGTCCATGGCTCAAATAGGTTATCAATCCCTCTCAACCTCAATTCTACCCAAAAACCCAATTTTTAACACCTTAGCCCTAAACTCTACCAAATGACCAAATTGCCTCTAAAACCCCAATTTTGCCCAAAATTCCCAATATCAACCAAAATTACCAAAATCCCTCAAAATTCATCCTAAAAGACCTCAAATTTACCAAAATCCCCAAAATTACCAAAATACCCCTCTTAGCCCAAAATTCTCAAAACCCTCCAAATATTCTCAATTTCAATTTTGAACCACCACATTGACCCATTTGACCGAATTAACCCATTTTGACCAAAAGCCCCAAAATGCCTAAATCACTACAAATTAACTTCAATTCTCCCCAATTCCAATTCCAAACATTAATTCAACATCCTCAATCCCAAATGAAACCAAATTCAAGTCCAAGTTGACCCAATTGCAAGCTCAATTTAAACCCAAACCAAAAAGGCCCAATTTTGACCTTATCGCTCAATTCCCCAAATTGAACCCCATAGCCAAGTTAATTTCCCAAATTTTGAAATTGTAACTCTTCATGATATTCCCCTAAACAAAATTGAACCATCAATTGCCCCAAATTTGAGCCCAAACCTCACCTAAGTCCAACCAAATCCAAAAATCTCAATTTTGCCCCAAATTGACCACATGTCCAAAAACCACCAAATTGAATGTCCTAGCCCTAAAATTTCCACCCAATTAATGTTCGTAAACTCTTTATAACATCCCCATTGACCATTTAGAACCATCAATTGAGCCATGACCCAATTCTAGCCTAACCAAAATGTCCCAAAATTGACCAAATATCTAAATTTCCCCAAATCCACCTCCCAAATCAATTCAAAACCACTCCAATCCTTCTCTAAGCTTTTCATAACAATCATACATACCATTTGGAACCATCAATTGGACCTAACCCAAGTTTGAACTCAACCTAGCCCAACTTGAATCCAAGTGACCCAAATTGAACCCATGACCCAATGTAGCCAAATTAAACTAAATGTGATAAAACCAAGCTCACCATAGCCAGCCTTAGGACTCTAGGGACTGAGCTAGATCCACCTAGCCTATTCTAGTGGAGCCATGGTCCAAGGGTCCCTCAAATTAGGGGATCCCCTTCTTTAAATGAATAAACCTAAGGAGGATTTGCAATTAACACTTAACCACTTAAGCTCCGCACCATGATGGCCTGCCCACCTGACCACCTGACTTCTGGCCAACTCCCATGGCCTGGCCGGCCAACCTAGTTGCCGGAGGAGCCCAAACCGAGAGACACCTCCTCTCCATTTGAACCCAAACTCACCCCCACAAGTTTTCCAACCCTGATTGGTCACTTGTGTCTTGCTGCCTTCCACTTAAGCAATTGATTCCACCCATAACCAAGCCCTGAGCTCAACCCAATGGCCATGGCTATAAATGGAGCTCTTCACGGCCAAGAGATGGTGCTGAAATTTTCTCAAGGAAACTCTGCCAAATTGCCCTGAGAGCTTCCCTGAGACCCCCTGAGTGCAAGCCCACCATCCATAGCCATTGAATCCCACTGCCTAGAGCCAATTTCCTCACTGAAATTTCAGCCGAAACCAGAACAATTGCAATTGCATCTCCCCACAGTCTAAAACCCGAAACCAACATGCTCTAAACCATCACCAGAGTGAAAGAAGAAGTTCTCCCATCAAAGCCCCATCACAGAGAGCCTCCATATCATACTTCGATCAACACCTGAAATCAGGCCTGATCGAACTTGGGTCTAGACATTTCACCAGGGCAAGAGGCTTCATCTGGAGGTTCGCTGGGACCAATCGAAGCTGTTACAACCATCTGATTGAGGTCTCCCCTCTCAGACAAAGGTATTAATCTCACTCTTTATCCCGAACCTATGTTGATTCTCCATGTATTTATATTGTATTTCATGGTATATTAGACGTATAGATAGGTTCGTCTCACCTAGATGAGTCCATAGGATCAAAACCCAAGTGATTTGATTAAGTTTAAGCTGAGATCTTAAGGTTTTAGTGTGAACGGTTGATGGGTTAGGTCAGTTGGGGACAATAACCAGGAGCCATTGGATCGCACGTGTATCAAATGGAGGGCTGAGATTACGTCGGACAGAAGATCTTAACATAAAGCGTGAACGCGTGGCTGCTGAGTCAGAAGGCGGCGCCGAATGGGAAGACGACGCGTAGCGCTTTGGAGCTATCGAGGATGAGGTGGCGTCGCGCTGGATAAATAAAAAAATATGAATTTTTCGAATTATTTAAATCAGTCCCCCTTAGAAAATTCATAACTTGGTGTAGACATATCATAAAAATAAAATAAAAATACACACTTGCTCAGTGAACAGAGGAGAACAATGTGGAATTAGTTTCAAGTTCATTTGATGTGTATTTTATTTTTAATTAATTAAATACAGTATTCCTTATTTTGATTCTCTACTTATA
Source organism: Papilionanthe hookeriana x Papilionanthe teres (assembly GCA_022702705.1). NCBI lineage: Eukaryota > Viridiplantae > Streptophyta > Magnoliopsida > Asparagales > Orchidaceae > Papilionanthe > Papilionanthe hookeriana x Papilionanthe teres. Next base: position 69,514,648 of record CM040427.1, on the reverse strand, counting down.
TAGATATTTCATCATAGCTTGAAATTTAGGGCTTTTGTTCTCTCTGTCATAGGGGATCTTCCCTGATTTTTCTAAGGTCAGGGGAGATCCTTATAAGGAGATCTCTATTTTTCAAGTTGTAGGTGTCCGTTTTGGTATAAAAATTATAATAACTAAAATATTTATCAGAAAAATTCAAAGTAAATTTTAGTAGGTTCACTGTGACCAGAGAAACAGAAGAAAAATTTAAACTTGGTTTAGCTCATTAAATATAACTCTAACTGTAATTAAATCATAAATGCTAAATAAAAATAAATAGGATTAAATGTAAATGAAAATAACTTAAAAATTATTCTCCACTATAATTTAAGGCCAGAAAAACTTATCATAAAATTTTTAATTCAATTGGAGTTAATTTAAACACTTGAATGAATTTTCCAAGTTAAATAACACTTTTGGCATTAAAGTAATTCTAATAATTAAAATACACTTCAAAAAATCACCAAACTAATTTTAGGAGTTCTCTGTGATCAGAGAAGCCCTTGAAAAATAAAATGGTAATTAAAATAATTTTTCATTTTTAAACATTATTTTAATATTTAAATAATTAAAGATCAATAAAATTCACAAAATTAATAAAATTGATGGAAATGTTCCAAATTGCCTCTTAATCACTTAGGAACAATTGGAATAATTTTCCTAACCCTCTAAGTAAAGATATTAAATTTTGAAGGGTTAAAATTATTTTTAAAGACTAAAATGGAATTCCCTTGATTTCTCATCAAAATAATTCTAATAATTAAAATATAAATCACAAAAATATAAAATTTGGTCATCTGGGTTTCTGACCTCAGAGAGATTTACGAAAAATATAAAACACACTTTTCTAATTAAACAATATTTTATATTTAATTAATACTCAGAAACTTAAAATAATCATAATAAGCAAATTAAAATTCAAAAAAATTATGAAATTTGGTTCATGTGATTCTCTGGTTTATGTGAATCTCCAACAATCTCCTTTGGGACATATGTTTTATTTTTTACTAAGTTAATGAATTTTCTTTTGAAAATCCCTATTTTTGCATTAGAATTATTACATAAATTAAATAAAATTAAGAAAAATCACATTTTCTCCTTTATGCTTTAATTGACCCATGAGTGGGGTAGCATAAAAATTTTGAAGTCATTTGAGTTAAATTTGATTAATATGGAGTATTAAGGCCATAGGAGCAAAATTGTAATTTTGAAGAAAAATATTTAAGCTTAATTAAAGTGGGAAATAGGTAATGAATGATCTTAATAAACATGTTTGAATGATTGTCACATAAGGTAGAAGTGGTAGAAACCAATCTCACTTTTGTCACATTGACAATCTTCTTAATTATTTTAATTTGGAAGATAATCAAAATTAAATGATCCTTAAGGTTACAGGTTTTCTTTGGAAGTCAATAATCCACTAATCTTACCCCTACTGGATATTTAAATGATAATTCATTAATTTGACAATAATCATAATTATATAACTTAACTTTTCTAAAATCACAAAAATATACCTACTAAAAACCTTAAGGGCTTAGTAGTGAGTTAGACTTAATTGAAATTTGACTAATGAGGTGTAGAAAAGAAAACACAATTAATTTTAAAACACATTTGAAACACTACAAGCCCATAAAAATTGGCTGAATTCTTTCATAAATCAAATTGCCCATAAGATCCCCACTTACATAATTCTGAAATTAAATATCAGGTGATATTTACCCGAACCTTTTGGGATAATTAAAACATTAGCTCATTTAGTATAAGGGTATGAAATAGATGAATCATTTAGTGAATATGATAAGTTCAGATGAACTCAAGAAAATTCAAAAGGGTTGTGAAATACCTAAGTATCATATGGACATTTTCACAAGTCTTCTGGACATCTTGTAGGTCAACTGAATCTATCATACCTATTAAAGGAAATCATCTCCCAAATAAAATAAATAGGACTCATCAAGTTGTGACATAGGATTTTGTAGGCCTTTTACGAGCCTATCTATATGTTTTTACTTTCCTGCAAATCATAAATGTTTATTACAAGATACTAAAGTTTCAAGTAGATGAACGAGAAAACTCGTCAGATACACTTTTATAAGTTTACAGCACCTTCTTTTATGTATTTCCTCTACTTTACTTTTCTTACTTACAAGCTCGCATGACTAAACAACAAATGTTACCCTGCATGAAAACCAAAACTTTTAGGGAAGTCACAAAACTGAAACCAAAATCAAGATTAAAACAGAACAAAAATCAAATTCACCGCCGCACAATAAAGACAACTCAAAATTTAATCACAAACAAAACAAAACTACAATTATAATTAAATTAAAACTTATCTATCGGATGATCGGGAATACATCGGAGGATACAACCTACGGCTGCAAACGAGATTTCTCACAGTCTAAATGAAAGTATAGAACTCATTAAGTTGAGTTTAGTAAATTTATCTGGACTAAATGAATCCGAAGAAAATAGTGATATCGGAATGAGAGAATCGTGAGATCCTAATCGGTATCGCCATAATCAACTTAAATATCTTCCACTAAGACATTAAGACACCTCAATTTAAACATTTCTAAAACATGACACTTCTCTTTTATCTTCATTTGACACTTCTTTAAACTAAACCTGCTACGACGATGAGCTTGTAGCATACAAAGTGAGCAGCACGGTCATCTTCAACAGCAAAACTCTTTAGAATTGAATAACAAGCCATAGGACTTCGAGTAGCTAGCCTGGTACAGCATAAACCTTCACCTTATCCCTTTAGACATTTGCACCTCGTGCGATATAAGCCCTAACTCAGCTTAGGTTCTGAGATTATCATCTGATATGACATAAATTCTCACATCTTTCAGGCTATTCACATGATCGGTATCAAGTAAATGTAAGCTCTAAATAACAAAATTGGCATGATGAAACATCAAATAATAACCTCAAATCAAAGTCAAACCATAGGATAACTAGGAAGACAATAATATTTCTCTTGGATCTATGTATTTTTCTTATTCTTCTTTTCCTTTGGACTCCTACAATAATTATTTCAAACTTGAGCCATTCACCTATCAGATTTCTCATTATCATATTTTCTTGAAGAACCCTACCTTTTGGAAGTCATGAATATAAATATTTCTTGGTCTTTATCAAAAATTTTCTAAGGTGACTTTGGTTATCTAAGATGTAATTAACTATAGGGGTTTGCCCTTATAGGAAACTTAAAAACCCCAGATTAATATAAACCTTATCTAGTTTCTTCATATTAGATAGGAGAAATTGTCGGAAAACATAAATGGTTCGCAAACCAAATGGATGTCATGAATTCTTTAGTTTGTTTGATCAAGTCTCACTATCAAGCAATGTTTCCATTCATCGGAATAGATACATGTATTGTGGTGAAGTGCCCGATTATTTAAACTTGATTATATGAGATCTGTTTGATTTCATATTTTAAAATTAAGAATGATATATTCTGAAATCTATATATATATATATATATATTAAATTAAATATATCTTTGAAATTTTAACGGCCGACAATTTTTCGGCGATTCCGCTGGGACTAGTTTATCTCTTCATTAAGATCAGGAAATGTTATATTCATAGATCAGTAATAAGTTCATGTCCCTCATAAACCAGATTATCATTCTTCCGTTGATATATTTTACCCATTTCTTTATTGGGAAAGTACGATCAACTTTCCTCGATTTCAGGACTGTCAGTTTAAGCCATCCTTAAACAGAGGGGTTCAGGAATCTTTAGGTTTCTTCTTGTTTTTTGTGGGGTCGGACCCCCAATAGGTGTGTTGGTCAATGAGATTCGCCAAAGCAATGTGCGTTGTGAAGGAGATCCTGGACGGGGTCCCACACTTCACTTTCCCTTTGTGCCTCCCGGGTTTGAGCTTGCTATCGGCAAATCAAACCAGTCCCTCTTAAATCTTAAACTCCTTTTAACAAATTAAAGAGAAGATAAAAATACTAAGTTGAAGTGAAATTGTGCCTAGTTCACAGAGCGACCTTTTTTCGTAATGTTTGCACTATGATTAAAGGGTTTAAGCCTTCGCTAACTTTCAGATTTCTTTTTCCTTCGACAGTCACGATGTCGACTCCTACACTTACTTTCTCCTGCAACTTGCCCACTTCCCTTGAGGTCTGTCTTGCCGCTCCAATGATCCACTTTGGGACCGGCTTCAGTGAGTTCAAAGTTGTACTTGGAAAAGCCCCGTTCGTTGTCGTGAAAGTTGCTACCAATGAAGTTTAAGAGTCGTCTGCCGAGTTCGACTTGAATCCCACCAAAATTTCCCTTCTGCTAAGAAGGTGAAGGTTTCTACTGCTCCCGTTAAGTCAGTTGTCTCCGTGCCTAGGAGAGTTGTCACCCCTACCGCTACCGGTTTTGTCGTCACCACACCTACTTTCTCGTCTGCCAAAGGGAAGGAAATTCTTCATGAAGAAGATTCTGATAATGTCTTTCTTGCTTCTTCGTCAGTCTTTGATATTGGTTCTAGTTCTAGAATTCCCTCGCCAATTAGATCTCAAAGGAGGAACCGCAATCGTAGGATTCTCAAAGCCACCATGGCACAAGCTGCAAGTCTGCCAGTGATTGATGAGATTCCTCAACAGGAGGAACTCGGTTTACTGAATACCTCTCCTCTCATTCAAGGGAGTAGGTTCCACCCATTGGTTGATACCACTGAAGATGAAAGGCTCCACAAGATTGCTGCTACGCTTCCATCACCACATGGTCATGATGAGGTGAGGGAGAGGCCCACACCCATCACCCGAGTTTATACTTTATCCAAAAATTGGCTGAAAAAGAAGGGTGTTCCGTTGTCAAACTCCTCAAGAAGATGAGATGTGCAATATCCCCCGAAATAAAGAGTGAAATTCTGAGATTAGAAAGACCCGTCCGAGTTTCTGTTAGACACCATTTGGGAAGACGAGTTGAGGTTGCCACCACTACTACAGATGCTACTGTCGTCGTTCCAACACCTGCAATACACAGATCGGTCAAGTCTCAGCTAGGTCTGAGACTACTGTCTACCGACGATTATAAGGAATCCCGGAAGAGGAAGGAAAAGAGAGGATTGTTTCCATCTGGACATGGTCTACACCCTAGGGAGAACACTTCCCCTCACCACTCCGATGTCCCCACCGAGACACCCCGTCTCAAGGCGACGACTTTCAGGAAGAAAGTGTGGTTACCAAAGGACGTTGTACCAGTACACTCTGAGAAGTCTGTGGATCACAAGATGGATCATGAGTCTGATGTTCCCGTTGTCACTAACTCTGTTGCTTCTGAGTCAGTTGCAGAATCGAGAAACAGTCGAGGGAGACCTACATATATGAAGGTAATTAGACAGAAAGCAGCCGATGATAAAGTTCGAAAGCTCCGAGCAGAAATTTTAGGACTAGCAAGAGAACGGGGACTAGATATTGAAAATGAAGATTACAACCTGTCGGATTACATAGAAGAAGTTTATGGAGATTAATATCGTCAAGACTAGGTGCACGACATCTGTGCGCGATGCTCCTAGTGAGGATAACGCCGTGGATGAGATTTAAAGGATCATATTGACAAGAGATGAACAGATTAGTCGTCTAGAGAAGAAGATGAAGGAGATGGCCGCCGCCATGGCCACACTACACGGACAGTCGCAGTCACAACCAGTAGCATTTCCGGAAGTTAACCAGCCAGAAATTATACACATCACAGATGAGAGGAGAAGTTACTTCAACTAACGAGGATGAACCTCCAAAGAAGGATTCAGTTCCGACTCCACTAGAAAAGGATATCAAGCAGATGATCGAACAACATGTTCGGGAGGCCTTGGCTCAATCTAAAGGCGAAGCATTAGTTTCAAGGGGTAGACCCTACATAGAGGAGTTCGATGTTGTGTCTTACCCTAAAGGCTTCGTGCCCTCGACTTTCAAGACGTTCCACGGGACAGAAAACCCTCGTCAGCACATAACACACTTCAGAGCCAGTTGTTGCAATACAGGAAGGAATGAGGCTCTTTTGTTCCGACAGTTCGTCAGCAGACTGTCAGGGATAGCATTTGATTGGTATGCCAAGCTTCCTAATGGATTAGTAAAGACCTTTGTGGAAATGGAGAACATGTTCGTGAAGAGATTCGCAGGTGCGCAGCACCATGTCACTATAGGAGATCTCGTAGTGGAACGACAGAAACCCGATGAGACTCTAGTCAACTACATTTTGAGATGGAGGAACCTTGGCATGAAATGTGAGCCTCAGGTACAGGAACAGCTAGTGATCGAGATACTATTCAAGAGTATCCACGGTCCAGTGGCTTTCAAGCTTAAAGGTCTAACTATTAAGTCCTTCGAGAAGCTACTCAGTAAGGCCAGCAGCTTAAACATATGGAACCTGCAGAGAAAGCAGAGAAAACGAGCAGTCACCGCAGCAGCACAGTTAGTCGTCTCAGAACAACCAGCCTCCACAGTACAGTCAGTCTCAGTAGTATGGTCAGCCTCGTTCACAGCAGAGAAATCAGTCTGGTCAGCAGCAGAGGTCATACAGGACAGACGGACGACAAGGTCCGACAATATCAGAACGGTTGAGCAGGAACTACTCCTTCAAAGACGAAGTTGTAGCGAAGATGTTCAAAAACTTGATGAAAAAACCTCAGTTCAGATTGCCCGAACCGAAGAAGCCGGAAGAGATGAACAAGAAGAATCAATCCAACTTTTGTCCCTACCACAGATTGCTTAGGCACACAATAGAAGGATGCTTCAGTATAAATGATAGGCTCGAGAGGAATTACAAGGAAGGAAATATAACGATACCGAAAAAATATTTGAAAGTACCTGAAAGAGGTTCAATAAATATGATTTCGGCCGAGCCAATCTCTCCGATTGACCCGTATGCCGGTAAGGGTGGATGAAGTATGATTTGGAACAAGCTCAAGTGAGTCCTGTATCAGATCCAATCCACTTCAAGGAGAACCGTTGCCCGGAAGCTGCCACTAGCCCAGCCTAAGATAAAAATTTCACCAAGGAGACAGTCACAGCGGGAAAGAAAGAAGGAGATCGTGAATGAAGTTAAGGACGATAGCGCGAATGATAGGATAAGGACTACCCCTGTTAGATTGGTTGTCTAAGATTCGAGGGTGAAACCCCTCGAACCCCTGACTTTGTATGATTATCTTTATGCCCCTCTAGGGTCTCATAATGATAATAAAAATAATTTTGGTTGCGTTCTTACTATCTCTAGTGATGACGTAACTAATCACAACCTATCTAACCCCGATTTTGATTCTCAAAATGATCCTCAAATCATACTAGTTCCCGATGAGAATGTTGACGAAAATGAGGAAGATATCGACGACATCGGTTACGATAGCGCGAGAAGTGAGGAACCAGTCATCGAGTGCAAAAGGAACTCCGCTTGCAATTAACTTGAAATTTTCAGATGCAGAAACAGTACCAGAAGAGCCGGCTACAACGATAGGAGAACTTCTGGGTCCAGAAGAGAAAGAAATAATAGAAGTACATTTAAGAAGTGGTAAGGCACTACCGCCAAGGACAGCTCCAGTAGATAAAGTAAAGCAGATAATTACTCAAGAAGAAGTGCCTCCAACAACAGAAGAAGTATATATTCGAAACGAGATGGAAAGTTCAAACAAAGTGGATTACAATGTACTAGCTCACCTCAAGAAGTTGTCAGCCAAACTAAGCATTTACGACGCTCTGAGCCTGTCAAAGGAGATGAGAGAAAATCTGATCAATACTCTACTTGATCCAGACATTTGCTTAGTGTAATTGGCCAGCAAATCCTCAGATGGAGTTTGTACTTTGAAGGAACATCATGGCGTAACTTTCACTAAAGAAGTTTCACTGAAGAAGTTTTACTACTCGGTACAGCCGATCATAACCGTCTGCTCTACATTTTTGTCATCATCGGCAGATTTGTATTTTCTAAAGTGTTAATAGATCCTGGAGCATCGCTCAACATAATGAGTCTACGGACGTTGGCCTACTTAGATATCGACGCACGAGAACTCTCCAAAAGAATTCAACCAGAAAGGAGAAAGAGACCTCGAATCTATAACACTGCAAGTGAAAGTTGGAAATTTAGTAACAATCGTAGAATTCCATGTCATCGATGCAGATACTTCGTTCAACACCCTGCTTGGTCAACTGTGGCTTCACGAGTACAATATGGTCCCGCGTCGCTTCACCAATGATCAAATACTACAAAGATGGACAAGAACATTGCATTAAGGGAGACTTACAACCGTTTTGAATACATAAAGTGGGTATTCACGAAGATGCCGCCTACTACGCTCCCCCGAAGAAAAGTCTTTTCAAGAGAAGTTGTGACAAGCAAAGTTGAAGTTCCAGAAGAACCACAGGAACAGGACCGTTCACCTCCGCTTCAACAGTCTCGCACCACTCCTTCGCAACGAGTTGGTGGAGGTTCTTTTAACCTACACATCCGAGGTCGAGGCCGGGGATGTAGGCGAGGAAGAACTCACCAGATTGTTGAACGAACGGAGCCGATGATCAGCTTCAACGTAGAAGAAAGCTCCGAAGAAGATGAATTCTATTAAGAAACGATGATGATAAATCAGAAGAAGTCTCAGTTCGAGATCTCTCTGGATGACACAGAAAAGAATGAATATGAATCGATGTACGATCGGATTAACCACTATGTTCAAGTCATGACCCTAACTCCGATCCATCCTCAAAAGATCGATAGTATGAAGGTCAATAAAGTTTATAATGATGGTTTTAAGCCGATCAAGTTTTATCGCGCTTCCCCTTCTACTTTTGAACCTTGTGTAATTCTCGAAGAAAATGATTCTAATGAACTAATAGAATTATCTTTTGGTTACTTTTCGTCGTGTGTACAAAAATTAATTCATCAATGATATGTACCGAAGCAAATGTTAAAAGATAAGTTACAATCATTTGAAAAAATTATGAAATACAAAAAGAAAGAAACTCAATTCAAAACAAGGTCTTAGGTTTGAAACGATTAGACCCGTCGATGGCTCAGAATTTTGCATGATTGTTACTAATCAGTCAGAATAATATTGCCTTGACATTCAAAATGAGTTCGTAGATCAACCAATAGATGATGTTCTGTCAGAGTTTGAAGAAGATATTAAATCGACAGTAGACGAGTTAAAGGAAATCAACTTCGGGACTGAGGAGCAGCCCACGACCAACTTTCATAAGTTCGTTACTCAGTGAAGAAGAGTCTACGAATTTGATCAAGTTATTGTCAGAATTCAAGGATTGCTTCGCTTGGAGTTACAACGAAATGTCAGGATTATCTCCGGAGGTCGCAATTCACCAACTTGGAGTGGATCAAAATACAACACCAGTAAAGCAAACCCCAGAAGAATGCGCCTCGAAATAGAACAGCAAGTCACAGCTGAGATAAAGAAATTAATAAACACTAACTTTGTCTGAAAAGAACAGTATCCGACATGGTTAGCCAACGTTGTGCCAATTAAGAAGAAAAATAAACAAATTCGAGTGTGTGTCAACTTCGGAGACTTAAACAAAGCATGTCCAAAAGACGAATTCCTGTTACCAATACCGAAACCGATGGTGGACATTGCATCGGCACACAAGATCTTCGCATTCATGGATGGATCGTCAGGTTAAAATCAAATTAAGCTGGCTCTAGAAGATGCAACACTCACAGCATTCAAAACTTCGATCGGAATTTACTGCTACACCGTGATGCCGTTTGGATTGAAGAATCTCGGAGCTACATATCAAAAAGCAATGACGAAGATCTTCGATGACCTTATTCACAATCAAGTGGAATGCTACGTGAACGACTTGGTTATCAAGAGCAAAGTAAAGGAGAACCACCTATATGATTTGAGGATCGTATTTGAACAATCACGACAATACAATCTCAAGATGAATCCCTTAAAGTGCATTTTTGTCGTTAACTCTGCGAAAATTTCTGGGATTCGTTGTCTGTCATCAGGGAATCAAAATCGACCCAGAGAAGATTAAGGCTATCTTAAAAATGCCTCCTCCCAAAGCCTTAAAACAATTACGTTCTTTTCAAGGTAAATTGACATATCTAAGACGCTTTATATCCAATATGTTAGGATGGTGTCTACCCTTTTCAAACTTATAAAATTTATGACTTTATTAATTTATATATGCTTTAAAATTTAGCTTTTATTTTGAATTATAAGAATATTTTTGTAATTTTTAATTTTTTCATTACAGCACAAACTGTTACAAATTGTTCATAATTTTAATTTGAAGGTTCACCTCAATATCTTCCAAAGTTAGGTATATGTACCACATTTTTTTCTATTTTATATTAACTTTTAAGTTATATAATAATACTCAATATTTTATAATTGTTCATGAATGGACTAATAAATTAATAGTTTTACATAACATATTAGCATTTTAGTTAATAAAAGTGTCACTTCGCTCTGCGCTTTACATTGTGAAGAAATAAAATTAAATTTTGTGCATCGCATTATGCTTTAATAATACTATCATAATTATTGCCATCAGTGAAGATGTTTTATTTCTAACTTCAAACCCAATGCAGGTTTTTCAATGGAAAAAAGAAAACAACTTCAACTTATAATGAATGTTAAAACCTCTGTTGTTGAAGTTGGCCAAACGCTTATTGAGGCACTCAATGAGTTGACATGACACTATTACTAAGACTGCCTAGGCAGGCGCATTGTCTTGAGATGATAGGCATGAAGCAAGTTTTTTACTTTAATTGGAGAGAAAGGAGCTAAAATTTTTCGCACTTAAGAAGTGTCTATTATGAAAACAAATCGAAATCAGATACAATGAGAAGAGAAAAATGAATTGCAGAAATAAGAATACACATTAGGAAACCAGTGAGATAACAAGTTCAAGAATTATAAATTTAGGAGAGGATGAATTTGAGAAAACGGGAAAAGATGGAGGACTACAAATTCATCGATGTGGAAATAAAGATGGAACGGGCAATAAAAAAGATTAGACTATCTTTAGGTTATATAAGTTACAGATTATAAGCTATTAGATTGTTGAAGTTATTTAATTTGTTTTTTATTGTATGAGCCTTTTTTAAACTAGTATACCTAGAACTCCATGAAACTCTTTATTTTTCTAGCATAGTTTAATGGAATGGTTATAAACTCATACTCTTCCTATATATTTAGCATTTGAAATAAATTTATTAATAATATAACTATATTTTATCAAATCCTTGCTTAGCTTGGGTAAGCACCTAGAGCAATTCCTAGTGCCTTAGTTCCTTTGAAAGTGTAAGTACTATTGATCTTTTTAAACAATGAGACCATAATGTAAGTCTAGAGATGCACAAATATTCAATCATATAACCTTTTATGAAAAGATTAGCAAAAATAATATGACGTAAATGCATTTTGAAGTTCATCTTCCAAAGAAAGTAATTTGAAGGAGAAAGAAACTTTATGGCCTAGTAGCAATATTAATGGAAAAAAGGGTATACCCCGTGCAAGAACTTCCCACCAACATTGGACGGTAGGGAGATGTTAACTGTAACTTTGCCCTTACATAACAGCAAAGATTATTTGTGATTCAAACCAATGAACTCTTAATAATTTTTCTTAAAAAAAAAAAGAATGAAAAAAAGAAACTCATGAACTCCTTCACGTCACAAGGGATAAAAGAATAAAACATTGTCCTAGTCCAATACACAAAATATCAGGACTATTATATTATTTTAAAGCAGCTATACTCAAATAACTACAGTCCGACCGTTTTCCATAGACATTTACCCGCACAAATAGACCAGATTCTACACTTAGGAGCTCAATAAATTACAAAAGAGCTGTTAGTCTTGAAGCAGGACAAGTCCGAATAGAAGTTACTTGTCATGATAATTGAGACAAATTCTCTGTGCATTCTGTGAAGCATATTGTTGACCTCATTTTAGTGAGGTCTTAGCTTTCTTCCTCTTAGGCCCTAGGATCTAGCTTTAGGAGTTCCTTATTGACCATCCTAGCGGACTGAGCATGCGAACTCCACCTCACATAGAGCTCAAACCACTTGAGACCCATTTCTGTGAGACCTCGCATGAGTAGTCCCAAGCAGCTCGACTCCCAGTTCTTAGGTGCTAAGGACTGCACATGTAGAGGGCCGAAAATGAGTTCCCATGGATCGACGACGCCAGATGAACCCTTAATGCTTCGAGCACTCGACACACCACGATTCGACACGCTTTTCGGCCGGACCGTCGGCGAACTTGTCCGGACAACCTCGGATGACGAAACGGATCACACGGATGCGTCCGGACGTCGAATTTGAGCCTGGAAGCGTACCCATATTCGTTGTGGTTTCGCACGCGCGCAATCGGCACGAAAATCGATGCACATTTTTTTTTAATTTGCGGGAGGCGGGTCCAAGCTCGACTCGGGTTCGACTCGGGTTTGAGCGAGGGTTGAATTCGGCTAATCACCTCAGCTCTTCTAATTTTGAATTTCAAATTCAAAATTCAAATAAGTCATTTAATCACACATTAATTAAATATAATTAAGTGTTAATATTTTCTAATTGAGGCTCCTCTGCACATGGTAATAATTTAATAGCCCGCCTAATGTCCTGTAACGGACAATTTCGAAGCGCGGCTATAGAATTAGGCGGGGTGGCTTCTCCCTGGATTCGACATTAGCCTGCTCTTCCTCCCCCCGCTCGGCCTCACGCCGCTCGCCGCTCCCCGCGTCCAGAACACGAGCCCCGCTCGACCTCCCCGCGACCTAGCTCCTGCTCGTCTCCTCTCTCCCGCTCCTCTCTCGCAAACCGAAGCCCGTCCGCTCCCTACGCTCGACGTTCGCTTCCCGCCGCCGCTCGACTCCGCCTCCTTTCTCCTCGCTCGACCAGAACGGACATTCGACTCGCCTCGCCTCCCGCTCCCGTTCGCCACCCTCGCTCGTCTCTCCCTCGCGCGCGAAACCCTCACTCGGCTCCTCTGAATCCCGCTCGTCATCTCCCGCGCACGCCTCCTTCCTCGCCGAATCTCCACTCGATCCCGCTCCTCCCTCACGATTCGCTCGACGCTCCCGCTCGACCACGCGCAGAACCGCCGCTCGCCACCTTCCTCTTCCTCGCTCGCCCAGAAAAGCTTCCCTGCTTCATCTGCTTGCTCGCCTGCTCTCCTCTCAGAGAACCAAAAGCACTCGACACCTGCTCCTGCTGCGATTTCTCCTCTCTGCGAACCGAGACCCCTCTCGATCCCGCCTCCGTGCCAAAACCCCGCTCACGCACACGCCCCTCCGCGCCTCACGGAAGCCACCCGCCTGATTCCCTCTCGCGCACGACAAAACACCCGCTCGACTGAAGACTCTTCGATCCCGCCTCCTGCCTTCTCCGCGTCCAAGTCCTTCCTAGCCTGCTTCGCCGCTTTCCCTCGGCTGAACGAACTCCCTCGATTCTCACCGTCACTGTCGACAAAATCTTGAAGCCGAGGACTTTGGGGAAGGTGTTCTTGTGGTTCTTCGTTTTGCTCGCCCGACTCTTCCCGCTCCGGAACCCTCGACTCGCTTCCTAGTGCCCGTGCTCGTAGGTAAGGTTTTGAGGTATTGATCTCAATCCCCTGCTTGTTTTAATATTTGGTATAAATATTATATAACGTCGCATATTAGCATGATCTGAAATCCCTTTTAGAAGAAAGCACGACAAAAATTTGAAAGTGGCCACATATCGATGCAGTCATGGGTAACATTTTCTTTCATCTTTTTTTTATATTCTGTGCTATTAATCGCATGCATAGGAAATAAACTCGCTTGGATATATTGCTTGAAGAATGTTTAATCCCTTCTAATTGTTAATGGTTCACTTGAGTATTTTCAAAGCTTCTCTAAACGTTTCAAGCAATGCATTATAGTGGATAGTATCGATCATTGGTTCGCCTTTTGTGGTCTTGGGATCCAAATATTGTCTTGACTTTACATGTATTTATTGTCTTGAAAGGATTTATGGGAGACAAAGAGACTCGATACTTACTCATTTTTGTTTGAGAAAATTTGAATTTCACGTCTTTGGGTTTGTAAAAATTTGAATATTTTGGTGCCTTTCTTTTGAAGAAAACCTACGAGCTTTTCATTTTTTTTTACAAGTGTCAGTGCTTTGCTTTTGAAAATTCAAGAATACAGATTCTCTAATTCATAAATATTAGCACACTTGATGCTTGAGCCTCAATTGCACGTGTACATGTTGCTTTATCCTCATGTGTTCACATGCACCATCCTTAATTCCTAATCGTATAAGTACAATTTTTCTTAATCGTGGTACATTCACATGTTTCATAACTCACATTAAAGCTCTAAATGAGCGTACACTTCAAGATAAATGTCTCTTTGCTGGTTTTGTACTTTGAACATCCAAATGCAATCACTACGATGCTCCAAATAGTCGTTTGCTACAGGAGTTAAATGGCTCTTTGATGTTTTTTTTCTTGTTTGCAAATTGGAAAAGCTATTTTTCTACTCTATGTACTTGTTGTTTGAAACATTGGTGCTGTAGGGAAGCTGGAAAGCAGCTGCTTGCTGTGAGAAGCTGAAAGTGCTGTTTGGAGTGCTGTGAGGGGCTTTAAAGTGCTGTCCAAGCATTGAAAAGCTGTTGTTCGATGTTTAGGTTGCCGTTAGGGCTGTTGTTTGTGTTTGGAGATACTGTTTTGGGCTTAATAGTTGCGGAAAGCTGCTGGGAAAGCTATAAAATCTGCTGTGAGCCAGTAAGTGCTGTGAGAGGCTTAGAAAGTGCTGTAGGGGTGCTTGGGTGAGCTGTTAGCTGCTGTGAGAGGTTTATAATTTGCTGTTAAGTGCTGTTTGGAGGAGTAAAAGTGATGTTTGGAAGAATATAACTGTTGTTTGAACCTTATAATTGCTGCTTGGAGATGGGGAAACTTCATAATTGTTGTTTGGATCCTCATAATCACTGTTTGGAGTCATATAATTGCTGTTTGAATTTTATAATTGCTGTTTGGAGCTACAAATCTCCGTAAAAGTGTTATTTGAGGTTCAGAATTGTTGTGAGAGTTGTTTGGAAGCTAGTCTTCGCTGTAGGTGGTTGTTTGGAAGCTATTAATCGCTTTAGAGGTGTTGTCCAATTACGTATGAGCGCTCTTTGATGCTAGAATTGTTGTTTGAAGTATTTAAAGGCCATAAAAGTGTTGTGGGATGCTTATTGTTGCTCGTCCGGAGCCGTAGGAGCTTGTAGGGTCATCGCGTAGGCTTGCTAGCTCGTTGCCTGCAATACTTCGACGCACCATTTGAACATTTATTTTTTCAGCCCGACTCACTTGCTTTTTCTTCCCTTTTTGGCTTTACTAGTTTTTTTGAAGCGAGTCGGCCTCTTTTGTTCTCTTGACTTATTTTTGTTCTTTTAAAACGGTGAAGTCACAAAAAGGGGAATTTCTGATTTAACTTGAGGAAGAATAAGTCACTCTTAGCCACGTCAAGCACAAGTTAGAGTGTATGATTCCTAGACCTTAGGTGCACACCCTAAGCGAGAATTCGATCACCTAATCCTACATGTAGGCTCCTGCAGCCTTAAATGCACACGCTTAGGTGAAGCTCTTCTAAGACACACCCTGTGTGAAACCTTCTTTACCTAACCCACAACATAAACTTCCTAAACCTTAGTGCACACCTTAGGTGAAACCTCCTTTACCTAACCCACAAGCATAAACTTCATAAACCTAGGTAGCACGCCTTGGTGTGAGTCACCCACCTAACCTTAACTGCATGACTTCCTAAACCTTAAAGAAGCACACCCTTGAGTGAGTCACCCACTCTAACCTTAATCTGCAGTACTCCTAACACCAGGAACACACCTGCTAGCGAGAGCCCATCTACCTAACCTTCAAATGCACGATGAACTAGAGCATCGACCCTAATTCACGAGATGATCAAGACACTGCACTGCAGAACGCACTGAGGCTCGATTCACCCTTCCTTAATTAAATCAATCAGTGAATTCACTAAAATGACTTAACCAATATCAAACCCAACGTCTCCGAGATTCGAGATCGAGCATTACACTCGAATCCTCCCCGCAATGCGGACATTTGTTTTGCACATATGGATCATCTGACTGGTGTGAGTCCGAGGTCCGAGTGGCGAGAGGCGATGATGATAATGCTTATATGCTGTATACGAGGGATTCGAGGGATAATTAGAATAAGTATCTCTTACCTCAAGGACCTTCGATAAGGAGAGGAAAGGACCAGTGATACTATGTCGCCGACTCTCGGTGAGATCGTTTCCCGACGATCTTAGGTCGTTAGATAATCTCAAGACGATTAGTAGCGTAACACATGCGACTCTATTATTTTACAAAAAAAAAAATAAATAAATCTCTTTGCGTGTTAAAAGAATCACGTATAAACTTAAACAACAACTTTTGCATGAAAATTAAAGAATTCTTCTTATAAAATATATAAAGGTCACTAGTTAATCACTTGGACTGGGTTAAGATTACCTCCTTAGATCGTCTGAATTCGGTAATTCTTATCCAAGGTCGGATAACGACATGAGCCCAACTTTGAGCCCACGCCTCTATCGACGTCTCACACCTAGTCTGGCTTTCCATACGTGATTATAAGTTTCGTTTATGATTCTACGAGTCGTTTCTTTCTCTTTGTCTTGGGTTTTCTCTTTTACTTAATTTGTCTGTAAGATCATTTAGATTTCCTGTAAATGATACCACGCTTACAATACAAATCATACAACTGGTAGTAGATGCCTGAGTACGTTTATGTTTATTTCTGTAAATTACTTTATCAGCAATCTACTTTATCGCACTCCACTTTATCGCACTTTACTTTCCAACACTTTTATTCGCAAAGAATTTACTTTTACTCGTACGCAAAATCGAAAAACAACAAAACCTGAAACATTGGAACACATTTGCAAAACCGTTTGAACCTTAGACATTAGGATTCACTTCTGTGAAGAGCTTCGGATTCGACTCCGCGGCAGACATGTCGAGGAGCTTGGATCGAGAAGCAAGAGAATCTTCAGCAAATAAGCCGCTTCATAGTTTAAATAACAACATATAGGACTTGAGGTAGCTCGCTCAAAGATAAAGATAAAACCTCACTCTCCTTCTTTAAGCTTCGTACAGCCGTGTTGCACGGCAGTAAGTCCTAACTCGCTTTAGGTTCGAGGTTGTCGTACGGTACGACGTAAACCCTCTTATCTCTGCAGGCTATTTGCATAATTGGGTATTATGTAAGTGTAAGTCCCAAATAATAAAATTGACAGGATTAAACACTAAATGACATCCTCTCCAAAATGCAGCCACACCATAGGATAGTTGGGAAGTCACTGGGGCTCGCCTCAGATCTGTGACATCCCCTACATTTTCTTTCCTTCGACTCACGAAATAATCTGTTCCCATTCGAGCCACTCCCACTTGCTTTCCACGTCCTACCGCGAAAACCTAAACACTCAATTCTCAAGGCGTAACCACCGATCATTATCGAGAGTTTTCTCAAATGACACCAGTCATTTGAGATGTAATTAACTATGAGGCCACTTATAGTGAATCCTGAACCTGGTAAAATAAACCCTATCTACTGCTTCTATTAGGTAGAGGAAGCTTGTCGGTCGCACATAAAGGTTCGCGGATCAAACGGATGTCACTAATCGCTTTAGTTCGTATGATTAGGTCTATCAGTCACAAGATACATTACTCTTTCGAGAAAAGTGTATCATTTGTGACATCAGACACGATTATGCAAATTATTGGACAAATGAGATCCAGGCGGTCTCATTTTTTTTTAAAAATTAAAACACACTACTTTCAAAACTACTTTCCAAAATTATATATCTTTTATATTAAACTAAATCACAAAATTTTAAATCTTTCAAAGAAAAGCAGAAAAAATGTTGGCCGACACATGTGTATAGCAAACTAACCGAAATAAAGAGATAAGCTCTGTAAATTTTGCAAGGTGATAAGGTCAATAAATCAAGTTGATAAATGTGCACACTTTCCTATTTTACTATGCCAAAGATGCAAAGAACATCAGTTGTGTTTAATAAACATGCCTGATTGGAGATCCAGGAACATAAAGCGGATTTTTGACAACGTACTCCACGTATAAGTTGTACATATACCTCAATGCATCACGAAGATCCCCAGTTTTTGGATGTGTAACAAGGATCAGCTGCATAAAGTAAAGGCAATTGAAGGATCATGCAACTAAAAGCAAAAAAAAAATGCAATTAAATATAAGAAAACAAAGTGGCACTCTCATATTCGGAAAGAAAATAAAATGCTATAATTAAGCCCTTAAAAGTGAAAAAAAGACCAAATTGCATCAATGCAAAAGTAATTTAAGGATCATACAATTAAAAGTAAAAAATTCAATCAAATTCAAAAAAAACAAGTTTGTATAATCATATTTTAGAAAAAAACGTTATAATTAAGTCTATAAGAAAGAAGTCAAAGAAAGCATTTGAAGCTTTCAGCCATGTTTGCTAATTGCTCAGATAAGATCACAGGCAAGGGGAAAAAAAATTTAATAGTTAACGGTCATTCTTCTCCTTTTAAAAATAAAAACACATGCATGTTTCTCTCCAATAAAGTTTTAATCTCCCTCTAGCCATTAAAAACGTAGAGTAGATAGGGCTTCCTGAGATTCTGCAACCAGCGAATCCTTTTGAAAAAATCCAGTCTAACTGAAAAAAAAAAAAAAGAAAAGAAAAGTGAGAGTGACCCGTGTTTTATTGATAAATGGTAAGTTTCAGTTCATCCAACCTTCCTATCAAAAACGTGCAAGCCCATTTGGCAAAGTTTTGAGATTTTTTTTTTTTCCAATCATAAGGCCTTGAGACTTTAAATAGAAAAAACTTCCTATCAAAGAACGCAAGCAAGCATTTATCATCAGTTGTCCGGAACCTGTTCCATGCATACAGGAATGTACTGTAATTTGCTTGGCATTGATCAAAACTAAACTTACAGAAACATCTATGTTTTTCTCAATACTCACGGAGTAGCAGCAAAACGCTGTGAGGAGTTAACAAAAAAATGTAAGCTCGGAAAGTTCTTTTGATTGCGACACTAGTCTTTGAAACTAAACGCTTTTTTTTTTTTTTTTTTATGCTGCAAGTATCCATTTCTGGTTGTTGGCTTCAAAAAGGTAGTTTGATGAGTGCCTTAATAACAATACAGATGGAGATCCACTAAATGGCACTTGCCCGTGTAGATTGTTTCCCTCCAAGACGTTGATGAGTACCTTAACAGTGTTTCCAATCAAGCGACAAAGTAATATTTGTACTTGTTGGTGGTTTGTACTTGTTGGTGGCTTCGACATATAAGTTTCTTCCATGATGAATTTTTATGTGTCACGACAACTGAGCAATAGAGTAGCATGTTCCCTTGTCATATGCAGATAAGCTGAGGGGTTTCGCCCACCACACCACACATACACATAAGGTTGTTTTAGTATAAAAAAAATACTACTTCAATATAACAAAAAAATACACATTCAATAGAACATTCATTGAAGGGGCATCCTTTCACACAGAATCTTTCATAAATTATTGGTGAAATAATAAGCATAGTTGCTTACTAACTCCTTATAAATGTTCACAAAGTGCGTGCATGCTCCTTATATTCCTAGAAAAGCAACAAAGAAAAAAAATTACGCTGATTTTTTATGACAGAACCATGAAAGGTTAGATTTTATCCAATTAAGTGTAAACAAACTAGATGGTTTCATAAGTTAAAAGCCACGTAATTAGTAAATGATTAATACCATAACAGATTCCTTAGTTTTCTAACAAATAAAATTTAGTAATAGCTCCAATAAACACTTGACCGAGTAAAATGTTATTGAGACAATCATATGACAAAAGGATTATCAGATGGAGCAAAAATAAATTCAATTAAATTAAAATTCAAATTGCCAGTAAATGGTATATTACTTGACTTAGGCTCTTTCTGGCTCACTTATTTTAATATTGTCATTTTTCTATTTTCTCCCATCATGTAGAAACATGAACTACTACATAACCTAAAACCACATCTTCATAAAATCATAAGGAACATGAACATGCAAATTAATTGATTTCTAAGAAGTAATTGTCATATAAATCAAGATTTTTCAAAAAAAAAAAAAAAGTAAAAAGTGATCCAAAGAAATTTAAATAGTGTGTGTGCAGTCGGCAGAAGGGTCGGTTCAATTAAAAAAATTATTTAAAAAGTCTTTTATGTCTTTTTCCTTTGGAGAGAGAGTTTAGTAATTAGCTGGCCTGGGAATTAATAGGTGTTTGCCCGTAAATACTATCTTGTTAGGTTAGAAAGGGAAGTTTTTGGTGAGTTTATTTTCAGGATTATCCTGGGAGAGTTAGGAAGGTTTTCCTATTTTAGGACCTGTGAAGTGGAGAGATAAATTATACTGGTTCTAAGACTTTGCCAAGTTTCGTTTGCCGAGATTTTTACCTCTTTCCCATTGAAGCCAAGCCCAATCCAGACAGCCACGTTCCGGGAACAGCTTCCATTTCGTGTTTGCCTGCCAGTTGCTCCCTTCTTCTCAATTTTAAAATTATCACAGCAAGAGGCAGCGCAATTATGAGATTCCATGAATTTTGGCATGATCCAAATCAATGAGATCATGAAAAGATCTTGAGAAACTCTAGTTGGCATCATCAAGAACATCTCATCAGATTTCCTGTTTTATACTTGTAACTTTCTCCATCAACCAAACTTCTTTTGGTCAAAGCATTGCCTTCTTTTCTTTTTGTTTTCTGCAGAAAAAGGATGTAATCCCAGGCCTTTTTTCAGCAAGGATTAAGAGGAAAGGGCGGCATCCACTCCTTGAAACAAGAAACATGTTTCAAATCAGGTCCTCTAGTCTTTAATTGTTTATCCATTTGATACCAAATCACAATAGAAAACGAAAATATTATTGCTGAAATTAAAATTGATTACAAAGAAAACTCTTCAAAGACAGGAATAATGACAAAAAATATAAAAAGACACCCTACGGCAATGACGAAGAAGTGAACCCAGACTGGACAGCAAGCGGGGATGGCCGACCGGGAGCTTGCAGCTGCAGGTGGGGCTGATATGGGGAGGCGGCAGCAGCTGTTGGAAAGGTTGGGAGGGGCTTTGCATCATTTTGGAAGAGCTGGAGAAAGGGACAGAAGGTTGGGGGAAGGCTTGGAAGGGTTTGCGTCAAGATCTGGACGGCTGGGGAAGAGGAGGGGATACAGGAGAGGGGTTTGACGGCAGGGAGGAAGGGGAAGCAAATAACCTGGATGGAAGAGGAAAGTGGGGCTGTGTCTAGGAAGAAGGGATTTATGGGAAAATAACCAGGCTGCAGTAGGATGCTGGGAACAGAGACGATCGGGGAAATCCTGCAGCTGGGAGAGAATTGCTGGGATGGCAATAGGCAAACGAAGAATCTAGGTAGGTAATCACCATCTCAGGAGAGGGATCCAGCCGGAGCGCCACCCTTTCCGTCGGATACAGCCCTTGAAGGGAACACAGGATGTCGGGCAGCTGTCCAAGCAGAATTCTTAAGGGGCAGTCTGGCAAAATATGTCATCTAATTTATTAGGATTTAGTTAATCCCGTAAATCTGGATTTACTAAACCCTGAATGGCTTAAATCCGAAAAACCGTTTGGTAACAAATTTACTAAATCCTGTAAATCTAACATTATTGTTTGGCAAGTAAATAGAACAAACCAATTAGCTCTACATCCAAATCCCGTAAATCCTGTAAATCTACCGATTCGTGGGATATAATAAATATGGGATTTATGCCAAAATTCGTGAAATCCGGATTTATCAAATCCTTGGCTTTATTTTATCCAAAATGACCATCTGGCAAGACCAGGTTAAATCCTGCTCTAAATCAGTTGCCAAACAGCCCCAAAATCTGAAACAAAAACTGAAACCCTAAGGCACAGAGCACCTATAAATAATAGTAGATATGTGGAGGGAGTGGGACCCTCCTACTAGTGGGCGGCAGGCTCAAATGCCTCAAAAGCCTCTCCACTGAAATAATTCAGGTTTAGGAGGCCAGTTCAGCCCACTAGGACCCTTGTGTAACCATTTAAGAAAGCCATAGTTGGAACAGTTTCTACCGTTTTGTATCCTGTTCACTGCAGTTTGTTGGAATATGTTCCCATGAGCCAAGTAAGACGATTCAGCTGATTCTGAAAGTACGGTTAATGCATGGAAATTAGTCCAAGCTGATCTCTTCCTGCAACTTGGTTCTACGGGTGAGAAAAAGGTTCTGAATCTAATTGGATTTATAGAGACTTGGAGTGCTGGTCAAATTGTTATCACGAAAAAGTTGTGTTCTGCTCTTAATATTTTTCTCTGGGTTGGGTGTTATAGATGCCCTCTTAAGTCATTAAATAGAAGTATTCTCATGACTGTGAAACAGTGTTCCAGTCAATATAATGTTTTGCTTTACAGGCCGTGTCATATATAGAACTTTATGGCATTTGTAGAACTTATTTGAAACTTCACAAACCCTAAATCCACCAGGCAGGTACTATACCCAAATATATTTTCTTATTTTTATGCAGGTCACATTTTAAGTTAGTTTTTGGTGATCTACTATTCTACTCACCTGATGGTGAACAAATGCCATACCTTGATCAACTTTTTTAAGCTACGAATTAAATGGTTACAGACATAAACTCCCAGCTTCTCAAGTAAAAATCACCATGAATATCAGTATAATCATGGAAAAACAGAGTCTTGAAATTGCACATATTAATCCATGAATTCGGTAAAAATTGACCTAACTGTCAAACAATACAGATGAATTGCCCACTGAACCCTTGATTCAGACGAGACCCAAAAAAAATGGAGAAGGCATGCGTTCAGCTTTCTCAAAAGAGTTGGATGTGGCAACTTAATAGAATATTAAGGAATGCTTATTCGAGATAATGCAACTCATTTTGATCCAAGTACCAAACTACTTAGATGGAAAAAGTATAGGTTTATTCCTGTATAAGTGTAATTGCCTCCATGGGTTAATACAGAGTCAACGGTGAGCCTATTTGACCAACATTACGGTCAATTGGCCTTTCAAAGGCTGTGAGGCCCGCTTTCCTTAATAAAGGCCTAGCCCACTCGTTTGGCTCATCAAACAGGCTCACTATGATCATTTTTGCGAAGGTGACCTTTCTGCCCAATTCTTTTCACCCACAATGCCAAGTGCCAAATGTCATGCCCTTAGGAGGGAAGTTGACTTCCCATTGAGTTCGCCAAACTAATATCCCTCAAGATCAATAAACCATCGAAGTGAAAATCAT
Source organism: Papilionanthe hookeriana x Papilionanthe teres (assembly GCA_022702705.1). NCBI lineage: Eukaryota > Viridiplantae > Streptophyta > Magnoliopsida > Asparagales > Orchidaceae > Papilionanthe > Papilionanthe hookeriana x Papilionanthe teres. The sequence continues at coordinate 69,491,358 of CM040427.1, read as the reverse complement.
CATTAAAAGGCTGACACAAGCTCCCGTCCATTTATAAGTGATCTGAAATTCGTGTTGTCATCCCTCCTTGCCATATCAAGAGCAGATCTCCTACTATACAAGGGTAGTTTAGTATCTTTCATGTCTTTTCTGTCACCTTACAAGAGTGGAGAGGGGGACCATCTGGAGTCATATAAATAGAGACTCCTTCCCACCTTCAAGGGGCATCAGATCACTGGCTGATGATCTCTTTCATCCTCTCCTCCGACCTCTGACAGAGACGAAGAGTTCAAGCTAGGGATACACATCCATTTTCCTTCTTTGGCATCATTTTTATATAGGCCTCTCCTAGGTTGTATGAGCCCACAAATGATACGGGACTCTTTGTCCTAGAAAGATTCAATATCATGAAAGGTGAGGTGAGCGTGAAGTTCATACCCAAACCTAGTTAGGAGATCTGGAGCACGGAGATTGAAGAAGAACGATGGTTTGCACCAAAGAATTTGTGATGCAACAGATCAATGAACTTAAAGAGCATATGATGACAGTAATAAAAGAAATAATATAAGAAACCTCCATGACTCACTCCAATACTTGTGCCATAACACACACGGGCTCATCAGAATCAGTGGTCTATAGACGACGACCACTGAGGACAAGGCAAAGAAGAGCTCTATCTTTGAGGCTGGAAGAAGATGAAGAAAATGATGAGCTATATTCCCAGAAGAAGAATCTCCTAAATAAGAAGAGGTGGTAGAAGAGAGGAGACGATATAGGAGGAAGCAAAAACTGTTGGAGAATAATTTTTCAAGGGTGATTGCAGAAAATGAAGCACCGAAAAGTCAAAAATTCCATCTTTGGAGTCCTACAAAGAAAGAATTGATCCATCCGATCATATAGTTTCATTCGAGTCAGTTGTATGCCTCCTACATATAAATGATGCCTTGAAGTACCATATTCTTTATGAATTTGAAGAAATTAACCCTAGGTTGGTTTAACAACTTGCCTGCAAAAATTATCATTTCTTTTGGGAAGTTCAAGCGGATGCTCGTAGCCCAGTTTGTTAGTCCCTAGAAGCCACATCAGAATTCAATCGCTTCTAACGATCCGATAAGAGCCTTCGGAAAGCCTCAAAAGTTTCATTGCCAAATTTAAGCGAAAGATGCTCGATGTTAGAGATTTAGAGCCTATTCTAACCAATGTAGCACTAGCTCAAGGCCTACGTAAGAGATCGATTCACCTGAAAAGATTCCAAAAACTTCCCTGGAAAGAGAGTTCACTAACCGAAACAAAAAATTTCTTGATCGAAGATTGATCGAGAAAAGACCATAAAGAAGATCGGAGCCCCCCAACGAAATAGAAGAAACGCTACTGAGAGTATATATGACTATCTTCAAAAATGAATTACCAATGCAAGCAAAAAGTCATATGTGTGACCTAAATGAATATTTTGTTAACCATAGAGATCACAGGCATGGCACGGAGGATTATCGTCAATCCAAAATCTCATTGAATAGCTGATCTGAACAAGAAATTAGAAGGATTACTCAAAGACAAGGCAAGAAACCTACTGAAGATGCACCCGACGAGAGTAGTACACATCACTGACGTAGTACCGGCTACTTTGGGATAGACAGACCTGAAGCTTCACAGCAATCCAGCCTGAAGCAATTGAAGACCGGAGAAGTCAGCTCGACTGAACTTGCAAAATCAATTGTTCCGATCTATCCACCAATTATCTTCACAGATGTTGATCCACTCATCGGTGGAAACCCCTTCAAAAGAGTCATTATGATCATCGTGCTAATCACAAACTATCAATTGGAAACATCTCGATAAGCACTGACGGTTTTGTGAATATCTTGTTCAAAAGGGTTTTCGATAAAATAATGTGGCCGATGTTAGGCTTACACTAACTTTCCCAGTATGGATTTTATGAACAAATAAAAGAGACTTGCAGAATAAAGTTTTTTACCGGTAACTTGGGGAAAAGGAGAAAGACAATATGCCACTTTAGCTAACTTAATTATGATGGACGCTCCAACCACCTATAATGACAACTTTGCCAGATCATTACTTCGGGATCATGACCTCCACCTACCATATAGCCATTACATTTCAAGGTGAAGGAGAGGTCATCACCGTCCGAGGGGACTTAATTCAATCTCAAACTACTACTTACAAGCTGTGGAGAATGTAAAAGAAGACCCCTAACTCGAGACATACAAAGGTAGCAATTTGGAAGTGACAGAGAGCAAGTACCCATTTCCAAAGAAGTGAGCATCACGACATGGTTTCTTGGATAGCAAACGAGATGTTGGGAGTAATTGATGTAGCATGCCATAAACTCAATATCAATCAAGGAGATGAGTCAATCAAACAAAAGATGAGAGCTATAGCCAATACTCTCATCGAGCCTATCCGATGGGAAATCCAAAAGTTATTGGATGTAAACTTCATCAAAGAAGTACAATACCTGAATTGATTAGCAACCATTGAGATGGTCCGTAAAGCCAACAAGTGAAAAATGTGTCAACTTCACCAATATGAACTCAACATGCCCCAAAGACAGTCATCCCTTGCCACGAATTGACTTCTTGATTGATTCCCGATCAAGAGTTTTCTAGAAGCAATCTCAAGCTACCATCAGATTACGATGCACCTCGTTGATGCAAAAAAGACTATTTTTACCATTAGGGAGGGGTTATGTTGTTAATGTGTAATCTCATTTAACTTTAAAAAGTTAGAACTACTTATCAGAGGAGGCTGATAGATGTAATTTTTAGGGAAAAAAAACGTTGAAATTTATATTAACGATCTCTTAATTAAGAGCGAATCACCTAAGCAACACATGCAAGACTTGAAACAAACTTTAAACCCTCTGAGAAGGTTTATTCTCAAACTTAATTTGCCAAGTATACCTTCAGGACAACATCGGAAAAACTAATTAGATAACTTGCTTACATCAGAAGGAATAAAGGCAAATCTAGAGGAAGTTGAGGCCATCTTGGGCATGCCACCTCCAAAGAATCTCAAAAGTTACAGACCTTAACCAAGCGGATTGTGGTTTGTGGGTTTAAACAAATTCATATTTAAATTAAGCGATTAATGCTCGCCATTCTTCAAAATCATGAAGAGCTCCAGCCACTTCCTCTGGATAGAAGAGTATGCGCAAGAATTTAAGTCGCTAAAATTCTATTGTCATCCCCATTGTTACTGCAAAGTCCTAAAGCAAAAGATGACTAAATTATCTACCCTAGAATTTGGAAAGAAGCGGTCTCAACTCTAGTTATCGAAGAAAATAGGAAGCAATTCCTCATATATTATGTGAGCAAATTTCTCCGTGAAGTGATAATAGAGATAAAGACACTGGCACTAATCATCTCCATAAAGAAGTTGTGTCCTTATTTACAATTTTATATTGTTTGTCATAATTGGCCATTCGTTGAAGTCAGTATCAGCCAAACCTGATCATTTCAAAATATTATTTAAATGATCGGTGAAATGAGTTTGATATTTCTTATATACCAAGTACGGCGATAAAAGCAGAGGTATTCAGTAACTTCTTGGCAAATTCTTTGGAAGAGTTGATAAGTGAAGAAATTGATACCCATGAAGAAAAGCTCTAGATAATGTTTGTAGATAGCATCCAGAAATCTGAGAAAATGAGTAGGCATGGCTTTATAAAACCATTCAGGTATAGTACTCTACCATTCAATTCAAATCGATTTCGAGGAGATGAACAATCAAGCGAAATAAGAAACACTCATCGACGGACTAAGACTGACATTGGGAATAGGTATTAAACACCTGCTCATTAAATCAGACTCTCAACTAGTCATCAATCAAATTAACAGCTTATTTGAGGTCAGAGATGAAGTCATGAGCTGATATTTATTGAAAGCAAAAGTTGAAATTGAGAGACTAGAATACTTTGGAATTGAGCACATTCCAAGAGAGAAACCAATATGCCAATCTCTTGTCCAAAGGCAAAAGCATTAATAGCAAGTGGTTAATGACTCTAGAACGGTCATTTATCGAAGAAGTTGAGGTTTCAAATATTGAAGTTGAGTTCACCCTAAGTTGGAGTGATCCTACAAGAGAATATTTCTCTACTGGGGTTATTCCCTCAAACATTAAAGATCTAAGGAAGTTGAGATAAAATATGCATGATATATGATCCTCAATGGCAAACTACTCAGGTGTGTAAGAGAAAGTAAGTTGGCTAATATCTTGAACAAATCCGCTTGGAAGAACGAAGCACCCATTTGGGAGAAAAAATGCTAGCAAACACAATACTAAGTAAGGTTATTACTGCTCCACCTTAAGAAAGGACGTGGGAGAGTTATCATAAAAATACAAGCAATGCTAAAAATTTGCCAATATGCAGCTGCAACCTTCACACAAATTGTAACCAATAGCTAATCCCTAGCCCTTGGCGATATAGAGGATGGATCTTCTCGGTTCATTGCCTCCTACCACAAGACAGTGGAAATACAGTATGGTAATTATTGATAACATCTCAAAATGGATTGAGGTAAACATTTTAGCCAAAATCACTGATGACATTGTCTATAACTTTATATGAACAAATATCATATGCAGATATGGTCTGCCCGTGATGATCAGAACTAGCAAAGTGACTCAATTCGCTGAAAAGGTGAATAATTTCTATGCCAATCAAAAGATACGCCTGAAGTTCATCTCAGTAGATGATCTCAAGAAAAAAAATCAAGTGGAAGCTGCTAACAAGCTCATCTTAAATCTCTTCAAGAAAAAAATGAAAAAATGCAAAAAATAAATGGGTTAAAATGCAACCACCAATACTATGGGCACTTCAGACCACTCCTTTCACGAATACTAGCAAATCCCTTTCATCCTATCATATGGATCAAAAATATACTTCCGATAGAGTACAATGTTCACAGCCTGTGAGTTCTAGTGCCACAAATTTCAAAGAAGAATTAAAAGAGTGGAAAATGACTAATGAGAGAAGGCTTAACTAGTTCATTAGACCTCCTAAAAGAGCTTTGATATCAATCTAGAATAGGCCAAGAAAAAGCAAAAAGAAGAACGACGAAGTATTACAATACAAGAGTCGGATAGAAAAAATTCAAAGCTAGCAACCTGGTACTAAAGAAGGTTGGTCCTACACTTTGTAACCAAGCACTTGGGAAGCTCGTCCCATCGTGAATTGGACAATATATTGCAAAATAAGTAGGATAGGAGCATATAAATTGCTCACGCATCTTGAAAAAGAGGTCCCTAGAACATGGAGCGAGAAAGAAAAAATAAATAAATCTTTTATCCATAAAATAGCAATACACCAACAATATGGTGATGCATTAACAAAAGAAAAACTGAGTATCTCAACAATTCATCTATTTACAAACTTAAAAGTTCACCCACTAAGTTATCGAAAATCGATTAAGAAACAGATTTAGCTAAGATATCACAACAAAAGGGGTTAACATAACTGGCCACAAGGGGTATAGGGAGAAGGCTCCAAGGAGACGAAAACTTGGAGTAGTAGCTCCAAAAGCTCCCTAGAAAGTAAGACGTGCGGGAGAGTCGAAAATCTCCCAAGCAGAGGACAGTCTTCGTTGAAGGTGGTGTGTTTCCCCAAATGAACAATGGCTTAGAACAAATCAGATTCATAAGCAAATTGCAAGAAATGCAAAAACTTGAAGAACCATGAATCAAAATCACACGTTGTATTATGCTTATCATTTATGCTATTGCACGTAAAAAACGATAAATAACTGCAATAAATGTGAAATTTCGAGATTGCCCTACACAAAACTTAGGGAACAAATCCTGAAGGAAAAAAAAGAACTTCGAAGAAATTTCGGCGAACTAAAAGTAGGAAAATTAAATCGAATACTCAAAAAGAGATATAAGAAATGAACGAGTAAGAACTTTTGTTATTCCAAAAGAAAAATGAGTAAAATAAAAATTATAGGCGAGCTAAATTATAAATCATAAACTAAATGCATAGGTACGCTTCTTCCTTTTTTTCCTATTGAATCGGAGAGCTCCACATTCCCACCTTCCAACGGTTATGTGACTCCTTTGTTCTTTTAACTTACTACTGCTGAAGCTAAGGGTGTTTCCTTCCCCATTTAACGTAAGGAGATTAAAAATGGTGAAGATTTTGCTGACAGTATTGACACAGTATGACTTCTAACTGTCCAAACCAAGCAACAAGGGGATCAAATGGGTGAATCGGACCCAAGCGACGGCAACGCCTTCCAAATATCAACTTCCCCCATGAAGGGGCACATGACGGTGAGGCACATCACCTGTGTCACTTTGTTGGGAAGAAAATCCCTCAAAACCCAAGGTGGAAACTTCTCGCTAGCTGAATCCGAACTATCCGACTTTCGGATACAAAGAACAAGAAGCTCCCCATTCAGATACAAATGAAAAAGAAGTTCGGAGGGAAGATAGTCGGATGAGCAAGTCATTCAATTCGTCTTCCCCAACATGACTCCCCCTATAGTGGTTAAACTATCACACGTAGAACTATTTATCATTCTTTGAACACTCAAGAGTCTCTTTTGTTGAACCTCATAAGGATAATGCTTATGGTAAATTATAGGCCAAGGGAACAAGAAACAGTCGAAAAAATATTAAGAGCGACATCCTGAAATGGTACTAAATTCCCGCAAGCGTGATTATGTTGCATTTATGTTCATTTATTGATTTTTTGTAATTGATAATACTTCACATTTTGACAGTTCCCTTAGAAGAAAAAACTTTCCATATCCAGTAAGTGAAGAAATATTTTCTGACTAATCAAACCTAGGAGATCCTCAATTTATTTCTTTACTCGCGCTTGATTTCCAAAAAAAAAAATTTTGGGAAATATCTATTCCGAGAAGAAGTTATTAATTTATATTTTCTATTTTATTAATATATATACTTCATCTGTCGTTTTATACATTACATAATATACAGTGAAGTGGTCATGTTCCATACGGTGAATTGAATACGTGGATTTCTCTGCATATAGTTTTCTAAATCAAAAATTCAAGCCATCTGGATTTACATGCAAATTCATAAAGATTATAATCATATCATAACTTTTTCTTATCCTCAACGTTCAAGCAGCCACTATTCACTTGCAATCAAGATGCATATTCATTGACCACAAGTCAAGCCTAGGCAAATAAACTCCCTCTTTGCACTAAGATTGTAATGGTAGCAAGCGAGTTGCTCCTATAGCAAATCTAAATGGGTACCCTATTATGATAGTGAGAAGATCCACTTACTACGTCAATTGCAAGGTGTGAACCGTTCAAAGTGACAGTTTGAACTTGGAATCCCTGCTAAGCCCAAGAGTGACATAAGATTTGAACCGAAAGAAACATAAACGTTTATGCAGATGAAGCTAATTTATCAAGTTATTTAGTATCTCTGAAGAAAACCTTCAAAGGGCTACAAAAGTTATCATCTAGTGGTTGTCTCCTATTAACGACAATCAGTAAATTATCATCTCACAAGCATAAACAGACATAAAGAATTGAAATCCAAGTGTCAAACTATGTTGAAGGATGACTTGAATTGCTAGCACAATCATCAGTGTTCAAAGTACAGTTGACCTCAACAAGTATCATCACTTCAGCAAAATATAAACGCAGAATGTCAAAGAAATAAAAAAAATTAAGAATTTGTGGATGTTTCGTCCTTCTCCAACTCCTTTTTTCCAGGCTCCTCTGCAAGCTCTAGAAAGTGATTTGTAGCATCCTACACCAAAGATGGGATCTCTTTACAAACTAAAGTTTTCAAACCTCTAGCCGCTCCTTTAATACGATGACCTCATCCTCTAATTTTATTATCAATTTGCAGTCTTCATCCGCCTTCTCCGTCTGCTCCACCATTGTTTCACTTGCTTGAATGTCCTCATTCAACTTCTTAAATTAAGCATAGAGACTGGTGGTGGCATTTTCATATTCTTCAATAGAGTGTTCTCTTTCTGTCAACTCCACTCGATATTTACCTTATTCGCCAGTAAATCTTCCACACGCCCATTGCATGCAACAATACAACGTGCATCTTCAACAAATTTTTCTTTCAGCTCATACTTTTCTTTATTTAAGCTCCCAGCCTGGATCCCACAGTTGGATTGAGTGTCGGCCAGAGCCATATTATCCATCCTTGAAAACTTCTGGAATTTGCCCCAAGAAATGTCATATGATTGTTCTCCAATGCAGTAGCCATCTTCGGCATGAAGAAAAGATTATTGTAGTAAGCTATGGTGACAAATGGGGGATTTACTCCTAAAAGAAAAAAGAAAAGCTAAATGAAAAGTTGATAAGAGCATTCATATCTTCCTGTATGTAGCAAAAGAGCAACACTTATGTGCCCCTCGATGCATGTGTTGGAAGGGGAACGGAAGTGGAATCAAATCAGTTATACATTCCCACCTAACTACGGGGACAATAAAAGAAATACCAATGAAAAAGGTGGTTTGAATACTTTAAAATAAATCTGAGCAGAAAAATTTTCACCACAAACAATTACTAGCTAAATGAAAACTGATAAGAGTAAAAAAATAGTTGATTGATTCAACAACGTTAAGATTCACAACGTCACTATAGAATAGATCAAGTTATAACTATTACAAATACATTATGTCAAATACAAATACAAAACCCAATATGCCTGAAACAATCATGTACAACGCAACAACGATAAGTATTTATGCCACTAAGTGGAGTTGGCTACATGAATCCTTTTCCTCCATTACGCCTGAAACAATCATGTAAAGTTAAAAGCAAAAAAGAAATAGACTTCGTTCTTTCACATCATCCAAACTGATCTTTTGTAACTGAAGAAGTATTGCAGGACCAATCGCTCACCGAACAAAAACTATTCTAATTAACATGATTCAAGGTGATGTTAGAAGAGAACAAGCCTTTTCTCCACCTCTAATGTTCCACTGAGTTTACTGAAAGTTCACCAAGGCTGTCATCGATCTCGCCTCCAAGTTGGCAAAAAGTTCTCTCACATTTAGATCAGCGATAATTGCCATGGCTTCCAAATCTATGATCCGCTCCCTAGCCTCCTACATGTCCGCCTAAATCACAGTCATTTCCTCCCTCAGGTCCCCCCAAAAGATTGCAATCACCTGCCTTTTTTCTATGCAAGGTACCTATCATTATCTCCATTGGCACCTGCAATTCCCCAGCTTGTGTTAACACTTAACTAGAAGTTAAAGCAACAGTTGAAATGTCGCCCCCCTCTCAAGGTTGATGAGAAGACACCACCGTCGGCGCTACGGCACCTTTGTGATTTACCTCGCCTTAATTAAGGTCGTGAGTCCCTTTCTCTGAATGCAACAATCGATCATACTCGGTGAGGAAAGAAGCAACGCACCGATCGAGGGAATCTACAATACCTTCGAGACCAAGCTACTCTCGGTGCACACGTTCCTGAAAACTTTTACCCGCAGTCCTGAGGAGATTGTCGAGACAAACGCCTAGTCAAGACGTTGATCTATAGATGCATCTACACCAAAGAATACAAGATGATCATTTGGTAATTCATCAATCCTCTACAAGTGAAGAAAATTCATTTCTAATATTTTAGGACATAACATTCTTGCCGCTCGAGCTGAGTTCAAGGAGTGTCATAAAGCTAGACCCTTTTAGGCTGTTTAGCATATCAAATGCATGGACCATCGCAGTGTCATTCAGATCAATAGTGATACGTCCCGACGGAAGAGGATCAGTCAGAGACACCACCGCTAGGGCATTCGGGATCGCATCCTCTGCGTCGCTCAAAAAAAACCTAGAGCAAAGGAACTCTCCATAAGATGGTCCGAGGTAATCTCTAATCTTCATGTCCTTCGCATCTTCTTCCTTCTTTGAGAATTCTTCACGCTTTTTTCTTTCCAAGGGTGTCATCAACCTCTTCCTCTGAGATCCTCAACTTCTCAACTAGGATGCCATCCTTCATAGGAAGCTGAGATAAAAAACAAGCCAAGAATGACAGTTGAAGGGAACTTCGAAAATAAGATTCACGCGATGTTCTTATACGCTACAGGGAAACTAACGCCTGAAAAGATTTTATAATTACCAATATTATTACTGCCTTTAAAGCATCATACTTTTCTCCTTTTTTGACAACATAATGGCGTTCAAACAAGTATCAAACTCTCCTAAGTAAATCTTCTTTCAAATAACATGTCAAGGAGTCTTGACAAAAAGAGAAGCTACAATGCATATACAATATTAGTAACACATAACGTACAATAATTTTTTAATTCCATTTCATTTTCATCCTTCATAAAACAATTTCATTAATAACATCTCATCATAACCCACCTCAGTTCGAAATTATGACTAGTTGATAACAACATAGGCAAAGAGATGTGGACTCCTAAAATTGATAAGTTTAAGTGACTTCCCCCTAAAGAGAAACCAAGGTGCCTGAGCAAGGAAGAACTCTATTCTTGCTTAGAAGTTCAAGTGATCAGTCTCTAAAAGCGAAGGATAGTATGAACTCAGTAAGTAAGAAACTACGCTCTATAGGCGACTTGTGGCCTCCAAGAAAATGACAGTCCAAACTCGAAGAAAGAAACTTCTAACTTCGTCAGACCACAAATCAAATTGTGGAGAATGCAAAGCCAAAGCTCCTTTAGCCATCATAGGCAAGCCGAGTCACTTCATGGGTTGCCCTCTAAAGAGATCAAAAAGCCTTAAGAGAAGGACATGCATTTTAAGTCGTATAGCTTTGCTAAAAGCAATGTTGATAAATATTGAAATATTCATTATGTTGTTTTTCTTACGGTTACGGTTCGAAGGAACAAGAAAATAGGAAAACTATGTATATAACTACAATTGCCCTCCATGGGTTAATAATAGAGTCAACAAGCCTAGTTGACTAATGTCGTAGTTAGTGGGTCTTTCGAAGGCATGTGAAGAACTCTTCCCTTCATAAAAGCCTGTCCCACTCAATTTTCTCATCAAAGAGGCTTACTTAATTTGCTCATCAAATAGGCCCACTATGATCATTTCGTCAAATTGACTTGTCCGCCCAAGTCTCTTCCCCTACAATATTGAAGTGTCAGATGCCATGTCCCTAGGAGGTGAAGTTGACTTCCCATATAGGCGAAGTTGACTTCCCATATCATATCCCTGAGTTCGCCCAACTGATATCCCTTGAGATCAACAAACTATCGAAGTAAAAATTATCATTAAAAGCTTGACACATGCTCATATTCATTTATAGATGATCTAACATCTGTGTTGTCATCCTTTCTTGGCATATCAAGGGGAAACCTCATACTGTACAGGGATAGTTTAGTATCTTTCCATCTCTCTCTCTCTCTGTCACCTTACAAGGGCAGTGAGGGAGCCATCTAGAGATATATAAATAGAGGCTCCTTCCCACCTTTAAGGGGCATCAGATCCCTGGCTGATCATCTCTTTCATCCTTTATTTCCACCTCTGGCTTAGATGAAGATTTCAAGTTGGGATATACATTCAATTTCCTTCTTCTGCATCCTTCTTGCAGAGGTCTTCCCGAGTTGTATGAGCCAGCAAATGATAAGGGACTCTGCATCCTAGAAGAATTCAACTATTCCTAACCATATTCTTACTGCTGCTATATTCAAATTTCATTTCTCTGTAACCCTATGTGAGCAGCATCCCGATACGCTAGCCATGGATAAAGAAAAGAGAAACTAGTAGGGTTATTATATAGCTTGAATGAAAATCGGTGCATAACTTTGGGATAGACAAAAACATCGTAAATCAGTTGCCATGCGCTTTCATCGACGATAGCCGTAAGCTCTCATCACCAGACTCATTTAAATAAAATCCCAAGGTAGATGATTTCCATTAGCAAAGAAACTGACAAAAAATCTACAGAATCAAAATAAGTTTTCAAGAAACACAGTTTGATTACAGACCTTTATACCAGAAGGACTCTCCATCAAACTCAGCTTGTAAGTATTTGTTCTAAAGCTGTGGAAGGAGCATCCTTGCCCCGGCAAAAGAGGAACACCGAGATTTCCTTTGTCAACGCTGCGCAAAGGGAATGATAAACTAGAGATCCAAGCAAAAAATTAATAAAGAACAGCGACGCCAGCGTACCTAGTAGGATCCATCTTGGCGGTGAAGGATCGGAGGGAGAAGAGGAGACCGAACATGAGTTTCTGATCTTGCTGAGCGTCGAGAGTGCGGAGAGGGCGATGCCATTCCCGGTTGAGCAAGCATACTCCGTTCCGGTTAAAGATGTAAAGCATGTTGGCGTTGTTCCCCGCAAGTCCCGTTGCGGTACCAGGCGGCGCCGCCGGAGATGGGGTCATCTCTGCTGCCGTTAATCCGCCGAAAAACTGCATCGTCGCTAAAACTCGCCGCTCAATTCCGCCTGAGGAAATCGAGAGCAATTTCTATCGTTGGCGAGCAGGAGATTGCCGATGGACAGGGCTGTCAAAAAAGCTAACATTTTGTTCGAAATATTAAATAATTTAAAATAATTATATATAATAAATTTATGATATTTTAAAAATAAATATATATTATAAAAATTTATCATATTTTAAATAATTAAATTTTTATAAATTATAATACATAATAAATTATTAATAATAATAATATTATTATAGTATTAATTATATTAATATAAATATTATTATATTATAATTAATATACTATACTATATTAAAATAAAATCCTAAACCTCTTATTTAGTTTACTTCATTTTAAGGAAATATGGATTACTTGATGTGTACGGAATACCTGATCAATTTGCTTCATTTTGAGGAAGTATGTTATCAAAGTTAGGGTTGCCAAAAAAGCTCATTGTTCGCGAACAGTTCGTATTTGGTTCGCCATGAAGTTCGTGTTTGATTCATTTGATAAGCAAACGAGACGAACATGAACAATTGTTTTTTCGTTCGGTTTGTTAAACGAACCAAACACGAACAGTGATGTGTTCGAACATTTCGAACACGAACACTAGTTCTGTTCATTCGTGTTCGGTTCGTTTACACCCTACCGATTGATCATATGCCCATTAATAATTCTTTGGACTCATATATTCATTCTATTTCTATTTTACAAATAAATAAATAAACCTTTAAAAATATGTTTTTTTTCTCAGAGGCTATTTTCTACCTTAAAAAAATATATATATTACATATTTAATATAATTTATTAACTATCAAAATTTTAAATATAATATTTTAACCACCTAAAATATTCACTCAAATTCAAGAATAAATTTAGGAAGGTGGTTATAATGAAAAGATGGTTAAAATGTTTTATTTAAAATTTAAGCGGTTAAAATGTTATATTAAATATTTTGGGTAGTCGGTACCGAAAAAATAACTTCAAATTTTGGATATTTAATCTCATGAAATTTAAATACATTATAAATTATAATGTATTTAAAATTCATTCTCTAATTTATTTATAATGTATTTAGGATTTTATGAATTTGACAATTTTCTTAATATACTAATTTATGTAAAATATTGCTGGCCAACATTGGTCGTTGTTTGTTGCTACTTTATGCCTCCCCGGGGCCTATGCTTGTGAATGCCTTCATGCGGCTCATCCTCGACCGACTGTCACTGATCATCTTTTATGTTGTCGGATTGTCAAAAATTGGCACGACTTACCAACTCAACCCGAACCAAACTCAAAAATTCCGAGTTATGGTTGTCTCAAATAAGTTTTGATTCGGGTTTGGATTAGAAATCCTAATTACTTTAATTTTGATGGTAGAGTTTGTGTTGACCTCCCAACCCAAAATTGACATGAAATTGACTTGTTAACCCACAAATAACCCGCTGATCCAAAATTGACCCGACATTGATTGGAAATCGACTTGATCTTGACCCAAATAATTTATATCTTATATTAAGTTATATGGTTCAGGTTCAGGTCAACATGTTGAAAATGGGTCAAGTTCGTGTTGGACATTTTGACCCATTTAATATTCAGGTCAATTTCAGGTCAGAAAATTTCAATTCTGTTAATTTCAAGTTAGAACCGAACTTGATTTAACATCTCTATTATCCGCTAGCCATGTAATTTAAATTAATTTCATTTTTTTCCAGACAAAAAAAAAAATAAAATTTTGTATTTATTTTACACTATACCAAACAAATTCAAAATATTTCAAATGCAATACATTACTATTACAATGCATTTCTTTTACAGTTGATACGTCATCAACAAATTCTCAGCATCCGACACAAATCTTGAAATGAAGACACGGATCAGCAAAAAAATTAAAATCTTCATAAAAATTTATCTAGAGCTCAAATTTCAGTAAAATTAAAGTCAAACTGATTGATTGAATGAGACAGACCAAATGATATCAAAATTATTCAAATCTGAGTCAAATCAAGCTGAAATCAAGTCATTAAACCACAGGTAAAAGTTTTTTGGACATATTTAGAAGGTCATATAAATGTCAAATCTAGCAAACCTATAGTCGAATCTAGCGTCTCGACAAGATGAATTCAACGAGCCCAAAATTGCTCATTTCTAACATTATTAAGGCACTTAAATGTCTATCAAATGTCGTTTGATTGAGAATCTCTTCGGACTGTGCGATCAAAGTGGTTCATATTCCTGCATTAATTACACCAGAGCACTATAAATAGAGTCTCAACCCTCTCATGAGAGATGAGAGCTAGTGGCTTGAGAAATAACTTGAAGTTTTGAGGAGGAGCTGAAGTACAACACTACTTATGTCACCGTCGATCACCGCAGACCATCGTCGACCACCGCCGATGTTGTCGACTACCGCCTACCGCCCTCCATAGATCGTCAAATGGTTGCTGCCCACTTCTTACAACAAGTTCATTCGTCCATCGACATTGTAATTCGGAAGACATTGTAACATTTTTCCGCCTGTGGGACAAGAGTTTATGTAATCATCAACTTATAGTGGATTTTTACAACTGGGTCAGGCCTCGTGGTTTTTTTCCCTTTAAGGGTTTTCCACATAAAAATTTCTGGTGTCAGTACTGATTGTTTTTTTTATCTAAATATATGTTAAATTCTCGTGCAACACTAAGATGATAATCCATTACTCTACCACCGCGAATTTTCTAACACACATTAGTTTAGCACCGTCTATGGGAACTAAAGCATTCTCATCAGCAAAATAATTGTAAGAATTGTTGCACTGACACCAAGTACAACACTCACAATAACAGAGCGTCCCGTCCAAACACCCATCACTCCATAAGACAGTCACAAAGCCAAGGTCATCAAGCCTCTACATTCTTCTACTCTAGAAGACATTACCCTGCTGAAGGTGTCTTGGGTAATTCTCTGGAAGATCGAGTACTTAGGATGGAGGAGCCTCAGCATGAGATCTTCATCTCCTACGTGAGGAGAGAAAACCGCAACCCAATGAAACTTACTTACAACAAATTTAGCATTTAACAGAAAATGCCCCACTCATTGGGTTCTCTCCTAATAATGAAACCACCCTCTACCAAGTCGAGACACCGATCTTCTCGACATTACAAGTTCCACTCATGTGTCTTATGCAACTCACCTGGAACCGCCCCGCCTCACTATCGCTTCTGTTGACATAATTCGAGATGAGCTATGACGTCTGGTTCAGGAATAGTTCTCTCTGGATAAAAGGGATCGCTTCCCTGCTCGACACAATTTCAAAGAATCCTCTCCTTTGGCTAATGTGGTTCTCTGATACCCTATCCCAGATGGTTTCAAACTCTCAAACATTAATGCCTATTAAAGGGTAACTGACCCATAAAAGCCGTCTACCACTATCGAATTATCATGTGCATTTACCACGCTTCTGGTGTGCTTCTCTGTCAAGTGTTCCTAGCGACTCTCAAGGGTCAAGCTAGCATATGGTTCTACCCTCTCTCGTAGGACACCATCAACACCTTCATTGAGCTTGTGAGATTATTCATAGAGTAGTTGATTGCAAATAGAATGATCATCAAAGATTCATCTCACTTATCGGGAGTTTTCCAGAATGAGGGGAAATCTCTAAAGGAATGGTTTCGTGGGTTCTCCCTTGAAGCATGCCAGATTCCTAGAGTGGATCCAGAGTTATTTAGAGGAGTCTTTATTGGAGGGCTCTGCTCAGGACTTTTATATTCATCACTGATATGGGAGACATTGCACTCTTATGCTAATCTCATCTATCGCATCGATGCTCAAATCTCTGAAGATGATGTCATCATTGCACAAAAGGAACAATTTGAGTGATTGGGGGACACTGCAAGAATAAAGTTGGGGACACCAATCGAATCTCACAATAAAAAAGGTTTAGATCACAGGGAATCGTGAATCATGATCAGAAAAAGAATAAACACATCATGTGTCAACATCCTAATGACCATCAAGGATGAAGAGACCGTCAAGTGGCCAAAGCTTTTAACAAATCCAAATGTTGGAGACTAGTCTCAATATTTTCATTTCCACCATTCAAAAGGACATTCGACAGAAAGATGTTTTCAATTAAATGAAGAAATTAAATGTCTGATACGCTACGGTCACCTGGGTCGCTACTTACAAAAATACGGTGAAGGGAACCAGAAGAGAATCGTCGTAGTTATCGAATGAGAAGTACAACTCCATGAGTAAAATGTTGGCTTATCAACTTCTAATTTTATTTTAGTAAAATTTCTATATTACTTTAAACTATCATTTCAGTGAAATTTTTTATTTTCTCATGAAAGATTTTTGTGTAGAAAATCCCCTGGAGGGCAAGCTAAGGTCCTCATCCATGCTCATAGAAGTTGAGCTCAAGAGGCAATACTTGATGAGAAACTACCATGCCTCTAGAAGTCCAGCCCAAAAGGATATGATACTCCTGAAAGTCAAGCCCAAGAGATAAGACTCGATGAACCATGTCCTTGGAAGTCGAGCCCAAGAAGCAAGACCCGACGGGAAGATACGGTACTCCTAAAATTCAAGCCCAAGAGGCAAGACTCAATGAGAAGCTACCATGCCCTTGGAAGTCAACCTCAAGAGGCAAGACTTGACGGGAAGATACGGCACTCTTGAAAGTCAAGCCCAAGAGGCAAGACTCGATGGGAAGATACGGTACTCCTAGAAGTCAAGAGGCACGACTCAATGAGAAGCTACTATGCACCTAGAAGACAAGCCCAAGAGGCAAGTCTCAATGAGAAGCTAGTAGTGGGCAGGGTCATCATTAAAAAGACTCCACGAGAGTAAGTGTTTGTCAAAGTCTCCACTCAAATACCTTAGAAAGCTACAAGCCTCAAAAGGCACCAGTACATCAATGACTTTAGAAGGCTACAAGTGCCAGAAGGCACAAGTATATAAAAGACCTCAGAAGGCAAAAAGTCTCCGAAGGTACCGGTTCATTTCAAGCTCCTATAAGGCATAAGCCTGATAGGGCACAACCTCGGAAGGCACGAGTCTCAAAAGGTACTCGATTCTTTATTTTATAAAGAATGCGTGCAAACTTTAATTGCAAAATTTTGTATGATTGAGAAGCTACAGCAACCTCAGAAGCAACGTTAAAGACGTAGAAAGAAATACATTATCATCATTTACAAATGTCACATCAGATAATTAAAAAGGGTATAAAGACCAATAAGAACTGGTAAACAAGAGACACCACTACAAAAGCATAAAAATCTCTCCCTCAAAGTGCAGCGGGAGAACTCTAGCATTTCTTCATCTCCACCAAAATGCACAACAACAACATGAAAGAAGATCTTGTTGCTCGTCTGCAATATAGGACGAGGGTGACTTTCCTCTTGGTCGCAACACGAAAGAAGTTCCCCTTGCTCGCCTGCTATGTTGAACGGGGATGCCTTTCCTTTTGGTCGCCTCACGAAAGAAGATCTCATTGTTTGCCAACTACAAAGAATGTGGATAAAATTTCTCTTAGCTGCAACACAAAAAATGATCCAATTGCTCGCCTCCTACGTAGGATGGGACGACTTTCCTCTTGACCGCAACACAAAAGAAGATCTTATTGCTCGTCATCTACGTAAAACTAAGATGACTTTCCTCTTGGTTGCAATGCGAAAGAAAATTTCGTTACTCACCTGCTACACAGGACAGGGACTACTTTCTTCTTCTAGAAAATCTCGTTAGCAGAAGACTCCACTCTTCCTTTTATTCTCTGTCTCCTCCGCACTTGTGGTTCTTTCCCTCATCCATGAACTCTATTTACAAGATTAAGAGGAGACCTAACATTAAAAATAACTATTAAAAGAAACTGAAATCTACCTTAAGTCATTTATCATTCGTCTTCCATTTTCAAGTTTTTGGTCTTCCGGCTTCTTCATTTCAAATAAAAAAAAACTGAAAATCTTTCTATATTATCACATTTTAGCCTTACAAATTCATTCAAAAAAAAATAAAATAAAATAAAATCAGTTTAAATTCACTTGCCATTTGGCCTTCCACCTAAATTCATTAAAGAAAAAAAAAATCAAAACTTGCTCCCATCGTTCAACTCCTCAAGCCGTCGTTCCAAATGAATTGTGTGGTAATGTTGTGATGATTTATTAACTTCTCATATATATATATATATATATATATATATATATATATATATATATATCACGATAAGTTCCATTAATATGTTGTGATGATCAACAATAAGTTCCTTACTGTGTGTGAGTGTAAATGTCTGTGTATATATATATATACATATATATGATAAAAATAAAAAAAATTGTAGATTTTGATATTTTTGAATGACAAAAATGTGAGGGAGCAGTAATGTCAATCCCTGACCCTCTCACGAGTCTAGGACATCCAATACTCATCACAAAGCTATATGTCATTCTCATCATCATTTATACCACCAAGACCTCAAACTTACACAAGCCTGATGATTCATATGTTGCCACTTTAAATATCCCCAATTGATGTAAGGATTTGAGTGTAATGTTCATACTCATACCCCTAGCATTAGGTATTATTGTAGGTTAGGTAGTGGCGAGAATTCCTCATTTGAAGGGTCCCCGGATCATAACTTGGTGGATCCCTATGTATTAAAGATGATTTTCGTCAAAAAATTTAGATAAGCCAAAATTTCGTTTGAAATGTCCAAGTTTTTGCAAAGGTGCTTGGGGAGTGATCCTGAACATCCTTAGAATCTCATGGTTTGTTTCAAGTTCATTTGGCTTCACTATATCGTTGAATTAATCACCTCACTTACATTAGGAGTATTGTGTTTTAATTGTGCAATGTAATTTTGTTGTCTTAATTAGTCCATGAGTAAGGCAAATAATCAATCATTTTATGTCATGTTTAAGAGTTATGTGAGTATGCACCCCTAAAGATAAATTTGATTATTAAGGAAATGTACACCCCTTGTTTGGATTGGACTTGAGCTTGTAGTGTTTTAATATGTTTATATTATTTTGTGTTTTGTTATCTAATCCCTTTTCTATGATGTTAGATCAAACCTAGTTCACTACAAGCTCTTAAGGCTTGAGGTAAATTTGTAATTTTAGAAGGTTTTTGTGAAATGTGTTTGATCTTTATTGAAAGATTGAATCATGTTTATTCATTGATTGATGGAGCATATCATTTAATTGTTGATCCTCTAACTCATGCCCCTCCCACTTGGATCATCTAAATTCAAATTTTCTTCAAATGTTCAACAATTTGAGTAATTACAATTGTTGCTCATCTTGCCTCTGGTTTGACCTAGATTTTAGTTAAGGTGTAAAATTATAAAATTACAATGTTGCCTCTAGAGTTGTATATTCCATAACTCTCCTATTTTAAATCGAATAACCATGAAGCCTTGTTCTCTTCTTACTTATGGGTTAATTAACATATTAGAGAAGAAATTATATTTTTCCGATATTTATTTATTTTTTTGCATTTATTTAAACTCATAATTATAAATTTTGAATATGAATTAATTTAAATATCCAAAATTTTTCTCTGTCTTTGAAAAATTTTTATAGTGTTACTTAAGTTCAGAGGAGGAATCAATAAATTTTTGTAATTTTTTGAAATATAATTTAATTTTTGCAATCATTAAATGATTTAAGCATAAAAATAATTAGAAAATACATTTTTTTTTGGGTCCCTTTGACCACGAAGAACTCAAAAAGTTGATTTTTTTCCATTTTTCTAATTTTTATTTAATTTTATAAAATTACTTTAATAGCCACGTTAGCCTGTGGTTCCGCCTTAATAGCCACGTGAGAAAATTTGAATACTACCTTAATAACACTAGAATAAAATCAGAATATTATCGAAAATAATATCACGAATAACACTGTAATAACAACGTGCGGCCTCCAAGTGTCCACGCTGCGCTTTGTCTTTCGCTCCGCCTTCCACGGAGATGCCCCGTAAGCCTGTTTACTCTCCTTTTCCTTTGTCCGATTTGATCTCTACCATCAATTAATACACGCAAACAACGAACGACATCCAGTCATCGTCCCAAACTTGCCCTAGCCCGAGATCCGTACATCTTAAAATGCTAAGATCTCTCTCCATTCTCAATCAAATTAAACATGGTTTGTTCGTACACCTTCATCTAAGTGTGTGGATTAAATCTATATCATGCATGGAGTTTTCATCTACTTCACAAAGGTCCAAAACTGATGCAAAAAGAGGTGCTTTCGAGCTATAAATTTGCCCAAGAGGCGAGTCATCGATTAGGTGATTGCAGAAGCTTTATTTGAGTCAGGAACCTCCTCCAATTGTTGGCTTCCTCTAAAGAAAGGTCCAAGTATGAACTCGACCAAAAGGTGGCTCAAGTTTAGTCTAGGGCTTGGTTAAAGGGCTTGGAAAAGTGGGATTTTGATTGAGAATGAGGTTTTAGGCTATGGGAAGCTTTTGGGATAGTTTATTTGGAGTTTTGTTGGAGTTAAATTTTTAGACAGAAAAAGTCCTGGTTTTGAGCTTTAAAATTAGGGTTTTGTGGTGTAAAGGGATGGCTAAAGATGTTGGGAATGAGTTTCTTGAGGTTGTGAGAAGTTCTGGAGAGATTTTGGCAAGGCTTTGCCAAGGCAAGTGTGTGTCTATTTTATTGGCCATGAAGGTAGTCAATTTATAGGCCCGACCATGGTAGCTGACTGGGCTAGCTTAAGTGTCAAAGTATTGCTAAGTTAGTGGTGAAGTGGAGGCAGAACTCCAATGAGGGTGAGCTAAGTAAGTTAGGTTAAAACTTGAGCATTTGAACCAAGGTGTGGTTCTCGATTTGGATTTTCTTAGGCAGCTAAAATATGTAGGGTCATTTTCATGCGGAGGGTGTGCAGGGATAGAGAATAGTGTAGTGAATTGCCTTGTGTGAAGTGTCTAAGGTTTAGATGTAATAGGAAGGGTTTTGAATTGATTTTGCACTTCACTTGGGCTAGAGTCATGAAAACATGTTTGGCCTGGTCTCCAAACTGCTGAGGTTGTTGGCCAGCTTGGGGAAGAGGGTGCTTAAGTCTCCATCCAAGGGATTTTAAGTTATTTTATTTTTATGTTGGTTTAAATGAAACACAAATGGATTTAAGTACATTTGACAAAGAGTGGAAAGGGTTTCCTTCATTTACTACTTGCGGTAGTGTATTTGTGTAGAGTCGGCAGAGTTTGGAAGCTTTCATATGGAGAAATTTGACAAAATAGACGTATTTTGGACGGTGTTACTTGCGGAGTTACCACAGTTGTATTGCGGTAGTATTGGCATAAAAACACAGGTGCAGTGTAGTTGGTCGTGTTATTGTGGGCTTACGGAGGAGTTATTGGAGATTAATTGGAAAAGGCAAGTGTATTAGGGTGTTTTCCGCGGGGCGTTGGTGTTATTGTGGGGAGTTGCACGGGACTGCGGGGTTGGTATTATTGACCATAGTATAGAGGTGTTATTGCGGGATTGTGTCAGCAGTAGTATTGTGGGGTTATTATTGGGGTATCACAGTGTTATTGAGGGTTTGCAGCGCAGTACCATGGCGTTATGCGGCGGTGGTGTATTGCAATATTACTATGGTAGTATTGTGGTGTTATTGAGGGTTTGCGAAGTGGTACCGTGGGGTGTTATTGGCAGTAGTACTTGGATATTACCGCGATGTTATTAAGCGGCGAGGTAAAAAATATCGATGTTATTGGCACTTAAATGCGGCGTCGTGGTGTTATTGCTCAACAATTGGAGTTTCATGGGTGTTATCACTCGGCGTAGGGGTTGGTGTTATTTGGAAAAGTATTGAGGTTATATTATGGTGTTATTAGCTTGAATTTAGCCCAAATCAAGCCCAAACCTAACCTAAACCCCTTTTCCACTTTAATTCAACTCATGGAAACATGACACAAGGCAATTGGTGGATTTTAGAGATTTTCATGAAGGAAGTTGGATTGGATTTGGTGGTTTACATTAATCTTAGTGGATTTGGAGTGGATTTATCAAATTTGTCCATAAGGCTTGAAATTTGGTGGGATTGAATTTGATTTTTTTTTTTTTTTGTAGGATTTGATGTGAATTGAATTTGATTTTGCATGTTGTATGGAATTTGATGTAAATTGATGTGAAATTGAATTTAGACTCCATGGGAATTTGATTTATAATTTGGATTTGATTTTGGGTTGAAAATTGGATGATTTGGAGCAAATTTGGTGAGGGGGAGTGAGATGTGAGGTGCCCAAGACACCAAGGGTTAAAGAGGGTGTCTCTAAGGCCTCATGATCCTATAAAAACTTTCTTTAGGCTTCAATATGTTGGTCTTAGTCATCTGAACCAAAGGTTGAGGGCTTGAGACCACTCATGTGCGGCCTCACAAAAGAGCTAATTGGTGGTTAGAATTGCTAAGGGGTGGGTCCCATCACCAGTCCTTTAGGATAGTAAATAAGAAATTCATAAGGCTAGATCCTAGGTTTTAAGGAGAGAAAAATAAAATCCTCAAAAATGTGGTTAATAGTGTGATGTGTGGATGTGGTGTTGTAAAATGGTGGGGTGGTGTGTGGATGTGCTGTTGTGGTGTGGTGGGTGTGTGGAGGTTTGGAGGTGTGGTGGTGTGTGTGGTGGTATGGTGTGTGGATGTGCTATATTATTGCATTCTTATTTATGTTAATTTATTTTTTTCATTATAGTAATACAATGATTAAGACAAAGAGGATGGTTCACCCGCAATATGGGACAAAGAAACAACAATAATATTTTGTGACATTTGCCTCAAAAAGATCGATATAAGAAATATGCATACAACATATTTCAACAATGAAGGGTGGCAAAATATTATCATAAAATTCAAGGACAGTATAGGCAGAGAGTATAATGAGATACAATTAGAAAAACAAGTGGGATCAACTCAAGAATGATTGGAAAATTTGGAAGAAATTGAAACTAGAATCAACGGGCTTAGTGTGGGATCCGGTGAAACAAATTATTGATACTTCGAAGAGCTATGGGCAGAAATACTTGTGGTAAGCTTTTTTGAAATGTTAATTTGGTCAATTTTTATTTTGTTTTAAATTGAAGTAGATGTTATATAAATTTGTATGTGGTGTCTGCTGCAAAAAAAATAAAAAAAAATAAAATAAGTGGAATCGATCCTAAGTTGGAGGAGAAGTTGGATCTTATGTTTGGGGGTATCTTGGCAAAAAAAAAATAATACATGTGCCCCCAGTGAGATGGGATTTAGTGGCACCCCCGAAAACTTGAGACCCGACCAGTCGGGTGATTCAACCGAAGTCCCCAGCCCGAACCTCCATGAACTTGAGTCCACCGACCGTTCTAAGCATCGGCGGGTTGAGAATAAAAAGAAAGTGGGAGCTGCTTTTCTTAAAAGCCAAAATCATAGCTGGTGGCTTCATGCAGCACCGAACCTCGCACATCTCAAGCAACTTCTATTGACCAGATTCTGAAAATTTTGAATGCAACTGCAGAAATTTCTGAGAAGGGTTGTTTGCGATAGAGTTGTTTGAAGATTAGATTCGGAGAGATCTTTTTGTCAAGATGCTTGATGACCCTAGGGTGACGTACTTATGATATTTTATGATCGGAGGAACATTCGAGAGATTTCTTTTATTTACGATCACATGAGATAGTTATATTTGTTTATTGTTTTCACTTTGCTTTGGGTATTTCAACTGCTTGAGAATTTACGATCACATGAGATAGTTATAATTGTTTATTGTTTTCACTTTGCTTTGGATATTTCAACTGCTTGAGACATGTCATATTCATTAATGCTTATATGTTTATTGTGTTGTTCGTAAACTTATATGATTGTAGCTAATTCATTGATGCTTCTATGTTAGTCGGTACATTAATGATCTACCTGGTGCAACCAGAAAAAGCCGCAGAAGGAGAGTTGCAGCTGTTATATGCTTGATGTACGGATATTAAAATTCGTACATATAGTGTTCTCCTTGCCTGACATCCTCATATGCTGGGGACAAATGGGTTGAGAAATTGTTAGCAGGTCAACCAACGAGATTTAGCAATATGTTCCACATGACACAAACGTTATTCAATGATCTATTGGAGGAACTACACATAAATCATGGGCTTCATGGCTTTTCCAAGACGACTTCGCGAGAGGGCTTGGCGATAACTTTCTAAATATTATCGTAGAATGAATTAATGCGATGAACAATTGAGCGATTTCAACACTCCTACGAAACAATTTATAGATACTTCTCAGTGGGGCTGAGTGCACTTGTAAGTTTTTATTCACAGGTCATAAAACCAACAAATCCTACGTTTGAACCTATCGTTCCTTAAGGTAGTTTCTCAAATTTATTACATTCAATTTTAAAAAAAATAACGTTACAACGTAACTCATCGTTATCTTTCCAAAATAGTATTATAGCAATTGATGGAACACACGTTGATGCACGTGTTCCAAATAATGAGAATATCACATTCATTGGTCGTTGTGGGTCCCCGACGCAAAATGTCATGGTCGTATGTAACTTCAACATGTGTTTCACTTTTTTCCATGACCGGTTGGGAGGAAAACGCACATGATAGTAGAATTTTTAAAGCTGCAACATGGAATAATAAGTATAACTTCCCACATCCACTCACAGGTACGCTTGAGACTGAGCTACTCTCCTAATTCATTTTTCCCTCATTACTAATCATGCAATACATATCATGTAAATAGTATTTGGTTGATGTTAGATATCTGTTGCAGCGAGGGTATCTCAAGCTCTATCCTGATACAAGATACCATATACCTGACTTTGAGCGAGCCAACAGTATAACACGAGGCAGAAAAGAAATGTTTAATAAAAAACATTCCTCATTATGTGGTGTCATTGAGAGGGCTTTTGGTGTTTGGAAGAAGAAATGAGTTATATTTCGCGATATCATCTTACACATTTACCAAACAGGTGCAGATTGTGATTGTCACGATGACTCTCTACAATTACAATCAACGACATCCTTCCCGTAATGACATCGACTTTCGTAGGGCGGACAAGAATCATGAGCATGTACCTGTCGAGGCATTTGAGTACCGTCTTGGACATTCTTTGTCACAGCTTGAGAATGATGCTTCCACCACTTATACTAAAGACGGGGACAAATTACAAATACGATAGTAGGAGGGTGATTAGAGTATTCATTATATTATTATTTGTATTTTATTCAATTTATGTTTATTTTCTTTCAATCTTTATTTGATATTGGTTATTTAGGTTTTTTATACAATTTATAAGTTTTTTTTTTGCATTTGCATATCATTTGTTTTTCTTTTGGTAGATTTGAGACGTTCATGATGAGACGGTTGACCTTATAAGTTCTTCTGGATGACCTGTTAGTCGCTATTGGTTGGAGTCACTTGTGAAATCTTAATGGCAACCAAGCTTCTCTCTTCTTTTTGGTGCTACAGTTTTTGAGGTTCTTCTAGATGGTTTTTTTTTGTAAAAAACATATGTGATACACACGAGCTTGGTATTACGTGGGTTAAAAACAATCAATAACTTTTTTTATAAGGTCTGTTCTCTTCTTGTAGTGACAGATTCATTGGTTGATATATTGAGTTCTCTGAGCCCTCACATCTGCACAAAACTGTAATTAATTACTTATTTTATCAATTTTTACTTGTGTTATAACTAATGAATTATCTTTTAAAGCATTCAGGAAAGACGAGCTCAAGGATTTTTATGACCTTTCGAGAATTGTTATGTCATTGTGGACTTCAGACTTCCCTGCTGACGTCACGTCAGCCACATAGTTATGGGAGATAGTTCTACAAGTGTCCGTGAAGAATCATGGAGAATTGTGACTTCTTCCGACGGGCAAATAATCTGGAAGATTCCACTGCCAATGTTCCGGGCATAGAGAGTTTCCCTGAAAGATAAGCTAACTCGTGACATACGTCGTTTGTATTTTATAAATAATATTATAGATTATTAAACTTTATTTTAATAGTCTCTTTTTATTTTAGTAATCATGATACTCATTGTTAAGTGAGGTGTATATCTTATTTTTTATATTATTTTGAAGTATATTTTTTTATTCTCAAGTATCAAATATATTACTGTGACAGTTCTGTTACAAACAACATTATTACACAGGGGCAGAATGATCATTTGTCTAAAATTAATTGTCACATAATTGTATTAAAACTACGAAAAACAAACAGTCGTCTAGTTTATCTGCAACAGCTTATTAATAAGCTGCAGCTGCCATAAATAAACCCTTAGTCTTCCACTTGTGGAAACTTAGCTTCCGTTGGTGGACCCTAAATCTTTCAACTTTGGGTCCTTGTTTTCCTCTTATGAGCTCTTGGTCTTCCGTCTATAGGCCCTCCTTAGCCGTGCTCCTTTGTACTTTTATCCATTGGATTTTCTCGAGATTCACGCAAACACATATCTAATGTACCTTAACAAATAGATACAACACTTGATTGTTCTTTCAAGTTTTGGTTTTAAGTTATTAGGGTTTTCAACCATACATTAAGTCTCGATCTTTCGTTTGTGTATATTCTAATTTTATGATGTATATCTTGTTCTTAGGCAGAGGCTTAATGGCTTCTTGTGGGTATAAAAATAATTGATTTTAAGAATAAAAAGTTGTGCAACAAAAAATTAATTTAATTAACTAATTACAAGCTAATTTCAGCATTTCAATGATCAATAATGTTGGACTCTTTGGTAAATTTATAATTAAATTTATTAGGGTCCACCAATTTAATACATTTTTTTACAAGGGTAGTTTTATTTTTCTTGGGTAAATCAGTGCAACCAACTTTTCGTATTGACAAAATGTGCTCCAATTTATATGTATTTTTATGGTACTAAATAACATAAAAATTATAATAAAGATACAGTTAATTAAGGGTCTGTTTGGGGCAACTACAGTTGTTTAAAAAAACAGTTATGAAGCTGCTGAAGAAGAATCAGTTGTTCAAAAAGTTGTGATGTCTATTATTATTATTTTTTTTTTTGAAAAAGTCATACCACAGTTTTCTAGTAGTCACCATAGGTAACTATATATAGTAGAAAAACACAGCTTTCAGTTGCAGCTTTTGAGAATGCAGGTAAGTCATAGTTTTGCCAAATAGAATAAAATGTAGTGTGACACAACACCGCCTCTCCAAACACACTCTAAGATGGCTGTAAAAAAGCGTTAACAAATAATAAAATAGAGCCTAATTTTTTATGGCACTTTAATAGGCCATTAGGATCATGAGATCATTTCTCTTTAGGAAGATTTACATGCATACCCCTCAATTCACATGTATTTACATATCTAACACCTAAACTTCCTTTTTTACATACCTATCAACTTACCATGAAAGAAATGAAGCAAGTTTAGATGTCAATTATGTGTAAATATATAAGCATTAGGTAGTATTTATGTAAATGTTCCCTCTCTTTATTCATTAACTTAGAGTACTTTCAAGGTAAAGAATATGAACATGAATTATCTTATGTTTTATATCTTAGGAACATATTATTTTATTTTGTCTCTTTTAGAGCTCTTGTCAATGTTGGCCCTAAGCAAAGAAAAGATAGTTGGGCTCTGGTAAGATTGATGAGGGTTCTTTTGGCCAAAGATTCGACACACACCCTTGACAATCATTATTAATAAATAATGTGGACACTAAGTTTGGCCAATAAGAGTTGTGAAGGATCCAATGATTGGTGTATTACATGATATTTTTCCAAGCCAAGACCAAATCCGTTTTTATAACACCTATTGTCATGTTATGTAGCTGCCAATGATCATGATAGCTTTATGATTGTATTAGATCTCGTGGTTACTCTTTCTACGGATGCAAATATTATTGTACCTACTTATTCCCCAATGTTCCCAATGATATATATATATATATATATATATATATATATATATATATATATATATATATATATATATATATATATATATATATATATATATATATAGATGAATATATATGGGTGTGTGTGTGCATACATATACATATGTGTGTGTGTGTATAAAGATACATATATATGCATATAGATATATTTGTGTGTGTGTCTATATATATATATGTGGAATCATGTACTAGGGGTTTTGAGAAATTCATTTCTGGTGCCTACTCAATGTTATTACGAGTCTTTTAGTTATAAGCTTATATCGGTTTTCTCGAGTATGGTTGTCTCTATATATTTTGTCATTCAATGCATTACATTTAATGATGTTATTATAGTTTTGAATTTCTTCTATTTGAATATTTTGGAGCAAAATTTTGTCTAATAGGTTATCATACAGCTTAAAAGAGATAAAAAGAGTAAATTTCTAGATCATATGATTTGGGATATTCATGAAGAAGCTAATAATATGTGAGATAAATTAACGTCAACCATTAAGTAAGTTGCAAAATATGTGCTTGGATAATCAAAAAAAAAAAATGAATAAAGATAATCGGTTTCTACTAATGTAGAAGAGAGTTAAAAAATAAAAAATCTTGTTATGAAAATTAGTTTTAGTTGTAAGAGCTTACAGAGTTAGAAAGAACATAAGGTGATGCATAGGAAGTCTTGAGAGAATAATTTATGAAGCTAAGAATTCTACTTTTAATGATTTTTATAATATATTATATAATAAAGAAGGTGACTATATATGCATATATTAGCCAAGTAAAGATACACAAAAAATAAAAATTTAGTTCAAGTGTAATAAGGATGAAAATCAAAATGCACTTTTCTTAAACGACGATATTCAACACGAGTCCGTGAGATATTTTGATAAACTTTTTAATGAAGATTGTAAAAATATGATCCGCTTTAGTAATCTTAATATCATAAATAATAACAAATCTTTTTTATTTCTACCGTCGCATTAGTAAAATGAAAATTGAGGAGGCTTTAAAAAAATGAAGTGTGGAAAAACAATATGACCTGATGATATTCTAATAGATGTGTTAAAATATTTAGAAGAACTAGAAATTTATTGGACTGCTTATTTTTTTAATCTTATTATAATAATTTAAAATATGTATGGTGAAAAGAGTTTATTGATTTTTATTTTTAAGAATAAAGGAATGCGCATTAGTGTACAAATTATATATGAAATAAATTAATGTGTCATACATTGAAGTTGTTGGAGAGTAATTGAACATAGATTATGATGTGATACAAAATTTTCTCAAAATTTATTTGGATTTATGTTGAGAAGACTAATATGGAGGCTATACATTTATTAAAAGATTTGATGGACGGGTACAGAGAGAGTAAGGAGAACCTATATATGATTTTTATTGATAATTTTTAATGAGAAGTACTTTGGAGATTTCTAAAAAAGAAAGGTGTGTGCAAGCCATTAATGATATCTAAATTACTTATATTCAAACACAAAAAGAATTGATCAAGTATTTTCCTATTTTAGTTGGATTACATCAGGAATTGACTTTAGGACCATATCTTTTTCACTTTAGTTTTGATGTTCTTACTAGATATTTACACGAAGATATATCTTGGTGTATATATTTGCTAATGATATCCTTTTTGCAGATAAGATTAGAGAGACTACAAAAAATAATCAATTTCAGAGTCTAAATGCTTTCGTTTGAGAAAAACTAAAATTGAATACATGATATGTAATTTTAATAATAGTTGATCTAGTGGTCGAATTGTAGCAATAGGTGATCAAGTCATTAAAAAGAGTGAATACTTTAAATTTCTTGGGTTTATTGCTCAAAGTGATGGTGATATAGATGAGGGTGTTATTAGTAGAATTCAAGTTGGATGATTGAAGTAGAGGAATGCATCAAGCCTTTTGCAAGTTAGAAAGTACCACTTAGACTTAAAAGAAAAAAGTTATAAGAGGGTGGTGAGACCTACAATGTTTTATGGTGCAGAATATTGGCCTATAAAAGATAAGCATAAAATTAAGTGAAGTGTTGCTAAGATGAGAATGCTAACGAGGACGAGCACCTTTATGTTAAGAATAAATGCAAAATAAATATATCCGTGAAAGTGTTGGAGTAGCTCCAGTGGCATACAAATTTAGAGAGTCTTCTCAGATGGTTTGGTCACATTAAACATTGACTATCTGATGTCACAATTAGCAGAGTGGATGTTTTAGATTTCACTTATGCCCAAAACTTATATAAAAGAATAGATCTTGATTTATTAAAATTAAATAAAATTTTGACACTCAATAGAACAAAATGAAAAAAAAAAAGAAAAAAGGATTCGTGTGGCTGACTCCACATAGTGGGATAAAAGGCTTGTTGTTATTGTTGTTGGGTTATCATGCAGTTTATTTCTCATGGATGCATCTTAGAAGTAGAATTAAGTTACAATTTTTATTACTTGCTACAAATATGTTTTATGCATTTTCTTTCTTTCTTTGGGATTTTTAGTTCTTTCTCAAGTTTAACTTGGTTATATTCATTCAAAAAAAAACTTTTTTTTTTCAGAAGTTCCTTTTTATCCTTATATTTTTTGTGACTTTAATTTCTAATAATAGGCTTGCTAGGCATGACCCTTAACTTTAAAAAAAAAAAAATCATAAATTGTCTTGTTAGACTCCTACTGCTAGAGTTATTTCTACAATTTGTTGGATATATGTTTGCTAACTCTTTGATTTATTTTGAATTAAGTGAGCCTATTATCAAATTTTTTATCAAATACAAAATTTAAATACATACCACTCAATTTCTATGAATTTACAAATCTAATTCCTAAACTTAACAAGTTTTACATACATGCAAGCCACCGTACCTATTCTTGAAAAAAAGGTGAATTTCACATTTTTAAAGTTAAAATGAACGTATTTTTGATATGATATAAAAGATTTGGGTGGTATAAATGTAAAAACTAAAGTTTACATGTTAGATATGTAAATAAATAGGAATTGGGTGGTATGTCCAAACTTGTAATTCAGCCAACTTGATTAGAGTTTAAAGAGAGATGGCCACGAAGTCAGACCTTGAGATCTCTCCCTCTTCACCATAAACGATGATTTCTCCATATAAAAGTCTTAAAAGCTCAACAAACAAGCAAGCCATTAATTCAATTTCTCCAATCTCAAAGTACTCATATCACTTCCCCGTTAATCTTGCTGCTATTTCTAATTTAATTTGCTGGATCTGAAGTATATATAAATGACCCCACTGCTCCTCTTTTACCCCGCTCGTTAGAGGCTAAGGTTCTCTCCAATTTTCCATCCCATTTTTCCCATTCTTAGCTCTTGAGTTCCTCTCTTATCAAACAGGTTTTGCTACCTGTATCCATTAGGCTACTTCACAGGTCCAAAACTGGTTTTGTTTCATTTAATTTTCGTCTGAAATTCATCTAATAAAGTAAAAATGAGAAACCTGAACCATTCCACAAGGTTTGGAGTCAAGGAAGTGATGTATTCCTCAATCTTTTTCCTATCCATTCTCGCACTTTTCCTCAGCATAATCACTCTCTCCAGATTCTACCCCCAGAACCCCTTCTCCTTCAGCAACACACTTGGAGATCAAACTCAAGATGAAGAAGGCCCCACCCAGCTCTTAGACACCATCATAGAGAAACTTGTGGAGCAGATCAGAGCTTTTGAGGCTTTAGCAGTGGGTTCTGATGAGCCCAAAGATGCCAGGCTCAAACACACAACTTTTC
The DNA here is from genome assembly GCA_022702705.1 of Papilionanthe hookeriana x Papilionanthe teres. NCBI lineage: Eukaryota > Viridiplantae > Streptophyta > Magnoliopsida > Asparagales > Orchidaceae > Papilionanthe > Papilionanthe hookeriana x Papilionanthe teres. The sequence goes on along the minus strand of CM040427.1, from coordinate 69,459,403 downwards.
TTGCAGAGATTTTAGACCTCGTAGGATCATTGAAGTTGTCATTAGCTCAATCAAAAGAAGAAATTCATGAACAGGAAAAAACTCAATCAAATGAGTTCCATTCTTTATCAAGAACTAGTCAAAGCCTCGACGAAGCCGCCGAGTTCTTCCTCACAGAAGAGATAAGAAAATACGTCAGAATTAAGCCCAACAGGCTGGGAAAGCAAAACTTCATGGGAGCCAATGGGGCCTTCATGAGCATAGGCCATGCATGCTTCGCACTGAAAGAAGAGCTTGAAGAGTACATGGACTATGATGTTGGTGATTTCTGCAAGGATGACTGGAAACAAGCTCAGAGACTGATGGTTCATGGTTGTGATCCTCTCCCAAGAAGAAGGTGTTTTGCCAGAGCTCCCAAGCTATATTTCAAGCCACTTCCTATCAATGAATCCATCTGGACCATCCCAGACGACAGAAATGTGCGTTGGAGTGGCTACCGCTGCAAGAACTTTGCCTGCCTCGCAGCAAATCAGACAGGCAAAGGCTTCTTTAAATGCTTAGATTGTTTCAACCTCACTCACCATGAGTGGCCCAGGTGGATGGAAGTTAACACTACTGATTTTCTCATAGAAGAAGTGTTGAGTATCAAGAGAGGGGAGATCAGGATTGGGTTGGATTTCAGTGTTGGAACTGGGACTTTTGCTGCTAGAATGAGGGAATTTGATGTTACAATCATCTCTGCAACTATAAATCTGGGTGCTCCTTTCAATGAGATGATTGCTTTGAGAGGATTTGTTCCTCTCTACTTGACTATAAATCAGAGGCTCCCTTTCTTTGATAATACTCTCGACATGATCCACAGCACGAGATTTCTAGATGGATGGATCGACTTCATATTGCTGGATTTCGTGCTGTATGATTGGGATCGAGTTTTGAGGCCTGGAGGGTTATTATGGATTGATAGTTTCTTCTGCAAGAACAAGGATTTGGAGGATTATTTGGAGGCTTTTAGGATGCTGAGGTATAAGAAGCATAAGTGGGTTGTGGTGCCAAAGTTGGATAAAGATGGAGAGGAGGTTTTCTTCTCTGCTGTGCTGGAGAAGCCACCAAGGCCATTCTGATGTATGCTTTCGAGGCTTTAGTGATCATGTTTACATAACTGTACAAAGTTTGAACTGAGGATATGTTCAGGAGTGGAGGGAAGACTAGAGTTGCCCATTGTGTTATTGTGGTTTCTTTTTTTTTTTTTTTTTTTTTTTTGCAAAAAGATTGTATTAAGTTTTAGTATAAGAACAGGAGAAATATATAAAAGAATTATTGTTTAAGAAAAGATGCATCTAGCAATAGATGTTGCTTTAGGATATGATTCTTGTCTGGAGAGAATATGTAAATGAGGTAGATATTTTTATTGATGTTGATTTGGCCAAGGCAAGTTTGCCTTGAATATACATTTAGTTCATGTGGGCTTTTATGTGGATTCCTGTATGTGGATTCGTGTGAGTTCAATTTATTTTATTCCAGTTTGACCAACTTGTCTCAAACTGGTCCGAATTAACCTCCCCAAAGTACTTTGAATATTTAAAAATAAACTTAGTTCCCCGATTTTAAATATCTTAATATTGATGATTATTAAATAATGCTTATAACATGTGCAGTGTTAATGTCTTATGAGGCATGATTGAGGTTTAAAAACAGTATTTCTCAACATTTGAAAACTTCATAAACAGCTTTTAGGATATTTAAAATGTTTTCATCCATCAATGCTCAACCCCAAAAACTTTTCAGCCTTCCAAAGTGATTTTCGTTGTCAGATAAATCCCCCAGTCCACAAAAAACATGGATATATCTAAAGTTAATAAGATTAAAATTATTGTTAATCCTGCATTTAACAGATCAAATAAAGCTGAAGAATGAAAGCATCATAGAGAGAGGCGACATATTGCTGAACAGTCTTCCTAATTTTAGAGAGCCTATACGATCAATAATTTCTTGAAATTTAAGAGATGATGTGTCCTATTTCCAAGCTTCAACCCCCTATCCAGCTCGTGCAGTGATAAATACATATGGACAAGATAGAAAGTTAAGCCTTCATGAGTATAAATTGTGTACTTTGAATTAGAAGGTGGAGGTTCAAGGCTGCAATTATGATGCAATAGAAAGGATTTTTCTTTGTAGCTTTTGTTATAGATGGTTGAGATAATTATCAGTGCTTCCAGCAAGGATACAACAGCAGTTTTGCTTTGTGAATGATTTCCTGAGAGGAATTCTTTTCTATTAGCTCAAGAAGAATATGTATTAAGCTTTTGAATGTTGTAGTATGGACTGCATAGATTTCTGCCCAAGTTTTATTCTTTCTGAGTTGAAATCTATGCTCCCAATTTATTTAGGATTCCTTAAAAGTCATGCAATGATGTTGACTTGATGAATAATAAACATGCCACATTAGTTATCAAAATTTCCTCTGATATCTTCAATAGTTCCTTGATATGAAATCCTTTCTGAAATCAAATTCTTCCCATTTATTTCTTGATCTCTTCAACTAAGGAGGATGCCATAGGAGAAGAAGCATTATGACCAAGTGAACTTTTTAGTAGAGACATCTTTGAGTCGCGTTCTCTTGATAAGATCAAGTAAGAGGGCATTAAATGGGATGTCAATGTCAATGAAAATCGAAAGAATCTCGAATGTTTTTATGATGGCAGACAAAATTATTAAATCATAAAAATATTTATGTATGATGCTAAGTCATTAACTAAAAAAGTGATTGACAAACAGAGTCATTGAAGAAGGGAAAAGAGCTTAGTTCCTACTACGTGGGCTTTCTAAGGCTGCCAATTATGGCACGCATCATTCCAATTATTTTGATTCCATTACAAAATATTATATAAATTCTCTTTGGCATGATGACAAGATATTCCATTTAAGTGACCCTCTTTTATTTGGTTTTTTAGCATAGCTTTCAGAACTCTTCAATCTTTTACAGCATGCCATGAATTTTATGATAGTGATAAACCTTTAATGAAGAATAAAAATGTGTCAGCTTTTTTAAGGCTTCTAAGCCATGCAGTTTTAGCATCTACTTCCACAGCGACAATATGCACAATTCCAATTATTTTTATCTCTACACCATATGTTATACATGATTCCTCTATCGGTTTGTTATTAGCACAATTGTCTAATAAGTGACCCTTTCTTGGTTAGCTTTCTTAAAACGCTAGAAAACTTTACAGTCTTTTGTTGAAAAGACATAAATATTATGATAAAGATAAAATTTTGATTTGCTTATAACCATTTTTTAACTTCTTTGTAGGTGACAACCATCTAAAATACTCCATACCTTGAAAAGTTGTCATGATAAAGATGAGTAGCTAATTCAGTGGAAGTAAATAAACAAACATCATGATATATCATAGGAGATGCCACCACTTGGTCCCTCCTAAGATCAACAAGTTATGGACTTTAGAACTAACTTCCTCAATTAGATAAGTGCAACCTTTTTATTTCTTTGCAAACATACATACAGAGCTGATAATGTCCAAAAAAATAAAATAAAATCATTCAAATGCCCCGATGATGATCGTATTGGAAGCGCAAATTTTAATAAAGGAGATTCTTAAAATAAAAAATCTTAAATATAAATGTTAATAATTTAGGCATCACACTAGGATGATGGTCTTAATGACACAAATTTTCAATCAGAAAAAAATATTATCATTAAAATGCATCAAATTCCATGTAAATAGTTTTAGGCCTAAATTCAAATAAAAATATCAAAAATTATAAAATTCAAAATTGTTCAAGTAAAATCTATCGCGTTATGTTGCAGAGCAAAATTCATCCATCCCCTAGAATAATGTAAGAAGTCGATATCATATTAAACATAGTTTTTATGACCACTCCACAAAAATCTCATACCAATAACATAATTTGTATCCATGTGATTTTGCTATCAAATATCATCACAAAACTTTGTGGTCCTCTAATCAATTAATTCACAACAAAATAACATCATTATACCACAGTCACAATCAAAACTCAGATGTTTCTAATAGCTTAGCCCCCTTGAGTTAAACATTGTGATGACATTTGATAGCAAAATAAATCTAGCCCTAAATTCAAATAAAAATATAAAAAACATAACAAAAATAATAAAATTCAAAATATGTAAATAAAATATATAACCTTAAGTTAAAGAAAAAAATTCATCCATCACCTAGAATAATGTACAAAGTCAATGTCATATTAAACATACTTTTATGGCCCTCTACAAAAATCTGATACCAATGACATGGTTTGTGTCCAAGATCCAAGTGATTTTGCTATCAAATGTCAACACAAAATAAGCAATTAACATTGTGGTCCTCTGATTGAATGATTCACCACAAATAATATCATTATATTACAGTCACAATCAAAACTCATATGTTTCCTAATAGCTTAGGCCCCTTGAGATATAAATCATAGGATATGCCTAATAGGACACAAAACTCTCTGGGATCTAAAGCGACCTTATGATTGTCTACTTAGACAAATCTATCATGGGTTTATTAGTTTACTTAGACAACACAATCCATAACTACTAAGATAATTTTTTTAATCAAGCTGGGTGGACTACATCCATTGAATAAGTAGACTAGAGTCCACCAACAACCTAAGATAACAAAATCATGGGATCTCGATTTGATTCACTATCATTCCCCTCATTTTTCTCTTTAAGCTAAAGGTGGTTTTATTTATTTAAAATCAAATGCCTCTAAAATCAAATTACTAATATTATACACTAAAGACATAGTAAATATAAACTTTAATTGAAATTTTCCTCTCATCACCAAGAGCCATAGGGACAGCTGCTTGCGAGAAATCTAGAATCAAATCATAAAATATTTGTATACAACAACAACAACAACAACAACAAAGCTTTAATCCCACTAAGTGGGGTCGGCAAACAAAAATCTAAGTATCATCTTATCTAAATTATCTTATTAAAAATTTCTCCCGGGATAAACAAAACCCTCTAAGGAGAGCCGAACATGAATTTTTAGAGTCCATAGTAGATTTGAAAGGCGGTGAATCACCATGCCACAAATCTAGGATTGACGGCACTTGTACACATGTCAATATAGTCATTGGTCATTATAAGCAAAATATAAGGTGCTTATTTTTAAGTATTATTTTAGGTCTAGATTGAAATGTATTATATAGACTCTCATGTACCTCATCCACCACTTTATAGGCTTCCTTGCAACTAAGGCAATGCAAATGCAACCATATCTAGTTGAACAAGCATTAACACAGTGTTGTTCACACACAAATTACAAAACATTATCTCTAATATGAAAAATTACAAAATCAATAAAAGGGGTCCTAAAATGTGGCTTGACTGCCAAGATTGCACGGGCTTGATTGAGAGGTTGATGGATGTTAATTGAAAAGGGGTCAACTAAGAGGTCTGGCAACACTTTGGCAAGCTTAGCAAGCCACATAGTTTGTCATTATTAAAGGGAGGATTCTAACTATGGTCAAGCTTAGGATGGTGCAAGAAGCCTATGAACTATGTGATATATGTTTGGATTTCATGCTTAAGAACTTTGAAGATTCTTAGAATTTATTTATGATTAGTTGGGAATATCCTAGGAACCTGACTTGTTATATAGTCATCTAGATAAAGAATTCTGTATCGATTACAACAGCTTCGTATTTTGTTTTATGATTGGTACATAACCCTAGCAGCTATAAAAGAAGTGGATGATGCCAAAGATTAGACTCAAACCTACCATAACTTTGATGCGACCTGGAGCTTTCATCAAGGATGCACCATCAAAAAAATAATTCTAACTGGAGAACTCTTAATTCTCTGCACTTATAACCTTTTCATTAGGTAGATCATCATTGAAAGGAACTCTGTGAAAATCAAGTTAGCAGCTAGAAAATAACCAAAAGCCTGTCATCCGAAAGCTTATCGATGTACAAACATAATGCCAAATTTAATATAATCCTGCAGTGTACTAAGTATAGTGATAGGATCAAATATGTCATCAAATACTAAAGTGGGTTGAATGAATAAATAAGCTTGATCTTATGCGGAAAAAAAAAATTATATTTTAGCATTTATGCAACAAAGATTAACGAAAGACTAGTTTTCTATCATGATCTCTATCAGGATAAGGCGTCAACAAAGGTAACATAAAGATTTTTCTTTTTCTTCTTCAATTCCCAAACTAAGAGAGGGTCAAAAAAATTTATTATAAGCAATAATATAGATGATCAAAAGCATTCCAAAATTAAGATCGTTTACATTTGGGGGTGCATTATATAGTGATTTTATATTTTGCAAAGGCCTTCTAACAACACTAGTCCCAATGAAATATGGCATTCATCTTCACATGTACTATAAGAGGTTGACATCTACCGGATGTGTTATAAATAAAAATTCATAGAAAAAAAATTTTACCTTGGAAGGATCTTAGCTTAATAAGATTTTTTGGGGATATAAATATAAGGAACTATCTCACGGAATCTCCAAAAGCATACTTTATGGGATTCTTCTTATGCTATGCTAATGTAAATGATCAGAGGCGACCTGCAAGTCCCAAATATGACTTAACGAAATCACCAATACTCTTCTCCCTCAAAACAAAGATATTAGGGTTCATAAACCAATTACCCACCATGTGGCCTCTCTGTCTTCTAATCCTCCCTTGCAGAATACCTACTCCCAATTTTCCTGCTACTTCAGTTTCCACTTTCTACCAACCCTCAGCCCTCTCCAATTATCTCCAGGACCCTCTCCCTCCATTTAGAAAATATAACCCTAAGATTCCCACCTCTATTTTAGCTGACCCCTCATATCTCAGCCTCCACACTAGATGAGCATAAACATCAAGTTGTAATAAACAACCTTCTCATCTTCCTTATTCTATATATCAATATGACAAAATGACAAAGAATCATATCTTCGGAATTAAAAAAGAAAAGAAAATCAAAGCTGACCGAGATATAATAACCATTAAATTTGTTTTCACTACAAAAATCTAAATTTAAAAGTAATTTCAAAACTCCACCAATGGGTTAAGGATTCAAATAAAGGCCCACGTCTTTGTCGTCGTCATCAATAACACTATAGCTGTAAACCTAATCGGCAATCTCATCTTTTGGAGAATAATTAAGAAAATGTCAACCACTGACCTGCCTCACAGATTCAACTCCCCACTCGGGCAAAAGGACAAAAAGCCAAATAACTTTCCCGCGCCATGGGAGACTGGCTTCCAGCTCCCTCTGACGGGAAAAGCTGCTTGTGATTTCATCTCGATTCCTCTCTGTTCTCAGTTTCCGCAGGAATTCTCAGTTGCTTCTTTCTTCCTCGATTTGCCAATCAGCCATCTTCGGCTCCGGCTGATTATAAGGCTCGCCCAGCGGTCCGCTCCACGACACAGGTTCACAAGCCGATTTTTGTGTTTTTATCTTCTTTTCCGGTATGTTCTTGGAAAATTATTGGGTGATATTTATATATTTTACGAGGTTATTGAAAAGTTATTGTAATTTTAATTCAAAAAATCTCTCAATAACCCCTAATAACGCCCAATAACTTCGGTTGTTTCACTTTTATATTTTTTTATCTGTTATTCTGGATTTTATGAGGTTATTGGAGATATTAACTCAAATAATGTTGAAATAACTTACTAATAAACTTTCAATTACTTCCTAATAAATTTTCAATAACTTCCGAGTTCTATTTTGATGTTATTCATTGAGTTATTATTGGTTATTGGGAGGTTATTTGGGACAACGTAGGCAGCGCTGCATACGTTGTCCGTATGCAATAATTTTCCAACGTTCTTTGAATTGGAAGTTCACTCTCATGAAGATTGATTTTACTCTCGTGGTCGTTCTATTTTGTCATGAAAGAATTTTTTCGAGTTGAAATATTACCTTTCTAAAATTAGCATATCTTACATCTACATATTTAACATCTGAATTTTACTTTCTATATTTGTGCCACCCCAAAAAAAATAAATAAATAAAATACACCATGGGAAAGGGGAAAAATTTTATGTGCGGAAGACGTACGCAGAGCTGCGTATATTAGGAGATTATAGGGAGGGTATTAGATATTATATTCCGGTTATGCTCCTCTTTAACTTATAAATAACATGTCTGTAACCTTCATATAACCTACAAATATATAAAACAGAAGCGTGAAACTTAGGTTTAGGTGTTAGATATGTAAATACATGAGAATTGAGTGGTATATATGTAAATTTTCTTATATTTTAAACTTGCCTAAAGATGGAATTAACAAAAAAAATCCTTTTTTTTTTCTTTTTTTTTTAATCAAATTTTTTATTCTGTAACCATGACATGACATAAACTAATATATGGATATAATTTGTGTGGGGGAAAATTCTTGTGGTTGAGTAATATTTTAATGTCTTAGCGTTGCATTAAGATCAAACACACAAATAAATAATAGAAAAATAACATCAGGAAACAAAAATATTATTTATGTGAAAAATCATGGAAAGGAAAAAAATCACCAGTTTTGCCCTGTCAAAATAATCCATCATGTAACTTTAAGTACATATATCCAATATTCTTCTGAATTAGAGATGATGAAATTACAAAGCTGATAATCACGTACATACAATAGTAGTTCAGTTTCTATAATAACAGTAGTTGGTCAGAAAAATTGTAGTTGAAAATTGTAATAGTAGTAGTTAGTCACAAGTGTCATAAAATTACAACTGTATGTAGGATATGATGTATGGATCACCAACAATAGTGTTAGGGTCAATACTGGCTGACAAGCAGTGGACAATAGTGGTCGGTGGCTACGGAGGCCTATGATTATCGTCAGATCTCCATTACAATATTACATGCTATAGTCATTTTTAGGATACAATGTTAGTAAGTAGGAGTCATCGATGGTAGTAAGTGGAAGCTGCAGGTGATGATTGACGACAACCACAAAGCGGTGGTTGACAGTGGTCAGAGACTAAAGAGCAGAAGTTATCACTGGGTCTTTAGTTCAAAATAAGCTCTGGTATTCTTTCTCTTCTCTTCTCCCCTCAAGTGAAGAAAATGGGTCTATTTATAGTCTCCGGGTAGAGCATTTTTGTTTTTTGACAAATAACTTACCCAACCTACTGATCTGATGACCCACATTGATCTCACTTGATCATAGGATTTATTTTAATGATTTAAGGGCCTAAATGATATCTGAATTAACCAATATTGTGCTCATTGGATTCCTCTCATTGAGACACTTGATTGAATAATAAATTTTAAACTTGGAGTTAATTTGATCATTCAATTGATGATCTGAAACCTTTAAATGTGCTTTAATGACTTGATTTGGGCTTGATTGAACTATGATTAAACTAATTTTGGTATCATTGTGTTCGACTTATCGAGACAGTCAATTTGACTTTATAGACTATAAACTTACTGAAATTTAGGGACATATAATCTTCAATTTGAATGTATAATATTTTTTGCTAAAAAGTATCTCGATATTTGTGCGAGATAGTAAAAAATTTGTTATTTAATATGAATCTCGAGATGATTAGCATGAATTTCAAAGTATATTTTGAGTAATAAATATTTAAACTCTAATTTAAAATCACACAAAAATTTAATTTTAGAAACTAACATTCAATTAACAGCTCAATTAAATAAACACAATGGTACAAAAAATGGTCAAATTCAAGTCAATTCAAACTCATATCAAGTCATTAAACTAATTTTGGAAGCTTTGGGTGACCAATTGAAATATTATGTAGATTCTAAATCTGACAAACTTATAGTCAAATTGAGTGTCTCGATGAAACGAATCCAAGAAGTCCAATATCACTCAATTGCAATATTATTAAGGCACTTAAATGTCCACCAAATATCATCCGATCAAGGGAAATTTTTTTCGTCATCTGATAGAGTAGTTCAAATTCCTTCCTTATTTGAAGTGAGAAATCTCTCATACTCAATAAATAGAATCATACCACTTTCATGAAAAGGGACTTAGGCTTTAAATCAGAAGAAAAGCTAGACTTGAAGCTAGTTCATGAAGAAGGAGCTAAATTTCTTTGTCATTCCAGACTGAAGATATGGCGAACGCTTCTCACTTATGTAGTCGTTGACTGACGACAGCCACCCTTGACTGCCCCCATGCTCGTTGCAGTCTAAGATATACACCATGAAGTAAAAAAACATTCTATAGAGCAAAGCAACATCATTAAAATGGTGTGGTGATGCCCTTTAAAGATGATATATCGAGACCATGACAACTACACCCAATTGTGATCGCTTCTGACCGCTATGCAGCGAATCATTCATCCTGCAAATTTTAACTTTGAGGAACTGTGTAAACCTTTTCCACCATTGAGACAAGGGTCTAGAAATGTAATTGTTAACACATATTGGATCATCTCTACTAGTTCATGCCTCGTGAGTTTTCCCTTTTTGGGTTCCCACGTAAAAACATTTGGTGCCTTTACATGTTACTTATATTATTTAGTGCGTATTGAACTTTTTTGCAATACTAAAATGCTAAATAATCAATCTAACACCGTGAATTTGTTAACAAACATCAGTTTGGTGTTTTTTGTGGGAAAGATAATCCCACCACAAAATGACTTGCAAAATTTGTTGAATGGAAACATTCACAACACTCAAAATAACGTAGCATATCGCTCAAAATCACCATTTTTTAGGACAATCACAGAGCGAAGGACAACAAACCTCTTCTGCTTCCCACCTTAGAACACGTTGTCCTACCAAAGAAGGTGTCTTGGATCCTTTGGAGTGTTGAGTGCATAAGATGGAGAATTCTCAATATGAGATCTTCAGTATTTATGTGATACTTGACAGTTGATGCCTATACAATCGGATGAAGCTTACTTACCATCAGTTCAATGGGAAATGCCCTTCTCGAGCACACTTGTACCGAGCTACACCCCATGATAGAACCCTTCCTCTATAGGGCACCAACCTCATCGATATCATGAGTTCCACTCATCTTTCCTACATATCTACACTGTTTGGTAACCCTTCGGTGTTCAAGGGAAACTTGGCTCAGTCACATCTTATTTGTTGCTCTTAAAAACTTAATCTTTGACGATCTATGGCAATTGGTTCAAGACGAGTTTCCTCTGGGGGATGGGGACCACATTCACTCTCACGCAAATTTCAATCGTCTTCACCCTTGGTCGAGGCAGACCTACAAAATCCCATCTTAGCTGTCTTCAAACACCTGAAATTAGATTCTATGAATAGATAACTGACCTCTACGACAACGATGACCACTATCAAAATCATGCACATTTAGAGTTCCCTTGATGAGCTTCTCTATCAAGTGTTCTCTGCCAATGTCAAGGGTAAAGCTCACACCTGATTCTACTCTTACTTGAAGGGCACTATAAAAACCTTCAAAGAGCTTGTCATGCTATTCGTGGAGATATTCATAGCAAACAAAAAAACCATCACAAATTTATCCCATCTCTCATGAATTTGCCAAAATGATGGAGTATAGCTTAAAGGCTACTTCTGCATATTATGCATGGAGGTTTGTCAAATTCTAGAGGTGAATCTGGAGTTACTGAGAGGTGTCTTCCCAGAGGGCTTTGCCTAAGGCCTTTCTGTTCATAATTGATGTGGGAGACAGTCTACTCTTATGCTGACTTCATTCTTCATGTCGAAGCTCAAATCACTGCAGATGAGGCTATCATTGCACACAAGAAGCAATTCAAGCAATTTGGGGGTAACTGTAAGAATAGCCTAGTGGATACAAATCAATCCTCATAAAAAATGAAGTGAGTAGTAAGAGAATCATGATCTTTTTCCTTGGCCTGCGAGCCAACACCATGATCTTCAATCAATGAAGGGATAAATGTTGCTTAATACATAATGTGTCAACATTTTGACAAATCTAAGATGAAGAGTCCATCAAGTGGCCTCACCCATTGAAACACAACTCAGGGAATCAAGAAGAATATTGTCACCTACAATGGATTCATGTTCATATCACTGAAGTATGAAAGCTGCTCAAGAAATAAATTGAGTGCTCGATCAATATGGGTACTTGGGTCGATTTGTGCAAGATAAGCTTGCTTGTATGGACAACACTCCCACTAGGGGGCAGCAAACATAAAAGTAACAACACAGGACTCACCAAATCCTTAATAAAATCCAAACAATCGCTAGAGGCTTATTTTTTTCTGACCAAATCCTCATCACTATACTTAAAGAATAAGTGTATCACTAACACATGACTTAGCATACCTTTCTACAATGTCAAGAGGATTCAAGTTGACAATGACAACTTTGTTGACATCTTATTCTACTTAACCTTCCTTAATATGGGGTTGACTAATGAGAAACTTCAACCTACATTTGAGCCACAATATGGATTCGATAATCAACTATTAAGAGTTGAAGCAACAACCAATCTTTCCAAATGGAAGAATTTTTCAGACTGATGACTCACTTTATCCCATTCATTGTCATCAAGTTGGAATTGGCATACAATGCCATCTTTGACATCATCATTTCTATGTCACACCTCAAGCTGAAGTTCAACCCCATCCAGGATTAGTGTTATACACGAAAATCAATAAATAACATAATCGAGCTACCTTAGGCAAGTCCAGCCATGCTCATTAGTGATGATTAGCATAAAGAATTTGATCTCCAGATAAGGACGTATCCAAACACACTTCTCCTGTAGAAGACTTGATTCACGTTTTTCTCTCGGGTGATCATCCCTCACAAATGATGCAGCTTAGTTCTCTACTCTCGTATGAGCAATGATCGAAGTACACTGATCTTCTCCAAAGGAACTATAACAATTTTGCTTAGACCCCAATTGATATGCCTAGATTTTACCTAGAACTAATAGGAAACTGCTTAAAGGTGGTCTCAGTCTTCAAGCTAATCGTCCAAAAGAAGCTAAACTTTGTTTCGGATCATCTGCAATTAATCAAACAAAAAATTAGCAAGCTTCTAGAGTTTTGGTTTATATGAGAGGTACAACATCCTGCATGGCTGAAAAATATCGTCATGGTTAAGAAATCTTGGAGGATGTGTGTTGAATACACCAATCTAAATAAGTCTTTCCCTAAGGACATCTTTCCCTCCGGTGAATAGATCAACTTATTGATGTCACGTCAAGATATTAAATGCTTATTTTCTTGGATGCCTACTCGGGTACAATCAGATAAAGATAGATCCAAAAGACGAGGAGGCCACCTCCTTTCAAATAGTTAAGAATTTCCAAGTCATGCCATTTGGGTCAAAGAACACTATTACAACCTACTAATGCATCATGAACAAAGCCTTTCATAGATCTCCTTAAGTGTAAGTTGGAAGTCTATGTCGAAAATATGCTGGTGAAAAGCTGGAGGCATCCTATCGTGTCTCTCATATGGAAGCATGCTTTCAACTTCTTCATCTTTACAACTTGTACCTTAACTAAATAAATGCACTCTCAGAGTCACATCAGGAAAATTTTTTATTTTTATGGCCACTCATTGTAAATTTAAGACCAATCCTGTGAAGATCAATGCACTAAGAGACATAGAGCCCCCAAAAAATATCAAGGATGTGCAATGCTTGAACGGACGTTTAGCCGCACTGTTCTGTTTCTTGGCTAGCTCTAAAGATAAGTACTTGTTGTTCTTCAAGATATTGAGAGATGTGCTCGAAATGCCAGTTTCTAGTGGATAGATAAATGCCAAACTGCTTTCGAGCAGCTCAAGACGTACTTGGTCTCACCGCCTCTTCTTTCAAAGCCTATCCAAGGAGAAATGTTGTATATTCACTTGGTTATTTTACCTCACATGATAAGCTCTATTCTAGTGAGGGAGAAAAATTGATTCAATGGTCTGTTTACTATGTCGAAAATATTTTTTCCAACTCGGAGAGTCGTTGCTTGTTGTCGGAAATGACTGTATATGCCCTGGTGTTCTAGGCACGAAGGCTACGTCTATATTTCGAGGCCCGCACCATTGGCGTCTATAGACAACCCTCTCTAATGGACATTTTGAAAAGGCTAGAAGCATCGAGAAGATTAATTAAATGATTAGTAGAATTGTGAGAGTTTGACCTTCACAGCATATCCCGACCAAACATCAAATCACAAGTACTGGCCAACTTTATGGTCCAGTGCATCGTATCTACATCTGACAAGCAACTTCTTTCTCCCTCCGTGTCGCCTCAATGGACCTTGTATGTTGACGGAGCATCTGAAAGTTCAAGAGCCAGTGCTGACATATTGCTCATTTCCCCGAAGTAAGACATCTTAGAGTATGGACTCTGATTAAAAATTTCAACCACCAATAATGTCTCCAAGTATGAAGCCTTTGTCACTCGATTGAAACTCTCCATCGTCTGCGAAAATAGGTACTAAACTTTAGCATGATCTTGGGTTGTTAAATCCAACCTAAAATTTGCATGCATAGCATTTGAAATGTGTATAAAAGTAATAAAAATTTAAGAAAAAAATTTGAGAGATTCATTTTGAAATGAAACTTCCTTTTCATGTTAAGTTCAGATAATTCCTATTCCTCCCATTCAAGCAATGGACCTAAAAAATCAACAACAGTCAATTTTCCTAAGCATGCCAGCCGCACCTAAAGCTCAAAATCCTGAGCAATCTATGCTGAACTTGCAAGCAGAGCTCTCAACTACGAGGACAGATGAGCACAAATTTCCAAGCAAAAGGGAACTGAGAGAGAACTGCTATGGATCTTTCAAAACAAACACCCTCAGTTTTGAAGACCGATTCTCAAAACAATTTGGAAGATCTCAGGAGATACAAGACATCTCTGCATCAGATGCTGTAGAACCAGAGCAATTGCCTACAGCTGAACGCTATTTTGCCGCCCTCGAGGGACCTGAACTAGAGAGTCTCAAGGCAAGTAATCCTTCTCTTTAACCAACACGATAAACACTACTTCAGAACAGAAAAACAGAAAAAAAAAGGAATAAAAAACAATTTTTTTTTCACATCTTTCAGCCCACAGAGAAGCTGATTCTTCCTCAAGATGAGAAATGGCCTTTCCTTCTTCGCTACACCATATCTTCATTTGGCGTCCCTGTTGGTATTGGAATCCAAGCTTTCCTCTGGAAGACAATGGCTACATCTCCTTCCATGCACTTTCTTCATGTAAGCCTCATCATCAGCTACGTACTCTGGAGCATCTCACTTCCTCTGTTGATCTTGGTGGCCTTCTTATACCTTTTAAAGATGATATTTTTCTTCGAAGCTGTCAAAAGAGAGTTCCTTCATCCTATCAGAGTCAACTTCTTCTTCACCCCATGGATAGGCTTCATACTATTACTAGTTAGTGCTCCTCCATCTATTGAAAAGAACTTACCTTCAGCTCTATGGTATGTACTAATGGCTCCCATACTCTGTCTGGAGCTCAAAATTTTTGGACAGTGGATGTTGGGAGGTGAACGAAGGCTTTCAAAGGTGGCGAACGCGACCACTCATCTTCCCATTGCTGGAAACTTTGCGGTCTCGTTGCTTGGTTCAGCTATGGGGATCAAAGAAGGACCTGTTTTCTTCTTTGCTGTTGGTCTGGCGCATTACATTGTCTTGTTTGTAACGCTTTATCAGAGGCTTCCGACTAATGAGACTTTGCCGAAGGATCTTCATCCAGTTTTCTTCTTATTTGTAGCAGCGCCGAGTCTGGCTAGCGTGTCGTGGAGCAGGATAGTTGGAAGATTTGATCTTTCGGCGAGGATGGCTTACTTCTTCTCTATGTTCATCTATGCTTCTCTGGTAATTTGAAATTTTGTAGCATCTGCCTTCATTTTTGTAGGACAATATGGTTATTATATTGTAAGATTTACATTATCATTTCTTTGTGTTTGTATATCTAACTGCTGAACTTCAAATTTTAATACATGCCATCTCTTCTATGCTTGAAATGTGCATTTTAGCTTTTATAAGTAAACATGGTGATGTTTTTGATGGGATATAAAAGATTGAAATCAGCAAATCAAAACAACTTAATGCAAAATGGAAGTAGCCACCAGAGCTCTGAGTTCATCTAAAAATGATTATTTACTGCAAGCAAGTCCATATGAACCAACTAATAAGCAAAATAACCTATAAAACTTAACAAATAACTCATGGGCATCAAAACCATACACCAAAACTTCAATAATTCTCTCATATGTTTCTTTCACATTTTTTCTTTATTTTAATTTGCAGGTTGTGCGAATAAACTTCTTTCGAGGCTTTAGGTTCTCTCTGGCTTGGTGGGCTTACAGTGTCCCTATGGCCAGCGCTTCAATTGCAACCATTGCTTACACCAGAGAAGTTGATAATCTCTTCATGAAGATCATATCAGTGGCTCTCTCTTTTATATCTGCTCTCACATGCATAGCTCTGCTCATCTGCACCATTTTTCATGCCTTTGTTCTGCACAATCTCTTCCCTAATGACATCGCCATTGCCATCACCCACAAGAAGTCGGATTAGTTGAGATCGGGATTTATGTATGAACTATGAATTTGTTCTATGCTAAAGTCATTTATTGGGGGTAATTGTCTTTGTTTGGTTGGGATGATGAAGTGGAGTAAATAGGTAGAAAATTTGGTGATCCTTTTCGTGTAAGAAATTTGGTAAATGTCTGAATTTTGTGTAGAAAAAAACAAATTTTGATATTAATTAGTTTGACTTTGGAGGAAAAATTTTGGGTACGTAAAGCGTACTCAGAGCTGTGTACATCAATCAATGGGAGGCCGTCACTTATGTATAACCTTCTTGTAACCTATATGTAACCTCCAAATATAAGAAGGTTACACAGAGGTTAAAGATAGGTTACATGAAATATAAGGAGGTTACATGAAGGGTACGGGCATGTCACAAAGTGGTTACATGAGGTAAAATACGAAAATACCCTCCTTGTAACTTGTTGTAACCTCATTGTAACCTGTCTTTACATACGCAGTGTTGCGTACGTTTTACGTACCCAAATTTTTTCTGACTTTGGGGCATGCATGTTTGAAACACTAATACTTACTATTTTTATTTCCTTAAAAAAAACTATATTTATTTAACCTACCTTTTATTTTTATAAAGAAAAAAAACAAAATTTTAAGAAATGGAAACCCTAGACTCAGAGACAGGCACTTTTTATTCTCTTTTGAGATATAAATGCATTGGACTTTCATATTATAGTTAAAATCTCTTAGTCCTATAAAAACTCTTAAGAATCCTTATTCCCCTAACTGATTGCAAAATCCCAATACTAATTATCTCATTCCACTAAAAATTTGTGTTTTAACGTAGTTGTGCTTTTATTATTCTTCTAATAGTCTTAGTTACAACATATGTTAACAAATCAAATGATCGGTTTGAAGAGTAAATGATGAATGAAAGGTTAAAACATCAAATTATATGCTAAATTGCTGAAAAATCTAATATGAATTCACTTAGTACTTTAATAATAATTTAAAGAATAAATTGTTTAGCTTCTGCTCGTGAGTGGAAATACAAACATAAATTCTATTGAAATAAAAGCAAAGTTTACAAAATAAAAGAGATAAAAATAAAAAGATTATCCTTGCTCCCAATTGAGTCTTTCTTCCAAAGTGTTTCTCCCCTTTGCTTTCCTCTTAATTTCCTCTCAAACCATGTTTTCTCACTCACCTTCACACTTAGAAATGGAAACCCTAGACTAAGAAGACTGAAAGAAAGACCAAGAAGACTCAACCCTCTTTAACTCCTCTCCTTATATAGAAATTCAGGCCAAACCATCACTAGAACTATCCAAACCGAAGCTAGGTGGTACTAAAATCTGCGGTGCCACGATGTGGTTCTATAATAGGTCATGATGGCACTATATTTCATGTTCTTGGATCTTTTATTAAGGTATTGGGTGTGACACTATCTTCTGTTCATTGGGGTGGAGCTAATATGGTTATTAGGGTACTTGCTTTAGGCACGATAATGTTTTGTTATTTGATTTTTGACACAAAAGGCGTCGGGGCACTGCAACTTCAGTATTGCGGTAATATCAAATGGGCCTCACGATACTAAAGGCTAGTACAGTGACGCTATGTCAGAAATTGTAATTGTCTTCTAAAAGATATGTTATACCTGTATATTGCACGCATAGATAACATCCATCATAGAAAACCATAAAAATGGCACAAAAATATTT
Source organism: Papilionanthe hookeriana x Papilionanthe teres (assembly GCA_022702705.1). Taxonomy (NCBI): domain Eukaryota; kingdom Viridiplantae; phylum Streptophyta; class Magnoliopsida; order Asparagales; family Orchidaceae; genus Papilionanthe; species Papilionanthe hookeriana x Papilionanthe teres. The sequence continues at coordinate 69,441,254 of CM040427.1, read as the reverse complement.
ATAAAAAAAATACCATATGCATACACCACTTTGTACACTTGTCACACATCAACTGTTGATAACATTTTTTCATCTTCTTGATATTTTATTTTTTTATAATTATTTATAAAACTTATTTTCAAAACAAAATTAATATTTTTTTCTTAATTCATTAAGAGACCTCCTATGCTCCCATATTTTTTCTTAATATGTCTTCCCAAGTTGTGACAGTTTAGCATTCACCCCGCACTTCATCTATTGTGCTCATGATTTCTAGAAACATATCTTAAATTTAACCAATCATAAACTCCAGGTCAAATTTTTATGAAAATTAATTCATTAATATTTTCTTTACTTAATTATTTCTTGCTAGTATGGTACATCATTTATATTATTATTTTGTTTTATAATGTTAATATATCAAATTAAAAGATCTTAAAACTAAAATATTGGGTTATTTTAAAAATCAATTAACATTTCTATCATTATGTTTAAATTTTCATCAAGTAGAAGTTTAAATATTTTAATCCTTATTATAATTTTTTGAAAACTTGGAATTTATTTTATTAAAATTTTAAAAATAGAGAAAATTTTCAAGGAAATATTAAAATTATCAGCAATTAAAAGGAGGATAAATGAGAAAAACAAAGAATTAAATGTAAAATAACTCTCTTTAAAGATTTAATCATTAAAAAATAAAAGAATTTACTAGCAAAATTTTCTTTGAGATCATGCATTACTTATACTAAATTTAGAGTATGATCCAAATATTTAAGATCAAGTTTGAAAAATATACTTACAAATAGGTCCATATCAACCATAAAATCATGATTATTGTAAAATAAATTTGGAAGCAAAGAATGATGCTTTATGCCTAATTGATATGAGAAATACTCTAATTGGCTAGAGTATAGTGTGCCACATAAAAATTCATATTATTTATATTATCATCTTTTTAAAGTAGTAGTTGGGATAAAGAGGATGATGAAGTATTTAATAGGGAGAGATTCTCAAATTGGGAAAAAAATGAGACATATTTGATCCTCATATTGGTGACCCTATTAGTGCTCATAATGAGGATTTGATAAAATCATATTAATTTTATCTTTCAGGAGCAATCTGATTGCTCTACAATTTTTTAATATATGATATGAAAACATACCTAACTCGTTATAATTGAGAAAGAAAAAATTAGAACACTCATTACTATTGCCATGATATGATGCCTTTTACATGGTGAATGGTACTAAAACTAATATGCTTTGATCATGATTTGCATTTTTTATAAAATACCTATATATAGGTGTTGTATAAAGAATTATTTATTTATTTCATGTCAATAATTTTTAATGAAATGATTGTTATCATACTTATTTTTTTGTAGATTTAATGTAATTATAATTAAGTTTTATGCAACATACCATGTTATCTTCTCTCATGGATTGAATTTATAGATTTTGATATAATGGTTACACCCTAGTGGAGTGAGAGTGTTTTTCATGCTAAAAGAGGTGTCATCTTGTTACTATAAAAACTCTATCATTATGACATAAATTATTTAGTCGAATTTATCAAAAGACCATATTATTATATGTAATTATTTTTTATGTTTGTGTGTCTATCTATCTATCTATCTATCTATATATATATGTGTGTATGTGTGTATGTGTGTGTGCGAGCACGTGCACGTGCGTGCGTGCATATACATATACATATACATATACATATACATAAATATATATATAGTTTTTACTCTATTAATGTATTTCGATGATTTAATGACTATATCATAAAATTTGTATATAACAACAACAAAGACATAGGGTCTTTTTGGGGCAGTTGCAGCTTATTGAATAATCTATTGATCAGCTAATTAAAAATAATCTACTGATAAGCTAGGTGTCGTGACTATTACAAATTTTTAATTTTTTGTAAAAGTCAGACCGCGATCGAAGCTCCACTCGCACCTACGTTGTGAAAACGCTGTTTTCAGCTTTTTGAAAACGCATAAACTGTCAAAATGCAGTTTACCCAAACAGTTCGGATGCATTTTCAAAACGCTACCACACCAAATAAGCTGCCCCAAATGGATTGTTAATCCCACTAAGTGTGGTCAGCTACACGAATCATGTTTCTCCATTGTGTCCTATTTAGTATAATATATTTTTTTAAATTCTAATAAATTAAGATCATTTTTTATACTATAAGCCCATGTCTTCCTAGGTCTACCTCTACCTTTCTTAACGTAAGTCGAATCTAAAATAACCACTCTCCTAATCGGATTATCAGATAGCCGACATTTATTGTGACTAAAACATCTAAGACGACTCTCTCTAATTTTATCCGTAATATATTATAAAATTTTTATGATAAAAAAAATTTCATTCAAAATAAACTAAAAAAAATTCTTTTCATACACTTTACTTGATGTAACCTCATAGGAATAGGATGGGGCCTGAGTGTCATATTGTTATTGTATCCTCCTTTTTTGGTGTTCATAGATTAGATTTGAATTATTCAAACGATAGCCTTCTTTCTATGTTATAAAATCTATGTGATGACAATCTTTCCCTCGGCCCATGGACTGGGCCCAAACTAGCCTTTTAGTATAATAAAAATTTTATTTAAAAAAACTTTATAAGAAAATATTTGTTGCTAATAGAATATTTCATAAAAGAAAGATTCTTCCATTTTCAATAGGACAAATTTTTAAAGTTGGTATGGTTCTTTTTTAAATTAGCTAATTCGTACCTAAGAAAATTAAACTTTTATATTTACCTATTTTAGAAATTTTCCATGTACTAGATCCAAATTATTTTGTGTAGATGAATATAGTATTTTAATGTATTCGTATAAAAATTTTCTTATTTAATTTATCGAAGAATTACCTACATAGTTCGTATGTATTGATATAGATAACACCTAAATCTCAATTTTTGCATATATATGCCTATTGCTTATATATGAAAAAAGGAGTTTGTTGAATCCTAAATTGTTATTTGTGAATATGTCTCGAGAGTTAGAACAGGACGAAGGAGAAAAGAGTAAGAGAGAGTAGAATATCTTAAGAGATCGCAGTCGGGTGAGTCGAGGAAGAGAGAGGTCCCCTTATTTGTTATTTTGCCTTCTATTTATATGGACATATTTGTATAATTACATAAAGAAGAGAATAGTTATGAAAACCGTTATTAATACAATTGGTACTCTAATGAAGCATATAGATTTTATATCATACATGTATTATAATTTGAATTCTAATATGACGGTAATTGGTTGGTCGGCCTTTTTGAATTCAATCGGGTGAGGTGACCATTTAAGTGGAGATCGCATGTACCAAAGTAAATGTTGATCGGTTGGGGTGCCAGGTCGAATTGAGATATCACCCGCCACAGTAAAAGCGGGTCGACTAACTAGCTTGCTGTTCTTGCATGCGTCATGGTCAGTTGGGACTGCAGGCGCAGTCTGCCAATTGAATCTCTCGCAATAGTGTGTCGGTCGATTCTCATCACACGATTGCTTATTGGACGGTAGGATGCTTTGATTTTCTGATCGTCATCTGAGAAATTATTAGCGTTCAATGGTACTAGAATCAAGAAAATCAATTCAATAATTAACTTCCCTTAGATTCTGTGCCCAGAGTGCTGCAAAAATAGAGTCATAGGCAAGATATTGCATCAATTTCCATTCTTCTGTCTTGGATAATTAAGTTGCACCATGGCTGATGGTTCGAGCCAGGCCATTTTGGACGCAAAATTCTAGCAAAGGTAGGCTACGGACCCCTGGCTTATGTAAAGAAGGATGGAGTTAATAAAAGGAAATGGTCGAAGCCAGAACCCGTGTCGGCTGATCAGGTTGAATCATCTGGGGATCTTGAGGGACAGGCATCATGAGTCCATCGCTCGGAGATCGGGGCCGTTGAGCCCGATAAAGTGTGAGCTTCGAGGGCTAACAAGCCATGCTTGCTGAAGACATCGAGAGGGTGGAAGGAAGCAGGAAGGAGCGGAGATCGACATCTTTCCTCAACCCCTACCGCTAGAAGGCGAAGGTGCATTGGTACGTGGGGGAGATAAGCATTTCCACACCTTTTCTTCGATGGATAGGTTTATGGATATGTAAAAAATTTTATTTATTTATTTATTTATTTACTTTATTCTTAGTTATTTCCCATCTTGATGCAGGCTAGTCTATTGGGTTGGAAGAACGCTTGAATGGAGGACTGCCGAAAGATATGGCCGAGTTGGCTTCAACCTTGACTAGTGAATGGGAGTGACCACAGACCGACCCTATTTCTTCGTTTAGTCTCATTTTATCGACTTCTCACCAGGCTATGGGCTCGGGACCACACACACGAGTTTCTAAGAAAGAGTAAAGAAGTGGGGAATTGTGATGAGCTTAAGTGTGTGACCAAGACCAAGCCACCAAGGGTTACCCTAAGGCTTGCAAGTCCTTTGAGACTCTCTTTGAGCTTCTTCATGTTGGTTCTAACCTTATAAGTGCTAGAGGTTAAAACCAACAAGTGAAACTCTAGAGAGAGCAAAGAAGTGTTTAAAATTTCTAAGGGAGGTGGGTTTCATCACTAGTCCTCTAGGATAATCAACAGAAAAGTCTGATGGCTATATCCTAAAATTCTGAGGAAGAGAGACAATACCTCATCAAAAGTGAGGTCAACAACCATTGAGGCAGCGACCTGACAGATGGGTATGCCATGAAGGCAGTGACCCGAAGGGGTAGCCATGCTGTTGAGGTTGAGGCCCGACCGAATGGGTATGTCGTGGAGGCAGTGACCCAAAGAATGATGAACCTCACTCGGAAGAATCATACAAGCGGAATAAGTTCATGAATAAACATTCAAAATGCAACTCAAGCAAGTATTGTGTATGGTCGCCTAGGGTATAGGATGCCACTAGAGAGAATTACACATTGCCCCAATAGCGACCAAACGTGAATGCCAATGGCAGGCATACAATCAAGCACCATGCACATGTAGACAATCATGAAATATGATGTGAAAGCATACAAGTGGTTGGTTGACTAGGATGTGGCGGTCGATTGGATTGAAAAAGCGGGTAGATCGATCTAGAGAAATTGATCGGACCCAATAAGATAGGTGGTTAGCCTGGGACGACCGATCAAAACCTAAACTAGGTGATTGACATCGACTATGCACGACCGATTAAATCCGAATAGGATGATTGACACATAGAGGTCGATCAAACCTAAAAGATATGGTGGTCGATCTGGGATGACCGATTGAACTGAAGACGGGTGATTGACACATAATGACCGATCAAACCTAGAAGATAGGGTGATCTGTCTGGGACGACCAATCGAACCCAAGATGGGTGATTGACATGTAACTGTTGATCAAACCTAGAAGATAAGTTGGCCGACCTAAGATGACTGATCAAACCCAAGATGGACACATAGCGGTCGATTAAACCCAGAAGATTGGGTGTTCGTCTAGGGACGACCGATCAAACCCAATACGGGCGATCAAAATGTAGCAGTTGATCAATCCCAGAAGATAGGATGATCAGTCCGGGACAACCGATTGAACCCAAGAAATTGAGGATTAGCCTAGGATGGTTGATCGACTTGAATTACTCAGGCGAAACACATGTAATATGCAAAATTCTCCATACGCCGAAAATGCCACGAATGGCCACACATGCAATGCAACTCAAAACACTTGAAAGTGCATCAAACACATCCTAAAGACCTCACATTGGCACCTCAGGTTGATACTTTTGAATTCGTAGCATAGCCGCCTCCGACTTTGGCATGAAAATGTGGAGGAATTTGACCTTTGATTCTCGCAGGGGAAGTCCTTCACCGTTCGGAGGGTAGACTAGCTACAAAGATTTTTCTGTCCTATGAACTCCCACGATCTCGCGGGATGGGCTTGCTACAAAGCTATTTTCATCCCTTAAGACCGAACTCAACCAACCCCTCCAAGGAAGGCTGGGAGAACCAATGTCATGAAAAATTAGGATTCCAATCCATTGAGCTTTTTACCTAGGGATCACAGAGGGGAATCACTTGGCTCTGTATAAGACTTGGCCATGCACGAGATTCCTATCCTAAGGCTAGTTCTAAGAAATCAATGACAAACAAAAAGGAGCGCGACCGCGCCGACTATTGTCGGCTAGCTAAGCTTTCCCCGTGTGAGTGACCGAAACCCACAATGAAACAATAAACCTAGTGCTAGCTATGGATTTTTAGGGCTCTCACTACCGTGAAGGTTGCAGACGTGTCTCTTCACGTAGAAGGAAGCTCTTCTAACGGTAGAAGAGAAGCTCAAGTTCTGACAATGCTACGGTGGTGCTCCTGCAATGCTCTGGTGATCCTTCCCTTCCCCGAGTTAGGAGGCAGCTCTCCTCAAGACGATCTCCTCACACATGAGCAAGAGGTGTGATGGATGAAGATAAAGGAGATGATGAAGAAGAAGAAAATGAGGGAACAAAAGCTCCCTCTTGCTATCCAAAAGGCTCTCCAAGGTAGCTCCTCCTTCGGCCTTCAGAGAAATGGCCACACTCCTCCTCTTCTCCCACTTAGCTCACCCCACTGAAGAAGATGAGATGGAGTTCCCCAGGCCAGATTCAGATCGAGAGGTATAATAGCTCTCCGAAAAATGAGTCCAAAGCTCCCTTGCCAATTGCGAGAGAGCCAGGGAAATGATAGAGGGGCCAATTGGTTAAGCTCAATTCAACCCCTCCAAATGATAGAATCACCCTCAAAAGAAGCCATCTGAAGCTTCTAAAGGGAGGGTAAAAGAGGCATTTTGCATCCTCTTTTCTCCGAGGATCATCATCACCCGCCTGCAATTATGGCGGCCTCAAGAGTCCAAACAACATAAAACGACCAAAATCCATCACTCAGGAAGTGATCGGCACTTAGGTGCCCGATCCCTGCCGCCTAGAAGTCAGTATGGCACCATCATCAGGTATAGTGCCCAGGCGCTATGTGGCGCCATACTTTTGGGCTCTCAAGTTAAGGCTGATTTTTTTTTTTGGGCACCTAAGTGCCCAAAAGCTCAGCCTGGCGTCGAGGCATCCAAAGACAGGTGCATGACTTCCGGGCTCTCAAGTTAGATGTCCATAAAGAGGTTTTTTTGGAGCATAGGTGCCCAGGGTCTACGCGGGGGCACCGGTATAGCGCAAAACCTTGATTTTCACCAAGAACGCTCGAAGGAGGATTTTTTCGATCCCTAAGCTACGAGAGACACCTTATGAATGAAATGCGGTTCCATAACCTCGGAGTTGTGTATTTTTATAGGCAAGTCTCCAGGGAAATTAGTGTTAATGTTCTTCTTGAACCACGACGCGGGTAGGGTATCTCAAACCTTAACTTTCCCATAGTGCATATAGGAGGACTCCGTAACTTCCCTTAGCTATGGGAGGCTCCAAACTGATGTGCGGTGACTTCTAAATAATAGAATAAACATCGAATATGCTCCACATTTTGGATGAACCTTCTCGATAGTAGGTTCTCTCGGGTAAGGCTGAATCACTATCAACCTTTGCTTCTTGCCCCGAACAACTGCTAGAGAGTTTGGGTGGGTTTCTTGAGCTACCAGATGCTATGGACGAACTGTAGACCGTCTGAAGTCGTGCAAGTGGACACCCTACACTCACGAAATCAAAGGTTGATGCCAACAACCTCTAGTATTTCCTTTTAGAAGCGAGTGATGTAAGCTCGTAGTCTTTTGTCTTCCCACAGCCTGATCTGAAGTAGGGTCTCTGTATCCTTACTTAGCTTCTATACATTAGCAAAGTATGCTAGGAAGATGACTCCATCCGGTAAGCTATTAAACCATGGGAGCAAGGCTTCTTTCATTGTGGTTAGGAACAGTTGACACTTTATGGCATCATTGACCTGCAGGACTCTAACTGTTGACTCAAAAGAGGCGAGGTGGTCGGCCGAGTAGCTTTTTTCCTTTATACGGATCAAACTGAGGAATCTTGAGTTTTACCGGGGTATTGTTTTAAGGATCTTTCGAGAGAAGGTACTGCCCATGACCACTCAAGTGAGTGTTTCTACTTGGTCCACTCAATGTGGGACCGTCGGCGTGGATGCGACGCTATCTGCTAGGTGGGATCTTCCGGTCCTTCCCTTGGGCCAACCATGGAGTGTTGGTCGATAAGTCAAGAGTTCACTGTCGAGTGAACCGAGGGAGAGAGAGTTCCCTCGATATATATTTCTATTCAAAACAAGCGGAACACGAACGATCAATCATTGTTTGTATTCAGCTCGTTTATGTATCAAACGCAAAAAAATTGTTTGTGTTTAGCTTATTTTCTTAGCGAACAATTATAGCACAAGATTCATAATGAGCGACACAAACTGTTCACGAATAACAAGCTGTTTTGACAGCCCAATATAAATACATATGTGCGTGTGTGTGAAAATTTATTTCAACTTGGAACTGAACATGAGTAATTTATGATTAAATCAAATCAATTTGAAATCATGAAATACGTAACTCGGCTCAGCTCGATTACAGTCCCAAGTGTGCTTGCTCCAAACAGTTTGTAGATCAAATTTAACATATCTAAACAAATAATGGACATATATATATATAGTATGCTTTTATAGATATATTACTTTCTATATATTTCCGTATATCTCTTTTATTGGTTTCCCATACCATTATATGGCTAACATTTTTAAAGCAATCTGAAAGTTTGATGGTGCATAACAGAAGAATATTTTTGTGTTAAGCAATCTCTATCTTAAGACATTATTTAATTTCTTTTTCTTTCTAATTGTCTAATTGCATCTAAAGTTTATGAAATACATCTTCAATGCTATTGATTCAAATATTAAGATAATATCTTGTATTGTATGTTCTTCGCATATTAAATCATCCCTCCCTCATAATACATTATAGATGTCATTTTGACTAAAGTCAAATTATGTAAATATCATTTTTTTTTCTTATCTTTTTATTTAGGCACATCTTTGAACCCCTCGTGAGATTAAGGGTCCATTTAGGGCAACTTATTTGGTACGGTGGCGTTTTGAAATCACACCTGACATGTTTGGGTAAACTGCATTTTGTCAGCTTATGCGTTTTCAAAACGCTGAAAACAGTGTTTTCATACCTCACCTACCTAAGTGCGGTGAGAGCTTTCTGGCTGCAGTCTGAGTTTTATAAAAATAAAAAATAAAAATTTATAATAGCCACCGCACCTAGGTTATCGATAGATTATTTTTAATCAGCTTATCGGTAGATTATTCAATAAGCTGCAGCTGCCCCAAACAGACCCTAAGGGTCCATTTGGGGCAGCTTATTTGGCGCGGTGACATTTTAAAAACACACCTGACCTGTTTGGGTAAACTGCGTTTTGACAGCTTATGGGTTTTCAAAACGCAGGCAACAGTTTTTTCATACCGCACCTGTCTAGGTGTGGTGGCAGCTTTCTTGCTGTTGTCTAGCTTTTCCAAAAAAATAAAATTTTGTATACCTAACTTATCAGCAGATTATTTTTAATCAACTTATCAGCAGATTATTAATAAGATACAGCTGCCCCAAACAGACCCTAATGCTTATGATTTAACTGTGATCGGTTAATTCATAAGATAAAACGATCTCATGTGTCCTAAGCAGGTTCTATAATAATTGAGCAAAACTCAAATGAGTCATGAAAGGGACGAGAAATCTAATTTTTAGCCGACGGGATTTTAATGTCATCCAGTGCACAAATCGTGACGGGGACATAGTTCGCACCGCTAGATACTGTACCATAAGAGGTAACTCTAGTTCTCCTAATAGTGCAACATTCACAAGGATGAAAATCCTCGAAAATATGGAAGGACCATAGAGAGGCTAGAAATATCTAAATAGTTAGCACTTATAAGTTTAAGATAACTTTTATAAAATAATAAATTCAAATATCAATCTATTTTTGCTTAATTATGTCCTTTGTTTGATTAACATTTTTCTAAAATGGGTTGAATTCAAAGCTGTTGAATTTGTTACGTAACACTAAAAGCTATAAAGCATGCTTTTGATCCATTCAAATGTCCTTTTGCCCTTTTTCTAATTTCATCATACATAAAAAGCTAATATTTCTAATAATATCGTCAAAATTCTAATGTATTTAAAATTATAATATTATAAATTTTAATTTACATTTATCACATTGAAACTTTTAATTATATATATTATTTTTTATCAACTAATAATTTGAACTTAAATAAATCCTAATATGCTCCTTATTTTTAACGTAAATTTAACTTATTCCATTTAAGGTCTGTTTGAGTCAGCTGCAATTAGGGGTGTAAATGAACCGAACACGAATGAATAGAGCTAGTGTTCGTGTTTGAAATGTTCGAACACATTACTGTTCGTGTTTGGTTCGTTTAACAAACCGAACGAAAAAAATTGTTCGTTTTCATCTCGTTTGCTTATCGAACGAATCGAACACGAACTTCTTGGCGAACCGAACACGAACTGTTCGCGAACAACGAGCTTTTTTGACAGCCCTTGCTGCAACCTCTTGAATAATCTGCTGATAAGGAAAAATAATACGCTGATAATTAGGTGTATTACAATTTTTTTTTTTTTTTTTTTTTTTTTGGAAAAGTCGGATCGCAGACAGAAAGCTCACACCGCACGAAGGTAGGTGGGGTGTGAAAAAACTGTTTTCAACATTTTAAAAACGCATAAGGTGCCAAAATGCGGTTTACCCAAACAGGCCAGATGCGTTTTTAAAGTGTTACCGCACTAAATAAACTGTCTCAAACAGACCATTAAGTTAATTTATAGGCAAGAAACTTTCCATTGTTGTTAACAATGTGTCTTTATTGTCATCAAACATTTCAATTTGACTAAAATAAACAAATCAATAAACAATCAAACGCAGCCCGATTTAACCAAACCGATAAACAAATAGGTAAATTAGTTAATAAGCTGTAACAGCCCAAATTCCATTAATTGAGTTATTGAAAACTTAGGCCTAATGGTCTAAAGGTTTTGCCTCAATGGTGTAACTGTCTAATAACTCACCCATCCTAAGAGTGTTGCTGCAAATGCACATTTAATTTTGGAGCTTCTAATAAAATTCTGTGGGATCCTAATTTGTCATTTTTGAATCACGCCCTGAGAGTTAGCGTCGACTGAAGGAGAGAAGGAAGTGACGGTAGAATAAATCTGGAATTTTTGCAAGGAAAATTGAGGGAGATGTCTTTTTATTCGTATTTTTGTCATGTACTTATAAAAACGTGTTTTGTATTATTACATAAAGGAGATAACGGTTATTACATAAAGGAGATAACGGTTATGAAACTGTTCTTAATGTCATTAAGGTTTTAATTGATTGTATAGATTTTATGTCATATTTGCATTACAATTTGAATTTCAACATTGACAGTGATTGGTCTGTAGGCTGGTTTCAAGTCAACCTATTGAGGTGACCGGCTGAGTGGCGATCGTGCATTCTGAAGTACCCGTTGGTCAGTCGGGATGTTTGGTTGCATGGTGATCTTGCTCGGTGTCTTTTGGCACGGTCGACTAGAGCGGTCGGTTGTGAGGTGGTCATTCAGTCCGGACTAGGGGTAGGTCGATTCAACGTGATCGGTCAGTTTTTTTCATTAAGTAAGATATGACTCATTTTCCATTCAGCTCGAGTCTTACAAGGCTCATGTCTCATCTGCTTAGTTGGTTCATCGACTCTACAGGATCTCCCAATCTTGCAAAATCCTAAGCAGATCTTGTCACAGCTTATGCGTGGTATCCGAAGAGTCTTGCTGCCGGGATGATTTACACCTCACTTTCAGTAGTTCTTGCAGCTACTCACCTTACTAGCTCATGGGCTGTCTTATTTAAAGAATACTCAATATATATTTAAAACATATCCAATTCTTGCTTGTTGTGCATTCACAAGGTCTCATAACTCCAAAATTTCAAAACCATACTTATAAACACAATTAGGCCTCTCAAAATGGCTCGTTTTTCGTGAACATTCAGCTCGTTAAGAAGTTCGTATTCGATTTATTCGGTAAGTTAATGAGTCAAACACAAACACTTTTGTTGTGCTCGATATATAAAGTCGAACACGAATAAATATTTGTTCGTTCGTGTTTGGCTCGTTTTAGCTCGAAATATTATTCATCAATTTAATTAACTACAAGGCTACAAAGATTTATAATCAAAATTGATTGATTTCTAAATACAATGGAGAAGAATGCCCTGCCAGCCGCCAACCGCTTTCCACAACCTAGCAGTCATCTGCCAGCCGCCAACCACTGACCACAACCGAACAACCATCGTAGCTTGTCTGTTGCAAGATTCATTGTTGGTGTTGACCACCTGACTATTGTTCGTCGATCATTTTCTACCATCTATTTCGAGTTTTATATTGATTTTATTTTACTTTAAATCAAATGCAAGAAAATAAATTTGTACATTTATTTTACACTTAAACAAATTAACTCCTTAATAATTCAAACATATTATACTTTAAATATACTAATTTTTTTTACTCTAAAAAAATAAATTATCACAGATTAAATCAAGTCATATCTCCTATGATTTATTTTCTCTTATTTTATTTTAACTTGAGTTTTATTTTTGTATATATTTTAAACTTTATAAATAATTTAATTGTATCTTTAATACTATTTTTTAATTATGAATATACTTTAAAGAAATCACTCATTAGAAAAATGTGATTATATCAACAACTTAATTAATAAATAATGATAAAATATTTAAGGCAAAAATTATATTCAAATTAATAAGAAAATGAGATCTACCACTCATCCAACCAAATCTTCTCCAATCACAAAACCAAAAGGGTATAAAGCTCACGGGCCGAGCTTACTGATAGGTGTCTAAATGAGCCGAACATGAGTGAGCTCAGGCTCAACTCGTGTTCGGCTCATTTATATTTCGAGCCCAGAAAGTGTGTTCGTGTTCAGCTCGTTTGCTTAGCGAGCCGAACACGAGTTGTTCACGAACAAAGAGTCGTTTTGACAACTTTAATCACGTAACCATAAGTTGTTAATGGTTGGGACAAGATTTCAGAAATATTGTTCATTAAAACATCATTTGAATCTCATTTAATAATTTTCATTCTATTTACTTAATTAATAATTTTAATTGATTTAAAAATTTTTTAAATTTTTTAAACATACTGCTCATAATATATATATATATATATATATATATATATATATATATATATATATATATATATATATGTATATATATATATGTATGTATGTATGTATATGTATGTATGTATGTATGTATTTATAATTGATGAATACTATTTCGAGCCAAAACGAGCCGAACAGGAACGAACAAACCTTTGTTTGTGTTCGGCTAGTTAAGGCGTGTTAACTTAGCGAACGAGCCGAACATGGGTTTCTTCCCGAGCCGAACACAAGCTGTTCGCGAACAACGAACCGTTTTGACAGCCCTACTTACTCAAAGTTTGAGCTTATATACATTTAATTCTCAAGCCAGGCCTGACTTGACTTGGAAGCTTCTAGACTTAGACCGGTCAATATTCAATAATATTAATGTTTAACAATTAATTAAAATTTTATTATCTTAACTTAGAAATTTTAAAAAAAATGTTCCTGACAAATAAAATTGAGCCCCAAGTTAGATTAAGCTCGAGTATTCAACCTGAGCTCGAACTGAATTTTTTAAAAAGAGTCGAGTTCGAGCTGAGTTCAAGCATCAAGCTAGCAAATAATTAAATGAGTTTGACTCGATTAACCTAAAAATATACTCGACTCATTTACGCTCCTATTCCCCGTCCACTACACAATGAAATTTATTGTACATTAAAAGCATACAAATTGCCAACACCAAGTTGCTCTTTAGATAGGCCACTTGATCTATTTCAATATTGTGAATAACAAAATTTGGGTGGTCTTTATGTAATTGCCCTCTTTTTGTGGGGATAATTACATACATAACACTTGAAATATTGATATTTATAAATTAACGTCCAGGTGAATTTTTTGAATTGTTGAACTGATGTATTTACACGTACCATGATCAAACTATTGAGTATTTGATAAATATGAAAATATGAGTTAGCGTTTTATCACGGCTTTCGATATTTGAGTGAGAATTTGAAGAATGGATAAAAGAGTGTGGTTGATTTATAAATAGCAAACTTAGGGTGTTCTACATGTGTATGACCAAAAAATCTTTATGAGAGACTTCCATAGGTTCTTTGAAGGCCACCCCATCTCCTCGCACCTTATATTGATTCTCCAAAAACAACTGCTACTTCTGGATGACCAGACGTCCACCTTTCCAACTGGCCGTCTACTCTCTCTCTAGTCAGCTAGCCACCCGCGATTTCCAGTCAGCCGACCTCCTCTGGTCGGCCACACTCATTAAGCAGGCCATACTGGCTGGCCACCTACCCAACTGGCCACCTACCAAAGAACAACGTAGCCAACCAACAAACCCCCTAGCAACATACCCAGACATGAAAATAGATTAGAATATCCTGTACAACTCTCTTTAAAGTAAGGGTAACTATATAATTGTATATTTTTCTATCTTCTATAAATAGGGGAACCATAACATGCATTGGGGCTCTTTGGACTCTTCTCTTTCGACCACTCTCATATATGGAGTACTCTCTCACATTCCCAATGTAGTCACTATATTCAAGAAATAAAAAGGGGCCAAAGAGCCTGTGGTTGCTCATCGTCACCCCTAGGAGGCAAATCATGTTGTTCCCTCTTTCTCTCTCTATCTCTCCCTCATCCTTAAGCTCCACCCCTTGGGCGTGTTCCTCAGACAAATCTCGATTCAACATCTTAAAATTTAAGGTGAGCATAGAGCATGTCAACAACAAAAAGAGATGCAACATCGGGTAGAAATCCTCCAAAAAGACACTTATAGCAAGAAGCATTCAAGGGGACTTGCAAAACAACAAATCCAAAAGCTAAAAAACTTTTTTATGGCGTCCTACAAAAAGTAAGAGACTCAGGGATTTCCCGTGCAAGATTAAAAAATGATCATGCGGATCTTGATGGGATTCAATGGTAGCACTCTCCCAAATCGAGAACACCATTATCGAAGTCACACTTCCTGCTCTCTCCAACCATGGGCCATCTCATTCGCTTGCAACTTGCATTTGGCGAACCGGCCGACAACCCTATTTGTTCTGCAATCTAAACCAACTAGTCGACCATCCCATTTGGCCGGGCATCATAGCCAACTGACTGGTCACCCTCATTCAGTCGACCATCTTAGCCGTGGTGAGCCTCCTAAGCAATCAAATTTAGTTCATCAATTTTACTGTGATTCACCGCTAAACGATCTACTAACCCGATTGTCCTCGACACCCAGTTCGGTGCAACCAGTCCACTTCGACCGGTCCAATGCTTCACCTCATACGATTCAGATAACCTGCAAAGTGAGTTAGATCAGACCCAATTCAGCCTCACTCCTGCTATTGTACGCATCGAGGGATTCAATTGTCTTAGTCACAATTGTAGTCGTACACATGTTATCTAAGCCATTTCTTAGTTGCACTATCAGAGATTCAAAACACATCACCATTATAGCCAACTAGTGAGCCATCTTAGTCGTTAAGCCAGCCATCTTAGCCAACCAACTTGTCATATTAGACAAAATCTAATCGATGGTCCGCAAACGAAAGATCCTCCTTTGGGATGAGCAAATAAATGACTCTCCCATGAGATGAACAAACAAAAGACACTCCTCCTGAAGCAAATAAAATACTTCTCCAGTACGATCAAAACACCGACTCAACGCCAAGCACAAAGAAGCCCGTCTCAGATGTTGAAAAAAATTCAAAATATCAATTAAAAAATATCATTAACACACATTATAACAACATTATATCCAATCATATCACAAATGAAATGTCTTAAGAATACCATTAATGAAAAAGGAGATACAGTCACAAATCTAAATTATCACGAGTTTACATCTACAATCTCAGTAAAAGTTCAAACACTTCAGAAATTAAAAATACATGAAAACTCTTTCTGATCCTCCTACTCACCCTCCTCTTCCACATCCTCGATCTCAACTACATCAGTCATCGTTCTCTTGCCTTGGTGATCTTCCATAATCTCCATCAGACGAGTTATACTCCATGTATATGGTGAACCTCCTCAGCCATAGCAGCAACCTGCCTAGCAAGCTATGTAGTATTCATTTGTCACGAGCTCATGCCACTGAAGAAGAATGAGAGATCTCAACCTTCTTCTTTTCCGCCACCTATGTCCATAGCTCGAACTTAGACTGCACGGTGGTAGACTGACTACCACTATTGCTGGTAGTACTTGGGGTCTAAGAGGCTAACTGCCTCTCAAAGCTGCACGTACTCCTCTTACATAATAAAATCCAAATATTAATTATCATTTTAAACAACAAGAGTAAAATAAATGTGGAAAATTCAATTTTTTACTTACATTCACCCGTCGAGCGGGTAGTCGAATCTGTGCGGGAGAAAGTGCAGTTGTGGCAGTAGCAACAGCAGCAGATGGGATGACATAAACAGGTGCGGAAGAAGACGTTCTCTTCTTTCTGGTCTTGTAAGTATTCACTATAGTGTGAAGAGCATGCGATCGCTGAGGTGGTTGATCAACAACATCACTTGTGGCCATTTGTAATAAGACTAACCAAAAAAAAAAAAAAGAAAACAATGTACACAAGTAAAAGGAGGAATGTGCAAAATCTAAATAGGAAACATATCATAACTATTTATAAAACAAAAATAAAGACACATGCATTTAATTCATACATATCACTCAATTCTTATTACTTAAATTTTATTTTAAGTAACATAAAAGTCAACACTATCAATGCTTAACTCAGATTTAAACAATAGTTTTGCCTTTGTTTTATGAGGCTCTTATGAATAATTAAAAAGATAAATTTATTAAGGTATTATGATTTCCATTAATAAGTTATATTCTTTCTCATTCATCTTGTACTTCTCAACATTTTAATGGAAACCCAAAGCTTTTGTCTATGCATTTTTTGTGTCATGCTTTTATTTTCTTGTTCTATGTTTATTCCTGGTAGAAAGGTTTTTGTGCCACCCATATATAATTTAGGACATGCTCTAATGTGTGGCGAGCTTAGAGGATATTAAGCAATGGATTGTTGTGATGAAAGGGAGAGTTCTGTCCAAACTACATGACAAATAAGTTGATAAGGATGATAAGAAAATTTTGAGTTCAAAGGATCATTCCACATTTTGAAAATTTTGAAAATAGTTCTTACAATTTGATAATCTGTAGATATCTACCAGGCTTCAGATTACTTCAACTCCAACAATCGATGAAAGTTGACTTCGTAAAAATGCAATGGACTTCTCAACCTCATTGTGCCTAGATGTGAATCTTTGTCAACAAATGCATTTCCTATGAATAATGAGGCATGGCTGCCAACAAAGAATTAGATCTCTCATTCGGATTCATATATATATATATATAACTTAAATCTCATGCATGCACAGACTTAACACATAAATTGCAATATTTACATGCATATCACTGAACTTTTATGTATATACAAGCCTAACTCCTAAACTTCAAATTGTACATACACAACACATTACCAATGCCAAAAGGCCCATTTCACTTATCAAATATTAAAATGAAAAAGATTTGTGCAAGAAGAATTACCTCATCAATATTTTCTGAATGGAGCGAAGCAGAAGGATGAGAAATACAGGGCTTTCGGTAATCTCTGTTTACCTTCCCAGTTGGCTCTAATGGCAACAGTATCGCGAATGGTCGTTTGGGAAGGCGAGGAAAGAGGGGAGGGAAATCGCAAGGGAGAGCGAGGGTTTCAGGTGAACCCGTGAGGGAGAGGAAAGGGGAGAGGGAAAGGGTAGAGTGAGGGTTTTGTGCATAAGGGAAGACGAAAGAGCTCAAAGAGAACGAAATGAAATTTAGGCACGCGAGACGAGTAAATTAGATCATTTGCGTCGGATTTTCATCGAACTTGCACCGGACCTATATCAATGCGAAGAAATAAAGTTTTTTACTTCGCTTTGTTGGACAAAAATTCAACGTTAATTCTGTTGCAGTTCCAAAAACTCTCTCGTTATTTTCATATTGCATTCTCTGTTGAATTTCAGACCAAAATTGGACGCAAAATCTGACACAAAAATTATTCGCTGCTTAATGGCCGCAAATCCGACGATAACATTTGCGTCAGAAAAATCGGACGCAAATATCAGACGTTAACTGCAACATGTTCTGTAGTGATTCTTCTACAACAGCCGCTACTTCAAGCCCACGAATGACCACTTCCCCTGTCTAATAGGCCGAACACCTATGGCCAACCACCCGCTCTCTAACTAGCCGACCACCCCCTTTTCTAGCAGGCCGACCGCCTCTGATCGACCGCCCTCATTCAGCCGAACGTACTAGCTGGACACTCATCCAACTGGAAAACAACCGATGAGCAGTGCCGCCAATCAACAAACCCCAAGCAACATATCTTTAAAGTAAGGGTAATTATATCCTTTATGTTCTATAAATAGTGGAACTATGACATGTATTAGGGCTCTGTGGGCTCTTCTCTCTCGACCCCACTCATATTGTTCCTCTCCCCAATGTAATCACTACATTCTAGAAATAAAAATGACCAAGGAGCTCGCCGACAATCCTCTTCGCCTCCATCTATTGGATGTGTTCCTCGCAAATCTGGATTCAAAAGTATGTAAATTGTAAAAATATAATTGAAAATAATTATTTTAAAAAATTGCCACCGACATTTGGGTCCTAAAGAAAGCAAAACATAGTTACCCTCTAGTCTGATATCTCCAAATATTTATTTTTCAGTAATATTTTTTAAAATAATTGCTTCAAAATATCTGCTGCCGACAATTTAGTCCTCATGGAAACAAAACGTTTTTATTGCTAACGTTTGATGGCTGAACAACAAATGGTGTCCTCTATCAAACATTCTTTCTTAATAATTGTGTTCTAAATAATTTGGAACAACAAGATCTTTGTTAATTTTCTGAAGATAAATTTTGAAGGAAAGATTGATACTCTGTTTGAAGAAATTATTTAATGCTTGTTGAATCCTAAGAATTTCAGGGCGGTAGAGTAGAGTGAGTAGTTAGGGTACGTTTGGGACAGTTTATTTGGTGCGGTAGCGTTTTGAAAACACATCTGATCTGTTTGGGTAAACTGCGTTCTAGCAGCTTATGCGTTTTCAAAATGCTGAAAACATCATTTTCACACTGCACCTACTTAAGTGCGGTAGGAGCTTTTTGATTGTGGTCTAGCTTTTCCAAAAAAAATAAAAAATTGTAATAGCAACCACACTTAGCTTATCGGCAGATTATTTTTAATCAGCTTATCGGCAGATTATTCAATAAGCTGCAGCTACCCCAAATAGACCTTTAATATTTTAGCATTACATGAAGATTCAACGCACATACTGATCATAGCTGAATGATGAAAAAATTGAATTTCTACATAAAAAACCCTAATAAAAGAAAAATACCATTGGTCTAAGTTCAATTAAAATAATCCACGATAAATTTCACGTTACAGTTTTTTCATTTTCTTTTTTTAATTATTTTTTTCAAAAAGTTCTCTTTTTAAATTAGTGAATATTGGATTATGATATTTTTTTTATTCCCCTACTGTTACAATAAAAATCATGAAAATACAAAACTAATTAGGAGAGAGTAATTCAACAATAACTTCCTAACACTATAGAAAAAAAAGGAGTTTTCGCAGTACTTTATATAGACAGATACAACAGCAAAAACCCCTAATATTTTCATTGCACCCTCTATCACACTGACTTCAAACATCAATCGTCAATTGTTGTTAAACATTCTTCGTGTGGTGATAATACTATTGCCTATTCCTTCAAACTCCTTTTTATATCACAATAAGAGCCTTCTTTTTCATAATTCCTGTTTATTACAACATGTTAATGTTTTGTTTAGTTATGCGATTTGTATTGACTCACACTATTAGATTTTCTTCAACATAAAAATATCTCATAATTTTTTCTTTTTATTTTCTTCAAACATTTTACATATAAAAGCTTTCATTTCCTATGTGATATATTCATTCAAAACAGGGATAATAAACTCAACTTCTATTATCACTGTTGTACACATGCACAAGGACGCACACTGTTGAGAATTTCAGGGTGAAGAATAACGCAAGAATCTACACAAATCCAGAAGAAAACACAGGGATTTAACGAGGTTTAGCAAAGATGTCTACTTCCTCGGGATCAGAATGGTAGCTTTTATTTTAGGGCAAAGAATAATGCAAAAATCAACTCAAATCCAGAAGAAAACACAGAGATTTAACTAGGTTCAACAAAGATGCCTACTTCCACGGGAGCATAACGGCGGCTTTTATTTTAGGGCGAAGAATAACACAAAATATCAACACAAATTCAGAAGAAAATACAGAGATTTAACGAGGTTCGGCAAGGATGTCTATGTCATCAGGAGCAGAGCGGTGTCTTTTCTTTCAATTTCAGAAAAAAAGTACAAAACTCCTAGAATTACAAACAAGACGTATATATATATAACCCTCATGTACATTATGTAATTACAAAATTACCCTTGTACCGCACCGCGGGTGCGTTGCCCCTGCACCCCAACCCACGTAATGAAACTCTCCCATATTAGACAGATGCTTCCGCTCCACTCCGCTCTGCTGGCTCGCTCCGTTCCGCTCCAACATCTTTCTCTTATCTGGTATATAAGCCATACCTAACACACACACTCAAACAAAGTTGAAACTAACTCCTCCGTAACCTAAGTCATTCTGTTCAGCTAGAGAAAATATTATATCCGGACATCCAAACATACAAAAGACGATGTGTATTCAACTATGCCATCTGCCAATGCAGTACTACAAAAATATCCCTTGCATGACAAAACTCACGTGTACTCGCTGAAGCAAACTATCGTCTCTTGACTAGAGCATCAGACTTCAAGCTAATTTATTAATTTATGAGAAAAATATTCCCTGCTTTCTCAAGTCAGTCCTCCTCCACCACGCAATTTATACCTAGCCGTTGAACTTGGATCTTGTTGACAACCACCATATATTTATTCTTAAGCTTCAAATTCTCTTCTTCTTCTTCTTCCTCCTCTTCCTGTGCATTAATTATATGCATCATGCAGCAGAGGACAGTAGAAATTTGCTTCTGATATAGAAGTACAAATGAAATCTCTTTTTCTGTATGATAAATGTATATATTTCCTTCATTTTTGGTGGAAGAAGCATCAATTCTATTGGGTTCACTTAGCCTGCAAGTTGAAGGAAGCTTACATAGTGCATCAGAAAATGATTTTAAATTAATCAGATAGGAATCATATTCATTTCACATGTTGATATCATGATATATTATATGCTAGAAAGTGATATTGTTGCTTCTGAACTTGTACATTGACTAAAGCATTTGATATATATAGGTTTGCTTATACTTTCTGCAGCTCTTAGATAACAAATATTTTAAGTGCCTTGTACAAAAAATATAGACTATTGTTTGATTTATGTGCAGAATTAATGATTTTGTCTGTATGCTTGGGCTTAATTTGATCTGATTAGAGCATCAATGGTGGACTGTATAAATCTCATTAATTTAATCTCTACTTTTATTTCAATAACTAATAGCAAACTTAAATTTGAGATTACAAATAAATCCTCAATTCCTTATAGCTTAAGATTATATTTAATACATAAAATTATGTATCATAATTAGATTATTATCATTTTAATTTCATTCAATAATTATAATAAAATTTTCTAATAATATCTATCATTTAATACTGGCAACTATTTAATAGTTCCTTACACAATGAATTAATCATCCTCTTCTCATTCATGAGGATGTGTTACATATGTACCACTCGACTCTTATTTAGTTGCATATCTAACACCTAAACTTCAATTTATATATACATATATGCTACTATACTAGGCATGAAATAATGTAGTTCATATTTTTAAAGTTAAGATAGTAGTATTTTTTATGTAATATGAAAGATTTTGGTGGTATAAATATAAGAATTAAATTTCATGTGTTTGATACATAAATATATAGGAATTGGGTGGTATATATGTACGTTATCAACAGTCATCTGTGAATACATGAAAGATCGACCAAGCCTTCACCGATCTCCTTGCTCCTCTGTTCCTAATCACGACGGTGCTCGATCTTGCTATGTTCCACCTCTCCTCCTATAAAGAGGAATAGGGTTATTGCTATGTACAACTTTTATATTTTGTTACTTGTGTCATGACCATTGCTGTTGCTATTTATAAGTATGTCACTTTGTTGATTATATATACACCAGTAATAGATGAAGCAAGTAATGAAATAATGATAGATTGGTTTCTCCTTCTCTGTTTCTCTCTTTATATGGTAGCAGAGCCATTGGCTCTCTTCTGCCAAGATCCGTGGACATAACTTTTTGCTCCTCCCCCACTCCTCAAATAGTTCAATCTTCTCAAGATCATCTCAATAAAATGAAGAAGATTCAAATACCTCCTTCCCTCAAATTCTTGATGCAAAACATCAAGAATGTGGCGACAGCTCCTCTTATCTTAAAAAATTACCTTATATGGAAGGTGCAATTACACAAACTCTTTCTTACCAATGGGTTTGGTGTTTTTCTTGATAATATCATTCCCCTCTTCCAAAGCACATTCAAGAAACGAATGGCAATATCCCTTTGAATCCCGACTACACTTTATGCTGTGAAAACGACGACAATAAAACGAAAAATGTAACGAGAAAAATTGCACAGAGAACAACGCCAAAGCAACACACAGATTTACGTGGCTCGGCAAATGGAGCTGCAGAGGAATTTATTATTTCGAAGAATTACACTGTCGAGCGCTTCGAAGTTTACAAGAAAATCTCTATTTTCTTATCTCCCTTCCTCTCTCTCTTCATCTCTTTCTCTCTTAGAGGACTTGACTTGACTTGGCCCTTGGTTGGCTTTTGCTTAGCTCTCTTTCTCTAAGCAAAAAGAGGCTATTTATAGAAACCAAGAGAGTGGTAGGTGGTAAGTAGGTGAGCGTTAGGTGGGATGTGGTAGGTGAGCGGTAAGTGGGAAGGTAGGTGAGCGGTAGGTGGGAAGGTATGTGAGCGGTAGGTGAGATTCTTAATTAGAAATCTAATTAAATTAATGTGGACCGGGTCTCCATATTATCCAACACTTTATGGGAGTAAATGATCAAAATCTCACGGCTGCTCTACTCTCCACCATTTCTCCCTAAGTTCTACCATATGCTTTGAACCTCAACCACATGGTTGATATCTGGATCACCTTGAAAGGCGATTCCAGTCTACAAGCCGATCCATAATTATTCAACTTAAGGCGAGTTGCACAATATTTAAATGGGATCTCAATCAATGACTCAATATCTCACTTCCTTTATACAAATTGTTGACAATATTGCTGCCTTTGTTTCAAATGTGACACAGAGGATATTATCCTATACAATCTTAATGGCTTACCTCCTTCCTACGAAGAAATAAAAACTGCCATTCGAGCTCAATCCACACCATTTACTCTTGAATAGTTATACTCTCTTCTACACAATGAAGAAAGCAATATCGCTAATGAATCTTTAAAACATAATCAAGCCACCGCTCATCTATGCTTTACCAGTAAAACCAATAACTCAAGATCAAGATTCAACCCCAACAATCAACCTACCACTAAATCCCTTACTCCCAATCCCACTCAACCACGCAAAACTACTATTTTTTGTCAAATATGTCACAAAAGAGGACACACAACTGACAATTGTCGGCACCTCACTAACCTGCAGTGTAAGCCCACGTCACAATTCACCACAACAACTTTACAAACGACATACACAACAAATGTCATGACTGGTTACTGGATATGGGTTATACTATTGGGTAATGTGGAGACTCTTTCCACCACATGTTAATTAGCTTCCTAATTAAGAGGGCTTACCTACTGATCACCTATTTTCCCACCTACCGCTCACCTACCACATCTCACATACCGCTCACCTACCTCCCACCTACCACTCTCTTGGTTTGTATAAATAGAGGTGTAACCCTATGAGTATATTTGAACCGAACTATGTAACTCCTCTGAAATAGTGAATTCGCCGCTCTGCTCCCGAGGACGTAGGCATGTCTTTGTCGAACCTCGTTAAATCTCTGTATTTTTTTCTGGTTTTGTGTCAATACTTGCATTTGTTCGCCATAAATTTAATGACAATTGTTATCAGAGCGAGGTTTTATGGCGGAGGAGATCGACGCAGGGAAGAAGAAGGATTTTGAGATTTGATTTGCGGCAGAGGAAGAAGTTCGGTTCTGGCGCGACAAGTTCACATATCGAGTCCGTGGCGGAGGAGGCGCTCAGGAACGGAACCGGAAAAATTTGGTTCCAAGAGGCTCCAGGAGGCGATCCGGACATGAGCACGTTCGAGTTGCAGGCGCAGCGACCGCGGAGGGCTTCGACGCTGGATGTTTTCATCACAACAAGCTGCAAGCGTGAGAGGCGCAGAGGAACTCCAAGAAGCCTTCATGACAGAGGATCCGACTATAGAGTTCGCGGTGGGAGCGAAGGAGCAGTTTCACGTGCAGTTATTTCGCGAACAGGATCATCACGTAGAGGTTTGCCACAGTTCATCAAGGTGGAGCATCGTGCGGAGGTGATTCACAGAGGCAGTTTGGAAGCATTTGTCGCGAGGCTGCTTCATGCGATAGTTTGTGTGAGTGGGCAGTGTCGCGACCCACGAATTTTGGATCCCAGATAGCCATGGCCAGCGACGAAGGCTCAGAAAAATCTTCCATTTCCAAGCGTGGCATTCGGTGCGCAATGCGCAGACAGAGGTTTCGAGACGGATCGGTGGGAGTTGTCGCGACGGATCGTCGACAGCGCTGAAAAGGACGCGGAAGCGAACATTGGCCTCCAAGGTGCGACAGTTCGGTGTCAGTGAGGAGTAGGAACAGGTGCGAACAGTTGCCGTGCGATGGTTCTAGGCCCAGTGAAAGGAATTAATTTCCCTGTGGAGTTGCTGTGAAGCAATGGGCTGCATAATTAATCGCTGCCTGAGGGATTAAAAACCAGGAAGGAATACATGTGCTTTGTGCGGAGACAGAGGAATTCCTGTTTTTTTCTGTCACTGGAGACAGATGGAGTTATCTGCGACAGTAATTTCTATTGGAAGAAATTAACTCCTGTCGGCGGAGGAAATTAATTCTAGACACCGGTGGAGTGATTCGCCAGTTTAGCTGAGGTCCACGGCATTCGACGAGGTGGAGTTCGCCGAACAGGAGTTCACATGCAGTTACCGCGATCAGGAGCATCGTTTTGAGAACAAATGAAGTACAGCCAGCGAGTTCACAGGTTTGTTGCAGGTGATTTTGCAACATGTAGAGTTTGGTTCCAGTGAATAGGAACCTGTGTTTGCGAACAGAGAAGTTTGGCCAGCGGAGTTTACAAGTTTGTCGCAGGAGGAGTTGCGACAGGTAGATTAGGCGTCGATTTCGCGAAGGGTTTTGCTGAGGTATTCTGCGAACAAGCACGAAGGGTTTCAACGCGGTGATTTGCGATATGCGAAGGATTCAGGGTTCGCAGGACAACAGTTTGACCAAGGTGTTGGCACGAACAGTCGAGTGAAAATTCTGATTTACAGATCACAGGAAAATCGCGGGAAAAGTGTTGTAATTGGCACGGTTGACCAACCCACTTTGGTGTAAGAAACTCCATAATGTATTTCTCATAAGGGGCGGGAGATTCGCCAAGGTGGAGATTTGTTAGGTATGGCTCTGTACCGGTAGTTGGAGTTTTCTTGAAATGAAGAGGTGTGTCTCTTCATTAAAGGGGTTGGGGGAGCAAGTAGGAGCTGACCAAGAAGGAGGAGACGGATTCCCTGCCAGAGAGTCAAACTTTGGAGCTGGCATAACTTCCACCAAGGAAGAAGGCATTGCATAACAAGTGGGTGTACCGAGTGAAGAATATGCTTGATGGCAGTAAGAGTTGCAAGATTGAACTTGTTGAAAAAGGCTTTCAGTAGGGGCAGGATAGTGCTCATGGAGTGAGAGTTGTATGCAGATACAGGAGTACCCCATGAAAGAGCTTGGTGTTACAAGGCTACGTTGACGGTGATATGTCAACTGATGGTGTACTCATGAGGAGCTGAAGTTGTGTTCGACTTCAGCTGGTCTTCTAGCATGAAGACAAGGGCTTTGAGTTGCAGAGGTGGAGGATATCGTGTTTGAGCAAAAAGTCGGTACAGTTAGTAGATGAGCAGCCAGTAAATGGTACAGTGAGTGTCATAGTCTCCAAGTGGGAGAATTGTTGGATAATGTGGAGACCTGGTCCTCCACATGTTAATTAGCTTCCTAATTAAGAGGGCTTACCTACCGCTCACCTACTTTCCCACTTATCGCTCACCTACCACATCTCACCTAACGCTCACCTACCTCCCACCTATCACTCTCTTGGTTTGTATAAATAGAGGTGTAACCCTATGGGTATGTTTGAACCGAACTATGTAACTCCTCTGAAATAGTGAATTTGCCGCCTGCTCCCGAAGACGTAGTTATGTCTTTGCAGAACCTCGTTAAATCCTTGTGTTTTTTTTCTGGTTTTGTGTCGATGCTTTCATTTTTTCGTCATAAATTTCATAACATTATACAACACATTTCACACACTATTTCTTCAACAACCCACCCCTTACAGCGGGATAAAATAGGTTGTAGTAAGTAATGGGCAGGCAACTGACATTTCTCATACTGTAAATGACATCTTGCCAACCTCAGAAAGTAAACTTCATTTATCCCCTCTTCTTTATGTTCCTAATATCTCATATAATCTAGTATCTTTTTCAAAATTAGCTCAAGATAACAACTGCTCCATTATTTTTTATCCCACTGGTTTTATAATAATTGTTCTAAATACAAAAAAGTCACTACTCAGTGGACGAACTAATAAAAGGCTTTACAAAGAATCCACCTGCGGCCTTCACTACTAGCACCTCTTATACTCTATGGCACAACAGATTAGGCCACCCACACTCTCGGGTGCTTTACATGATTGCCAGACAACAACCTCAACTACATATCAATAAAACTAGTTTAAATTACAATGAATGTAAAAGTAATAAATCTCACAAAAAATCGTTCTCTATCAGCAATACTAAATATAAGGCTTTTGAATTAATTCTTACTGACATCCAGGGTCTTTTTTCTCAGCCATCTCTAGATGGTTGCAAATATTATGTTACATTCATTGATGATTATTCTTGATTTTGTTGGTGCTTTCCATTATATTCCAAATCTAAAGTACCTCTCATTTTTATTAACATGCATAAATATATTAAGAATAAGTACAAGTGCCATGTAAAAATCTTAAGATCTAATGGTGGTACTTAATACACATCACATACCTTACAATCATATTTACAAAACAAAGGCATAAAATAGCAATTTAGTTGCCTTTATACCCCGTAACAAAACAGAGTTGCTGAACACAAAACCGACTTATAATTGATACAACTAGAACATTACTTAATACTGCTTTTTAACCTCCTAAATTTTGGATGGCAGTAATGTACAATGTTGTTTATCAAATTAAATGATGCCATTTCCCAACCCTCACAACATCTCTTCTTTTCAACTTATTCACAAGCATTCCCCTGAATAATATTACATGAGAACCTTTGGTTGTACCTGTTACCCTTGGCATCCACCATCCATAAACCACAAATTTAACCCAAAAGCTCCTCTATGTGTTTTCTTGGGCTGCAGCTTCCATCACAAGGGTAACATATGTTATGGTATTAAAAAAGAATGCATCATTACATCAAGGCATGCCACTTTTAGTGAATCTCAATTTCCTTTCAAAAATAAACTCCCTAACAACCCCTTGTCCCCTTCCACAGTCACTCCCTCTCCATCCTTTCTCATTCAAACCTCTACTATCACACATCCTAGCCCTTTTCTAGCTTCTTTTGATATGTCATCTCCAACCCAAAACCGCAAAGATCCTTCTGTAATTACTCCTCCCAATGATTCTTCTCCTGACCCATCACAACTCAACTCTCATAACTCTTCCACTCCACCCAATCCTCCTTCTTCTCCCTGTAAGACACATCAATGCTTACCCGCACTCAAACAGGTAAAATTAAACCCGTAATGATATTTTCACACATACAATACACTCAAGCCAACAATCTCAAGACATTTAAACAAGCCATGCAACATCCTTATTGGCGTAAAACCATGTCTAATGAGTTGCTTGCTCTACAATAACAAAGAACCTGGACACTCTTTCCACCTCACCCGAATCAAAATTTGCTTGGATGTAAATAGACTTTTTGAATTAAACAACATATTGAAGACACTATTTCTTGATACAAAGCACGTTTGGTGGCACAAGTTTTAAACAATAAGAAGGTATTGATTTCCAGGAAACCTTTAGTCCTGTTGTAAAGTTTTCTACTATTTGCATGTTAATTACTATTGTTACCTATGAAAACCGGGATATACAACATTTAGATATTTTAAATGCTTTTCAACACAGAAAACTTGATGATCATATATATATATATATATATATATATATATATATATATATATATATATATATATATATATATATATATATAAGTCAACCCCCTGACCTTCAAGACAAATTTTGGCGTTAATTTTTGATGTCACATGAGTAGAGTGTCCAGGTGACAGACTCGGCATAACTCACTGCTCGCTCGTAGCATCCCGCAGCTCAAGACATCCATCTGAGACCTCCAGTACGTGCTAGAGGCACCAAATCAAGGTTTGCGATGATTCAACCCCACCCGAGAGAAACCGCAGTTGGATCGACTCACCCAGGACATTAGACATGTATGATGTCCATTCACGATCCCTCCTACGTGCACTACGAACGCCCTACCGGCTCCATGGATCGGAGCACCAATTGGCAAGAAATTCATCTATAATGATAAGAAAAATACTCATTTTTGAGGTTAGAAGATCATAATTTAGTCATATGTGGTCTCTCATAGCTTTCAAATTGAGAAAATACTCCGTCAGACGCTCTCGATGTAAATTAAAGTTTTCAGGGCTAGACTGGCGCCTAAGTGCCCAAAATGCCTTCCTTGATGTTCAAAATTGAGCCACTGGAAGTTTGACATCAGTTTCTGCCACCTAGGCGGCACCAGTCCCGACGCCTAGGCTCCCAAATCTGCTAAAAAATGACCATTTTCCCAAGCTGTTGGAAAATCGGTGCCAACTAGTGGCGCCTAGGCACTAGAGGCCCGACACATGGCGCCAGAATGGGCGTCTATGTGAAAGATCGACCAAGCTTTCACTGATCTCCTTGCTTCTTTGTTCCTATTCCCCATGGCACTCAATCTCTCTATATTCCACCAGATGAATAGGGTTATTACTATGTACAACTTTTATATTATGTTACTTGTGCAATGACCATTATATCCATGTGGCTATTTACAAGTATGCCACTTGGCAGATTATATATACACCTGTAATACACAAAGCAAGTAATGAAATAATATTAGATTGGTTTCTCATTCTCTATTTCTCTCTTTATATACATAATCACCTTTTTTAAATATTGTATAAAATAAATATAATATATTTAAAAAATACAAGCTGTTTAATTGATTGGAAAATAATTTGAAGTGCCACTTTTTTCTATTCTTTGGAGGTAAAATGAGTTTAAATTAAGAAAAAAAAGGGACTTGCATAAATATACTTACATCATAGCCATTTACTAAATTAATTCTCTACTAAAACAATTAATTTAACTTAGGCACTCCAAATGCATGGTGCAAAAAATGGTGGAGGTATGGTCGAGTGGGTTCATATGATTTTATTAGGCCGTGCGCAATTAGGGGTGTAAACAAACCGAACACGAACAAACAGAGATTGTGTTCTTGTTCGGTTCGTTTGGAATTTAGTTTGTTTGAAATAAGCTCGTGTTCGAAATTGTTTGTGATGTCACTGTTCGTGTTTGTTTCTTAATGAACGAGTCGAACACGAGTACGTTCCCGAACGACGAGCCAGTTCGACTGTCCTAATATTAATATATATAAAGAATATATTATATTAATTATATAACTTATATTATATAAATATATAATATCTATATTAGTATATTACTAATATAGTATATTAATATATTATTATTATTAATTTATTATATATTATAATTTATAAAATTTAATTTTTTAAAATATCATGAATTTTTTATATATAATTATTTTAAATAATTTTTTATTTCGAACAATAACGATTCGAAAACGAACGAACGCATCATTGTTAGTGTTTGGTTCGTTTAACTAACCAAATGAAAAAAAAAATTGTTCGTGTTCGTCTCGTTTATTTATCGAACAAATCGAACAAGAACTCTTTGACCAACCGAGCACAAACTGTTCGCGAACAATAAGCTTTTTTGACAGCCTGTTGCACAATACATGTTTTGACGTGGCTTATTTAAAATTCCCTAGATTTAAGTGAATTTCAAACACATCAAAAATTTATTAAAATTTTAACGTATTTAGTTTGAAGAAAAATAAATTATTATTAATTTATTGAGAGCTTTGGACAAGCAAGAATTAGGGTTGTTTTTGTTTCACTTTCTTTATTCAAGTTGAATTTGAATAACCTAAGCATATTTTTTAGCCATCACATCTAAGGGGATGTGAATAGAGTATAAGGGAATATAATGAATTAAGTGCGAGAATAAAGTGCCAAAATTAAGGGTGTAAACGATCGAACACGAATGGACAGAGCTAGTATTCGTGTTCGAAATCTTCGAACACAACATTGTTCGTGTTTGGTTCATTTAACAAACCAAACAAAAAAAACTTGTTCGTGTTCGTCTCGTTTGCTTATCGAACGAATCGAACACGAACTTCCTGGCGAACCAAACACGAACTATTCGTGAACAACGAACTTTTTTGATAGCCCAAGCTTTGATACCATACTTCCTCAAAATGAAGCAAATTGATCAGGTATTTTGTACACATCAGATAATCCATATTTCCTCAAAATGAAGCAAACCCAATAAGACGTTTAGGGTTTTGTTTAGAATTTTATTTTAATATATTGTATAGTATATTAATTATAATATTATAATATTTATATTAATACAATTAATACTATAATATTATTATTGTTATTAATAATTTATCATATATTATAATTTATAGTAGTTTAATTATTTAAAATATGATAAATTTTTATAATATATAGTTATTTTTAAAATATCATAAATTATATATATATAAGTATTATAAATTATTTTATATTTCGAACAATAACAAACCATTCGTTCGTGTTTGGTTTGTTTAACAAACCGAACGAAAAAAATTATTCGTGTTCGTCTCGTTTGCTTATTGAACGAATCAAACACGAACTTCTTAGTGAATCAAACACGAACTGTTCGTGAACAACGAGCTTTTCTGACAGCCCTAGCCAAAATAGTCCATGTCTATTTACATGCGATTATTTTAGTCCTAGAGTATATAAAAGTGTCAAATTAGTCCTCAGACTCTTTAAATTAAGGTAGAAATCGTAATCGTCCTCACGGAGGACTATATATTAGAGTTCATTTTAAAATAATCGGAGATTATCTTGTCACTTCTATAGCGGCCCCATATAAATAATCAATAACTACCAAATAGAAATTTGACGGAGTTTAATTTATAATTATTTATTATTATTCTTATTCTCTTCATATTCATTAATATTTATTATTTCATTATTATTTGAATTATTCCAAAAAGGGAGCTTTCATACTTTTGAAATAAAATAAAATAAAAAATAAATAAATTTATATTCATGAGAGATGTACTTATTCAAAAGAATATGCAAATTTAATTTTTTATTTTATTTTAACAAATATATAATTCATTGTATTGTTTACTAATGAATATTATAATGAGATTTTAATAAGCCGATTACAAATTAATAAAATTATATATATAAAATGTTACTAAAAAGATTCCAATATATGACATGCGCTCTTAACGACCTAATCAAATATAGACTGCTAAACAACAAAAATTTTTTTTTTTTTTAAATTTGTATTTATAAAAACTTTTTAGCAAAACTTGAGTTAATAAACACTCTAAATTGGCTAGAAAAATTTTTTGTCCAGATTTCGGGCGTAGCTCTACGTGCAGACTTCCAGTAATTTGTCATCATATGTGCTACATCTTGGAGGTTATTGTGGGGTTATTAAAGTAAAACAGTGGATGTTATTTCGAAGTTATTTCGGGGTTATTGAAAAGAAACACATATATTCCACTTCAATAAATATCGAAGGTTATTTCAGTATTTCAGGATTACTTCAGAATTATTCTACTTCAATAACCCTGAAATAACACTGTGAAGCTTATTTCAGGGTTATTTCAGGTTTATTCAAGAAAAATTCATAACACCACAGAGGTTATTTCAGAAATATTCTGGGATTATTTCGGGGTTATTGAATACCATGGTTCCACTCCAATAACCTCAGTTATTTTTCTAAGTGGACCCGATATAGTACACATTACGGTATATTACTGAAGTATGCACGTAGAGCTACGTCGGGAATCCGGACATAAATTTATTTGCAAATTAGCCTAATTTTTTAAAGTAGTTCTTTCAAAGTCAGTTTCAACTGTGCTGTCTGAGGTCAGTTAGTGGACTCTGAGAAAGACTAAAATGAAACCTACGGAACTTTTAGGTGCCAAATGATTTGAAGGGCCAACAAATGCTCAAAGGTAGGAGAAATAGAGCACTTGGCATGAAAGGCATTGCTGCTTTTCTTCTACTTCTCTTGGGGTTGTTCGGCAATAAATTTAATATAAATTAGAGGCATTTACATAAATACCACATAATTTTTATGTATTACATATCTAATCTAACATCTATATTTCTATATTTATATTTATAACACTAAAAAACTTTAACATTACATCAAAATACTTAGCATTATTAACCATTTAAGTTTGAAATTTACATTTTCATATTTATGTTTTTGTCACCAAAATGTTAAAAGCGTAAATATCAAAATTTAGGATTTTTCTATGTCAATACATAAGAGTTGTGTGGGATTTATGTAAATTTCCCTATAAATTCAATGTATGCGGGTTCGTGTTTTAGTCTCAGAGTTTATATATTCATGTACTAATTAGACTCAAATTGTGCGAGATTCATAATTTATTTATATGTTTGGTAGAGGTGTTATTATTAATTATTATTATTCTAACTATTTTGTATAGATAATCATTTCTCATAAAGTTTATTTTCTTCTGTTTTAACTTGTTAGTGATGCCTTTGTGGGTCAACTCATCCCTGGGACTAGTTGATCTTCTTAGTCAGGTTAGTCCCATGGTGAGTTCAACCAACTCAATCATTGGTTGAATTGAGCTTCTATGGTAACATATCAAGCTGTCTTAGGGTCAGTTTTGGGCAGTTTATTTGGTGCAGCGGTGTTTTGAAAATGCACCTGACTTGTTTGGGTAAACTGTGTTTTGACAGCTTATGTGTTTTCAAAATGTAGAAAAAAACTTTTTCACACCGCCCCTATATAGATGTGGTGGCATTGTAATAGCCACCACACCTAGCTTATCAGCAAATTATTTTTAATCAGCTTATCAGCAGATTATTCAAAAAGTTGCAGCTGCCCCAAACAGACCCTTAGTCTGGTCAGACATGACGTAATCGCCGCAACTGAGCTATTGACTTCAACTCTTTGGTGAAGCCTATCAGTGAGTTAATTAGGCGAACTATCTAGCTGGCTCAGCAAGCTTTCTCTCTTCATATTTGATATGTGCTCAAAGCACGATTTACTTATTTGTGTCATATAGTATGCTAAATTTTGATTATCACTGTTTTTGAAATTTGAATACTATTTGAATTTAATGCTACATATTTGTTCATATTAGATGCCAAGCTAATTTTTAATTATATTATAGAAGAGTACATATAAGATGTTAGATTTGTGGCACTTAAGATGTTCATATTGGGAAGCAATAATTAGTTTGTTTTATTTTCTTCTTCATGTGAATAGAATTTATGCATATATTCATGATCTCATATAAATCATTTGATTTGACACAATAATATAAAGCTTCAATGATGATAGTGGCTTATCTATGATTTCAAATCTTATAAAGTTATTATGCAGAGTAAAATTAATGACAACTTTAAGCTTTGGTGGAAAATCTATATGTAGTATGATTACCTAAAAATATTTGATAATAATATCTTGAGAATGGTGATGGCAGATAAGAAGATTAATTCTCAAAGTAAGCATAGTTCCAAGAACAAAGTGCTTCAAGGAAGCTAAAACATAAAACTACAAAGATTAAGCTTAATGAACTTGAATTTATCTGGAGTAAAAGTAATTGAGAATATTTTTGAGGAATCAATATGAAAATAAAAAATTTGATTATAATGTTTTGAAAAGCATTAAATAGAGGAAGCCCTAGGCTAGGAAGCATTCGTTGATTTCTTAGCAGAAGCCTTAGGTTAGGAAGCTTTCGTTGGACCCGCTCTTAAAGAATATGAGAGTTTCCCATGTGAGCCTTAAATCCAAGTCTAAACTGATCGAAATCCCAATTTTTCCAGGATTTTGGCACTTCCAACTTTCCTTGGAGGAGTTTGGATAGTTCGATCCTGGGGAATGGGAAAGCTTTGTAGTTATCTCATTCTACAATATCGTAAGAGATTTGTAGGATGAAAAAAGTTTTGTAGTTTATCCGCCCTACGAACGGTGAAGGACTTCTCCTACGAGGAATCAAAGGGCAAAGTTCTCCACTTTTCCTCGCCAAAGCCGGAGGCAGCTATGCCGCAAATTCAAGAGCTTAAACCTAAGGTACTATGCGAGGTTGTTAGTCCGAATTTAATATGTCATCGAGCGTTATGGGTTACATTGCATGTGTGTGTTCATTTATTGCATTTTCGCATATGGATCATGTCGCATATCATATACCACCCCGGCCCTGTCACCCGTTCTATTGGGTCTGAACATCCTACCTAGCCAGATCAACTTATTATCAAGGCTCGATCGGCCACCCGGTCCGATTGCCTGATCCTTTGTGTCGATAGACCGTCTTGGCCAGATTAACATATTCTCCAAGCTCGATCAACCGCACCGGCCTGATCACCAAATCCTTTGGGGTCAGATAAGTCATCCCTACTCAATCGACCTTTTCTATGAGCTCGATCAATCGCTTGGCCCGATCATCCGATCCTTTAGGGTATGATCATCCGTTTCGGCCCGAGTGACCTATTCTTTGAGCTTAATCCGTCGACCCAGCCTGATTGCCCGATCCTTTGGGTCGATCAGTTGTCCCCACCCCATCGACCAATTCTCTGGCTCGATCGACTACCCCTACCCGATCGCCTAATTCGTTGGGTTTGATCGACCTTCCCGAACCGATCACCTACTCTTTGGGGTTCGATCAATTGTCTCGGGATCGATCAACCCATCCTTTCAATTTGATCGGCCGTCATGGCCCAGTCAACCGGTCACTTGCATGCTGGTATGTTTTTTGCATTATATTGCATGTTTATTTGCCTGAGCATGAAAATATTTTAACTTGATGTCTATGATTTATTTCATAGCATGTAAAGTATTTTTGCTTTGTATGCTTTGCATGTGGCA
Source organism: Papilionanthe hookeriana x Papilionanthe teres (assembly GCA_022702705.1). Classification (NCBI taxonomy): domain Eukaryota; kingdom Viridiplantae; phylum Streptophyta; class Magnoliopsida; order Asparagales; family Orchidaceae; genus Papilionanthe; species Papilionanthe hookeriana x Papilionanthe teres. The sequence goes on along the minus strand of CM040427.1, from coordinate 69,405,633 downwards.
TGTTTAGGGTGTCTCTCTGGGTTCCCCCACCTTGTGATGTCTATTTGAGCACCCACGCTTATGAGTGTCCTCTCCTCATATGACGTTGTATGCACAGAGATGGACACTTGCACTCATTGGGAGGAGTTGGTTCACTCATGGCCACCTATCTCACTCCCTATGATGCCACTCAGTGTGTCATAGGTTTTTCATATTATGCCTAGCACAAGTCATGCTTACTAATAACTGAACTCGTGTGAGGCATAATGTGTGTAAACCTAAGGATTTTCACCGGTAAGGATCACATCACTTAGTCTTTTTGGCATTTAGCATTTCTATAAGATTGACATTTGTATGTCATACAATTGACATTTATGCATGTCATATGCTTGATATTTCTCATATGTCTGTTGCATTCTGTATGCTTGATTGTTTTTATAGGTATGTTGCATATCTTGTATGTTTGCATGTGCGCTCGGTGTGTGCCTCTCAGGCAAGTGTAAATATTTTCCATTGGTATCCTTTTACTCGATGCAAACTCATTCGTAGTTGGTTCTTTCTTATCGCATGACGCCCTGCGTCCACGAGCAGGTGTAGTTCCTTTCCATAGGTAATCTGTTTTACCAGTACATCCCGTTTGTATGCTTCATGTTGCAAGTATCATCCTCACATTCATTTGCATGATGTATGCTTTACCCTTTTTGGCGCCCATCATGATTGTGTCATGCTTTAGTCGAACGATCACAATATAGACTTCTTGCATGATAGTATGCTTGCTCATTTATCTTGATGGCTTGTCCTACTCATTAGGAGAGTGGCTCGTTTGTTGGTCATGATACTCAAATAAGGGTTTGCCCGCGAGGATGACTTGACCAGCAATGTGAGAGTATGTATCACAAGCAACAAATAATATGATGGTGCTAAAGATCCATTGTCTGTAAAACATATCAATTGATTGTTATGGATACGTCATTAGTGGTTCGTTATTTTAAATTATAAAAATCGATATTTTGTTATTATAAGTTTTATCCGTCTGTTTTAAATTTTATACGTGTTAGGTCATATGTGAGGCTATCTCTCCTAAAATTTCACTCATTTCTTGTAACATGCATTAGTTCTTTTGGATCTTTAGGACGAAGCTGTTTTGGCGACCCTGTTGAAGCCATACAATAACCAGAGACATTACACCATGCACTTAAATGCTGGTAATGACAATTTCCATTAGATGGTGTGCTAAGCTAGGACTAGGATGTTAGGTAGTCTTTTTGACATATATGGCTATTGTTCTTTGTTGATGTGTTTGTGCTAGCCAAGAGTCACTTTTGTGCTTTTTGGTATGCATGCATGCTTGATATGCATCGTAGCATACTTGGGCTCATTAAGGGTGGGCATGTGATGATTTCTACTAACTCTTTACTTGCAGGTGATATTTAACTCCCCAAAGAAGAGGCAGGGCTCAATATACGTTGCATGCTTGTTCGCTTTCCCGTTAATTTTATCTTTGTGCAGCTTGAGTCCTTTATTTATTTATTTTTACTTTTCTATGCACTTTTTTTTGTCCTCGAGAGACTCATGTAGCCAAAATAAGATACGAGCATGGGTTCCGATGTGTTTTAGCTCGTGAACTGCATGGCGGAGGAGCGGGAGCAGCACCTTGTATCACGTATCTTAATTTTGCATTTGATTTTGATGTATAGGATTATGACCAGGAATGTATATGCAGAGTCCAACCGCTCTTTTTCTTTTATGGGATAGGTTTCCGACCCAACGACACAGGCCTGTTATTATTTTACTTAGGTTTTTTACTATTTTTAATGCATGTATACATGCCCAGATTGCTTTCATTGTTCCTTTCTGTGGTTTATCTAGGAATCATGAATGCAATCTATGCTCTTTAGGATTTTAAATTCTAAATTTGTTATAAGTCCTAATAAACTATTAAAGATAATGAAAATATTTGAATTAAAATATTAAGGAATTTAAAATTTGTAATTTTATTTTACTCCATGGCCTTCAAACCAGTTTTAAAATGATTTGCATGCATGGATATAATTCAAGTCATGTAATAGGGCCTCCACGCTTAGGACTGTGGCAAATAACTGCATACATATTTGCATGACCCGAGGAGAAGCCCCCGAGCTTCTTCAACCCGACTGACCCATGATATATTCCTACTTAAGTGGTTGTTTAGAGCGCTTAGGGTGTTAGAGGCTGCCCCGACTGAGACGGGGAGTAAGTCCTTTGTGGAGAGTGTTTATAACTTTGTAGCTAGACCTCTTCTTCTTTTCTTTTCTTTTCTGTGGCAAATCTATCATCTGTCTAGCGAATGTGAGTCCCACCTCTTGAGCTCCACCTTGTAGATCATAGGACAGTGTCTCCTTCTTTTGGCCTTAGGGATCTCTATTTGTGTTGGGTCGACTACTTTTACGACTGGGTAGACTTATGATCTTACTAGCTTGGGATGACAGGTCTGTAATACCCCGACTCAGCTCCCTCTACCTTTTAGGATTATTCTACCCTTCCTCTTGCTGAGCCTGTTTAAGCTATACTGCTCATTAACTTCTTTAATATCATCTTGAAGGCTCGATTATAGATGAGCAGCCCTCATTTGGGTTACGGTGATTCATTCTCTGTCCTTATGGCCCGGTGAGCTCTAACATATAATGATATCCCAGTCAAGATGACTTTGGTTATTTCATAGGTTATGATGTCAATGAGCTGCTACTCATCTAGGATGTGAAAGAATCACTCTCTACTGTATGACTTAGCGAGAGCTTTGAAAGAATTAGGACGTTCCCACACAAAATAACCATCATTTGATAGCATTTTCTCCAAGTTCACGATAATATAAGCGGAACTCCTTTTATCGAGAGTATTTCTGACTATCTTTTAGAATGTAATTAACCAAATTGATACGTTCCTATGAGAGACTATTGACCCGAGAACAATAATGTACTTTTTGGTTCTCTGGTTACAGGTGGCTTATGTAGGGATTCTCTTTGTGGATGTTGTATTTAGAGGTACTTCGATCTGATCTTATTCAGACATATACTCTCGACCCATCACAAGTTGATTACTCATATATAAATCTTCTGTTTGTTTATTTTTATTTGTTTGCCTATTTATTATTGTCTTTCATTTCTATTTGATTCATCTCCTCTTAGAATCATTTATAAGAGAGAGAGTTTTATTCGAATAAGAGAATTATACGACGACATATAAATAAATAAGCTGACGACTTTGAGTCTTAAAAAGAACCAAAATTAATAGTTACTTGGGCATGATGGTGCTAGAGCCAGATGACAACTGATGAAGCAGGCTGTGGATTTCCAAGAGAACAATATGCAATCATGTGAGAAGAGGGGAATTGGACATGGGTTCTTCACACGGTCTTGCGTTGAGTAGGAAAATGTTGGATGTTAGGACTAGCAAAGGCTCGTGATGAAAAGACTAGCCTAGTGTGACAGCACTAAAAAATTGCATAACAGAGTGGTAGAAATGAGCTATTATGTCATTATGAATATTTGGCTGGTATTGATGTAATATTGTTGTTTTGGGTGTTAGAAATAAAAATTATCAAGAATTTGGTTGTATCCCAAACTTAGACTTAGGCTCCGTTTGGTTCGGCTTTTTAGTGCAGCGGCGCGACAATCTGCCTCAAATGTTTTGCCGCGGGGTTCGATTCGTGAGGGATTCGCGGTAATCCACCGCGAAGTCGAGCGAAAGTGGACCGCGGGATAAACCCCGCGGCCCCTAATTTCACTCGGCTTTTAACATGCTTTTTACCTTTTGTTACCCTCGCTCATCCGCGCTCCCGAGCTCTACGCTCCCGAAATCCTTTTCCGCCCTAGAACTTCTCGCGAGATCTGGACTGGTTCTCCACCGAGAAACGACCAAATGAAAGGTAACCTACCTCCGATCTAACTGCTATCCTTCTCTCTCGAGGCTCCGTCTCCCTCTCCCTCTCTCTTTCTCGTTCCTTCCTTCACCATCTTTCGTTATTTCTTCGATCTTGAAGAGTTCGAAGCATGAAGTTGGGAAAGATCCGGATCTATGGCAGTTTTATTTCTCTATTGTATGAAATGTGTTTGATATTTTTTCTATCAAGCTCATGTAGGGAAGATCTATGACAGTTTTTATTTTTGTTTCTATAGGAGTTTAGCAGTTTTTATCCGGATTTATGGCAGTTTTATTTTAGCAGTTTTTATTTTTGTTTCTATGGGAGTTGAGTAGTTTTTATCCGGATCTATGGCAATTTTATTTTTGAATTGTATGAAATGTGTTTGATATTTTTTCTATCAAGCTCATGTAGGGAAAGCTCATGTAGGAAGATCTATGGCAGTTTTTATTAATGCTATAGGGAAATGTTATCTCGAAACCTTATACATGTGTGAAACATCTATGGCTACTAGTATGTTGCAAAGGGAAATTTCAGTCTGAAACATTACCAATGCGCCCCTTTCATATATGCCCAATGCGCCCCTTTCATATATGCTAAAACGTAAATTAGTGAGCTTTCCCTTTGCTTTATATTTGCAGGATTTGGTTTATGTGTCCTATAAGGATCAAGGTGTATGTCTCAACGTTTCAATTTCATCATTTTGGTTTATGTCTCCTATAAGGATCAAGGTGTATGTCTCAAATAACTGGTATTGGGATGAGGCTCATGATGTTGATTGAGAAAAGAAAATCTTAATTTTGTCACATTATCTTTGTTTCAAATGTTCCGGGTTACCTTGTTCTGTTCTTGATAACAACCTGACATATGAAACTTTAGCGAACTATTTATGGATTTTGCATGAACTGTTGGAAAGAGATTTATGGATTTATTATAGCTTTTGTTGTAGATGTGAATCAAACAAGGCATGTTTTTCTTGGGCCGTATCAAATAACCTTATTATAAATTATTGTTACAATTAGTTGGAGGAATAGTTAACTTTGTTGTGTGCATAGCATCTTCTTAAACGTGGCTATGGAAGTACATTTTTGACGCTGGAACAGGTCTTCATGCCTCACTGTACCTTTTGAGTTCGGTTTTGGGAGGCTGGCTTGAATGCATGGAAGTACTGTTTGGGTGGCTGGCTTGAATGCATTGAAGTTTAGAGAATATTTTATCTTTCATTGTTGCTTTGCCTCACTGTTAGGGGTGTAAACGAACTGAACACGAACGAACAGAGCTAGTGTTCGTGTTCGAAATGTTCGAACACATCACTGTTCGTGTTTGGTTCGTTCGCTTATCGAACGAACACGAACTTCCTGGCGAACCGAACACGAACTGTTCGCGAACAACGAGCTTTTTTGACAGCCCTAACTTTGATAGGATACTTCCTCAAAATGAAGCAAATTGATCAGGTATTCCGTACACATCAGGTAACTCATACTTCCTCAAAATGAAGCAAATCGAATAAGGCGTTTAGGGTTTTGATTAGGGTTTTATTTAATATATAGTATAGTATATTAATTATAATATTATAATATTTATATTAATATAATTAATACTATAATATTATTATTGTTATTAATAATTTATCATATATTTTAATTTATAGAAGTTTAATTATTTAAAATATGATAAATTTTTATATTATATAATTTTTTAAAATATCATAAATTTTTTATATATAATTATTTTAAATTATTTTATGTTTCGAACAATAACGAACCGAACATGAACGAACACATCACTGTTCGTGTTTGGTTCGTTTAACAAACCGAACGAAAAAAATTGTTCGTGTTCGTCTCGTGCTTATCGAACGAATTGAACACGAACTTTTTGGCGAATCGAACACGAACTGTTCGCGAACAACAAGCTTTTTTGACAGCCCTACTCACTGTAACTTTTGAGTTCGGTTTTGGGAGTTGTTTGAAGTATGCCCGTTTGTCATTTCGGGTTATGTATGAATTCAAAGCTATGTGCCTTATTCTTGGTTGCTCTAATAAAATTTTGTCCCCCTTTCCCGTGGACGTAGGTCAGCTTGACTGAACCACGTTAAATACTTTATTTTTTATTTATGATTATGCACTTTGTTATTACTTCTTCCCAATTGTGTCCCAATTCATTGTTATATATTAGTATTGCTATGGCTGCTAAGACAAAGGAAACTGGTACAGCTGCATTATGGGAGAAGGGTATCAAAGTAAAATTTTGCGACGTATGTATAAAAGAAATTGATTTGGGGAACCGACCAACAACTTTTTTTAATAAAGAAGGATGGCAAAATGTCATTAAAAAGTTTAAGGAGGCCACCGGTAGGGATTACGATAAGCAACAACTGAAGAACAAATGGGGTCAAATGAAAAAAGAATGGAAAATTTGGAAAGAGTTAAAGGGTGCTTCTACAGGTTTGGGTTGGGATCCAGTCAAAAGGACCATTGACGCTTCGGAAAACTGGTGGGCAGAACGTCTTGCGGTAAGTGTAATTTAATTTTTGTTTTTTTGTTTTTTTTTCGTATCATCATCTCATTTCAACATTCACTATAATACTTTCCTTTTATTAGGTGGTGGCTGCAGCAAAGAAATTCAATATATGTGGAATAGACCCCGAATTCGAGGAGAAATTGGATCGGATGTTCGAGGGGGTCGTTGCCACAGGGAAGTACGCATGTGCACCTAGCCAAACTGGATTTGCTGATGCCCAAGACAATGCTACTTTTAGTTTATCAGATGATTCTCCTGCACCCCTTAGTCCAATTCCTACAGAGATCCAGTCCACAAACAGATCAAAGCGATCTCGCTTCCACTCTACCAGGAGGAATGGTGGTCCTTCCATCAAGAACCAGATATCATGTCTTATGGATTCCTCCAATGATGCCCCCCATAAAGAAATGGGTGATATTACGTGATATGTCTGCTTACCCATTTTCTAAACAGGTGCAAATCGTTATTGCAACGATGACGTTACATAATTATATTAGACGGCATTCCTCTCGCTTTGACGTTGACTTCCGCAACGCAGAAGTAAACAATCATGAACTTGGTGAAGACCAACCTAACAACCAAATTGGTTGTTCAGTTTTGCGAGATAGCATAGAACATCCAACATTTTGCACAAAGAAAGGGGAAGGTTCAACTGAAATGGCGGCCCTTCGAGATCAAATTACCGATCAATTGGTTAATACGTGACAATTGTAATTTGTTTGAAGTAACAAGCAGTTCTATTTTGGATGTGTTTCGAAGTAGTAGTGTGTTGTTGATGGTTGGTTAATCTATGAACTTTGTAATTTGTTTATGTTAGATGCAATTGTTATTGTTGATGGTTCGAAATAGTTGATTTTTATGTTGATGTAATTTGTTTATGTTACATAAATTTATAAACATATGTTTTCAAATAAATAAAAATTCAAAATATCCACTATAAATATATGTCAACACATATTTTCATACTTTTAAAATTTTTACAAATAAATAATACTTCAAAATATACTTAAAAAATAATAGATTTTAAATATATATATGTTTACAATGATTTTAACGAGACAAGTGATCTAGTCATTTTTACAATAAAAAGCTGTCCACTAATGTTTTCCCATAACTAGAACTAAATAGACATCGACTTCCCATAATGCTTTCCTGAAGTAATGAATTCATGACTAACTACTGAAGTTCAAAAGTTGCAATGAACCAAACAATGCCTTATTAAAAGACTTAGATACATACTGCTCAATTCTTATGTTTTTACATACATATATACATGTATACATCATCTTACATAAATTGGTTTTTCACTTTTTAAATATTAAAATAGCCGTTCTTTTATGTTTTATAAAAGATTTTGACATTAATGTAAAGAGTAAATTTAGATGATAGATTTAAAAATACATAAGAAATTTGGTGGTGTATATAAATGCCAAATTTATTTTGCAATTTCATAGAAAATTAAAGTTTTATCCATTTAATTGCCTCTCATGTAAGATTTCTATGTCTATCCGCAAGTCTGGCAATTGACACGGAGAATTACAATGTAGTGGGGAGCTGTCGGCAGTACCGTTGAAATGCGACAAAAAGTGTTAAATTGTTGGGAAATATTTCGTCTTTATTCGGTGTCTAGCCGTTAGACAGGTCCCTGATGTAATTTTTGGAATTTAAGGGCATTTAAATATAATTCACATAATTTTTATGTATTTATATGTAACACAATTCGAATTTGTCCCCATAAGTGAGAGAGAGAGAGAGAGAGAGAGAGAGAGAGAGTGAGAGAGAGAGAGAGAGAGAGAGAGAGAGAGTGAGAGAGAGAGAGTACATAATGAACAGTAGAAAATATGACCTTTATTTATAAGAATAAAGGCTATTATAACTTATGCCTTCTAATTATTAGATATTTTTTAGATTATTTTAGTACATTGTACATGTGTCAAATATGCCGAATGGTGGAGATTTTCCCGGGTGATGGACTATTACTAATCAATGCGCACTGGGTCGATCAACCATCTTAGACTGATCGGTCAACCAAATGGCAATTGGTCTCGGGTCCGATCGAACGGAATCATTCGTTGTGGCCTGGGAGGTGATAGCTGGTTGGTGGATCATTGAGTTTGTTATTATCGTGTTTGGTCGTTGGATTACTTCGAGATTCGTGCAGACATATTGTGTGTGTGTGTGTGTGTGTGTGTGTGTGTGTGTGTATCACCGATTTCTTTGCCTATTGCGTGCATAAAAAGAACAAGGGAATTTTTTCGTAATATAAAAATATAAAAACATGAATCCAATTTATGATTATATAATTGCTTAATAAATGACTTCTTAAGATTTTCGTCCTCCATTCTTTTTCTCTCTATGTCGTATCTCATTTGCCTAACCTTCTGTCATGGTCGTTGAAGGAGCACCCGAGGCTACACCCCATGACAGGGACGCAGTAATTAGGGCCCTCGAGGGCATGAGAGCCAAGGCTCGAAAGGGAGGAGAGGGGAAGAAAAGGCTGGCTGAGGAGAAGCCTGCTGGAGAAACAAGTAAGAAATGAGCAGCTCATAAGGAGAATGTTTCTGATCAGGAGGATCAAATGGGACCTTCAATTTTCTCATCGGATCACAGTAGGAGAAGCTTAGGAAACAACTCGTGGAACGACTAGTCGATCCTTTTGTTGAGTTCTCAGTTTGCTAATGATCCTGCGGTTGCGTTCAAGGCACTCATCCAACCCATTCCCGAAGAATTGAACCCTCCGACCACTAAGGTCAAACAGCCGACTCGAAGTGACTTGCCACCCAGCTGTCAGAAGGCAAACTTCCCCCTCCAATCGATGGATAGAAGAAAACTGGTGAGGGTGAAGTGTCTTTCACCACATCATTTTGAGTACACAGCTCATGTGTTGGACGGGTCAGAGGCTGAGGAGCTGACCCAAGCTCGGTGAGAGCCGTGCACCCAAAATGATGCCTGCGCCAGTCTGAAGTCCATAAAAGGTGAACGAGTGTGCGAGAACCAGTGACTCAAAAGGGTGAGTCTGCGAGGAGCAGTGGATCAGAAGGAAGACATAAGAGTGTCAAGGGTGAGCGTACAAGGAGCAGTGATTCAAGAAAGACACATGGGTGTCGGGGGTAAGGTGCAAGGAGAAATGACTCAGAAAGACACAAACATGCAAGCGATGAATAAGTGCAAACATACAAGATGTGGTGAACCATGACATAGAGAAGTTATGAGGTAAGCACGAAAGGTCATGCTAAAGAATGGCATAAACGCCCACCACGAGCATATGAAGGCATATGCTCCCGGATGCATGACAGGGTGCATGGTGTGAATGTGTTCTTGCAAAAAATATGAAAGAGACACACAATCATGCAACAATCAAATGGAGCTGATCGATATGATTGGACGGTGATGGTCGATTTGATTGGCATAGGCGGCCGATCGGTGAGAGACAATTGATCGTGTCGGGGCAGCCGATCAATATAGAATAGTCAGTCGAGACGATCGAGCCAGTGGCGTTCGGTCGGTTGAACTAATCGAAGTGGCTGATCGAGCTGATCGAACAAATCGAATCGGCGCAGGTGTTGATCGGTGAAGAAGGATCGATCAGACTCGGGCTGCCAATCAACGGAGAACGTTCAAGCAAGGTTATCAGGAAGGGCTCAGTTTATTGGTCAAGCCGACGGAAGTGCTTGATCAAACCGGCGTAGGCAGTCAATCAAAGGACTTGTAGGTAGGGCTTGGGCGGTCGATCGATGAAGAATGGTTGGGCGAGGTGATAGGGCCAGTGGAGACCGATCAATCAAGCTGAAGGAAGTGGTCAATCGAACCAATGTAGGTGGTTGATTGAAGAGGAATAGAAGATCAGGCCCGGGGCAGCCGATCTACAAAGGAATACTGGGCGATGCGATCAATTTGGTGGCGGCCGATTGGTTGAGACGATGGTATGGTCGACCAAACAGACATAGGCGATTGATCGACGAGGAATGATCGATTGGGCTAGGGGAGGCCGATAGATGAAGGACGGTCAGGCGAGACGATCGGGCCGGTGGTATTCGATCGGTAGAGCCAACGGGAGTGGTCAATCGAGGAAACATACACAAAGATGACATTATTTTATGCAACATTCAAAATTTATGTCAACGTGCACAATCATATGAATGCGAAAACATGCACAAAATGAGGCCTAATTGATTATGATGATGAAATCAGGCTCATCCTAGTGAACTCACGGGGAAACTAAGTTAGGTGATCATGCCAACACCTTATTGCGCGAAGCAACAAGATGCATGCATCCGTTTGCACATCACAAGTTGAAGAATCTCTTGTGAAGAAGATTTTCCACGATCAAGAGGATGAAGATTGAAGGAAAGCCTTAACCTATCCAGTTGGTAGATTTTAAAAATCCATCCAGATGAAACTACCGATACAAACAGAGGGATTAGTGCAAACCCGTATTTCAGATTTTTGTTCTAAGAAAAAAAAGATTGTAGGTTTTACTCTTGGATTCATAGGGAGATCACAAAGCACCTAATTCTATGGGGTTTCCATTAAGCACACAAAAAACACTAACCTAAATCCTCTAACATTTAGACATAGGGACTCTAAGATGGAAAATGTAAATATTTAAGAGTTTTCACCTACGCGATGGTTGAGGACGCATTCTCTAGGCTTATCCGAGTTCCGAAAAATTTCTAACAAAGTTCCAGCAAAGTTCGTTTTGCTTCTTGCCCAAAGAATAAAGAAAATCCCCTCTAGAAGAAGAGTCTGGTGAAATTCCAGTTGAGTTCCAAGCTCCGACAAAGTTCGTTTCGCTCCTTTCCCAAGTTGCGAAGAAGCTCTCCTTCATCGTAGGAGAGATGCCGATCTACTTTTCCGTTAACATAGCTCCTGGTCAGAAAAACCTCTCACACACTTAAGAAAAGTGGTGAAAGAGTAAGAAGGACAGTTGGAAAGAGAGATTTTTTGTGGAAGATGAAGAAGGAGAAAAGTTGAAGCTGTAGGGAATAAACTCGTTTCCTCAACTTTCTCCCAACCTCTTTTGTTTAATGCCTCAAAGAGAAAATCCTAGCTCCAAAGAAGAAGAAAAAAAAGAAGAAACTCCAAGTTCCAAGGGGGAAGAGAGTTCAGTTCTAAGAAGAAAGTGCTGACAATAGATGTGTCAGGAGAAGCCAAGGGAGAAAAGCCAACCAATCCACAATTCTCCTTTTTTTTTTGCTAAAAGAAGCATGCCACCTCCTCCTAGAACCATCCAAAAAGGTTTAATCACCCTCTTTTTCCTCTCCTATGCAAAAACTTTCCAAACCCTAGAAAATTTGCAAAATCGGATGCATGGGGCTTTGGGGCAGTATCAAAATCGTGTAAATTGTGGGAGAAATTGGTTTAAAAAATTTGGACTGGAGCATAGGCACCTCAACCCTGGCGCCTTGGCCCTTGGCCTGGAACTAGGTGTCGGGTCCTTGAAACCTAGGCGTCGGGTCCGCGGTGCCTACTTTCCAATTGCTCAGTTTGAAAAGTGCATGTTTCGGGCAGCTACGGGTGTCAACTTTCAAGGGGACTGGTGCTTAGAAGCCAGGAGGGTTGGCGCCTACTTTCTTTCATCTCTAATTTAAGCCTTGTGGGGGCTATTCTAGGTGCCTAGGGGGCCAAACTATCGCCTAGGCGCCAGAGCCTGGCTCCTTAGTGCCAATCTAGCCCCAAAATCCCTAGTTTTCACTAGAAACTTTTGGTGAAGGCTTCTTTTTTTTCTTTTCTTTTCTTTTTTTTTTTTTTGATCTGTATGCTATGAGAGAGTATGAATGACTAAAATATAGTCTCATAACTCGAAAAATAAGAATTTTTATGGGTATTTCATCAAGGATTTCAGTGTTGACGGGTGGCCTGAAATGTCGCCCGGGTATGGCATTCCAAACCATAATCTTCCCAAAAATGCCTACGAGAAGGTTTGACATATTCTTTTGACCACGGGAGGCTTCAAATTGGTGGAGTAAAGTCTTCAAATATTAGAATGGATATCAAACACGTCACATATCATAACTGACGCCACCAATCGGTGGACTCTCTCGGACAAGGCCGAGGCATCACAAACCCTACTTTCGCGACTCAAATATGTATCAGGAAGTTCTAGATGGGTGTCTTGGGCTACAAGACGCCATGAGTGAACAATAAATCATCTCGAGTCAGTAAATCAGACACCCGACACTTGTGACATAAAAAATTGATGTCAACTGATAGCCGTTCGGTGGATCTTTCCATCCATCATTATTGTGCTTGGTCATTCGATTGCTTCAAAATTCATCCTAACATATTTTTTGTATACAATTCATATATACAAAGATATCACTCATATCTTTAATATCGCATCAAAAATATTATAACTATTTACTTTTAAAAAAACAAATATACATTTTCATGCATAAATATGTGGCACCAAAGTGATATAACTATAAATATGAAAGTTTTGAGGTTAATATGTAAAAATATAAGAAATATGGGTTATTTATGCAATTTTTTACTAAAAGCAATTCTCTCCAAGTATTTTAATCACCAAAATTTTTCTCTTAAAGGGAATAGAAATATAAATCACTTTTTTCCCATAGTTATTAAAGTTTATTAAAAAATGATTTAATTTTTCTCTTAAAATAAAGCTTAAATTAATTAGCATAATTACTCCAAGTAAAATTTGACTATTTGTATATTGTTTGTATTGGTTCTTCAGTCAAATACGTTGACATATAAATTTGATTTAATATTTATTTTATACTTGAAATTAACTAAATAAAATTTAAAAGTAATATTAGTACTTTCTTTATTAAAGTTGTGTGGCTCTCAGAACTCATGGAGTAATCCCACATTTTACCAAATAAAGAGTGTGTCTGAAACGACTTGTGCTTATCCAGATAAGACGTTTATCTGGAAACGCGGACCGCAGGCTTTGACTCGCGTTCCGCGTTTAGTGTAAAAAATCAACTACATTTTTAGATAAGCTGCTCAGACGCAGTTTCTAAAAGGTGAGGCGGCGTTTTCAAAACGTCGTCGTATTAGATAAACTGCCCCAAACGGAGCCAAAATCTTATGTGCTTATTTAGTCGATGCTTATGCTAAACTACGATGAACTAAACTAGGTAACATGAAGCCAAAATCGTAAGTCAGTTGATTGCTAAATTAGTGGTTGAGATGATGCTATCAACCAGAAGGCCAGAGCCCAAGTGGGTTGCATTAATAAGACATTATAAGTTAAGATAAGATTGGAAAATAATTTGGCTTCAATATAGTTTATGATTATATACGCAACCCATTATGATATTCTAATATTGCATAATATGAGTCAATTTTGCTATCATAAAAAATTAATTATGAGTATAAACTAAAAGATAATTAAATTTTCTTTAATATAAATCATGTTTAGCGTAGATTAGTTTTATTTATATTAAGCTCACAATCAATGATGCAATAAACCAAATGAAATAATAGGGCTCCCAAACCAACTTTGAATGGATTCATGACAATATGGGCATGAAAGTTTCGCTAGTAGAAAATATCAGGCATCTTATCACGAGAGAACGATTTTAGTCGGGCTCCACAGCGTATTAAAATCCCGCGTGTCACTCGTATTCTTCATTCCTTTCACAATGTAGGCAATTCCATAATTATAGGAATTTCTTGGGGCTAATAAGAGATTCCAATTTATATGCAAAAGAGAAATTCCATTAGCAATCTTTATGGGATTACATACATATAATTAATTTTTTTTATATTTATATATTTAAAATTTAATTTTTTTAATAAAACACCACAATGTTTGAGTGATGTCAAAATATAAGCTATTATTAAAGTTAAAATTTCTATTTTCTTTTAGATGTGTATATGGGAAATGGGCCAACACGAAGCTCGAGAAGATCCAATAGTCCAAAAATCAGAAAAATACAACTAAGAAAGGCACCCTGCGGGAGATAAAACGTCCCTGTTAACTGGAAGCAGCCATCCTGAACAGTGGTTGGAGGCCGACTGGGTGTAAATCACCCGAGCCAAGGACTAAGGCTAATCATGCCGGGCAGAGGCATCGATTTATCTGTCACTGCAACTTGATCCAAGGAAAGAGTTTAATATCAACTGCAATCTCGTGGACACCTCCAAGATTCTTCATCTGGGCCAAGAATTGGCAATAATATAACACACAAATATCTAGAATGTCCCCATAGTCAAAGAACGAGCTATCTATCAGATTACGATGATTCACCCTCCGTCTGATAGCCAAGTACCATTATGCCCACAAGAGCTCCTCATCCAAGATTCAACTGTCGACAACCAGACTAGAACAACCTTACGATGAAGCCAAGTTGATCGAGTCAATCTTGTCAACTCGAATGCCATCAAAGGCCGACCGTCAATCCCGATTCAGCAAAGCAGGCGAGCAAGTCTTGTTTAACCATGTCCCATTGATTTCAGCCAATGAAGTTAGAGGGTAGCCGAGTCATTGGCCTGTACATGTAAAAAAATACCTAGTTTAAATATTTTAAATTATTATTTTTTGTTACCAATTTAGAAAATAATTTCATATATTTTTTAAACAAATTAGGTTGCACTCACCTAATTCGATCTCACACGTGCCAAAAACCTTCTTACGTAGCTTTAAGGAAAGATAACGTCGCCTTCCTCCGTATCACGTGCATAACAATAACATTTCCGCTGCCCAAAAAATCCGTACTATTACATACATGCATTTTCAGGGCACGGTATATAAAGGTTGAATTTATTTATATTTGTAGTAATAAAATCCATATAGTATTGGTACGTAGCTCCGCATGAAAATCATATGCGCGTCAAGGCATTAAGATTTTGTAATACTTCATTAAGTCTATAATATAATAGTTACATTGTAAGCTTATGCTACGGTTTTTATTATTTCTGATGTATTATACTGTCGGTTATAAGTAAAGAATAACTGATAGTTTTATATCGTTGGTTATATACGAACCCGTCATTTGGCGGGGTGTTAATCGATGAGATTTTTTAATAAGTGACGATAAATGCAGTCGGTATTAATGTTAATAACTAGCAGATTTTAAGCTTTATACCGCCAAAATCGTAATGCCGCCGGTTTTGCGCTAATCCTATCCCTCTCAGTCTCAGTCTCTCCCTGTGCACTAATCCTCCCCTCCCCTCTCATTTCCCAACGATTTCAACCCACCAACGACCCCAGCTCTGACGACCCCACCGCTCTGACGCTCACAAGTATGGCCAACCGTCCTTTTTGCTTTAGTTATGGATGCTCTTACTGGACATTTATATGAGGATGTACCTTGCTGTATGTTTTTTGACGTTGATATCCTTCTTGTGGATGAGACCAGGGGGGTGTTTGGTTGCAAGTAGGATTTAAGTTAAGTAAGCTTTTCTAAATTTGGTAAATCCAGATTTATTAAATCTAAATAATATTAAATCTGAAATGATTTTTGGTTCAATTATGGTTAAATCAAGTTAAATTCATTTGATGTGTAGGGGCTTTTTGGTACAGGGTTTAACCTAATACTTCCAAACGACAAAAAATGCCTATGTAAATTCTACTAGTTCTTAAATTTCGTTTTATCTCCGTTTTGCCTTAAAAAAGGGATTTACCAAATCTCGTAGGATGCAGGGTTTACAAGATTTAGAGAATTTGAAGCTTGTGGGATAAATTAAGGTGTTTGATATAATCTATTTGAGAAATTCTGCACTAAAGCCATAATTCCAACTAATAAATTGATTTAGTAAATCTACACTTAATAAACAGAACAATCAAAATTGGATTTAACTTAACGATGAATTTATCTAACTTATTGTTGGTATTTGGATGGATTTTAGTTAAATCTAACTTAAATCCTATTAAAAAGATCATACCAAACTCCCCCTAATTTATGGAGGTCGATATTAGAGTCTAAAGGCATTCGTTTGAGTAGATCTGGAACTGAAGAAATGAAATCTAGTTTTAGTAGTAGTAGCTCTAGTGATAGAGTTGTAACTACAGGTGATCAAATCATTTAAAGGTGTGAACATTTTATAAATCTCGGGTTTTCTATTCAAAATGATGGTGATATAGATGGGGATGGGATTAGTAGATTTCAAGTTTAAGATTCTTAATGTTCTATGACGCAGAATGTTGGCCTTTAAAAGAGAAGCATAAAAGAAATTTAAGTATTTGGGTTGTTTGGTAGCCGATTTTAAGGAGGATCTCCATGCCAAACGGTAAAAACAATAATCATGTAAATCCTTCCCTCCGTTTTTCCAAACAACCCCTTTTATGTAAAAATTGAAGTTTAGGTGCAATAAATGTAATACATAAGAACTGTGTGGTTTCTATATAAAAATTGCAGCATAAAAGTTAGATAAGCTACATAAAAACTGTGGTTTGTATGTAAGAAATTATAGTTTTAGTGATGGATATGTTGTTAGACAGTTCTCTGGATTTAACTCATTCGGGATATAGTAAATCCGAACTTATAAGATTTACTAAATCCTAATAACTTAAATCTAGTCTGAATATGTTTGGAGTTGACCAACTAAACTAGTTAAAAGTTGTGGTGATGAGAAAATTTTGGTTTATCAATAGTTTTACAATTGAAGACAAAATTTGAAAGAAATATATTTATGAAAGTGTTGGTGTAGCTATAGTGAAAGATAAGATTAGGGATAAAATTTCTATCAATGTTTGCCGCTTATCAATTTTTGACAGTCCTAACAGCATGAATAGAATGTTTTATGGATGGGAGAGAATCTTCTTAGATGGTTTGGTCGCTTTAAACGTTGTCCACGTTGTGTCGGATCAAAGTTTAGTATCATTGATCAACAATCTGATTCACACATTAGGTAGGAATGTGAATTTTGCGAGAACAACAAAAATCGCTTAAAAATTAACTTTTGATTGAATTTCTTTCGAACTAACTTCCAATCGGATCGAATTCAGATCGTTTAATATCATATTGATATTAGATATGACGACAATTATTAAATCCATTAAGACGTCACTTTCTAATATTGTATACAACTGTAGCTAATCCAACCCTATCACAGACATATTTGTTTCCAGCTGTAAAGTCAATCATATAACTAAGTATTCTCATCTCCGTAACACTTTACGTGATTAACTGCATACCTCAAAATATTTTCTTAAAAGAAGATACTTCATATGATATAAAAATTGTCATTGTTTTCTTCATTGTGAAGTATATTTTCATAATGGAGGTGAAAATAGACTTCACAATGGAGAAGTTAGTGACAACTCTTACATCATATAAAATATTTTCTTCTAAGAACATATTTTAAAGTATGCAATTATCACATATGGGGTTTGCGGAGACGAGAATGATTAGATGAATGATTCTTTCCACTATGAAATAAATATATGAAAGAAATAAACTCGTGCAGGATTTGATAGCTATTGGTGAGAGACAATGTTAGATCCAAAAATTCAAAAAAATTTAAGACTGATTATCAACTTTTGACAACTCTAACAGCCTTAGTATGTTGTTAAAGTTCTTATTTCGAGCTTAACTGTCGTCGGGTCTAAAGAAATTTGATCTGAAATTTTTTACTCGAGGCTTGGGTCATTTATTTTGATCCTCTCTTCATCCATGTCAAAATTAAAATCAGTTAATTTTCGAGCGATAATCATTGCCTCGTATTAAGAAAAAATAATTTTGATGGTTTATTTAGATTTTATGATGTCTGTCTAATATTGCTTACAACTATAGCTACTACAACCCTTTCATGGAAATATTTATTTCATATTTTTTTTTCCATTCATTTTCATTGACGTTGCACCTTACGTGATTAACTGCACAGCTCGAAATATGTTCTTAGAAGAAAACATTTCTTATGATGTAAGAGTATTCACTACATTCTCCAATACGTAGTTTAATTTCCATTTTCAAAATGAAAATTCGCTTCAAAATCTAATTTGTCACTCCCAAAATGGAAATTTACCTTGAAATCTAATTTTTTTTTTCTAAGAACATATTTCGAGGTGTGCAGTTGATCATGTATAGGGTTTGCGAATACGAGAATGCTTAGATTAATAATTGGCTTTCTACATGGAAAATAAAATGCGAAAAAAATGAACTCGTGCAAGGTTTGGTGTAGCTATGGTGACACAATATTAGATCCAAAAATTCAAAAAAAATATAAGATAGATTATCAATCACCCATTGTTATAATCCTAAAGCTCTACCTAAGCACGAAAGCTTAACCATTACCTTTAAACCGTGCATTATTTGAGGACAACCATCACTCGATTGTCATTCATTAACTTTATCATGGGATCTCCACAAACTAATCACAACCATCAAAGCACTGTTATTCAACCACTATTATCATATCATCACTATCAAATTATCTCAATTAGACCATCAATTGTCTAATTATTTGAATCTAACTCTTGACATCCAACTGTTGTTCTTAAACCATCACCACCCGATCATAATCGTTAAACTTTTGGTGCCCAACTTTCATCATCGGAGTAGCACAGTCCGACCACCACCTCCCTATTACTACTCATTATTGCTAAGGGATTGTCATTACTAGATTATGATTATTTGATCATCATCACCTAACTATGATCTGCCAACTATCATTATCTAACAATTTTTTTTTTATAATTGTCATTCAATTATGATCTTCTGATCACTATCATCTAATTATAGTCTCTTATTCACAATTCTCGACTATAACCATTGTCACCCAATTATAATTTTATTTAATGTGTAGTGTCATGATATAGCTATCTTTGCATTTTCTTATTGTTTAGTTTGTGGAAGTAATGATGGAGCAACATCCTATTTGCATACAATCATGTGCCCTAGAATTGAGATATCTTCCTTATAATTGGTTATAATAATAACAAGTATGCAATATCTTAAATACATTTATTTTATTTATAAATTTGTGAAGATGAATTAAAGGGCTTCATAACCTTATGAGACAATTCTGGATAATGAAACATAGAAGAAGCAACTGAACACCTCACATGCCAACTTCATTTATATATAGACTTAGGGTCTGTTTGGGGTAGTTTATTTGGTGCGGTGGCGTTTTGAAAACGCACCTGATCTATTTGGGTAAACTGTATTTTGGCAGCTTATGCATTTTCAAAACGCAGAAAATAGTTTTTTCACACCGCACCTATCTCTGTGCGGTGGCAGCTTTCTGGCTACGATCTGTCTTTTCCAAAAAAATAAAATTTTGTAATAATTATCGTACTCTACATTTATCAATGAATTATTTTTAATCAGCTTATCAGCAGATTATTCAATAAGCTACAGCTGCCCCAAACAGACTCTTAGCTTTGGGTTATATTAAGCAAACTCCAATTGCATCCATTGATCATTCTCATTTTATATTGAGTATGTTGGGGAACCAAGATGCACTTAAATGTTACTTATTTTTTTATTCATTCAAATTTTTTGATAATTTTATTCAGAAATATTTACATAAATACCACAGACTTACTATGTATTTACATACATTACACCTAATTTTTTTTATTATTTTTATTATTTTTTATTTTTACATTTATAACACTTTACTTTACTGCATGAAAACGTGCATTTCAATTTTTAATAGTTAGAAATAATAATAGTTTTGATGTCATGTGCTGAGCCCGTTGAACCTGTTTTGTTGATTCAGGGCATGTTTGGTTTGGCTTTTTAAGTGCGGCGCGGCACAGTGCCGCGACTTTTAAGAGTATTTTCGGTGTTTGTTTCGGCTTCGACACCGCAGCTTCGCGCGGTACCTATCGAAAGCGGGCAGCGAGGGTATATGCGCGGCCCAGCTTCCTGCCGCGGCTTTTACCCCCGTGCCCCTTCGAAGAGCCCTAACCTCCGTTGGCTTTCTTCGCGCGAGCTTTTTCCCTGCTCCTTCTCTACGGTTGGTGATAATTTCTCCCTTCCTTTTCTCTTCTCTGGTCGGTGAAGGTCCTTGCTCGTCCTCCTCATCTTCTCATTCTCCTTCTCTTCTCCCGGTCTCGCGATCTCGTCAAACAGAGGGTAATTTCTACTTATCTTCTCCCGATCTCGTGATATCTGTTGAGGGATTTGGTTTTGTTTTTTTTGTGATGATATTTGGGTTGCTGTAGAGCTAGGGATTTTAGTGGGAAACTCTAGATTGTTGCTGCGATTGAGAGCATATGAACAGTTAACGAATCCTTATTGAAGCTATTAAAAACTTTAGCAAGTGGCTGTTTGGTTCGGCTTTTTTAGGGAATGTATATTTTTTGGTGCACTCATATATCTTACTGCCTTGGAGAGCATATGAACATGAACCAAAATTTTTGTTTAATCTTCAAAAATTTCAGCTGGTATTTCAGTGAAACATTGGCACTGTTTTTTACTTGTTAAAGGAAGTGAATGTAGATTTTTTAATGAGTTTTGAAAAGCCTCAAATATTCTTGAAAATTTAAAACAGTTTAATAAACAGGGGCAGTCCGATCATTTTTACGAAAAAATCGCTCATAATTGCTTTTCCACAATATAATCAAACAGAACAATGATACCACAATATTTGCTATGAGTGCAAGTAATATTCGCAATGAAATTCGAAAGCTTGCAGCAGAACCAAACAGGCCCTTAGTCTTACTTTTTTACTTAATTATTATTATTATTATTATTATTATTATTATTATTATTATTATTATTATTATATATATATATATATATATTAAAAAAGATTGATCGACAATCGAAGACTGTCAATCAACCCCTATAGGTTGAACTAACTGAGGAGCAGACCCTCATTCCAGTCTAATGTGCTATTCAAATCCCCCGTAATGGGTGGGATTCGAACCCTTGACTTGGCGCACACACGCACGCGCGCGCCCACACACACACACACACACACACACATATATATATATATATATATATATATATATATATATATATATACATATACTTTTTATATTGTTTCAAAAATATTAAAATGTCTATCATCCAAAGTTAAATTGTTGAAAGAGAGCATTATTTTTCATTTGATTATTCAACTTTCTTCCTAATTAAATTAAGTCAAACCATTACAATTATAATAAAATAAATAAAAAATAAAACAACAAGATATATATCAAAGAGTTATAATTTTTTTTTTGGAAAATGAGAGTCATACTGTACATTCATTAGAACAAATCTTCTAACTATCAATCAAGATTAACTCAAATCGGGCAAAATTAAGAGTTTTCTTATTTAAATTGTTGTATTGAATTTTGTATATTAATATTACATATTCTTTTTTTATAGCTGAATGGTTAGATTTGAAATATGTATTATTAGGATACCTAAATTAGATTGTATGGACTATTATTTATTGAAATGAAATCAAAGGAACAAGACAAACAGCCTATTTGTTCAAAATCTTTAACACTAACAACACAGACACTACAGAACATAGGACTCAAACTGATAGTAATAACAACTAAAACAAGTCTCTAAAGCAAAATGTCATTTTGATACCAGAACAAGTAAAAGAACAATAACAATCTCTCCCAAACAAAACCCTAAAAAAATGGACTTAGTGTTGGGAATTTAGCTCGAAGATTATTCAAATTTTAGCTTCGATCAAGATCGGATCAAACTAAACGAGCCGAGCTATGAGGCAAAACTTTGGATCAAATTTTTTTCGAGCCAATTTTGAGTCATACAAGGACTGGCTCGATATGGTTTAATCGAAAAGAATTATTCTTTGTTTATAAAGATTATGTATAATGTAAATTAGAATTGAATATAACAGGCTATGAGCTGATTTCGAGCTGGAACAAATACAAATAATTAATTTGAGCCATCTAGTTTCAATTTTGAATCAAACAAAGTCAATTTTGATCCAGAATGGATCCAAATAACTCAAATTTGAGCCAACTCGTTTCAACTTCGATCCAGATCAAGCTCAATTCAATTTCCAACCGAGTGCGAGCAAATTTCAAACCAAACTCATTTCATTCAAGCTCGCCCCAACCCAACTCGAAATCAGCACATTAATAACCCTAAATGGAATAGGATGAACAATCAGTGCAAATTAAAGATAGCAACATCCTCTTATCTAATCATAAGCCCCTACATATTCAACTATCAACAAATTGTAGCACAAAAAAGAAGCCTCCAAAAATTGAAAACATAAATCAGAGGGAACAATAGAAATTTGTCCATCAACTATTATAGAGATGTAAATATCATAATAAAAAGAAAAAAATTATTTGTACTGTCCAGCAAATACTCTAGTAGATCACTTTTTGGGGGCACTTTAAAATCTCATTTGTAGAGAACATTATTCTATCAGGATACCGAATGCAAATTTTACGTCTGGTGTCCAATGGGACTTCTCAGTTGACAAGTGGGTCCCACTACTAAAAAACTTACCTTACTAGTGTATTGCAGTGAGCCCACTAGCCACGTGACAAATGTTCACTGGACTCCGGACACAAATTTACGTCTGGTATCCTGATAAAATAAACGCTCCATTTGTAAAACGGTCCCGAGATAATATTCAAAATGTCATTTTGAGAGTAACTATTTTTTCGAGCATAAAGTTGTCATGCAAAACTCCATTCGTGGACATCCCGTTTAAAGGTTAATTACCCTTAATTTATCATTTGCTTAAGAAAAACGTGCTTTATTAGCCCTAAAAAGAGAAAATTAACCACGGGAAGTGCCAGATGGCAATCCCACAAGCTTCTTCGCGGATCCCAAGCCACGTCAGGAAGCCGGGCCCGTGAATCGGGCCCCACGACCACCTTTTGTCAAGGCGGGGCTCACGCCGGTTCGGTCCACCAGCTGGCTCGAGCTCGAATGACAATTCCGTCATTTGACTCACAAACTGTCGGTCGAGTAACCGCGCGGTTAGATTCACCTCTTACGGTGGACCCCACCGCCTGCCAGCTTTGGGTCCGAGGCCTGCGAAATGGTGGAGATCCGACGGTGTCGGTGGGCTTAACCTAACCCGACCTGCGTATAAATTGCAGGGAGGAGAGGAGAGGAGAGGAGGGGAGCGGAGGGAGGAGGAGGAAGAAGAGCTGGCTTTGGGAGCTGATGGGAGAATCTAGCGGCTCGGTGTCCATTGACGTGGAGAGAATCTCGTTTGGAGGGAAGGTTTGGGCCCCGTAAACCTCAAGCATTCTACTTATAATATCTGCTTTCCGCCTCCCGATTCGATCGAATTGGATAATTTAATTCTTTTTTTTAAAAAGATTTTGATCTGGTTTATATGAGAAGGGATTGGATTTTACAATGCTGGTTTTGTTTCTCTCGATCTCGGTGACGGTTTTGATAAATTTTTAGGGATTTTTCGAGCCGGTTGTGTTTTTAACTGCATGTGGATGTGTGGCTGAAGGCGTTCTTTACAATTTGATTCAGGGATTGCTTTACAAATGTAACGGTTTTGCTGGTTTGATTACTTGGGGAAACTTTGCATTTCTGCCCTGTTTGTTGATGGCTCGATTAGTTTATAGGGTGTAATAATCTATTAGGCGATGTTTTGATGTGAAATTAGCGCTGTATTTTGCTATGTTGAATAGTTTTGTGTATTTTTTTGGTTTGTAGGAACACGTTATACAAACAAGATTTGGATCTGTATCAGTGTCGGTGTTTGGCGATCATGAAAAGCCAGCCCTTGTAACTTATCCTGATGTGGCGTTAAACTGTAAGTTGAAGTTTATACTTTATTTGCTTCGATTTATCCTTTATTTGTTGTCCTCTTTGTGTGGAAATAGAATTATTAGTGCTTTCTTGCAAACGTGAAAAAAGGACATTTGTAAAGCTGCTTGCAAATTCAGAAAGAAACTGAATTTACAATTTTGGGAAATTTATTGCATTATTTTGATGATCACATGCTAGTTGTCAACGACTTTCTGCATCTCTTATAGTATTTTCTTATATTCAAAGGCAAGATATTCATTTAATAACATATTTTGTTGGAGAGACACTCATTTTTATATGTTTAAATTTACATTTTCTTTAATTGAAATAAGTGTTTGAAGAAGTTGTCTTTCATGCTTAATGATTGAACTAGTGAGGAAGTAATTTTAAAATTTGTTTCTGTGGTTTTTCACCAGATATGTCATGTTTTCAAGGATTGTTGTATACCCCAGAGGCTGCTTCCTTGCTGCTTCATAATTTTTGTATTTATCATATCACCCCTCCAGGGCATGAGGTCAGTCATTTAGTTTTAGCTCCTCTATTAATTTTTCATTCCTTTGTTGTAATTGTTTGTTTTGAATCAATTGGAACAACCTGCTCACATGATTTTCACCGTCTTCCTCAAGTGTTTCTACAGTTTGGAGCTGCTCCTATTTCTATGGACCTGCCAGTGCCTTCTGTTGATGACTTGGCAGATCAAGTTGCTGACGTTCTTGATTTCTTCGGGTAATATTTCCTTTTATGTTCTGGTAATAATTCTTCTTTTGAAAATTTAAAAAGGTTAGAGATGATTCATCAGTAGGTTTTTGAATCTTTGTTTATTAAAAATCCCTCCTTTCATCCAGATTAGCAGCTGTGATGTGCATGGGAGTCACTGCGGGTGCTTACATCCTTACCCTTTTTGCTGTATGTCTCCTTGTTTGTACTTAAATTATAATGGCATTATAATAAAGTTGTATTTTTTACCGTTTGACTCTCTTTTAAATTAATGCAGTCAAGATATCGAAATCGAGTGATTGGTCTGATGCTTGTATCTCCATTATGTAAAGCTCCCTCCTGGACCGAGTGGTTGTACAATAAAGTATGATTAAAATCCTTAAATCTCCCATGATGCAGGATGTTTGAGTCTCTATAAACAAAAGAAACAATTTTTTTTTTTAAATTACTGTGATTGCTCATCTCAAGAGGTAAATCTTCAGGTGATGTTGAATTTGTTATACTTCTATGGAATGTCCGGGCTGATTAAAGATTTTTTGCTTCAGAGATACTTCAGTAAGGTGAGATACTTCATTTTTTTTTTTTCCGAGCATATGCATTATATTTATCACAAAATCATTAGATTCAAGTTTCTGTTGATTCCTGCAGGAAGTTCGTGGCAGTTCGCAAGAACCTGAATCAGACATAGTCCAGGCCTGCAGAAGCGTTAGTTTTTCAGTGACTACATTCCTTTTTCCATTTCCTGTTTCTACAAATAGAGTCAATCTCGCTAATGTTTCTCTAATCCCTCTTTGCAGCTTCTTGATGAACGACAGGGCATCAACGTCTGGCGATTTCTTCAATCGATGAATGGGTACCTCTTCATCTAATGTTTATTTTGTTTCACATGATTTAGGTGACTTCAAGCATCTCTTACTGAACAGTGCTTCTTGCATTTTGAGTAGGAGGCATGACTTGAGTGAAGAGTTGAAGAAGCTTCGTTGCAGGACATTGATATTTGTTGGTGACAGCTCTCCCTTCCACTCTGATGCCCTCCATATGACCTCCAAGCTAGACAGAAGATACTGCGCCCTTGTTGAGGTAAGAAAGAGTATGTTTTGGTGGATGAGATGATGACCCGATGTTTGGGCATTTACGTCCGAATTGAAAGGTCTCATGCTCCAAGATCACCCACAAAAAAAAATTGTCTGATTTGTTTGAGATTACTTGGGATTAGCTATTGGCTGAATTGTCTTATTCATCGAATCAGTATATATTTTTCATTCTTATTTTTCAAAAGAATTATTTGACAACAATTATGCAGCTATTTATAAACCTCCCAATGAACTCCAAATTTCATTTGAAAGGAGTTGAGAGCAGCAAACATAAAAGTCTGAAACCTAAACAATTTTCATAGTGTCCTAAAAAGGAGCGAATATTACATGCAGAATCTGCATGTGCATATTGATGGTTTTTTTGTGGTATTGTGGCGGTATTGTAGTGAATACCATCACAATACCACCAAATCTGCACCTATTCGCACTCATCTCATTCCTACTAGGAATGGCTTGGTTACAAGAGTAATGCAAGGGACATGTAGCCTTTAATGGCTAACTAGTTGCAAAACTGTCGCTGACTTGCAGGTCCAGGTGTGTGGGTCAGTGGTGACAGAGGAGCAGCCCCATGCGATGTTGATACCCATGGAGTATTTCCTTATGGGATACGGACTTTACAGGCCATGCCAACTTAACCTGAGCCCCCGGAGCCCTCTAAGCCCCTCCTGCATTTCGCCGGAGCTCTACTCACCGGAAAGCATGGGCCTAAAGCTAAAGCCGATCAAGACCAGAATTGCCTAGAACTCGTGATGTAGATTGGTAGGTGGCTTGCATCATTGCAGCCTTGTCTGTATCTTCATGAATCTAGTTGTTGGGTGGGGTGTAGATAGATTCTTACAAATAGTATTAAGTGCAGAATTTTTTTTTCCCCCATTTAATTGTGGCCCTCATGGTTCTTTTTCATATAAAGAAAGATTCATGTTCCTTTTTTTTTAATTTTATTTTTATCATATGTGATCACTACATAATCAATGAATAAAAGACTGAGGTGCCGGCTTCCACCATTCATTAGATTATATGTTGTAGCTGGATTATTTTGTTGTTATTTATTACTATATGAATTTTTTTATTGATTTTTTATTATTGATATATTGAATTCTGAAAAATTGAATACTCGAACGAAGGCTTCTGTTTAGTCGATTTCCTCTAAGATGAAAACGTCTGTTCAAACGAAGCCCGTTTGGATCATATGTTTTTTCCGTTTATCCGAAAATGCGGTTGAGTTTTTATACTGAATGCAGACTGCAGGGGTCGACTCACGTGGTCGACCTGCGTGCTGCGTTTCAGGATAAACTGCTTATCCTGAAGTCTTGTTCTAAATATTTAGTACTATATGTAAGCTATTGAGTTGAGCCCAACTGAAATTGATTTGGAGTGGTGGCTGAGAGGGTTCCCAGTAATGCTCGAATTGCTGCTATTCCTTCAACAAGTATTTAATATTCTGATAAAATTATGCGACGAGAGTGGTTAGTAATGCACATCGGTCGTAGTTGCTTCTTACTTTGAACTTTCTTTTTTATTTGTAGCCCCAAATTGATAGATTAGGATTTACTAGACATTAAATTATTTAAAGATAAAGATTAAGCTTTGTAATCCATTGACTAACCAAAAAGTTAAGCATTTGGGGTTTGGTGTATAGGCGAATTATTTATTTATTTATTTATCAGTGATATTTTTTTTAAGTTTTTTTTAATTAATTAATTTTAATTTTTTATCTTAATGATGTGGCCGTTGTTGATAGGCTGATAGTGATTGCAATTGTTAATTAGAGATAACACTCATGGTATCTCATTGTACGTGGTATCCTCGGGTTCTATTGGGAGCTCGTTCGTGGGATACCGCAGGCGGCTGTTGATGGGAAAATTATTTCATACGGATAACGTATGCAGTGCTGCGTACGGACAACGCTAATAACCACCTAACAATCAGCTAATAGGCTCCGAGATGGTGTATTTCATGATTATCGGGAGGTTATTGCAGTATTATTCCTAATAACCAGCGAATAACCTCCTAATAACGCTTCAATGACATCCCCGGTTTCATTTTTATATTTTTTATCTGTTATTAGTGGTATTGTGAGGTTATTGAGAGGTTATTGCTCAAATAACGCTGTAATAACTTCCTAATAACCTGTCAATAACCCTGCAGTTTCATTTTAATGTTATTCTTGGAGTTTTTATTAGTTATTAGCTGGTTATTAGGTGGTTATTTGCGATGTCCGTACGTAGCGCTGCGTACGTTGTCCATACAGAAGAATTTTCCCTGTTTGTTGATGCAAAGTAATTATTTTTAGGGGGCTTTTTATATATATACCGCACAATTCCTATATATTTACATATCTCTTTCCTAAACTCTAATTTCTTACATTTATATCGTCTAAGTCTTTCATAACACGTAAAAAATATCAATATTTTAATTTTTAAAATTTCAAAAGGTGCATTTCAAATTTTACATGTTAAAATTGAGAAAATTTTGAGGGATATAAATGTTAAAAAAAGATAAGAGTTTAGGTAAATGGTATGTAAATATATAGGTATATATTTGAAGATTAGAAGTTGAATATGTAAATATATAGGAATTAAGCGGTATGTATGTAAATATTACTCAAGAAGATGGATATAATTACTCTTAGGCATTCTTGGGTACATATGAAACTTCCTTGGCTAAATTTACTAAAGTCCAAACTCGGTTGAATCATTTTGTGCCCTTGACCCAAGTTAACACAATTGGGTAAACTTGGGTCAAACCACTCAAAATTCAATCTAAATCCAAGAAAACCACAAAAAATGCCCCCTTGAGTCATTCTCAATCTACTTAGAAGTTATTTCATTCTTAATTTCAACTAATTGGACCTAGTTGGTCCAAAAGCTTACTGTTAGATTGATTGAACCCAAATAGAATCAAAATTTTCTCAAATTTAAATCAAATTAACCCAACATCTCTTGAAATTCAATCATAGCTGTTCATATTCTATTGACTACCACTAGACCCTCAATTAAGCTAAAAAAAAGCTATTTGACCTGATTAAGCATAGTTGAATCAAACTCAGATTAAGCCTAATACAAATTAATTAAACCCTCTCATATCTCCTCTTTAGGTGATTTAATAATAAACTAAATCCCAAATATTGGTTATTGTCCCTGAATTAGCCCAAATTGCACTTAAACCTAATATGGACCCAAATTAACTCAATGAACCATCTTAGCCAACTCTAAATCAATTCCATTTCAATTTGAACCCAAATCCTCTTGGCTCTAAGCAACCAAGCCATCTCTTGGTGCCTCGACAATTATAACATCTTATAGGAACCTCAAAGTAATCACAACCATTGAAATTTGAGCTTTAGAGGGTATAACCATCACTAAAAAAAACTACTCGGGCCACCCAAGCTCGATATTTGTGAGAGTTTTTCTTAGGCCAAAAGACCTTATTCAAATTAAAATTCAAATTGAAGCATTTGAGACACTCCCCCAACTCAAAAATAAAACCCCTCAGCTCTTTGCCCACTTTTCGAGCCTTTTAACCAGCTCTCATACTGGCTCCAATAAGTTAGCTCTTGGACATAGCTAGAACATTGGTCAACCTACTGATCCAACCATCCCTAGCTATTGTTATCTAAAGGGAAGTTATTCATATGACTAAGGAAACACACTTCTATGTAGGGATCGAGGAAATCTCATCTTCCCCTCATCCTTACTTATGTTTAGGAACACAAGGAAGCAAACTAGGATAAAGACAAAGTCACCTTAAGGTAGAACCTCTAAGAAGCCCTCTTGTTTCTTTTCAATAGCCCACTTAATTAATTGAATCTAGTCATTTCGCTTGGATGATGCTCATTGTGTGGCTGGAGGTAAGAGAGTTAATCAAGACCATCCATTTCTAGTGTTTGTAATTAACTATCCAAATTAAATATTATAGAAAAATGGAATAACTTATAGGATCGACATTTATAACATATTGACCAATCTCATGACATTAAAATAAAAGCATAGCCATGTCAGCTATTAACATAGTGGCACATAGATAAATAAGAAAATAAAAATATTATTTATTTATTTAAAATTACAAAAAAAATCTAAAATATAACATGAATAAAAATCTAAATATGAAATGTACTCAAAATGCATAGCTAATAAAGCACTTTTAAAAAAATGAAAGCCTCAACTTTAATAGGTATTTTAAGACAAATTTAAGAGACATAGAAAATTTTAAAGTTATAGTTAAATATTAAATAAAATAAGCTCAATTTTTTAGGGAAGTTCTTCTAAGTCCATGTGCACCTTTGAGCATTTTCTTAGAAGATTTTGAGCATTAGCCAAGGGTTTATTCAATCAACTAATCTATTGGTTATGAGTCTAGGCTAAAAGTTAAGAATATAGTGATTTGAAAGTTTCTAATCCTAGTTTTCACAAAATTTAATTAAATCTTATGACTAATTTTGAGGTTGAACAAGCGATAGAAAATGCACCCTGAATTGATCTTATAAAAATTAGATCTCTGAAAGTGATTCAAATGAAAATGACAAAAAAAGAAATCATTTTTGTTATACCTTCCTATTATGATTAGTCCCCTAACCATGCAAAAACCCCAATGTTTGTAAATTTCCCTACAGTATTGTAGCATCCTAACAGTAATATTTCTATTCTCTTAGAGTGATGTAGGTTAACCTAATTGTTCCATTAGCTCACTTCTCTAGTATCAAATCAAAATCCATTTTAACTTCCTCAGTGATCAAGTCAGGAGTAAATTATGTGTAAAGGTTAAACAATCACTCCTAAAACCAAATTATTCAATCACATAACAACGACAAATCTAATTTGCATAAAATCCATTTTAATGGAGAAATAACTTTTTGTTTAGCATAATGGATGAACAAACAACAAGTTCTATTGAAAATAAAGTAATAAGGTTAGAACGATCTTACCGAGGTTCTTAACCAATTTAAGCAAAGTTACAATAATTTCACCCATTTTGAGCACAGAACGCACACTTACACTTGTTCTCTCTCAAGAGTTTTCACAATCTCTCACACTCTCCTAAGATTCCTCCAACAATGAATGTTGTAGACTTGCAAGCAATCTTTAGTGACTTTCTCTGATAGATTGTATTCATTGACTGAGAAAATGTTAGAAGAGAGAAGCTTTCATTACTTCAAAAATAAGACTTTTATAGCGACCAATAAAGGTCACAGATCACCACCAAATCAAAATTATTGTAACTCCCTTAACTCAGTTTGTCAGCATCGGGGTTTAACTATTGAGCTTCGGAGTGTTGATTTCTCTGTATGGAAGAACTCGTAGATTCTATAGACAGTTTCTTGGCGCTAGAAGAAGTGGCATGCCTGGTTGGACGAGGCGCCTAGGCGCCCCAAAGTTCGCGCCTATCCACCTGGTATTCAGCGCCTTGGTGCGAATTGCTCAGTTTGGGGGGCATGGAGAGAGCGTGCATATGTCATTTATGGAACTAGAAAAGTGGCGTAGCAATGTCGTCTTTTGTTTTGGGGGTGTCTAAATTCTAATGAGCTTTCTTTTAAGCATTTGCGTCCTATATCCTACAAATAACAAAAAAAATACCTAAATAAGCATAAATATGATACAAATACTGAAACTTTTGTAGACAAACATGATAAAATATGTTGCATATTTTACACATCAAATTCCCCCAAACTTACACATTACTTGCTCTCAAGTAATTCAAGAGTTTTCTTATGTATGGTGATGGCTAAGGATTAAGAATTCAATACACTCTAAAATTATAGTAGATAAATAAATCAAAGTATACTTATTTTTTCTTCAGATTGAAGTTTCATAGTACCCTTTAATGTCTCAATATAAAAATACTAATAAGATATCTATATTCATTCTAATTTACTCATGTGAAGCTTGAATAGCATAAAATTACTATTTAATCCTAAAATTTAGATATCAATTCAATTGAACAGTCTTAATCCCTTTACTTTTTTTTTTAATACAAAATTTTTAAGTTAAGGTAGGAAAGTTATTGATCATTTAAATTTTAGAAAAGAAGTTGACACTAATTTTTAATCCGATCTTCACCTCAACTTCTCCCATGAGATTCATGAGAATTTTTGCTTTTAATAATCAACATCTTCTATGATATTCTTTTTTTTTCTTTTTGTAATAGATTACCATATCATGTTAAGATCATTAAATTATTTTGAATTCCAACCCTCTTCTTATGTGAAATTTTAAATTTTAGCCTAACTTAACTCACAAACTTGTAGTTTAAGAAATGTTAACTAAGAATTAAATTGTTTAAATAAAATAGTGACTAAATTTGTAGTATTAAAATATCAATTTTTTACATAGTCAACATTCTAGTAAGTGTTTAAAATTGATTAAAAAAATAGGTAATTCCTATCATTCGGGATCAATTTATTAATGAATTATTAATTTTCCAAATCCTTAAATAACAAAAGTCATATTTATTTCTATATTATACTTATTATTAGGTTGCACTTAGCCTCAATTACTATTATCACCCATATTTAGCAAATTTAAAAGTTAAATTTCTATTTTACTTAATATTAACACGAGAACTCACTCCCCTCGCCGCCCCTCCACCTTACCCCACATCCCAACTTATTTATGACACTATACATGCAAAAAAATCACATAACAAAGAGATGAGCATAGTAAGGTGAAACATAACAATTTATGAAAAAGAATGCACTACAAACAAGAGCACATAACACATGTAGTTGATTTATCTTGGACATACATAACAAATAAGATAAAAAGATAACTACATGCAAGTAAAACACAAAGGCATATAAATATTAATATAAATCTAAACAAGAATATGTAGGTATCTGTTCAATATCATATACATAAGAAAGTCAAATTATAATATTTTGCTCCTAAGTTATCTGAGACATAAGTGATTCTAAGGATTTTAGCAAGCAAAATATACACAAACACATCAAAAATCAAAAGAAATAGTTTGGGTTGCCTCCCAATAAGTGATTAGTTTAACATTCTCAGTATGACCAAATCATAAACATGCATACATAAAATAAAGCTAAACATGCAATTTTACAACAAGATAATGCTTGGGTTGTCTCACAAGTAACGCTTAGTTTAATTTTTTCAGACGGACAGTGTCAAATAAATTCTTTAGGTTTTTCTTTAGGATCATAATTAGTTTATAATCCTCGATCTTTTCTCCAATGTTTTAATTAACATGGATATTCTCCTGTTGAGTTTTATTGCAATCCCTTATCTTCCTCTTTTCGAAATATCAAATATTTCTTTTTCTGATTTTTTATTAACATTTATTGCATACTTTCTAATTCCAAATCTCAAATACTCGGCAAGGATATAATTAGAGGGTGGTATAAGATCATAATTCTAAAAAGTCATTTACTGGTTTTGTACTCTAAAAGTTAATCCCCTTTTTGTAAGTCAATATTCTCCTTGCATGAAAAAGTCTGGCAAAAATAATAAGGATCTCAGCATCTTCCTTCATATCCAAAACAATAAAATCATGAAGGAAGATGAATTTATCTACTTTCACTAGGACATTTTTCAATTAACCGCCATTGGAAAACTTAAAGAATGGTCAGTCGATTTAAGGGTCACTGTAGTGGGTTGTAGTTCTCCTAGTCCTAGTCTTTCAAACACTAAAAAAAGGCATTAGTTTTATCTTATATCTCGAGTGACACAATGTATTTCTCATAAATTGGTCTCCTATAGTGCTTGGAATGATAAAACTACCCAGATCTTCCAATTTTTATGAGAGGTTTCTTTGAATCATAACACTACAATATTCTATTATTGCACAATTTCAAAGTTTAAAATTTTACTTTTCTTGATAAAAAACTCCTTCATAAATTTCATAAAACAGGGCATTTGTTCAAGTGCTTCAACTAATGGAATGTTACTGTTGACCTTCTTGAACCTTTCTAAAAGCTTAGAGAATTTTTGGTCTAATTTTTTGTAATCAATCATTGAGTAAAATGGTGGTGGATGAAGGTGTTTTTCTTAAGTATGTGATAAGTTTTTCTATAGGTCTATCAGGCTCAGACTCAAAATTCTCTATTACATGCTTTTCCACTCTAGGCTCCTAAATGACCTTCCCACTTTTAAGTCATAAAGCATTCTAGTGCTCCATATTCCGGTCCTTAGGATTCACCCCATGTATTTCTAGGTAACATCCATTGAGGTCTTTAACTCAATGAGCTAGCTATTTGCCCAATTTGTGTTTTAATATTCCTTATGAATGCATCGTGAACTTGAATCTGATTCCCCATGTTCAATGTTATTTCTTTCAATATCAATTTCTTCACGCTAAAATGAAGATTAGAAGTGAATCTTGGAGTGTAGGCAAGTCTTTGGTTGCCACTAGCCATGATATTTCAATTACCTAAAAAGTTGAGTTGGCTACCACTCTGTTTCTGGTTTTCTATCATTTGGTTATTGTTATTCTAGTTAAAATTTGGGTGGTTCTTCCAGTTTAGGCTATAATTGTTAGAATATTAGTTATTAAACCTATCTCATATAGCGTTCAAGGTTTCCGAGAAAATAGTACAAGAATCTTCTACTCGTATGGAGGTTTTTTCATTACTAGGTAGTGATCAGTGTAGTGCATAAAGGCCCAATTTACTAATTTCTAAGATATGACAATGTTCCATATTCAAGTTACGATTAAATTACATGGATATAATTACATAACAAGGAAAATTATAATTTGCATAAAATATATTTCATGGGAGAAAGAACTTTTAAGTGTTAAAAATAATGGATTAACAAATCATAATTCTATTGAAAAATTCTAAAGTAATAGAGTTAAAATAATCTTACTGGGGTTTTTCACCAAATTAAACAAAGCAATAACAATTTTACCGACTATGACCACATAACATACACTTACACTAGTTCTCGAGAGAGAGAACTCTCACAATCTCACACACTCTCCTATGATTCCTCCAATGAAGATTGTTATCGACATGCAACTGATCTCTGACAACTCCCACTGATATAATGTATTCTTCCCTCGTTTGTAACTATATGGATTGATTGCTTGGCTGAGAAATTTGTGGAAGAGAAGCCCTCATTACATCATAATTAAGAATTTTGTGGCCACAGATCGAAGCCAAGGATCGTCACCAAAGCAGCTAAGTCAGTTCGTTAGCACTTGGGTTTTACATTTGAGTGCCAGAGTGTTGCTTGTTCTATAATTAAAGAAGTGCTCGTGGATCTCGGAGGCACGCCATGGTGTCAGAAGAAGTGGTTCCTCTGGTTTGAGAGGATGCGTCAAGTATTGGGCCCTTATGCATATGATATTCAATGCTTTAGTGTCAATTACTCAGTTTGAGGAGCATGGATAGGGAGTGTATACAACATTTATGGATGTAATTGTGCCTACAGTTGTGTATATGAGCCACAAAGTGGCATAGCTACGTCGACCTTCATTTTAAGTAATCCAAATGTCAATGAGCTCCTTTTAAGCCTATAAACCCTGTATCCTACAAATAACGAAAAAAAAACATAAAAAGTATGAATATGATATAGATAGTAAAAAGTTTGCAGAAACATATAGGAAAATACGTTGCATATTTTACACAGGTCATTGCAATAAGAGAGAATTCGTCATGGTAAATATATCAGTTTTATACAACGTCGGTAGATTTTCTAATGACACAGCTTCTTCAACTTTAGAATCACATTTTCATTTGTACCAACCCTAAAGGAATTTTAGATTTTATGAAATGCAGAGTTTTACACTTTCAATGAAATATTGAACCACACCTTGAGGTCCATATTCTTCATCATTCGAAATAAGTAAATATAAAATTGAAAGATGAAAGAAACATAAAACAAAGAAAATGGACAATTACAAAGAAGACTCACAGAACCATCAACTTGTTATTATCTGATGCATAAATGATTTAGCATACCCTTCATAATATGAGTTTTTGATGGATTGGTTGGAGAATTTTTATGCCATCACTCCTCTTACTCTGCTTCAGAGGAAGCATTTCATAGTCATTATCCTATTGGGTCCGTATCGGAGGGACAATATGAGTTAGTTCAACACACACTTTCTCAGACCTTTTGAGCATCAAGGTATAATAACTTCCATTATGGTTGAAAATACTAACTTTGAACAGATATTTCTTATTCACAAAGTTTTTTGATATTTTATACCTCATACTACAGATCTTTGATGTCCTAAAAACCAGGCATTTGCAAGATATCATCCATTGATGTTTGAAGAGGAATAAATGGCTCTTGTAGTGTCTTCTGGCTTTCATGAAATCCCCAGTCATTCTATGACAATAAAAATCATCCAGTTCAATTCCTTATAGAATCCTTCACATGAAAATCCAATATTTTGCTCTAGAAAGATATATGGTTGTATGTATCACCAATGAACCTGTCGATCTAGACTAGGATCCTTGACGTTAAATTAGCCCTACATTTCTGAAGAAGGCAAACAAAATGACTCATCATTTCTCGACATGAAAATTGTAAAACACTAACCCCTGTTGCTAATAAAACATCCATCAACAAGTGCAGTAGTGGAAACTATAGGTTAACGCACAAAATTAACTTGTAAATTATGAAATATCTGGCTGAAAGCAAACTTTATCAATCAAATGGAGTCGGAAACCATACCACCATGTCATTCAAAAATTAATTTTTTTCTTGAAAATTATCAAAGAATCTTTAATAAGTTTAGTGCCGCCTCATTAGGGTTCTGATAATTTCTATGACTTTCAAGGGGTGGGAATTTCTTAAACATGGGGATCTCAGAGAAAAGATCAAGCAAGGATGATTCCCTCAAAAGGTTAGGCAAAAAACACCGAAATGATGAGGCAACAACAATCGAAAGGTGAGGCAACAACAACAAATAATTTGAGACAACTAGAGCATGAGAAAGGGGACCACATCGGCACAAAGGGGCCCTGACTTGTGGAGAAGATACGTACTTTATTCCTCTCCCAATGGGCCAATTTTTAATAAAAAAATAAAAGTTTCAACACTGAAAAATTCAAAATTTCGCCCCAAAATTGGTTTTCAATGTAAACGTGTGTACAACAGCACTTGCGCACAGACTTGCCCGCCCGCTTGGATGCAGCCGCATACAAATGCAGATCAAGAGCACCCAAATGACTCTTTTTCCCAATCTATAGTGTTTTGTGACCTGACTCAGCCAATTGCCCGCCAACTATGTATGTTGGCACAGTCCGCTTGTGCTCTGCCAACCTAACTAACGCAACCCCATGTTGAATATGCATGTCGACCCGGTCCCATGGACCATTGCCACACTACCATCCTAGCCCTCACCACCATAGACACCACACACTCACTGCCTCTATGCTACAACTGCTTTATGACTTGCACACCTACATGTGCACCATAGGAATTTAGCTACTTTTAATAGTCAAAGGCCATCAGTATATATTAAAAAACCATCAGTTAATACATTTCCAAAGGTTTATCCACATTTTGTAGGGCGTAGCTAAAGATCTTAATAGTAATATTGGAAACACCAATTTTCCCTATGGCCTTTACCTTTCGACGATATTCCAAAAGGTTATACCTGTCAATGTATGTTGAAATGCAAACCGTTGGTAAGCCTTCTATACTGGTCGATAAATTAAACGATAATAAAAAAAACTGTCAGATATTATGAGAAGGTTGATTATTGATATTGGGTTAGTAATCTATTGGAAAAGAAAAACGGGCATGAACTTCGGTAAATTTTATTTTAAGATGAAATTGTCGATGCTCTTTGTTTGTTCGAAGGTTTTTGACCGTCAAAATGCTTGGTCCCTTCATCAATAGCCCATCATAAGACCATCAGTTTTATCATCGGTATGATAACCAATGGTCATTCAGCATAGAATACCATGACAAATGATTGGGAAACCGTCGGAGACCCGCAAGAAAGCCATCAAAAATCTGTAGAATCATAAATAAAAGATAAATATCCTTCTTCATTTCATTATAATTTCCTCACCCACAATTGTAACATATAGATTTCCAATAATATATTACACCGTATAATTGACAAATCGAAGCAGTTTTTAGAGTAAAATTATAGTAATTAACGCAAGAATTAAAAGCTGAAACAAACAAAGTACATTGAACCAAGTAATAATAATATTTGTACAAACAATAAGATGTTCCCTTAAAATGTTTCAAATAAATAAAGAGAAATAAAAAAAAGTTTCATAATCCTCTTTGGTGCCATCACCATCATCTTCCTCAAAATCCTCCATAGTCGACTACTTTTCTCTATGTTATGTTAAATTTTGGAACACATCTTATTGTGATTTCATTTTGTGGCCTCTCTTACTCTTGAGAAAAGGGTGCACTTCTATACTTAACATTTTTACTTTTATTTTTATAAGTTATCACATGTGAGAAGCGGTGAGGTAGACGAAGGTGTTGCCTGACCAAGTGGAAAAACCTCATTGACAATTGGCACAGGATTGGCTATAGCGGTGGGCACGAGGCAGCCCATATCATGCGTGATATTATGTGACTTGAGAGTTAATATTTTAAAAATAATAAAAAATATTTCTAAATTTATTTCATATATTTTCAAAAATAATTTAATTTTCTTTACAAGATCATTTCTAAGGCTGTTAAAAAAGCTCATTATTCGTGAACAGTTTGTGTTCGGTTCGTCAAGAAATTTGTGTTCAATTCGTTTGATGTGAAAACGAGACGAACACGAACATTTTTTTTTTCGTTTGGTAAGTTAAATGGTCCAAACACAAACAGTGATACGTTCGTTCGTGTTTGAATCATTATTATTCGAAATATAAAATAATTTAAAATAATTATATATAAAAAATTTATGATATTTTAAAAAATTAAATTTTATAAATTATAATACATAATAAAATAATAATAATAATATATTATATACTATATTAGGAATATACTATTATAGATATTATATATTTATATAATATAAGTTACATAATTAATATAAAATATTATTTATATATATTAATATTAGTGTTGTCAATCTGGCTTGTCGTTCGCCAACAGCTCGTGTTCGGCGCGTTCGTTAAGAAACGAACACGAACGGTGACTTCACGAACAATTTTGAACACGAGCTTATTTCAAACAAACTAAATTTCAAACGAACCGAACACGAACACAAGTTCTGATCGTTCGTGTTGGATTCGTTTACAACCCTAATTATTTGGCACATTTTCTGACCCAATCACATGAAATATACTCTGAAAGACCTTTTCGGCTAAGTCAAACATTTACTTATGGATCGCATATCGGTTAATAATTAGCATTGACCAAATCTTGAATATATTAATAAATAAGAATCAATTACCAATGTATTAATATTGATGGGATTAGAGAGTTATTAAAGTATTAAATTGAATTAAATCTTTGTAATAATGTGGACTACAAAAATCATTATTTTAAGGATGTCAATGCACATATTACTTGAGATGCAAATGTCAATAATAATACACGCATTTTCATGTAGCTTTTATAGTTTTGACTTTTAAATGAAAAATAGAACACTGATTTTTTTTAAAAAATATTTTTTTTGAGTGAATTTAATTATAAATGCACTCACACTTTATATGCGATGTCTTGAATGTAAGAGCACTTAATTGAATGACAAAGTAGTCAACTTTTAACTCTTAAAATGATTTGCATATAATACATTGCTCAACTTATCATCATAGAAACTTATTGTAAGTTCTATATTAGGAGAAAACTTTCTGAAACCCTTAAGTTATCGGACGACGGACGCGATACACCAGTGATGCCACGTGTAAGATGTCCACCTGAGTCATTTGGAACTATTTACCATTCATAGCGTCCCACAGCTCAAAACATTTATCTAGACATCCTGGAATGTGTTCAAGACACAAACCAGGATCTACTATAATTTAGTCTTCCCAGAGAGCTCACTGTTAGATGGCATTAGTCTCGACATAAGACACAAGAGTCCTCTGTTTTAATTTTTAAAAACCTTGTTGCATCTATTTGGAAGCCTCCCGTCATCATCGTAGCCTCCCACGGTCGAAGGGAGCTATAGGCCCCACTTGTGCACGTTATGGAGAGAATCAAGATTTTGGACTAATTTACCCGCGCCATGTTTTAGGTTATCCGTCAAAAAATTTTTGTAGATGACCTTGGAAGACAAAAAAGTCCACACGAGAGCATTCAGAACGTCTATTATTCCTAGAAAATAATAGCCATATTTTTGGGTTTTGTGCACAGATCACATTCAACACGGTGCATGTAAATTGAGGCCAAACTGGCCTCGAATGACAAAACTGACTGCGTAAGCGCGTATAAAGCGTAGGTTTTACTTAAGGTGGATATTCATATTGATGGGATTTCGTGCACAAGTTTCATTCAACGTAATGCACATAAATTGAGGCCAAATTGGCTCATCAGTCGATGAAATTGCCCAAACAATCCCAGATAACAAAATGAACTACACGAGCATGTTTAGAGGATCAATTTTAGCTAGGAAGGACACCCATATTGTTTAGGTCTCGTGCACAGGTCTCGTTTGGCATGACACACACAAATCAAGACAAAACAAACCTCAGATCACGAAACACACTGCATTAGCACGTCTAAAATGTCAATTTTACCTTGGTTCGACACCATATTGATGGTGTTTTGTGTACGTGTCTCATTCGATGCGACACACGCAAACTGAGGCCAAATTTGTTCGCTAATTAACAAAATTTGCCCGAACGATCATGGAGGACAAAATGGACCACACGAGCATGTCTGATACCCATATTATTGAGGTTTCGTTCACAGGTCTCATCCGACACGGCGTAAATTGAGGCATCTGTGAGCCCATGCATGCTCAGTACCCCCTTGCACACCAGCATGCACTTGGACGTGCGGGTGCATGTGCGACCCTACGAGCACGCCTACGCTCCAAGACACATTAAATCCACATGGAAGCCAACCCACTTGCCATGTGCTAGCCAAATCCGAACCTCCTAGCCAAGCCCACCTCTTGCCAGTGCTTGTTAGAGCGCTTACCGAATCTGGGCTAATCCAACCCAAATCCAAAGTTCTGCTT
Source organism: Papilionanthe hookeriana x Papilionanthe teres (assembly GCA_022702705.1). Lineage (NCBI taxonomy): Eukaryota > Viridiplantae > Streptophyta > Magnoliopsida > Asparagales > Orchidaceae > Papilionanthe > Papilionanthe hookeriana x Papilionanthe teres. Next base: position 69,364,735 of record CM040427.1, on the reverse strand, counting down.
GTCAGAGCTTAGCAGTGCCAGCCAAACCCATCCTCCACAACTCTACGTGGTCCTAAACTGAGGTTTTTGTCCTTTTATGAGGAATCAAACACTCCTTAACTTCGAGTCATCTGGTTAATTTCGGATTAACCTGGAATATATGAGTCGATTTGTGTTGACCTTGTGATTTAAGTTGATTTGGGTTAACCAAGCTAGATCAGGTTGACCCGGTGATTTAAGTTTGTTTGGGTTAACCCGACTTAGGTCAGGCTAACTCAATGATTTAAGTTAAGATTTAAGTTGATTTGGGTTAACCCGAGTTTGGTCGGGCAGACTCGGTGGTTTAAGTTGATTTAGGTTGACCCGAGTTAGGTCGGATTTACCCAGTATGTTAAGTTAATTTGGGTTAGCCCGAGTTAGATTGGATTGATCGAGTGTTTTAAGTTAATTTGAGTTAACCCGAGTTAGGTCGATTGACCCGATGGTTTAAGTTGTACTAGAGTTAAATTAGATCCAGTGGGGTACAACTTCAACTAGGTCTAAGTTAGGTTAGACTTAGTAGGGTTCAAGTTGTACTTAGTCTAAGTTAGATTATACTCAGTAAGGTTCAAGTTATGCTAGGTCTAAGTTAGGTTAGATCTCCAGTAAAATTCAAGTTGTATGAGGTATAAGTTAGGTTAAACCCAGTAGGGTTCAAGTTGTACTAGGTCAATGTTAAGTTAGAACCATTAGGGTTCAAGTTGTTCTTGACCTAAGTTAAGTTAGATCTAGTGGGGTTCAAGTTTTACTAGGTTTAAGTTAGGTTAGATCCAATGGGGTTCAAGTTGAACTAGGTCTAAGTTAGGGTAGACCCAGTTTAGGTTGAACTAAGTCTAGACCTAGTACTTTTTAGCTTGAACTAGGTCTAAGTTAAGTTAGACCTAGTTCAAGTATGGTTTAGGTTGAACTAGGTCTATGCTAGGTTAGACCAAGATCAAACCCTAGTTAGACTTGGGTTGGGTCAAGTCTGATTGGGGGTCAGACCTAAATTGACTTCAATTGGTTTTGACCCAATTTGCCTACTTGGGTTAGGTCTAAGTGGGTTCTAGACCCAAGCCAAGTTTAACCAAGTTAAATTCAATTTGGGTTAAACTTAGGTTGTTAAGGGTAGCTTCATGATTAAATGGGTAATCATGATGTCAATCCCTTAAAACCTTCATTTGGCCAAGTCCTTAAAGTTCACAAAGTGTTTTAAATTAAATTTGGGGGGAAATTTAGGCTAAGATGCAAAATTTCAATTTTACATTTTTACCTCTAAGTTCTTAAATTTCATTTTTAGGTTTGTAGGGGTGAAATTTGTCATTTTAAAGTTTAGGATTACTACCCAGAATTTCTTGTTAATTTTCATTTTCAATTGTAATTTTTAATTTTTTATAAATATTTTTCAAAATAATTATAAATTTGGTAGAAAATTATTCATTTTAATATTAGCGAATTCTCCTAGCCTTGGAAAAATCAATAAATGTCCCCAAGGGTGGATGAAAGAATCCCTGAAAATTTCGTATTTTTTTGCATTATATTTAATTTTTAATAATTAAAATACTCTCTGGAGTATTTATTTAATTATTAATTAATTATAAGTTAATTTTTCTTAATATTATTTTTATTATCTTCTCTTATGTTCCCTGAGCCCAGATAATTTTTTATTTTATTTTTTGTGATTTTTCTACATTAAGTTGTGTATTTTTAAAGTTTTAAACATTTTATGTTTTAATTAATTTAGAAAAAAGTTGAATTTACTGCTTAACTTAGTCAATGTCGTCATCCTTGGCACCGTCAAAAGTCCATGCGTCGCCTACAATTCGTTGTGCTTTCCACATGGGTGTCGCATTGTCCTACGGCCTATTGTTCTTCTCCCTTGCCATTATGTGGTCTGGCTCGATCTCTGTCATCTGTTTCTAATATACAGAAACAGATGACATCAGTTCATCGTCCCTACAGGATAGAGAACCGAGAACCGTTCGTGTTTAAACCTTAATATCTCTTTTGATTCTCAACCAATTTGCTTGGGGCTTGCTCCAACATCTTCATTTAATTGAGAAAATTCTATCTATGCAGCTAAGTGGATGTGTGCTGTACATTTATTTTACAAAAGGCCAAACAGAAGGCCATTTTCATAAATTTAAGCTCGTACCTTGTCGCAAGAGGTAAGGCTTTGATTGGGCTTGACAGATATGGTCACCTTGAGATTGTGCAGCTCCCCCTTGCTTCAATTTAAGCTGGTTAACTAGATATAAGCTAGCCCAAATGGTGTGAAGATTTGCTGTTGGAATAGGTTAAAGGTCATGGGAAAGCTTAATTTTGATTATGAAGGAGATTTTAAGGCCATATGAAATTTTTGAGATGGTTGGTTTTATGTTTGGAGAGGGATGGTGTCGAGGACGAAAAAGGCTCTAGGTTTCATTGGTAAAATTAGGGTTTCATGGTGGAGGGGATGACATTAGGATGGAGAGGATCAAGTAGAATGATTGAGAGGGTTCCTAGGGAGCTGGGTGGTGTCTCATGCCTCTCGGGTTAGGGCTATTTATAGCCATTGGAATTCACGGTATGAGTTTGGCTAGCATGGGGAAGCTCAGCATGGCATTTCAGAGGATTTGTAGAGGAATTTCAGGGGTTTTTGGTAGTGGACAATGTTTTTCTATTTTTTGATGTGATGAAGATTGTGGCGCCAATAAGGGTAAAGGTGGCATGGGGAAGGGTTTGGCTTGATTGGGGACTCTTTTGGTGGGTGGCTAAGACTAGATTTAATTTGGCTTGATCCCTCTTGGCCCGGTTTAGCTCCCCAAATCTTGAACATGGGTGGGCTTGAGTTGTGTGCCAAGTTTCCTCCCCCATGGTGAAGAGTGCAAGGTTTGTCATTTAGTTCTTGTCCCATGCTTAATTTAATTTTAATTTGAGTTGTAGTGTCATGATGGGTCATGGTAGGTTATGGTTGGTCATGGTGGGTTGTGGTTGGCCCATGTGGAATGGGCCAAGGAAGTTGGGCCATGGATGATGGGCTATGGGGTTTAGGGCTAACCTAAGTGGTGTTTAGGTTTAGCCCAATAACCTAAGACTAATGGTTTTTCATAATTCACCTAATTAAATAATTATGTTAATTATGGGGGTTATTCATTGATGCCAATTTGACCCCCTATGTGGTTTGATGTCTTGACCACTTTAAGTGAGGCATAATTTCGTGGTAATGGGGTAAATTGGTCAAAACTTTACCCAAAATTGGGTTGAACCCAATTTGGTTGGGTCACTCATAGTGCCATCAAGCCATTGGGGTAAAATTGGTGTCTTGGAATTTCAAGTTGATTTTAGGGTTAATTTGAGTTGGGAAGGCCATAGGTGAGGTTAGGGATCAATTTAGGTAGACCTCCCTCCCATTGAAATTTTGGTGTCACGGTGGTCCCTTGGATTCATAGAGAGGTTCTTAGGGTTTTGGGTTCACAGGTGACCTAGGGCATGTCCTACCTATGAGAGGGTCAACTTAGGCCCCTCATCAAGCCAAAACCCTAAACCTACCCAACCAGGGGTTAGGCTTGTCCGCCCAATGTAACATAACATGGTCCGGGGGTTACATGTGAGTGGGTGAACCCTCACAAAGGTGCAGTCAACAGGAAAATCCAAATTGACTGAAACTATCTCATCTTTCTCAAAGTCTAAGATATTTATCTAATTATAAACAAAATAAAATAAAACAAAAAAAAATATTTCACATCAGATGGTCGTCCTTTAATGCGACCAAACCATCTAAGATAACTCTCTCTAATTTTGTCCGCCACAGAAACTACACCAACCCACCACGAATATATTCATTTCGCAATAACCGAGTAAACATCAATTAATTAATAAAATCAATATTCAAAATAACTCGTGTGCCGCAAATAATCCCAAACCCTTGGCCATTTAATTAGAGAAGAAAATCTATTTCTTAAGTATAATTAAATATTTCAAGACTTATCACTTATCATTACTAAAACTATAAAAAGAAAGGAGTTAAACAGCTGGCCCTGTAAAGCTCTAATAAAGTGGTAGCTGGAGGTTCGATTCTTCCAAGACTCCTATTTTAACCTATTCCTTCTTGTCTTCTTCCTCCATTTGTTCTGTAATCGTATGTTCTCTGTCCAAACAACTACGCTTTGCTTAATGAAACAGACAACGCAATCAAAGCATTTGGTGAAATCGATCTATCAGTCCCCATACGGCCATTCCTCTTGCACCCCCACACGTGTTGTGCGTGTGTGTGAGATCATTTACACACATACCACCCTATTCTTATATATTTACATTTCTAACATCTAACTTTTGCCAAATCTTTTGTATCGCATCAAAATAATACTATTTTAACATTTTAAAAGTCAAATTCATATCTGTATGTATCAGTAAGATGACATATACGTAAATCTTTCATATAACATCAAAAATATCACTACTTTCACATTTACATGTTGAGAAATTAGGGCAAAGAAAATGCAAGAATCGACACAAGTCAAGAAGAAAACACAAAGATTTAATGAGTTTCGACAATTTGCCTACGTCCCCAGTGTTAAGAAGTGCAGTAGAAACAAAAGAAGAAGAAGTGAGAGAGAAGAAGAGAGGAGTAGAAGAAGAGAGAACACAAAGTGGTTAGGGTTTCAATTACATCAATCATTCATTACAAGAGTAAAAGATAAATATATATACAATAGGTAGGAAGACTAAACTAACTTTAGTAGGCAAGAAGACTAAAGTACCCTTAAGTAGAGTAAAATAATAAAAATGTAAACACTATATTATCTAACACCCAGGAGCAAGAGCGGCGGCTTTCTGATTTCATGAAAAAAAGTACATCCCCTTAGGATTACAAATACAATATATATATATATATATATATACACACAACCTTAGTATACAATATACAACAACAACAACAACAACAATAAAGCCTTAATCCCACTAAGTGGGGTCGGCTACATGAATTCTTTTCTCAATTGCGTCCTATTTAGCGTCAAATTTTAATTTAGTTCTAATAAATTAATATCATTTTTTATGCAATAAGCCCAAGTCTTCCTAGGTCTACCTCTGCCTTTCTTAACATAAGTTGAATCTAAGCATCTACTCTCCTAATTGTATCATCAGGTGGTTGACGTTTAATGTGACCAAACCATCTAAGGCGACTCTCTCTAATTTTGTCCGTCGCTAATGCAACGCTAAACCTATTACGAATATATTCATTTCGCATTTTGTTTCTAAGTATAAAGCCACTCATCCACCTAATCATTCTCGTCTCCACAACACTTAACATTATGCTAAGTTATTATCAAAAAAAAAATACATCATAAGTAGGAGTAATATTGGGAATAAAAAACTAAAATTATATGGAGATTAAATTATTCTAAAATAGTTATAGGTCACATGTGAATGGTTTAAGAGCAAACTTGAATGCGCCGAAAAAAAAAATAAAGTTGCAATGATGAACAGCAAAGCCTTCATCAATGCTGATGGTGATAGTTTTCGGTTTTAATATGTGAATGGAAATGATTCATAATACTTTTATATATAATTCAATGGTTCAAAATGAAAAATCAAAGCAATATCTGAAGCAATTCCTCCATTCTGGGGAAGGAGATAAAGTCTTGAAATGAGCAGAAACCTGAAAATTAGTTATGTTACTCATAAGTAGGGTGCTAAAAAGATGACTTGGACATGATAACTCGACTTAAACCCAACTCAAATTATTTCGGGTTTAAGCCAACTTGATTAGCATTAAATTTGGGTCTAACTTGAGCTCGACCCATCAACCTAATTCAAAAGTAAATTATGGCAGAGCGAAAATAAGATTAAAAGATACTATAAGAAGAGTACGATAACAACAAGATAAAAATAGATAGAAAAGTAGGCGATGAACGAGACCGCTAATCAAAATATATATTCCAAAGACAATGGAGGTGTCGGCATCGAAGATACATTACCTACGAGGCTAGGCTAACCCGACCTATCAAAAGGCACCAGAACTTTTTATTAAAATCAGATCCAACTTACCATTCTTGTTGAAAGTTGAGCTTTCTATTGGTTTTATGTCACCTTTATGACTGTTTGAAGTCATGTTTACCAGAATTTCTTATGGATTTAGTGATCCTTCGTTCAACAGTACCTTGTCAAATCTGTCTATTTTACCTACCTGTTCTTCTCATCCATCATTTGCTCATACCTTATGCAGAGAGCGACAATACAGCATTCCCTTGTCTGTTTTTTTGTTTCTGAAAGGAAGATTTACATATATACCACTTAATTCCTACAAATTTACATATCTAACATCTAAACTTCAATATTTACATATATGTCATTTTATATGTGAATGAAACTATGTAATTCACTTATTAAAAGTTAAGATAATGATATGTTTTGTGATGGAAAGGATTTGGATGGTACAAATGTAAAATTATAGTTTTGGTGTTTGATATGTAATAGAGCAACATTTTCTTAAAGGCAATAATTCTTATTCTATGCTACTTGACAATATATAGTTTAGCTTTTCAAATAGCTCATTCTATGCAATTTGGCAATGTTATTTCACTTCTTTTTCATAATTGTTTGGAGAATGGTCATAATGCATTCAAAAAATAATATCATTTTCCTAAAGTAATTTAGGAACAATTAAAACATAATAGCATCAAGATAATATTGCCGGATTCAATTTCATTCCTTCACTTAGCTTCAAAATAGACATTTCATGTGAAATTAATTTTGGTTTACTCTAATTATAGAAAATAAGATTTATATATATACCACTTAACTTCTATTTTGTGCGTGTGTGATGTGCCAAGAGGAGATCATCAAACACGAATCTCAATGTAGTTTGAGCTAGGAACATTTTAAGTTCAAATTCAAGATCAGCTGAGCCTCAATTTTAGTAAATTTATAGTTAAAGTGAGCGTATGAACAAAAGGAATCTAACGAGCTCAAGATCATTTGGTGACGAAGTCATTAAGTAAAGAAATCAATGTAGACCGACTGATGGAATTATGGGATATTGGTCAAATTTATCAAGATGCCATTCTCAAAAACTATCAATGTGGACCGTCCGACTCAAGTGGGATATTGGTCAAATTTTTCAACTGAAATGGGGGGCGAGAAAAAAAGTGCGAGCTGACTACTAAAACTTAACTCTTAAGATCCTAACAGTTGTCGCTACTCACCCAAGGTTACGATCGATCACCAGCATTCACCATATGAGGAAATAGGAAAAGAAACAGGGAAAGAAGAATACAAAAGAAATGGAGAATAACCGGAAGAGTTGGCAATTGCTATTCATTCATTTCTCAATTATAGAGCTTAACAAAATACACCAATACAGGTCTTATATATATTGGAGTAGAGATAGTTCTAGATATACATCATTGCCTGGTTCACATAATGCAGGTGTTAGTTACAAGTTCATCATTACAATACGTTAGAGGGAAGGGTTGGATACATTGGTGGTCCTGTTGCTACTGCAAAAGGTTTGCCTCATCAATTGGCAGGAAATAGGTTTTGGGTACTAACCTCGTGCAAGCTGATGGGTCTTGTTAAAGACTTGAAGCTTGAATTTAAATAGATTTAATCACTGTTTAGACAAAGACATTGGGAAGAAATACACCGGTTGATACTGGGTGTGAATGTATTGTAGTTGGAGTTTATCAGCTTTGATGTATTCGCGAATAAAGTGGTAGTCAATTTTTATGTGTTTGTTCATGTGTGGAACACCAGATTATTATTGATAGTCATTGCGGAGATGTTGTCACAAAATAATGTGGGGGAATGTAGTTGTTCGACACCCAATTTAGCAAGCAAGTGTTTGAGCCATAGGATGTTAGTTGTTGCGGCCACTAAATCCCTATATTCAGCTTCAATAGATGAGTGAGCCATTGTAGTTTGCTTTTTCATTGTCCATGAGATGGGTGTCACCGAGGATGTGCAAAAGCCAGTCATGGATTTTTGATCTGTTGAGTACCCAGCCCAGTCGACATCGAAGTAGGTTTGGAGATTGAGAGGAGCATGATATATGTGAAGGTTGGAGTCCATTGTTGCTCCTAGATACAACAACAACCGTTTGACAAGTTGGTTGTGATATGTAAAAGGGCTATGCATATGTTGACAAAATTAATTCACAGCAAAGGCAATGTCCAGTCTAGTTATTGTCAAATATTGGAGAGCGTCGGTAATCTGTCTATAGTATGTGGGCTTTTCAAGGGGCTTGTCTTGTGTAGGAGAATCATACCTCTTGGCTGGTGACGAAGTGGATACAGATTTAGATTCCAACATTGCAGAATTCTGAAAGATATGCATGAGGTATTGTTGCTAACTCAAGAGCATGTACTCAGCCATGCAATGACCTTAAATGGCCAAAAAATTGGAGACCTCGCCATGGTGTTTGATCTAAAATGTAGAGGTTAACTGCTTGGTGAGTTCTTGTATAGCTAGAATGTTCTTACCTGTAATGATGATGTCATCTACATAGATTAGCACAAAAAGCTGTTGTGTAGGTGTCGAGGAAAGGAGCAAGAAATATTCAACTTTGCTGATTTTAAACCCATGATTGATGAAGAAGGCAGTAACAGTAGCAAACCATTGATGAGGAGACTGTATTAGGCCTTATAAGGCTTTTTGGGAATTGAGGATCTTGGAAGCCAGGTGTTTTTTGCATGTATACGATATTGTGAATGCATTTACTACATCAATTTGAAAGAGTGGCCAATTTTTGTTGAATGCTATGGTAAAGAAAGTATGAAGTGTAGTCATCTTAGCTACTGGGATAAACGTCTCAGAGTAATTAACTCCAAATTCTTGTTTATAACCCTGAGTAACAAATCTAGCTTTGTAATGAGCCACTGTACCATTAGAGTGAACCTTTATGCAATAAGTCCAATGGCAACCAATAATGGAATGGTTTGGGGGCGATGGAACTAATTCCCAAGTACTCTGGGCTTGGAGTGCATGAAATTCCTTGTTAATAGCCTTGCACCCTTGGGCTGATTATACAGCTTCTGTATAGGAAGAGGGATCCAAACTATGTTGAGCTTGGTGGGAATGATTGAGTTTCTGGATTGGTTTCAGTCTCCCTATTTTTTCCCTGCTTTCAATTGTATGTGGTATGTGTTGGCAGGATGAGGAGTTGTTATGTGGGATTGGAGGATTATTGTTATTTTGAGATGAGGGTACCAGCGGTTGAAGCCCAGTTAGGAAGGAAGGATAGACATGTGAGGAATTAGATGTGAGTCGTTCGTCTTCACTGGATAGAGGGTTGTTACGGTTTATGGATGGTGGAGGCATTAAGAGAGGATTAGAGATTGGGGGAGGTGGGGTAAGAAGTTTTGAAATGGTAGATTTGAATGGGAAGTAGTTTTCGTCGAATATCACATGTCGAGAGATGGTTATGGTGTCCAAATGGGGTTGTAGCATTTGAAATCGTTGTGTTTGAAAGAGTATCCAAGTAATGCACATGGAGATAAGTGAGTTGTGAGTTTGTGTGATTCCTTGGGTTTAAGCCAAGGGTAGCAACAAAAGTTGAACACCTTAATGGGGGAGTATGTTGGTGGATGTTTATAGAGTGTTCATATGGGGACTTAAAACCATTAGTTATGGAGGGCATGTGGTTTATGAGATAGAGGGCTATATGGAGTGCTTTACCCAAAACTGTAGTGGAATCGATGCATCATGAAGAAGGGTCTGGATAGTTCAATTAGGTGTCTGTGCTTCCGTTCGGCAATACTATTCTATTAAGGAGTGTAAGGGCAAGAAAATTGGTGGATATTATCGTGGCTAGATAAGAAATATCCAAGAGTGTTGCTCTTGTATTCACCTCCACCATCTGAGTCAAGTATTTGTATGGGAGTTTAGAATTGCGTGTGAATCATTTTAATGAGTAATGTACATTTTTTGGGTTGTTTCGGACTAGTATCACATTGGAAATAGCCAACAGAATTGGGAATAAGCAATAATAAATACAACGTAATAACGATAGCTTTGATTAGATAGGATTGGGGAGGACCCCATACTTCAGAATATATAAGTCAAAATAGTAATCACATATTTTACAAAACAGAAGAAAAAGATAATTTGTGAATTTTGTTGCAATTACAACTTTCACACATTGTAGAAGGTTGTGAAGTGCCATGGTGTGGATGGGATACAACCCATTAGAGTTGCAGCCTCAAAGAATCACGCGATTTATCTGTGAATCAATAATATAGAAATCAGTGGAATAAAATGTGATGAAAAGGTTATTATCAGAAGCTAGTTTGGGTACTAAGAGAAGATTGTGAGGTAGGAATGGTGAATGCCAAATTTGAGGAAGAAAAACTTTACAGTCTGGTGTCGGTAGTATATTGTTGTCGATATTCTGAACAGGAACTGATTGTCCATTTCCCACGATCACATGTGCTCCAGTAGCAGGAGTGGCAGCATGCAGTTGGTTAAGATCAGAGGTGAGGTGAGCAGTGGCACCGGAGTCCAGAACCCAGGTGGAAGTGGCTGTCTGAAGAGCACGGTTCGGAAGAGTACACTCTAAATTTTGGCAATGCCAACACATTGCATCAGAGTACATATTTTGCATATGATAGAGGATTTGGTTGTGGACGACTACCTTACGGTCGTGGGTTTAACAGAGTGCTACTTCTACCAAGGCCGTGGAGGCTGTTGGATTGGTGACCTCGAGTAGCTGCAAGTGACAATTGGGACAACCTCGAGTATATCATTGACTTGATATATCTCTTCGCTACACAAGATCCATTGGTTGTAATTGGGTACGAATTAATGTTTTGAATGACTAATAGTTTGTTGGCAACCCATTAAGTATATAAATGATTATATCTTCTTGATCAAGTTGTGCCCCAACAGTCGAGATGTTATCAACCAATGTCTTGATTGTTGTGAGGTATTGTATCATGGATTGATTATTTATTGATAAGTTGTGTAATTCATTTTTGAATTGGATCCATTGAGTTCAATTTCGCTTTGCAATTGTAGTCCACACTTCTGCTGTGGTTGATATATGTAGGATGTCTAGGAGCATAGGTGATGAGATAATGGAGTACAATGATGTCGTGAGCTTCTGATCCACCAAAATCCACTCAGTGTGAAGGGGATTGGGAGTTGGGTTGTCGGTTTCTAAGGTAATAAACTTGGGAGGGCATGGATTATTTCCTTTGATGTATCCCATAAACCCATTTGCTGAGAATATTTTGAGAACTTAGCTTTCCAAAGTGGGTAGTACTCAGCAGACAATTGTGGGTGAGTAATATTCTTGATAGTGCTCATAAGGAATTTGAGGTTGGGAGGGATGCTTGGAGTATGTGCTGTTTCTAGAAAAGAGTTACCTTGTGCCTTTGACATTTTTGGGTTGCCATTGTCCTATCAAACAGGAAGAACAGCAGCGACGAGAGCATGTGGGATAGGGTTGGATCACTGCTCTGATACCATGAGAAATATGAAATGAAACATGCAAAGAAGAATAGAGAGCAAAGGGAGAATATCGGGAAGAGTTTGCAATTACTATTCATTCATTTTTCACTTACAGACCTTACCGAAATACACCAATACAGGTTTTATTTATATTGGAGTAGAGATCGTTCAAGATATACATCATTACCTGGTTCACATATGCAGGTTTTAGTTATCAATTTATCATTACCATATCCTAGAGAGAATGGCTAGATACATTGGTGGTCCCGCTACTCTTTTAGAAGGTTTGCTTCATCACATGGCAAAAAATAAGTTCTGGATACTAGTGTCAACCGCGAAAAGTCATCATCGACCACCAACTAAGGTTGACCATCACAAAATACAGCTTTGATCGCTCTACAATGATAACGATAGCTCCTACATCTAGGACTTCTGCAGACAGATATAGTTGTTAGCCTCTGTTTTGTTCTCTTTTTTTTTTTTTTGTTATTTTTCAAGGAATCATCAGTTTGTATATCGTCGTATACTTCCCTTTTCCGAGTAAATCTCTCATCGGGATCATATGATCCGGAGAAGGGAGAAATCAGAAGGTAAGAACATACAATAATGACGACATACGTGAGAAAGAACGTGAAGAATTTCTGTAAAGTAAACTCCGCATAGCCCAAAAGTGTACGTACAAAATGAGATTGGATTGAAGGTCCCTTGAAACATATCCGCGAAGTAGACCGTGCGAAAACAACCCACAACCAAGAGTCAAGTGTATATATTTGTTATGGGGTCAAGATCAACTCCCAAGGAAACGTATCCTCTTGGTTCATTGCTTTTTGGGGTGCACCAAAAAATACTCTCGATTGAAGGAGTTTTGCTAACATTTAGGTGACGACTAGTAGCGAGTGTCAGAAAGGATGATTATTCCACATAAAAATCTCGACACTTTCAAAGCTCTGGCTAAGCCATAGGGCAGAGAATGAGTCTCTCACATCCCAAGTGAGTAGCGACACATTATTAGTAGAGGCCTATGAAATAATCAAGCCTTCCAGTAGGGCCCGCAGTATGCTTCCAAGGCCAGACCGGGCCATAAGGGTAGAGGGTGAATCACCGTATCCTAAATGAGCAGTGGCATATCCACAATCGGGGACCACCAGAAGAAATTGATGAAGCATCAAAGGAGCGACAGGGCTCAAAGGGGTAGCAAAGGAAGGGTAGAGTGATCCTAATCGAGCGGAGATAGTCCGGTTAGGATACCACAGATCCGTCATCCGAGGCTATTGGGAACCTAAATCTACCTGGTCGTGAAGATATCGATCGAACACAACCGGAGATCCCTTATCAGCAATCCGTGAATTACGACGTCCAAGTGGATCTCAGTAGCCCTAAGGTTAAGAGAAGGAAACTTCAATCCTATGACCCTATGTAGGTAGGATGAAGTAAAGGTGGGACTTACACCTATAGACATGGAGGGGATGCCCCTGGAGAGAAAGGGAAGTGAGGTACAGCTACAAAGCTGGAGACGCTTCCACAAAGGACTTACTACCCATCTGGATCAGGAAAGTCTCTAACACCCTAAACATGCTAGACAACCACCTGAGTAAAAAGCTATGCTAGGCCGGTCGAGTTGGAGAAATATGGGGCTTCTCCTCGGGACATGCAGAATGATGCAGTTATTTATTCAAGTCCTAATGTAGAGGCTCTATTAAGTATGACTATGTGTATAACCATACATGCGGACCGTTTTAAATGAGCTACTTCTTGGTTTTGCTCTATTTGAGGAATTCAATCAAAAGACACTTCTAGTTCAGCGTTTAGCACCAACTCAATTGGACAAATGACAATCAAAAGTACTATGTTTCCATCACAAAAGAATAATTTCATCATGGTCATGTTTATCAAACTAAAAATGTTTTACTTGATGTTAATAAAGGACGAATTTGATCAGCCAAAGGATCGGCATGCAAAACAAGTGCCATTAGTCCTCATGGATAATCATGAAATAAGCTTCAAGCCTTGACAGGTTAACAATTTCTTCATACATTACACTTACAAGGTTGTATTAATGCATACCAGCTCAAATTTTAATCTACAGCAGTTTCATTCAATGGTTCCAGCAAACCTTTTTTGTAATAGATTGCTACCTTCTTTTGTGCAAGTAGTTGATATGGTTCTATGGTACAATGGCAAGAACTACATCACCAATTTATTACGAACTATGAGCACTAACTATCGAACTTCATCGGAACAGAAAACAAATCAAGTAATGTCATGATTAACATGCTGCAGTACACTCTATATTTGCATCATACACCAAATGTTAGACACAATACCATGGCTTCATTATGTCATATGCTACCATTAAAAGAAACCAATATCAATAATGAGATAACTAATTCACCTATAGCAGTTCAAAAGGTTCTCAAGGCATGTCATTCTATTTTCATAGAGCTGAATGAATTGCCCCCTTTGCAGCTAGACGCAAAACTAATTCATATCATGCCATATTGCTACCAATTATTTAGATCTATGAAATTTTGAAATTGGTGAAAGGGCTGTTAAAACAAGAATAATCAGAGAAAGTACCAGTTCGTTTCACCATCAATTCACTTGGTCCGGAAAAAAGGTGGCATATGGAGAATTTGCAATGACCATGGAGCTTAAGATCAGGTAACCATCTTCGATGCCCACTATCATGACTTAATCAATGATATCAATCTTTTCAAATGTTGATTTATGATCAAGGTATTACCAATTTTGCATGCCAGATAGGGTTGTCAAAAAAGCTCGTTGTTCGCGAACAGATCGTGTTCGATCCGCCCAGAAGTTCGTGTTTGATTCGTTCGATAAGCAAACAAGACGAACACGAACAAATTTTTTCGTTCGGTTTGTTAAACGAACCAAACACAAACAGTGATGTGTTCGTTCGTGTTCGGTTCGTTATTGTTCGAAATATAAAATAATTTAAAATAGTTATATAAAAAAAATTTATGATATTTTAAAAATAATTATATATTATAAAAATTTATCATATTTTAAATAATTAAACCTCTATAAATTATAATATATGATAAATTATTAATAACAATAATAATATTATAGTACTTATATTAATATAAATATTCTAATATTCTAATTAATATACTATACTATATATTAAAATAAAACCCTAAACAAAACTCTAAACGCCTTATTCAGTTTGCTTCATTTTGAGGAAGTATGAATTACTGATGTGTACGGAATAACTTATCAATTTGCTTCATTTTGATGAAGTATGCTATCAAAGCTAGGGCTGTCAAAAAAGCTTGTTTTTCGCGAACAGTTCGTGTTCGGTTTGCCAGGAAGTTCGTGTTCAATTCGTTCGATAAGCAAACGAGATGAACATGAAAAATTTTTTTTCGTTCAGTTTGTTAAACGAACCAAACACGAACAATGATGTGTTCGAATATTTCGAACACGAACATTGGCTCTGTTCGTTCGTGTTCGACTCGTTTACACCCCTAATGGTAGAAGATGTTTTCAAGACAAATTTCAGAATATATAGAGGGCCTTATGAATTTGTTTTGATGTCCTTCGGACTAACAAATGTTCTGGTTACATTCCAATCTATGAAGAATAGTATCCTTTTGGTTTATTTAGGGCGATTTGCTTTAATATTGTTTGATGATATTCTTATGGGACATTTACACACATACCGCCCAAATCTTACATAATTACATATTTAACCCCTAAAGTTTACATTTTGCATTTATTTTTCATATCACATCCAAAATATCACTTTTTTAACTTTTAAAAAGTGAAATACATCGTTTCATGCATAGGTAAGATGGCATGTATGTAAAAATTTGAAGTTTAGATGTTAGATATGTAAATACATATGAATTCAGTTGTGGGTCTGTAAATCTTTCAATCCTGATATATAGAAACTCTTTAGAAGAGTATAACAGCCTTTTGGAGAGGGCTATTTATACACTTCAGAACAATATGTTATTTTTTAAGCCTTCCAAAATGTACCTTTGCATAGCTATAAGTTACAAACTTGGGTCATTCATCAAGAAAAAAGGGATAGAAGCAGACCTGGCTAAACTGGAATCCATACAGGCTTGAGAGCCATCAACTTCCATTAAAAAGTTACGAAGATTTTTGAACTTAACAGGTTATCATCGAAAATCAGTCTACCAATATGCATTGATCGCTGCTACTTTGACAGCACTGTTGATAGGTGACAAATTCACTTGAAATGAACCTGCACTTGCAATCTGTAGAATTTTGAAATGAGAACTTACCAGTATAATTAAATCCTTGCCTGTTCTCGCGTTCCTCCTCTCCAAGCCTACAAATTTTTTTCTTTCATGAAGCAAACATCTGATTTGGATGAATCAATGTTGTTGAGTCCGAGATTCTCTGTGAATCACTCACAAGGAATAGAGCATAGATGAGGAGATTGAGAGAGATGAAAAAGTAGAAAAAAAAGTATTTTCATAGGAGGATTCCATCCCTCCTAATTCAAATAATACTGATCAATTAATAGGAGAAAATTTATTATAAAAATAATAATTATACCCTTTGTTGTATTCATTAAGGTGGAGATGGATGTCGGCTGGGATGACTGGAGCTGTTCAACTAAGCCAACTGGAGCTATCCGACCAAATGGAGCTCGGCGATTCGAATGAAACTGGTCGGATCGACTAAAGCTGGCTGAGTCGACTGGAGCTGGTCTGGCCAGGACAACTAGGGAAGGTCGAGGATGACTGGAGTTGGCCAACTAGAGAGGTCCAACTGGAGCTATTTGGGCCGACTGGAGCATGACAAACCAATTGAAGCTGGATAGGATGACTGGAGCTAACCAAGCTGACTAGAACCTGTCAAGCCAATTGGAGCAAGTTGGGTTGACTGGAGCAGGTTTGGCGATTGGAGCTAGCAGGCCAACTAGAGCTGATCAAATAGAATAAAACACGTCATGCCAACTAGACCCGATCGGGCATATTAGAGTTGGGTGGGCCCCTAGAGTTGGTCGGGCGAACTAGAGCTAGTGGGTTAACCATAGCTGGTCGGGTTGAATGGAGCTAGTCGGGCCGATTGAAACATATTAGGCAAACTGTAACATGTCGGGCAAACTCGAACATGTCGGGCAGACTGGAACCTATAAACCCGATTGTAGCTGGCCAGACCAACTCGAAACTGTCGGGCCGACTGTAGTTGGTCGTGCCAAATGGATTTGGTTGGGTCGAATGGAATTGGTTGGGCCGAATGGAACTGGCCGAGCTAAATGGAAGTTGTTTTGCCAACTAGAACCTTCCGGACTAATTAGAGCTTTTTCAAGTTCAGCATGTTTTTTGGATAATCTAAACACCTCAAAATATATAAGAGAATTTTTGTCATACATATTAATTTCCCGATTCTCTTATCTTTTTGAAAGGCAACAGCAAAAAAAAAAGAAAAAAGAGAATGATAAATATGGAATTAAATTTATTTGTCTCAATAAGACAAGTGCATGCTTTTCTCCAAATACAAGTTAAAAAGTTGTTCATGTAAAAATGAGTAAGGTGTTTATGGTCAACTATTTATCTGCTTGGAGGATCTTAGATCTCCTACAAGATACTTTCCTGGGGGAATTTTAGCTCACCTTTAGGGATTAGTCTCGTAGATCACCAACTCATCACTATTACAGTTGAATTGGTCTTATAAAGAAAGTTCTCTAAGTCTTGCATGTGAAAGGAGCCTCCTCTTTTTGTGCGGCTAGATTGAATATAAATAAATTCAAGTAGTTTTGTTAAATTCGCACTATCCTTTGTCGGGGGCCCGCGACTCTCCCACAATGAGTATTCATCGTAACTTTTCAACTTTGCCAAAATTGAGATCTTGTAGTTTTCAATCTCTGATTAATTGACTTAATTATTTATTTGGTCGAGCTATATTTAAAAGAGCTTCTTCAAAATTGTTCATAGCATTCAGCTATTAAATTGATTAGAGTAAAAAAATGTAGACCATTTTCTTTTTACTCTTTAGAAACTTGCTTGTGAGAAGCAAGCTCCTTGAGAGTTACGGGAGAATTCACATTGAAGAAATAAAAAAAAAGCATTAATGCAATAAAACATAAATAAAGAGGGTCCTGAGAGATTTGAGAGTTTTTCTTGTTGCTTGTTTTCACTCCTTTCTGACTTATCTTCCTTTGAAACCATTTTTCTGAATATATATTTTGGAGAACTTTCTCATTAGAGCAATTTTTCTAGCCAACTGGGGTTGTCCGGACAATTGAAGAAGGCGAGCCGACTGGAGCTGGTCAGGCCAACTAGAGTTCGCAGGACAATTGGAGTTGATTGGGCTGACTGAAACCTGTCGGTCCGACTGGAGCTGGCCAAACTACCTGGAACATGTTGGGCCACTAGATCCGGCAGGCCGACTGTAACTGGCAAGCCAACTGTAGCTAATCAAGCCTAATGGATCGTGTCAAGCCAACTAGAATTGGCAAGCTAATTGGAGTTGATTGGGCAGAGCGAAACCTGTCGATCCGACTGGAGCTGGGCAAACTGCCTGGAACATGTTGGGCCAACTGGATCTGGCGGGCCGACTTTAGCTGGCAAGCCAAGTGTAGATGATTAAGCCTAATGGAGCTGGTCAAGCAAAATGGAGTTGTTTGATCCGACAGGAGCAAGTCAGGCTGATAGGAATATGTCGGGCCAACAAGAGCTTATCGGAAGGAGGCTGATTGGATAAGGCCAATTATATGAGCCGTTTATTCTCCCTTGCGAGTTCTCTAATGCAATATATGTTGATAGTGACTTCTCTATGGCTTGGTTCTCCATGTGTTACTCTTTTGTTTGTTTGTGGCATGATCCACGTCCAACGCACATTTCAAAATATTGAATCCAAATGAACAGAAGAAAATGTATTTTAATATTAGGATTCTATCCCTCCTATTATAAATAATGCTCCTCTATTTATAGGAAAAGAATTATTATAAAATAATAATTATACCTTATGCCCTATTTAGTCAGTTTGAGATGGTCGACCGAAGCTGGTCAACTGGGATGACTGGAGCTGATGGTTGTAGCTAACCGGGCCGAATGGACCTAGTCGGGTAAAATAGAGCTAACCAGACCGAATGGAGCTGGTTGGGCCGACTGGACCTGGTCAAGCTGACTGAAACTGGCCCGATTGGACCGACTGGAGCTGATTGTGGTCGACTGGAGCTGATTGTGGTCTACTAGAGCTGACCAACTTGAGAAGTCCGATTGGAGAGGGCCGGCTGATCCACCTAAAAAGTACTTATTTTTATGCCTTATTTATGATTCAATTTTTAAGAATATTATGCTTGAATGAAAGGTATTTTTATGTTTTTGGATATAGGTGATGAAAAAAGGAGTTCAAGAAGGAAAAAGGAGCAAAAAGGAGCAAAAAATAAAGCTAAAAAGCAAAGTTGCTGAAATTATAGATCTGGCGCCTAGGCGTCAAAATCCAGCACCTAAACTCCAGTTAAATACTGAAGCAGTTAAGATTTTTGACAACTTTGGGCAGTTATTTTGATGGCGTTAAGCGGTTATCAAACCTTCTAGAAGACTGTAAGTTACTCCTAATACATAGGACATGTGATACAATGCATCTGGACACAGGAAAACAGTTTTAATCACGAAGAGGTGCGATCCAAAGTGAAGGGGTGCGAAGACTTGGTCACGGAGTCCGGCGCCTAGGTGCCAGATCCCGACGCCTAGGCGCCATAGTTACTTTCTAGAAGATTCAATGAATTTGGACTAATTTTGAAGAGGTGTCTTAAGCAACCCCTGGTCATTTTTGAAGCTCTATAAATAGGAGACATTTCTATAGAGAACGGTGCCCCCCTAGATCTCCAGCATCCAGAGATAGATTTAGAGAGCCACCATATTTTGTACTTAAGTATTTGGTGAGTTTATTTTAGTTATTTTGAGTGTTACTACTCAATTCCTAGAGTAGTAAGTGAGAGTTTGTAAGTGTTGTTGTTGTTGAAGTCTTGTACCTTGCATTGGAGTCAGTAGGAGTCAAAGGATCACTTGAAGGAACATTCCAGATAAGTATTTGTAACTTAGTTCAAAGTTTTACAAATATGTTTTGTTGTGTGAATTCAATGTGTTATGAGTAGTTACTTTTCTTTCTCTTTCAACTATGAAAAGTTAATAAGATAATTTAATTTTGTTGGAGAACTTAACTTAATTTTAAAATTATTGCGATGATATTCATACCTGGTCTTAATTTACTTTTTAAATTGGTCATTTCAATTTTTAAAACCTGTTGAAGAATTTTGAGACCTATCCGGAGATGAGTTCTTGTTAGGTATGGCTCATATACCTAATATGGAATTAATGTTGGAGCGGAGCGAGCGAATCTGGGGAGTTTATTATGTGGGTTGGGGGTGCGGGGGCAAGACCCCGCGGTTTAGTACATGGGTAATTTGGTAATTACATATTGTACTGTACTGTTATAAATAGGTCCTGTTGTAACCCTAGGACCTATGTTGAATCCTGAATTCTGTATTCTGTACTCTTTTCTGAATAGTGAAAAGATAGTCGCCGTTCTGCTCCCGAGGACGTAGGCATCTTTGTCGAACCTCGTTAAATCTCTTGTGTTCTTCTGGATTGCGTCGATTCTTGTTTGCTTTGCCTAAATTTCTCAACAAGTGGTATCAGAGCGAGGTTCGAGGGCATAGAAGATTTCGGCGCTGGGCAGAGAAAATCAGAGCAGGCTTGGGCAGTTCGACGAGTTTGGGTGATCGAATTCACGAGAGGCGTGAAGGGATTTCGGCGGTTGCGCGACGAAGGTTCTCGAGGTTGGAGAAGTTTGGCGCAGTTCAGTTTCGCGGCGTGTGTTTTGCTGCCAGGTTCGCGGCATATCGCGGGCGACAGAGCAGGCGTGGGAGTTTTCTACGACAGCCAGCGGAGGCGCACGATAGTCCAGCAGAGAGGAGAAGTTCGGGATCGCGACAAGAGGTGTGTCGCGCGAACTCCGGCGATCTGCGACCGGGCGCAAACAGTTCGACGCAGCGGGAGAGGCTTCACGCGGAGGAGGAAACGGATCCCTGATAGGAAATTTTCTTCTAGCCTTTTTTGGAAATGTTTAATTAAGGGCTTATTGAGAAGCTTAATCAAGCTTTTCTTGGAAGTTGATCAAGGCTTAAATTAAGCTAGAACTTCTGGAGGCGGAGAAGGCGTGGAATCAAGGAGGAATATTCTCCCGAAATAAGAAACATTGATTAAGGCAAACTTAATCAGCGGAAGTTTAATCAAGGGAATCGCTGAGAAGGATTTCCATTTTTGCAGGGCTGCAAAGAAAAAAAAAATTTCTGTTAAAAGAATTTAAAAAAAAAAAAAATCGTTGCAATTTTCATTCTTGCAGGAAAATTTTGTTGCAGGATCAATTTTCAGATGACGATTTCTGGTACGAAATTCGAGGTGGTGAAGTTCGATGGAACTGGTAACTTCGGATTGTGGCAAACACGGGTAAAGGATTTGTTGGCACAACAAGGGATCCTGAAGGCTTTGCGAGCAACAAAACCAGATGCCATGGAGGATGAAGATTGGGAAGAATTGCAACAACGAGCGGCAAGAACCATACGATTATGTCCGCGGATGAAGTTATGTACCATGTGATGAATCCGAAATCTCCGGGGAGGTTCGGAAGAAATTGGAAGCTCGATTTATGGCGAAATCCCCGACGAACAAATTAGTATCCGAAGCAAAAACTGTATGGGCAGAAGATGCAGGAAGGTTCCGATCTGGCGCAGCACGTTAATGGTTTCAATCAAATAATCATGGATTTATCAAGGCTTGATGTGAATATTGAGGATGAAGACCGAGCGATGATTCTATTGTGTTCGTTGCCTTCTTCCTATGAACACCTGGTGACTACTCTGACATATGGGAAAGAAACTATCAAAGTTGATGAGATTACTGCAGCGTTGTTGGCTCATAACCAGCGGAAGCAGAATGCAGGGGAAAGCTCTCATGGCGACAGTTTATATGTTAAGGGTAAACAGGATCGTGGAAGGAAGAAAGAGAAGGAGGGATCTGGAAGGCGAAATTCCAGATCTAAGTCTAAAGGCAAACAAACGATTCGTTGCTACAAGTGCAAGGAGCCAGGTCATATGAGGAGGGATTGTCCAAAGCTGAAGAAGCAGACTGAGGAGAAAAGTGATGTATCGTCGAAGTCTGTGAATGTGGTGCAGGGTGAAAATTCAGATGCCAGTGATGGTGATATGCTTTCAGTTTCAGCAACTCAGTTCATGGATGCATGGATTCTTGATTCAGGGTGCTCTTATCACATAACACCTAACAGGGAGTGGTTTACTTCATACGAGTCAACTAATTGTGGCTCGGCTTATCTTGGTGATGATAGATGCTCGCAATATTACCGGTATTGGAGAAGTCGAATTAAGATGTATGATGGCACAGTTAGAACATTATGTGATGTCGAGCACATTCCGGATTCGAAGAAGAATCGATTTCCTTGGGCACTCTACATCGAAATGGTTTTATTCCTAAGGCGGATGAGGATAGGGAAACCATCGGGATTGTGAAGGGTGCACTCGACCGTGATGAAAGGAAAGTTAATCGCAGTAATATCTACAACCGTTGGGAAGTACAGTTGTAGGTGGAGTTCATTCTGTTGAGTCAGATGATGATAGTACAAAGTTATGACATATGCGTCTGGGTCATCTCAGTGAACGTGGGATGACAGAATTGCATAAAAGGAATTTATTGCATGGTGTGAAAAGCTGCAAGCTGGAATTCTGTAAGTCCTGTATTCTTGGAAAACGGTACGAGTGAGTTTTATGACCTGGAGAGCATAAAACTAAAGGGATTCTTGATTATGTGCATTCCGATGTATGGGGCCCTACCAGTGGAAGCATCGATGGGAGGATCTCGGTATTATGTTACCTTTATCGATGATTTTTCTAGGAAAGTTTGGGTGTATTTCTTGAAGCGAAATCAAGTTTTCTCTAAATTCAAGCTGTGGAAAGCTGAGGTGGAGAACCAAACTGGTAGAAAGATCAAGTATCTGAGATCTGATAATGGCACAGAGTACACAGATTCACACTTTAAGAAGTTTTGCGAGGAGCATGGGATTCAGAGGCATTTTTCAATTCGGAAGACACCGCAGCAGAATGGTGTTGCAGAAAGGATGAACAAGTCCTTAGCTGAAAGGGCAAGATGCTTGAGACTGAATGCAGGACTTCCTAAAAACTTCTGGGCAGAGGCTGTGAATATGGCATGTTATCTCATTAATAGATCACCTCGGGCTTCATTAGGTGGCAAGGTTGCAGAAGAGGTATGGACGAGTAATCCAGCTTAAGTTTGATCACTTAAGAATTTCTGGTTGTCCTGCCTATGTGCATGTACCTGAAGATGAAAGATCGAAACTTGATCCAAAATCCAAGAAGTGCATCTTTCTGGGCTATAAGAAAGGTGTGAAATGATTCAAGTTTTGGGATCCTATTGCAAAGAAGGCGGTGATCAGTAGAGATGTAGTCTTTGATGAGCAATCCATGTTGCAGCAGAATCAAGACAAGGCGCCAGGGAACAGTTCCAGTCCAGAGACAGTGCAGATGGATCTAGAGCAGCGTTCAGTACCAGCTGAGAGAGTTGAAGGTTCAGATCCGACACCTGGTGATTCCATTCCAGATGATCTGCAGAATTATAATCTAGCCAGAGATAGACAGAGACGCACCAGTATAAGACCTCCTAGCAGATTGGGCTACGAAGACTTGGTCTCTTTTGCACTTCTCGCCAGCAGTGACGATCCAGCCACTTTTCAAGGAGCTATTACCAGCCAGGAGAAAGAGAAGTGGATGGGTGCAATGGTTGAGGAGATGGAGTCTTTGCAGAAAAATCACACTTGGGAGCTAGTTCAGCTTCCTGATGGAAAGAAGGCTATTGGGTGCAAGTGGGTCTATAAAAGGAAGCCAGCAGTATCAGAAAAAGAAGGGGAAAAGTTCAAGGCTCGATTGGTAGCAAAGGGATTTTCTCAGCAGAAGGGGATAGATTATGATGAAATCTTCTCCCCGTAGTCGGACATACTTCAATCGGGCGATGCTTGCATTGGTAGCTATTTGGGATCCGCATCCGGAGCGGATGGATGTTAAAGCCGCTTTCTTACATGGTGATTTGGAGGAGCGGATTTACATGGAGCGACAGAAGGGTTCACTCAACCTGGACAGGAGCATCTGGTTTGCAGGTTAAAGAAATCGCTGTATGGGTTGAAGCAGTCTCCGAGACAATGGTACAAGCGGTTCGACTCCTACATGATTCAGATTGGCTACAGGCGATGTGAGTATGATTGTTGTGTTTATGTTAAGAGCCTTGATGATGGTACATTTATTTTTCTGCTACTGTATGTTGATGATATTCGATTCGTCGCAAAGAATATGAATGATGTCCGTGGTTCGAAAGCTTTGTTAAGCCGGGAATTTGACATGAAAGATTTGGGTCCTACAAAGAAGATTCTCGGAATGGAGATTCGGCGGGATAGAGGCTCAAGACGATCGTGTCTATCTCAACGAGGCTATGTTGAGAAAGTGCTAGAAAGGTTTGAGATGAGCAATGCTAAGCTCCGTAAGCACTCCATTGGCAAATTATTTCAAGCTTTCTTCAGAACAGTGCCCGAAGACAGATGAGGAAATCAAAGATATGGCAAAGGTTCCTTATGCCAGTGCGGTTAGGTCGCTCGATGTATGCAATGGTATGTACTCGTCCCGATTTGGCTCATGCTTGTTAGTCGAGTCCGCAAATACATGTCTAAACCAGGAAGGCGACATTGGGAAGCGATCAAGTGGATTTTCGAGTATCCGAAGGGCACTCGTAGGACATGGAATTATCTTTGGCGATCGGCAGAATGATCCTTCGGTTGTGGGGTACGTTGATTCGGACTATGCGAGTGATTTGGATGGCGAAGGTCCACAACCGGGTATGTGTTTACTCTTGGTGGAGGGCCTATATGCTGGAAATCGACGAGTTCGATCTATTGTGGCATTATCTACAATCGAAGCAGAGTATATAGCGATGTGCGAAGCTGCTAAAGAAGCTTTATGGCTTACTCGGGCTAGTGAAGGAACTGGGCGTTGAGCAAGGTGGAGTTCAGTTGCATTGTGATAGTCAGAGTGCTATTTACTTGGCTAAGAACCTGGTGTACCATGCGAGGACCAAGCACATTGATGTCAGGTATCACAAGATCAGAGAATTGATTACTTCTGGTGAGATATCGTTACAGAAGGTTCATACTGATGAGAATGCAGCTGATATGTTGACCAAGCCGATTACTATCAACAAGTTCTTGCATTGCTTGGACTTGTTGAATATTCACAGTTGCTAGAGAAGCATGGTGGCCCAACCCACATTGGCGCATGAGAAACTCCCAGGTATTTATCTCCTAAGGGGTCGGATATTCGCCAAGGTGGAGATTTGTTAGGTATGGCTCATATACCTAATATGGAATTAATGTTGGAGCGGAGCGAGCGAATCTGGGGAGTTTATTATGTGGGTTGGGGGTGCGGGGCAAGGCCCCGCGGTTTAATACATGGGTAATTTGGTAATTACATATTGTACTGTACTGTTATAAATAGGTCATGTTGTAACCCTAGGACCTATGTTGAATCCTGAATTCTGTATTCTGTACTCTTTTCTGAATAGTGAAAAGATAGTCGCCGCTCTGCTCCCGAGGACGTAGGCATCTTTGCCGAACCTCGTTAAATCTCTTGTGTTCTTCTGGATTGCGTCGATTCTTGTTTGCTTTGCCTAAATTTCTCAACAGTTCTTAACTAGTAAATATCACATGAATCATTGGGTAATTGAAGGCCTTGAGCGGGTTATTCATGGTGAAGTGCAAATAAATAGGAATATATTGTTTATTGGGCGTAGAATTGATTAGTTTTTAGAGTGACAGACTAAATTCTAATAATTTGATTTATAGAAAGGGAACGGGTCACTAGTAGGGCCGACCATAGCCACCCTTGGACATCTAGAAGTGTGAGCCTAGATTAACTTATTCTACTAATAATACATCATGAACCAATCTATAGATTAGTCAATGTTCTTTATACTATCGAGCGAAGGTAAAGAATAGAAATGTTTCTATTTGGCACAATACCATAATCTTAAGTAATCCACGAATGATAATTATTCTGAAAAATCTTGGATTAGTTGAAAAGGAGAAAGTTGTTTTATTTATACTTTCATTAATCTTCACTTTATTGCTGCTTTACTTACATCTAGTAGAAATTTCACTAAACTTAAAATCTGATTTTTGAAAAGAAATAAAAGTTATAATTACTTTTAATTTGAAAATTTATTTATTTATTTCTTCAATTAATCTTCCCTTAATCTTCCCTGTGGGATCAATAACCAGAACTTCAATAGAGCCCTGTATTACTTGAAATGATACGTATACTTGCATTTGAAATGGTGACTTTACGAAATTATTATAAATATTTAAATATAAGTTCTTAAATTCTTACATGTACAGATACTCGTAAAGGTCGGTTCACCGGCAGCTAGTCGAGCCGACTGGAGCTGGTCAGGTCGAATGGGTAGACTGGATTGACTGGAGCTGGCTAGACTGATTAGAACTGGACGGGCCGACTGGAACCTATCAAACCAATTGGAGTTGGATGGGCAAACTAGAGATGGTCGGGCCGACTGGAGCTAGTGAGTTGATTGTAGCTGGCTAGATCAAATGGAGTTAGTCGGGGCCGCTAAAACTTCTCGGGCTGACTGGAACTTGTAGGGCCCACTGGAACCAGGCGGGCCCACTGGAGCTGGTCGATCTGAATGGAGCTGGCCAGCCTGAATGGAGCTGGCCAGCCTGAATAGAGCTGGCCAGCCTGAATAGAGCTGGTCGGGTCGAATGGAGTTGATCGGTCGACTGGAGCTTGGTCGAGTTCAACGTGTTCTTTGGACAATCTCAATGACTTAAATTACAACAGACAATTTATGTTATACAAATATGTTTGGAAACAAATTCAATACCAGAAATTACCATATAGAAATAGATATGAACTGGACTAATATAATACAATGATTACTTACAGTCTACCATTACTACATAACCTTCCAAATACAACAATTATTGGATACGAAATGGATTAATGTAATACAAGCACCAAATTATTTTAGGAGCTACTTCTCGATGGAGATATAAGTACTTGCAAAGCTACATTCCAGGCCAATAGGAGGTCATGGTGGAGTTTTGCAGAGTTTTAGCTCATGCTATGACTTTTTTCTTACCAAATATAAAAAAAGCTATTTGTCACTTCAGCCATACATATCCAATTTGTTAGCAAGCAAAGTATGGTAGTAGAAAACTTACAGGTTTGTTATAGCTATTACATATTCCAACAACAAAGTGAGATAAGATACTTGTTGTAGATTTCCTTACCTATCTCCCAAGACCTATTGGCAAGTTTGTCACTTTAGTTGTTGCAGATTTCCTCTCAAAATCTACTTATTTTTCAACGCTGGCAATACAATTCCAAACTATAATAGTTGCAGCAATGTTCATCTCTAATATTGTAGACTGCATGGTATACTACAGGTCATTGTTTCAAACCCCATGGCCCCATTTTTATGTGTAAATTTTTGCATATGTGGTATGATGCTAAGTCGCTGTAGTTCATATCACACAGAAATTGATGGTCAAACTAAGATAATAAACTGCAATTTGAAACAATACTAACGAGGTTTGGTGATGTCTTCACCGTCTGAATAACTGCTAGGACCAAATATTTATATAATAATGCAGTTCATACATCGTTAGGTATGTCCCAATTACAACTACTCTATTGCAGGTCTCATACAATCGTCCCAAATGATTAACAAACTTCAAATATATAAGCAGTTGATAGAGCCATAAGGAAACAAAAGAGAATACATTAACAATTACAGAAATATTCAAAGAATACGAAACTGAATGAAGCAATAGCAGATTAAAAAAATGAAAAGAGATAAAATTTAGTTGTAGATTTTTTTTTTTCTTGTAGAACTGCAGCCATAACGACAAACATCAATAGCAACACAACCAATTAGCAAATTAAACCAACGTTATTATGGCCCATAGGACAATGGCTTATGAGATTGAATTACTGGAAGGAGCTTGAATCCATCCTGTGTTTCATATTCTTGCATTAAAATGTTTAAGAAAGACTCAATACTACATCCAACTACTTTACCAACAAACTTTAAAGACAATTAGCTCATCGGTCATCCAGCACAAATTATGAATCAGAGTACTATCTAGTATGGCACACTTTAAAATTTATAAAACATAATGCCCAAAGTTTCTACCCTCATTTATGAGAACTTCAGAATATGATCTTAAATTTTGCATAGACACAAGCCCCTATAACCATACCTTTTTATATGTCATCTAGCAACAACATCAATGGATCGGAGACACATATCATATCTTTACTAGCATAAGATCTTTGAAAATAACTATAGAGATATGCTTGATATAACATTGGTTAATTGTGTGCTAGAATTTTATATTTATCGTCATCATAAAACTATTACAGAGAATGAATGAGTTATGACTTTATGCTTAAAAGCAATAAATTTCACATTAATTAATGTCTTGGTTCAAGCCAATCTCGACAACTCTAATTCTTATCCTTACCAGTAACAAGTCAATCTCTACAACTCTAATACTTATCCTTATAAGTAACTGAACAAAAGCGGGGTTAGACCTACGACTCTACCTTATAGGCAAAGTAGTCTACTTGAAAAACATGCACATGCATATAAGAGTATTGCTTTTTGAAATAGGTGTTTTATTTATGTTGAGAATTGGACCATATTTAGGTCCTATTGGTAAAAAGGGAACATTGAAGAAGTCTAGGGGTGTATTTGCAAAATATTGTAATACCCTATTTAAGCCCTTGTTATGAATGTACAAAGCAAGTTTTGAACAATTCTTTCTTGATGGTATTAGAGCCCCAACCCTAGCAGACATCCTTTTTGCTTGGTAGTTGGGATTAGGTATAAGAGACCCAAAACTTCCTCTTCTTCCTCTTCATCCTCACAAAGCTGGATGAATACGGGATCACCCTTGAAGGCTCACGATACAGTCGCGATGGAACTACCCAAGGAGGCCACGATGGTATCGCGATGATACAGTTGAGATTAGAGCTAACTGGGAATACAACGACGGGATCGTGGCATACATAGATCATCGAAACTCAAGTTCATATCTTTACCTCACACGGCCCATTCAACCAAAGCTTTGGTCTCTCGATACCTCAGTGTTCGCGTTACCTAGGGAGGAAATGATGGGATCTCGTACACTGGCGCAAAGTATGTGTTATCTAATATGTGTGATCTAGGCTAGTATACTTGTGATTGAGGATGTCAGGAGATGAAGATAGTGTAAGAGGTGAAGGATTGGAGCTTTTATGGAAGATAGATCTCAAAGCTCTGAGGGTCTTGGTTGGGCTCATACAGGGAGCTAGCGTCTTGACTAAAGCCACTACTTCAGCACATGCTCCGATGTAGGTGAAGCTAGACCTCTCTCCTGTGGATTTGAAACTTGATGGACCGACCACGTATCTGAGTTGGTCGCATCGGATCAAGGGTGCTTTAGTAGAGAAGAGACTAGAGAGATATCCGACTGGGGACAAACCAAGAGTAACAATGCTGAGGGGATTAACTGGAGCGCCACACACGCCTTAATCTACACATAGTTGCTCAACTTGATGATTCGTTAATTGTATCCTCAACAGATGGCATTTGAAAAGTGAGGAATGTTGGGAAAAAGAACCACATAAGGGTGTTCCAGATTCAACGTGAGATAAAAGCAATGATACTGGGTGTGGATGGATTCAGGAATACAACATAGATCTCGAGCAGCTATGGCAGAGCTTGATCACTTCTTACCAATGTCGAGTTGTGACGAACCAGAGTGCAAGAAAGGGGAGATGTTTACACAGATGAGTACCATGTAGTTTTTGGACCATCTGAACCTGGCCTTTGATCATAGAAGATATGTCCTCCTATCTCAGGCGACTATCCCTTCACTAGATGAGGTCATTGTTGCGACGACACAAAAGGAGAATCGCATTAAGCTACACTATGAGCTTAGTGGACTTTCGAGTGCGTGATCAGCTTTGGTTGTCTCGAGCTCATGTATGATAGACATCTGAGCAAGACCTATCCTAGGCCACCCAAGGAGAAAAACAGGTGAACGCGGGTAGGGTGGAGGATGTGGTCGAAAAGGCGTAAATGGGGGCTACCGGACAAATCTGATGTTAGCAGAGGAGGGAGAGAAATGTGTGATTTTTACCAATGAGGATCATGAGTGTCTGAGAATGCTTCCAACTAGTCGTCATCAAATTATAGCATTGTCAATTATACTTACTTTGACAAAGGTACTTATGATACGCATGCTCTTGACTATATTTCCACTACAGAATCGTCAAAACAGACAGTAGATTCTGGTGCATCTCGATATATGACAGGTACTGTTAGAGAGTTTTCTTCCTATACTTCCCTAGCAGTACCAGAGAGTATCCAGACTGCTGATGGTATAACACAGCCAGTTGAGAGGTACCAATTATATGACTTTGTTCATGTTTTACATGCTCCTTTTCTCATGAATCATTTATCGATTAGTGTCAATATGCTCCAAATAAAATGTATTTTTTTATATTCCTAAGGTGATATTTGAAGAGAAAGGGGCAGACTGAACACTTGGGACTAGAAGGTGACATAGTGGACTCTGGTACTTGGATCGGGAGAGGATGGACTCGGTTTTGGCATCCATGGTAGAGAGTGCTGGAGTAGGAGAATCTGAGATGATGTGGAAGATGCGTTACTACTACATCACAGTCGTATGAGGCACTCTTGTTTCAATTTTTTGAGTCGGTTGTATCCTTCTTCATATGAAAAGGTAAATAAACAAAAGTTGGTTTGTGATGCTTGTGAGTTTGGTAAGCTTAATAGGAGCTCTTATATTAGTTATGGGGATAGGAGTACTGGTATTTTTTACTTGAGATATTTTGATGTTTGGGGATCTTATTCTAAAAGTTCTATATATGATTATCAATATTTTGTGAATTTATTGATTTTTTTCTCTTATATTACTTGGTTATATTTGATAAAAGTTAAGGGATGATGTATTTTTTTGCTTTAAATTCTTCCACAAGACAATCTAGACCCAATATGGTTCATTAGTGAATGTATTGAAGTCCGATAATGAGACAAAATGTATCAATAAAGCATTTGAGGAATACTTGTCAGCCCAAGGGATACAACATCAAACTACATGTCCATATATACTGACACAAAATGAAGTAACAGAGATAAAAAAAGACACCTTCTAAAAATAGTCTGAAGCATGATGATCGCAATAAATGCTCCAAAGCACTTATAGGGGCAAGTATTTTTTGTAATTGTTCAATTAATCAACATAATGCCCTTGAGGGTATTGGATTGGAAGTCTCATTGTCGGATGTTGAAAGGATATAATAGTAGGATCCTCCCATTACATGTGTTTGGATGGGTATATTTTGTAAACGAAAAAAGGCCATTAGTAGAAAAGTTGGATCCTAGAGCTGTGAAATGTGTGTTCATAGGTTATTTTGTAACCAAAAAGGGGTATGTCTGCTAGCATTCAATAGAGAAGAGACTATTTGTGCACATAGATGTATCATTTAGAGATTTAAACTATATTACACACAAGAGATGACATTACCCTTTGGTAACTCACCAGATACTAGAGATATGAGATAAGAGGCGTGAGTAGTAATGCTGAGAGAGTGGTATACATGAGTTGATGCCTTGTCTTTTGATGTGGAATGAATCAGTTGAGGAACCAAAAAATAAATAAGTAAACCTAAATGAATCAGTTGAAGGTGAGCTAAAAGTGTGTACATAAAGCAGGAAGCAAAATGAGGGAACAGTGCTTGCAGTGCCACTTTTGTCAGCTAATCCCGTGTCTCAATCTTCCCTGACTCATGAGACACCTACACCATCCACCTTTGACTCATAACTCTCAGGTGATAAGATTACTCCTTTTCCTAACCCCTAACTTTAAGGAAGACCTTTCACAACAATGCGGGACATCCTCCCAATCATTTTGGATGGGAACATGAAATTGTTATACTATAACATACACATTTACATGAAGCATTCATTGCATATTTTGATACTATCTCTATAACCAAGTATTGTCAGGTTGTCAAGGAGGATCTCAAGTCGAAAGCAGCTATGCATGAGGAGCTTATAACTCAATAAAAATCGAACATGGGAGATAGTGCTAATAACATCGGAAAAAAATGCAGTTGAGTGAAAGTGGATCTTCAAAGTGAAGTAAAAACCATAAGGGAATGTAGAGAGGTACAAAGTATGACTGGTGGAGAAAAGATACAGTCAAACATATGAAATTGACTATGATGAAATATTTGTACTAGTAGCAAAGATGCGCACAGCGAGAACACCAGTTTCTCTGACAGTGAATGATGGTTGGAGGTTACACCAACTTGATGTGAAGAATGCATTTCTCATAGAGAGTTACTAGAGAAGGTATATATGAAGATACCATTAAACTTGAGTACAGTCTAGATAGTGAGTAAGATGTGTAGGCTCAGGAAGTCATTGTATGGCTTGAAGTAGCCACCTCAAGTCTAGTTTAATAAGTTTAGAAATACTACGGTGGGCATCAGATATTAGTAGATCAATACATACCATATATTGTTCTTTCGATAACACGAATATCACACCACTATACTTATTGTATATGTTGATGACATCACTGACATCGGCGATCATAGGCTGAGATTGTCCACTCATATGTAAGATTGGGCAATGAATTTGTGTGAAGGATCTTGGATAACTCAGTTGCTTTCTTGGAATTGAAGTGGCCCGTGAGCCTGAGAGGATAGTCTTGTCCTAGAGAAAGAATGTAAGAGATCTCACGAAAACAAGAATGTTGGGTTGCAAATCTGCAGTCACTCCAATTGATCAAAAGATC
The DNA here is from genome assembly GCA_022702705.1 of Papilionanthe hookeriana x Papilionanthe teres. Lineage (NCBI taxonomy): Eukaryota > Viridiplantae > Streptophyta > Magnoliopsida > Asparagales > Orchidaceae > Papilionanthe > Papilionanthe hookeriana x Papilionanthe teres. The sequence continues at coordinate 69,332,332 of CM040427.1, read as the reverse complement.
AAGCTGAGTCCAGGGACAGTTGAATCGGTCGATCGTGAGAGGTACTAGAAATTGGTGGCTTGTCTGATCTATTTGTGTCACACTTGATTTGACATCTCATTTGTAGTGAGTGTGGTGAGCCGCAACATTCATGATCTAAGGAAGGGACATATGAATGCAGTGTATTAGATTATGAGATACCTTAAAAGTGCACCAGAGAAGAGGTTGATCTTCAAGAAGAACGGGTGTGTATATGTTGAGGGCTTTTGTGATGCTAATTGGGCAAGTTGTGCAGATGACAGAAGATTTACCTCAGGATATTGCATGTTCGTAGAGGGAAACATGCTCTCTTGGAAAAGCAAGAAACATCCTATGTTAGTGAGGTCAACAACAGAGGCAGAGTGCAGAACCATGACCTTATAAGTTTCAGGATACTACCTTGTTGGTCTAACTCATTGTAGACCAAGGAACTCAAAAGAAGTTGTGGTGCGCCAGCAAGTCAGTAATCAACATTGCCATCAACCCGGTGCAACACAATAAAACCAAATATGTGGAGATTGATAGATTCTTAATCAAGGAAAAGCTGAATAACAGGCTACTGGAGCCAAAGTCATGTAGTCTCTGGAGAGCAAGTGGCTGACTGTCTCACTAAAAGACTTGGGTCATTAAATTTGTCTAGGTTATGTGACAAGATGGCTTAGTGGATATCTTTTGCCCATCTTGAGGGGGAGTGTTGAGAATTGGACCTTATTTATGGTCTTATTGGTAAAAAGAGAATATTAAAGAAGTCTGGAGGTGTATTTGTAAAATATTGTAATACCCTATTTAAGCCCTTATCATGAATGTACATAGCAAGTTTTGAACAATTCTTACTTGAATTAAAAAAAAAATAATGGATGCCTTCTGGAGCAAAGGCATGGCGCTCAAGACATGACAAATTTGAGTTTGTCTAATCTTTAGTCCTAAGAGAATTTTTTATTTTAAATTTAATATTTGTCAGAAACAAAGTTGATAAAGGCAGAATAAAAAACTTGGAGCATTTAGTCATAATGAGATGAATAGAGACACAAGCCTCACAATTGAGAAAAGAAACTCAAAAATTTAGAAGTAAATCATTAATATGCATATACTATAGATATATTAATTTAGTTTTTCATCAAGAAAACATGAAGCTGAAATCTCAATTTTAAAGGCTGATATAAAATGAAAGTTTGAAATAGTATTCAAGATAAGCATTCTCTTGAATTTATATATGCAATGAAGATCAATATCGACAATAGCCTCATCATCACTCTCATCCTATATAATAATTTTATCATCATTTTATTTTATCTCGTTGGCATCTTTCAAATCTTGTTCAAGCACTACAATTCTTCTTTAACTTCCTATTTCAATTAACCAAATTAAATTTGAAATAAAATAATACATTAATAATATAATCAATAACTATACATAAATTATCTTCAGCAATTTTTTAGGCTTTAAATCAAAAATATTTGATATAAGTATACTATAATATGGTATATAAATATATATTTTATATACTTTAATTGAGGGGTTGCCTTAAACACCTCAAGATAGAAAGCCTTGAGGCATACACCTTATAAAAAAATTTTATAAGCTTCACTAACAACAGAAATGCTTAAGCTTCGAGATACTTTCTATGTGCCTCTATGCAAAGCGCACATCAAGGCATACACCTTAATCAACATTTAAAATGAGGGTCAAAACTTGCAAAGACAAATATATATACGTCTATTAGCGTACCGGTATACATATTGATTTTTGAAAATTTGATGTTTTTTAAATGAAATGTGTCACTTTCGATGTATTTGAAAATTATTTAAATATGAATATATATATATGCCTATTATCCCTCCCTCTTTTTCTCTATTTTTTTCATTCAACATACTCACTTTCACCTGATTTCAAGGTAACAATGTCATTTGAAATAGAATTTCTAAAAGAAACAATAGAATCTCACAACTATCCAACAAGGAACTGATCAAACAATAGAAGTCATGCAATGATTATAACTTCTAACTTTATGTCAAATGCTGCTAATTGATCCAATATATTTTCAAAATAATTTCAAGTGATCAGAAACTATACTCCCATCATTGTACTTGAGAGAAACCAATTTTCTAAAAAGAAAGGTCTTGTTATGTGGATTTTTTTTTTTGCACAACTCTCTTAGAGTTTCCCAAACCTAACTAGCATTCATCTCATTAGCAACATGGCGATAAACAATGTTGTCAACCAATTGTCAGAACTTGACAAAGGCTTTCCTATTCAACTTAGACCAAACCTTATCAAAAATCTCTAATGGTTTGCTCTTATCACCCAAAAGTGTCTTTTCAAACAACAGAGTAAGACCTTCATATGTGACTTCCAAATTTGAGTGATTGATTGTCGTAAGCTTAATCATTGTATTTTTTTTATTAGCAGACTCCTTCACTTGGCTAACACAAAATAATCCCTAGAAAAAGCTGGCTTTAATACCACTTATTAGAAAAAGCAAGCCAAAGATCCTCGACACCACAAGCACACAAGGAAATTGATGAAACAAATAACAAGAATAAATAACACCAAATTTTAGCGTAGAAAACCCCTAAAGTAGAGTAATAAACATGTGACCCGTAGGCCACTTAAACACATTTACTAATCAATTTAATGGATACACAAAGTTCTTCTCTAGAACACTACTAGAGGAAATCAATAACCAATATTCATTGAGTAGATGGCATACATCAACTTCTTTAAACACAAGGGTTTGGTAATCTCACTGAATTCAAGAAAAATGAAATCTTCATTCTAATGCCTTTCAAGCTGCTGCCCCGAAAGTCACAAGAAGAATGGATGTTGTCGCATGCCTCAAAGTCATGGGGCTAATTGATTTGTTCCTGAATGAAAACCAGAGAGGGAAAAGGGGAGGGTTGAGTGGGAGACTTGAATAGGAGAGCAGAAATTAGATCTTTTTTTTAGCTTAAAGATGAAAATTAGTTTCAATTTTTCAAACTAAATAAAGACACAACATTTACGTGAGAGGGACCCACGACACTTAGACTCCTTACATGTCATCTTATTTTTAATTCTCAAAGCTTAATATTTAAATTAATTTTTTATGACAAAATTTTTATTTTTTATCTTTACTTGCACATTATTATTCTACTACCAACTATTTTTATTCATAAGAGTTTTTTTTTTAATTATCCAAACATATTAAATGTGTGATGAGCATGGAGCATGCTACTAACAAGAAGGAAAGTGACGCTAGCGAGGAGAAATGCACCTTAAAGACATTCCTAACATGGATCACGCTAAGAAATTCATGAACAACAGATCTGGAGCCGAAAATCATGTATCGTTCGTCTTCCTAGAGGCTTTGGCTCGGAGGCGAGTACCAAAAAATAGATAGTTGAATTGACCAACTATACCTGCATATTGCTTTGATAATTCTGGGAAGCTAACACCTTACCCCGTGAATAAAGGGAGTATTATTTCAAAACTTGAATTGTGTAATGACACAAATTTCTCTAATGTTTTCTCAGGTCCAATTAAAACTTGGGGACCTTGAAGGCAAAAAAGCAACATCGACAACGACATCGTGTTCGATCATCAAAAAAGCCCACAACGCTCTCGCATCGTAACTCTTAGTCTCCAAGCTTGAATCAGATAAAGCTTTGGTGATGGTTCTCTGCCTAGTAATGACAAATTCCGCGAAGAGTGTGGCATGAATCTCCCACTAGTGAGTCTCAGCAGTTACCCAAGGATATAGCGCAAGATCAGGTTAAGTGCTAGCGAAATGTAAGGCCTATCCAAGACGACAATCTGACCAAACAACCAAGACCTTGAAAAACGTATCACGCGAGCTGGGCAATAATACCTTGAAATAATAAAAGCAACCGATAGCAACTCTATAAACATCCGATCAGCATTCTAACAATAAATCTAACCCACAATGCTAAGCATCAATAAGCCAGTCTCAAACCTGAACGTGGATATAGCTTTAGAGATGGTCCCTACCGAGTAGCAACAAGCTTTACCAAGGGTACAGTGCAAATACCCTAGTAGCGAGTCTCAATAGTTAGCCCACGAAGGCAGCAACAACTTCTGTCTAAGTCGTGGCCAGAGGTATGACAAATCCGACTGAGCAAAAGAGACAAGCCTTGTAAGACTTATGTCGGACAGTGACAAATTAAACAACAACCAACAATCTTTCCAAAGATCAAAGTCATCAACCAAAATCAACATTCATTACCAAACAATTATCACAAACAAATAAATAGAAGTAAAATAATAAAATAAATATGGAAAACGAACAAAACTTTTACTCGATTTCATATTAAAGAAAGTTATAAAACTTTTTTACGCATTTTCTTGCATGTAAAAAAGAACAGAATAAATAAGTTGTCAAAGTGATAGAGGAGGCTGACAGAAGATCAGCTCAGCCTACCGAAAGCATTTGGTGACCAGCTCGAAGTTAACAAGACTGAGCGCAAAACAATGTCGAAACTGAGTAAGTATCATTAGCGACTAATAGGTAAATATGATCACTTTTTTGTCTTAAAAAATTTCTTCATTCTTATCGCACCTTCATCTCCAAGAACTAAAAGAATTGAGAAAATTAATATATGACTAATAAAGTTTTCATGCTAATACTAAAGATATCTAATAGTACCAAAGTTCGTCCAGCAGACGGAATGATTGCCAAATGATCGAAGGTTTGCCAAACAACCGAACGATTGGCAGAAGACGGAAGTTCTAGCAAACGAGCAAAGGGTTGGCGAACGACCAAGGCCTGTCAGATGACCAAATGTCTAGCAGACGACCGAAAAGTCATCCAGGTCGACAAGAAACGGGCATCCACGCCAACAACCGGACAAAGGTACCCTCAATAATCTTGCAAGCATCAATGTGAGACTCTCTCAACAACTACCCCAATGATATCCAAAAAAATAATAAAAGAACAAGCAAGCTGACCAACCACCTTAAGGTCGACCGACTGTTGCTCTCACAGCTGATCGGCTTCCCATAGCAAAGTTCGACCGGTACCCAAACAAGATAGTCGACCAACTCAAGGATTTGTCAACTAAAAGATCCAATTGGACAAAAAGATGCCAAAATTAGTTACAAATACGAAAAGACATGACAAAAGACAATAATGACGTATAGCCCCCAATTAAAAATTGGGCAAATATAAAATTTTTCATCTTTGGCTCTATCTCGTATAAATAGGAGGCCCATAACATGTATTAGGGAGCGTTTGACTCTTCTATCTAGACACTCATACTCTGTAAGAAGATCTTTCTTCCATTTTCTCTTGTAATCCCCAAGTTATAATACATAAAATGAGTCACAGAGCTCGGGAATACCTCGGTTCACACCTACAGGACAAGTCATATGTGCTCTTTTATTTCTCTCTCTACTTCTCCCTCAAAATTACTACCGCTTTTATCTTTGGTCATGCCCTACAAGATAAACCTAGATTCAACAATATATTAAAGAAAAATAAAAGATTTGACAAGCCTCCCAACTCACTCATGATCATACAAAGAGCTCCAAGCTCCAAAGAAGGGAACCAAATGGCACATTCAATACACTTATACACTATTGTAAACAACAAAATAAACTATCACATTTGGCGAACCCAAATGAATGCAAAGCTCATAGCACCAAAAACTTTCTGATTCATGACCAAAAAAAAAAAAGGAAGAAGAAGAAGCACCTTCGAGATATCAAAATTCATCGGAAAATCTCATTCCATATGTTTCATTTTAATCAAATTCCCAATATTTTTATCATTATTTAAATAAATGTTAAGTAATTTGTATGTAATTATCCAAAAAAAAATCAACTTAAGTTTTAAAATCTCAATGTTAAGTGATTTTTATGTAAAGTTTAAATGATAATATTTTGATCAAAATATTATTTATGAACAAATTTAAATTCATTAAATTTACTTTGAGATGAATCAATCTAAATTTGAGTTTATTATTTATATATTATTATTTTTATTTATTTTAAAATAAATTTAAAAATTTTGAGACTTTTTCTTCGTCTAATTCAAAATATTAAATGTAATACCAACACAATTCAAACCGCCACCACAGTTGAGCACCACTGGATAGGCGCCGTCATTGCATCTCTCTCCTTCTCATATCTCGCTATTTACCAACGTAAAAATATAATCCACACGTTAAAAATTAAGGGGCTCCAACCAATGTAAGGAAGAAGGATTTTGTCACTACACAGGAGGAAAAGATGAACGACAAACATTATAAAGGGATTTAATTGAATTTAATTCAAATTATATCATAAAAATTTATAGGTTTAAGATATTTGAATTTGATGGAACTGAATTTATAGAATTTATCCTATTCAATTTAAAAAGCGTAGCAAAACAACCACTAATAGTGTGTTGGTTTCAACCGTGTCTGTACAAAATTTCAATTCAAAAGCAGCTGTTAATAATCTATTGTTCAAATGTTGGTATTTCAGAAATCGTTGATATATTTGAAAAACACAGTTTTAAAAAGTGACTAATAACTATAATTAGGGCTGTCAAAAAAGTTCATTGTTCGCGAACAGTTCGTGTTCGGTTCGCCAAAAAGTTCGTGTTCGATTCGTTCGATAAGCAAACGAGATGAACACGAAAATTTGTTTCGTTCGGTTTGTTAAACAAACCAAACACGAACAGTGATGTGTCCATTCGTGTTTGGTTCGTTATTATTCGAATTATAAAATGATTTAAAATAATTATATATATAAAATTTATGATATTTTAAAAATAATTATATATTATAAAAATTTACCATATTTTAAATAATTAAACTTCTATAAATTATAATATATGATAAATTAATAATAATAATATTATTATTATAGTATTAATTATATTAATATAAATATTATAATATTATAATTAATATACTATACTATATATTAAAATAAAATCCTAAACAAAACCCTGAACAACTTAATCGGTTTGCTTCATTTTGATGAGGTATGGATTACCTGATGTGTACGGAATAAATGATCAATTTGCTTAATTTTGAGGAAGTATGCTATCAAAGCTAGGGCTGTAAAAAAAACTCGTTGTTCGTGAACAGTTCATGTTCAATTCGCCAGGAAGTTCGTGTTCGATTAGTTCGATAAGCAAACGAGACGAACACGAACAATTTTTTTTTGTTCGGTTTGTTAAACGAACCAAACACGAACAATGATGTATTCGAACATTTCGAACACGAACACTAGCTCTGTTCGTTCATATTTGGTTCTTTTACACCCCTAGCTATAATACCCCTCAGCCCTCAAAATAATCTTATGTGCAAGAGGAATAAAACTGATCCTTTGCATTTAAAAACTAAACTTTCATATTTAAAACCACAAAATTCATATTTAGAACCTAAACTTTCATAATTATATAAATAACCCTCAAATGTTCAACATTACATCATATATATCATTATTACTAGTTTTTTTAAAAGTGAAACGTACATTTTCACCCATAGTTTTATGACATCAATGTGAATTTCATAAATAAAGAGGCATTTACATGCACATCACACAATTCTTATGAATTTATATATGTAACACATACATTTTGATCTTTTATATTTCTAACACTCAAATCTTTCATATCTTATCCAAAAATATCACTCACTAATTTTTTTCGCGAAGCGCGGAATGCACCCCATTGCCCACAGTCACAAGTATGAAAACGCAGAATCAAAAATCCTAAAATAAAGTTGGTTTCAAAATACAGTTTTAGAGTCTGTTTTGGGCAGCTGCAGCTTATTGAATAATCTGCTAATAAGCTGATTAAAAATAATTTGCTGATAATCTAGGTGCAATGACTATTATAAATTTTTATTTTTTTTTGGAAAGGCCAGATCGCAGACAAAAAACTGTCATCACACCTAGATAGATGCACCGCACCTAAATATGTGCGGTGTGAAAATACTATTTTCAGCGTTTTGAAAGCATAAGCTGCCAAAATGCAGTTCACCCAAACAGGACAGGTGCGTTTTTAAAACGCCACCGCATCAAATAAGCTGCCCCAAACAAACCCTAATAGCTAAAACAAACGCTCCTTATGTTCACCATATTGGCCTTTCAAACTTCCACACTGAAATAGGGTCATTTTGTCATTTCATTCCTTTTTTTTTAAATATATAATTTATATTCTTTTTCATTTTCTATTGGCGTTTCAAACTTCCACGCCGATTTATTTCCTTTGCGGTTCGATTTATTTTCTTCTGATTTATTTCAATCTTCTTCTTTTCCGCCACTCCCGCTTCCGACTCCGGTTGTTCAGCCACCTCTTTCAAAACCCTAGCTTGTTCCTCGATTTCTTTTCCTTCATTCCCTTCAATATCGAAGGAAATGGGGGAATTCGCAGGGAATAAGACCGCAAAGCTGCCGATCCCTGGGAAGCGAAACATTCTCATCACCAGCGCTCTTCCCTATGTCAATAACGTTCCCCACCTCGGCAATATCATCGGATGTAATGAATTGGTTTTTAATTCGCCTTTTAACCCAATTGAAATTAAAATTGGCTTCTTTGGATGTTTCTTGGAGCGTGACTGCAAAAAAGTTTACTTTTTTAGGTGTTTTGAGCGCCGATGTATTCGCGCGCTACTGCCGGCTGCGAGGTTACAATACAATATATATTTGCGGCACTGATGAGTATGGGACTTCTACTGAAACTAAGGCGATGGAGGAGAACTGCACACCTAAGGAGATTTGCGATAAGTGAGTTGTTTCTCCAGTCTTTTATTTTACTGAATGTTGCATCTGCAAATCTGCTTCCACTTATTTTTAAATATGGCATACATTTGGTTTATAAGCTTTATTTTAGGGAGTTTAATTGATCTCAACAAATAATTCTTTGGCCAGATACCATGCAATTCATAAGGAGGTTTACAAATGGTTTGACATAAGTTTTGATGAGTTTGGACGCACCTCTACTCCGCAACAAACTGAAGTCTGCCAAGCCATATTTCAAGCACTTTTGGAAAATAAATGGTTGTCTGAGAACACTATGCAGCAGGCATGCTTTTAAACTAACCTTATATTGCTCTTCTTTTATCAGAGATTTACAAATATTAAGGCTTCTTTATTTATCTTCTGTTTTTTAAATTTATAGCTTCCATAACGTTAATTTGAATCTACATTGTAGCTTTATTGTGATAAATGTGAACGCTTCTTAGCTGATCGGCTTGTGGAGGGTACATGCCCTAGGCCAAATTGTAATTATGAGTCTGCACGAGGTGATCAATGTGAAAAATGTGGGAACTTGCTAAACCCAACTGAATTACAAGATCCTAAATGCAAGGTTAGTTGTACATTATGTGGTTGAGCTGATCGTTATATGATCCGGAACTTTTTTTTTTCTTACAAACATTGTTTTGCTACATCAGGTGTGTAGGAACACTCCAAGAGTACGTGAAACAGATCACTTGTTCCTTGAGCTCCCTTTGCTTAAGGATAAATTGGAAGAGTATATTACCAGTACGTCAGTGGCTGGTGGGTGGAGCCAAAATGCCATTCAGGCTACACATGCGTGGCTGAAAGAAGGGTTAAAGCCTCGTTGTATTACAAGAGACCTTAAGTGGGGTGTTCCGGTGCCGCATGAAAAATATAGAGATAAGGTTAAAGTCGGGAAGTGCATTTTGTTATGGTTCCATACAACTTTCATGTTTGAAAATTATGTATAATATTGATGAAATTATACACTTTTAGGAACTATTATTGGGATTATCAGTCGACAATTCGTGGATATTGATTGAGTTGCTGTATGTTCCAGGTGTTTTACGTGTGGTTTGATGCTCCAATTGGATATTTATCTATCACTTCGTGCTACACACCGGATTGGGAGAAATGGTGGAAAAATCCTGATAATGTAGAGCTCTTTCAGTTTATGGGCAAGGACAATGTGCCATTTCACACGGTAAGAATGACGGTCATTATTTGCACATAGTTTTGAGGTGACAAATGTGTAAATAGTATGAATAAAGAGATGTAAAGAACTTGTGAACCTGGAATCACCTGTCTTTTCCTTATTTATAGCAGCTATTTTTTCATATTTATTTAAAATTGTCTTTAGGCATTTATTACTCTTATCAATTCCTTTTTTGTCTAGAAAATTTTGTTGAATATTTTTTGTATGTGCTTTAAGTGTTATTTTTTTTCTATAAAATTGATCATGGTTTCTAAACTTACATATCGTGTTTAAGCTTTACTTACAAGAAAACTATGCTTTGCTCCTTTATCCTTACTGTTTGTTTTGGTTATTTTGATAATTTAATTGTTGGATGTATAGGCTGTTCAATGTAATTTAGGACGTTGGAGTACTGCTTCTGTAATGTATGAGTGACTATCAAATAAAACTATATCAATAAATTGGACTCATGTTATAATGTTGAGTATAGTTTGCCATATTTGTGATAAATATTTTTCTTTGTAATTTGCTTCTAAGTTTTCATGTTCTTTTTAAATGACAATTCTAGGTCATGTTCCCTTCTGCTCTTCTGGGAACAGGTGAAAACTGGACATTATTGAAGACCATAAGTGTAACGGAGTATCTAAATTATGAATCAGGTATTTCATTGTTAATTATCAAAAACTGTTCTGTGCTACTTTAATACATTTGATCTTTACTATTTAACAACACTCTATGTTGTCGTATTTTTTTGTTCATATCTTAAAATTGCAAATACTATACTGAGAATTTTGCTGTGCAAAATCTTTTCTTATTTTGCATTAGCTACAGTGATTCTGCCTGGCCCCACACATTTTACTCTTTTTCTCCTTTCTATATTCTGTTTTGAAGTTATGATAGTGCTAGTTGCAAACTTTCAATCTCTGTAATGTGTGTCATTGTGCTGGCTAACAGGATGAACAATGGGTAGGGATTTTGGTAGATTCCATCATGTTTTTATAGTTCTTTCTTATTACAATTCGATTTTAGGTTTTTGTAATAAACATATTTTTTTTTTGTTTTGAACTTCTAGCCACAAATGTCACCTTCTTACACTTTAGAATTAGTTAGTTCAAACAACCCAATCCTGATGTTCCTTCTCACCCATCACTTTGTTTTAGCACAAAGGATCTGCACCAGGTTTTATGTAATTTGGCTTCACTTGTTTACAATTCCTTACCTGGTTTTGGTTTTAATAGTTTTTGTAGCTTTGGCAATTTAATGTCGCCTTTTGTTTCAGCATTAATTTATTTTGGATTTTTAATCCAGTTCTTCTTAGTTCTTATACTTGTATTCAATGTTATTTCTGAGCATGTTAACCCATGATTTTTGATAGTTCAATTTGTGGATAATCTGGGTATTCTTGATATTCTGGCCGGCTTTAACTTGCTTAAAACCTCTCATCACAATCTTCATCCTCAATAACCTTTTCTCAGCTATGTATGTTTGCTTTTTGTGTTCTCCATATTCATTCATTTCTATTGAGTGCTACATAATTAAAAGAAATCTATAAGACTTTTAGCTGTATGAATATTAGTTCCTCGATATTATGACCTGATTAGCTTCTTATAGCTAGTATCATCTCCATCATGGTTATCATAATAGTTTGGTGATTTACTATATGAATTCTCATTATTTATTCATTCCTTATCAGTGCTGCATGCATACAGGGAATGCATAATATTTTTTACTCTGGATTTTCTTTGATATAATCTTTGAGACGCAATGCAGAAAAATGTTTCATGCAGCGGAACCCACTCAGTGGGATAGAGGCTTTTTGTTGTTGTTGTATTCTTTTAGACACGAATACAGTTTATTCTTAATTTTTCTAGGCTGAAGTAATATTTTGTTTGTGAGGTTGTTTTCCTCAAAAGTTGCACAAAAAACTTGTTCTGCATTTTCATTACATCTGAGTTAATTCTTCTGGTGATCTATTTATGTGAAAATCCAATTCCTTACTGTTCTCTGCATTGTCAGGCAAGTTCTCCAAGAGCAAGGGTGTCGGTATTTTTGGTAATGATGCAAAGGACACAAATATTCCCTCAGATGTTTGGCGCTATTATTTGCTTACTAATAGGCCAGAGGTGAGCTTCAATAGTACTGTACTTTCTGCAACTTCTTAGACGTTAGTTTATGAACTTTAGACATTTTTTAACTTTTAAGAACTTTATACTTAGTTTTTACTAAGTTTGAGCTGAAATCATAAATTATTTGGGTTTAACTAGGTCTCCGACACTTTGTTCACATGGACAGATTTGCAGGCTAAGCTAAACAACGAGTTACTGAATAACTTAGGAAACTTTGTTAACCGTGTTTTGAGCTTCATTGCCAAACCATCAGGTTGGTCTAAATTCTCACATGCAATTGTTATTATTTGTAATTTAGTCTTATAAACTTGTAACTTGTTAACATTGTGTCATTTTATGAATGAAAAGTAACAAACACCTACAAATATTTGAAGATTTCTGTAAATGTGCAAATATGAATTATTGTGGCTTAACATATCTTGCAACTATTTTTATTACGGGAAAAAGGTTCTTCAGCTGATCATATTCAAAATGTTCTAGCTTAATTGTTATTGATATTCTTACTTCAGTTCTTGTGGCTGCGGCCCCATTGTCACTCACGATGACTTATCTCATTGTGTTTGGTGTTAATTGTTAACTTTTTACTACGCTTTGTTTCGGATGTTGAGGGTCTGGGTTTTATTGTACATCCAACAAGCGATGCATATCTATATGTGATCGACCATTGTAATGAGCATGCAATTTTTGCAAGAATGCAATTGCTTAAATCTTTTGATAAAATTAGAAATAAAAATTTTTATAATTAAGGCTAAAAGATTTGGCTTTACTACATATATTAATGTGGAAAGATCAAGGATAGAAGGGAAAATTTTTATACAAGAAAAGAATTTAGATTGTAAAGAAAATTTTTGCAGACTCTTTGATCTATAAAAGTTTGCAATGTTTGGTATGAGTTAGATGCAAACTCGAGTAGGAGATGGTGTCAATATTAAAATAAATATAATTTATTACTATTACATATCTAATGTAATGATGTAAAGCTAGGCCATGGAGAGATACAAGTTAATTTTTTTATTTTTGGTCGGGGCTGAATGTGGATTTCAATCTCTCTTTTGTTGAAAAAGGGCAATACCATTCTACTTCTCATTTGCATGCTTTCTTTTGCTGGATAATACTTTATGTTTAAATGTTTTATGTGTATGAAGAGGAGAATTTATTATTATAATTTATTGTTATTAAGAGAATATGCTGCTTTTCATCTTACCCTTTTTATCATATTTAAAAAATAATTTTAATATTAAGAGCATTTGATTTTGTGTGGCAGACGATAATGTGGTGACATTCCATCTATTATCATGCGATTTGATATGGGATGATATTGGTTTAATGCTACAGTTGCAACACTGTTTGGCAAATGAAACATTTTAGGCGTAAATGTTCATTCTATAGTGAGCAGACCTAGATACACGTACAATGTATTCATGGCTAAGTGACCATTAACTGTAATTGACGATTTTATTTTGTCACCTGAGATTGTTCTGGAAATCTTTTCCATCTATATGGTATTTTTAGCAGCTTCTTAGTTCCTTTGTTGCTCTTCCACTCTCTTTTAGTGCATGATGAGCTTCTTTACCTTCTATGGTATTTTACTATTCACCTAATTTGTTCATGGTTTTATTCCGCTATCAATTGTTAAAAATTTTTCTTTAGGAAAACTTTTGTGTCAGCAGATTCTTGGGATTTGTAATTTTTCATAAACTGCAGTTTCTACCTATAAGCTGTTTATCTCACAAACATACTAGAAAGAGCAATATTTCTGGCCCATTCAAACATTCTTTTCTGTGAACATTCCTCTCTTACTTCGTTTTATGTAAATGTCACCTACATTTTTCTGACAGGATCAGGGTACAATTCCACCATACCTGATGCTCCTCATGCAGAATCCCATCATTTAACGAAAACGTTGGCGGATAAAGTATTTATACTTGTAGAGCAGTATCTTGTTGCCATGGAGAAGGTGGTGAATTCATTTAAAACCTATCACAAACTGCAGCATAAATGATGCAAAATGATTTATTTTTTCACCTCTTTGACAGGTTAAATTAAAACAAGGCCTGAAAACTGCCATGAGTATTTCGAGTGAGGGAAATGCTTATTTACAGGCAAAATTAACTTTTTTATTTATATTTTGTTATAAGCTTATCTGTTTGTTTTCTGTGATTGGTTTAACTGAGTTACTTATCCTAACATGTAATGTAGGAGAGCCAATTTTGGAAACTCTACAGAGAAGACCTGTCATCATGTTCAATTGTGATGAGGACTTCAGCTGGGCTTGTACTGCTGCTTGCATGTTTACTGGAACCTTTTATGCCTTCCTTCTCTGTCGAAGTAAATTATTTTTCAGTTTCTGAATAGTTATAGTTTCTTCATTTAAAAGGCCTCGTCTTTGGGGTTATAAATGTAACATATTTTCTTTATTTTTGGTGTTTTAGGTGTTGAAACAGCTTAATTTGCACCCAGAAACATATCTGTCATTGTGTAGCGAAGGAGGTGACATTAAAAGGACAAAACAACTTTGGAATCTTCTTCCTTGTGGCCATAAAATTGGGAAACCTGAACCACTTTTCAGGGAACTGGTTAGTATTTTTTTTTATTGAATTTTCTCCATTGCTCCTCCAATTTGACTGCCTATGCTCTGCACAGAAAGATGAAGAAATGGAAAGCTTAAGACAGAGATATGCTGGTAGTCAAGCTGAAAGAATTGAGAAGACAGAAACTGATGCAAAGAAGATAGCCGAGCAGCTTAAGAGCACTAAATTATCTGGTATTAATTCTTCTTGTTAGGGTAAATGGAATACAATTTTAGTCATTATTCTATTTAGTTCTTGATAATAACATTGGTCATAAAGTTTAATGTTTGTCTATTTTTTGCTTTGTGTCCAATATATTTGAGTGCATTATAAACTGCTGACTTTTGCTTTGTGTACAATATAAAGTTCGCCTCTTTTGCCCTCTCCATGCAGAAGCAAGTGTGAAGAAACAACAGCAGAAGAAGCCTGCTGTTAACACGAAACCAAAGGCCCCCGAAGCAGAAATATCCGTTTCAAGGCTTGATATACGCGTAGGTCAAATCACAAAGGTTCGAAAGCATCCCGATGCCGACTCACTATACATCGAAGAAATTGATGTGGGTGAAGGATCAACTCGGACCGTTGTGAGTGGTCTTGTCAAGTACATTCCTCTTGAAGAAATGGAGGTTGGTGATTTTTGAACTCTTTTGCTTTTTTTTGTTAAATAATAATCTTTCGGTAAAATTCATCATACCAATATTGCCCTTTTCTCAAATATCCTGATTTGGAGTTTCTTAATGACATGAACAGAATCGAAAAGTTTGTGTTCTTTGTAATCTAAAACCGGCAAACATGAGAGGAATTAAGTCGCATGCAATGGTACTTGCTGCCTCCAATGATGACCACACCAAAGTAAGCTTCTCCTATCATGTTTTCAAATGTTTTATATGGTCTTTTTAGACAACTTTGATTAGGTTCATAGCTTTTAAAGTCGATAAATTGACTATAGCCTCACTTAGACATTCCATTCTTGTTATGGTGTGCAATGTAAACTAATTTACTTGGTTGAAAGTCAAGTACTATTTGTTTTACCCGATTTTTTGTTCATTTAGGATAGCTGCAGTTTTTTTGTAAAGGCGGTTGTAAAGCTACATCTTAGAAAACTGCAGTGTGAGTTATAAATATATATATATTTTCTAAAATATCAGATAATAGCTTTCTTATTAGATTTGATTATAAAAAGCAGCTGCTCACTACAAAAAATTTAGATAGGAGCAAAGAAGTAATTCTCCAAATATAATTTTTCTGGCGATTTGAAACCTAAAGCAGACAGAAAATTGTCCCAAGCTGTCCCTTAGTCTTTATTACTATCATGCATTTAATGCTTCTCATTTCAAGTTTGAATGTTCTTGCTCTACTCTTGATTTAGTTGTTGGATCTCTTAAGATTGAAAATTTGGAATTTTCAGGTGGAATTAGTTGATCCTCCAGCTTCAGCTGTAGTAGGAGAGCGAGTATCCTTTCCAGGTTATTCAGGGGAACCTGATGGGCTGCTGAATGCAAAGAGTAAGGTCTGGGAGAAGGTGCAGGTAGATCTGCACACAGATGCAGAACTTGTTGCTTATTACAAAGATTCTCCTTTTACTACTTCTGCTGGGATCTGCAAAGTCTTGTCCATTGCCAATGGGGCCATAAGGTAAAATGTAATTTTGTTCATTGAATGCATCAGGTGTAGATTCTTGTTATAGCTTGTTTCACTTTGTAAAATTGTTATTTAGAGGCTAATTACAGTATCAGAAACCTGTTGTTGAATGATTAGAAACGCATCAGCTGTAGATTATTGTTACAGTTTGTTTCCCTTTAAAAGTTTTCATGAAGGAAAAGTCAGTTGTTCAAGCTTGGTTCCCTACTCTTCTTCTTTTAATTCTACTTTGCAATCCCATTCATATTGCATTTTTGTTCACTGGGCTGATGTTGGATGTATGAACAGCTTGAACTCGATACCAAGAAGGCAAGGAAATTTTACATGCATATCACATAATTTTATGTAGGTCTGTCAAAACGGCTCGTTGTTCGCGAATAACTCGTGCTCGGTGAGTTAAAAAGCTCGTGTTCGATTTGTTTACTAAGTTAACAAGCTAAACACAAATACTTTTTTTATGCTCGATACATAAACGAGTCAAACATGAAAAAAGATTCGTTCGTTTGTGTTCGGCTCGTTTTGGCTCGAAATACTATATATATATATTTTTTGAGGAGTACTATTCTTAAAAAAATTAATTGAATATAATGCTATAAATATTTATAATCAATTAAAATAATTAATTAAAAATGGAGTAAAATATATTAAATTATATTTAAATGATGTTTTAATATAAATAATAAGATTTAAAATTTGCCCTAACGCTTAACATCCTATGGTTGTCTGAGTAAGGCTGTTAAAAGGACTCTTTATATGCGAACACGTGCTCGTCTCACTAAGCAAACGAATAGAACACAAACACACTTTTTGTGTTCGAAATATAAACGAGCTAAACACGAACAATGATATTTTTTAATGAGCCGAACACGAGTTGAGTTTGGGCTCGTTCTTGTTTGACTCTTTTACACCCCTATTTTTATGCTAAAGTTTGATATTTACATTTGTAACACTTTGGTGTCATAATATTTTGCATGAAAAGGTGTATTTTACTTCTAAAATCATAGTAATGGTGGAATTTTTTATGTAATGTTAAATTTTTAAGTATTATGTATGTAAATATGAAAGTTCAAAGTGTTAGATATGTGAATACATAATTGTGGTATGTACGTAGAGGTGTAAACGAGCCGAACACGAACAAACAGAGCTAGTGTTCGTGTTCGAAATGTTTGAACACATCACTGTTCGTGTTTGATTCGTTTAACAACCCGAACAAAAAAAATTGTTCGTGTTCGTCTCGTTTGCATATTGAACGAATCGAAAACAAACTTCCTCGCGAACCGAACACGAACTGTTCGCTAACAACGAGCTTTTTTAACAGCCCTAGCTTTGATAGCTAACTTCCTCAAAATGAAGCAAATTGATCAGGTATTTCGTACACATCAGATAATTCATACTTCCTCAAAATGAAGCAAACCAAATAATGTGTTTAGGGTTTTGTTTAGGATTTTATTTTAATATATAGTATAGTATATTAATTATAATATTATAATATTTATATTAATATTATTAATACTATAATATTATTATTGTTATTAATAATTTATCATATATTATAATTTATAGAAGATTAATTATTTAAAATATGATAAATTTTTATAATATATAATTATTTTTAAAATATCATAAATTTTTTATATATAATTATTTTAAATTATTTTATATTTCGAACAATAATGAACTTAATACGAACGAACACATCATTGTTTGTGTTTGGTTCGTTTAACAAACCGAACGAAAAAAATTGTTCGTCTTTGTCTTGTTTGTTTTTCGAACGAATCAAACACGAACTTCTTGGCGAATCGAACACGAACTGTTCTCAAACAACGAGCTTTTTTGACAGCCCTATATGTAAGTAACCAAACTCAAAAGCTGATTTTGGAAAGTGATTTTGAGTATTCTATTGATAGTTAAGGAGAAAGTTTGCTCGAACCAAATGCTGTAGTTGAAAAAAGTAATCTAAGGAACAAGTGTCTATTCATATAATCTTGGTTAGTCCACCAAATCAGACCTCAATCAAAAGACCTAATTTGATTAGAATTTGCAATGATAATAAGAGAGCATTTGATATATATATAAAATATAACTTTTCAATATTTACTGATAATATAATATTTAAAATATTTAATTTTTAATATATTTGAAAGTGTATTTTATATTAGTATTTCTTAAACGAGCTAACTCAGCAAAAAAATTGAGTCAAAGCTTCTTTAATCTAGCTCTTTAGTTTATTTAGCTCAATTCACAAGCTATTATAATGTGGTGTTTGAGCTGATTCATGAGTCGGCTTGACTTAATTACATGCCAAATTTGACCTAGACAATAGTCCTAACAAAGTAAAAGTAAAATGTCAAAATTATTCCCGATTATTTATAAAGTAATTTTAGTCACATAATTTATAAAAGTGTTAAATGGTCTCTAGATATTTTAAATTGGGGTTGGAATGGTTCATTTGAAGGATTGTTATAGCTCGATTTTAAAATAGTCGTAGATTATTCTGGCACTTGTACAAAATTTAAGATTAAAACTCCCTCACGTAAATGATCGGAAACTATTTAAGCACTTTAAACATTAAATAGGTTGGATGTACGACTAAGGGAATGTTCTTGAATAAAATCTCAAAATAGTCCCCGATTATTTACATCTTTTAATTCTAGAGTGTCTCAAAGGGTCAAAATAGTTTTGACTATAAAATTGATTCTTAATCGCCCTTCGTGTGAACCATTCTCGTCTCAATTTAAAGATTTGGAATTTTTGAACTGAAATCTAAAATCTACATTAGTGACTGTTTAAGTAGAAATGAATGACCGTGGGGTGTTAGAAATGACCTCTTTCCTCTTTTTTGTAGTTCTTGTTTTTGTTGAAACGCATAAGGAACCGTATAATGCTCTTTCCATAAAGAAAAAAAAAGTAGAAATGAATGACCATCAAGTTGAGTATTTTTATGAGCCCCATGGAGAAAGGGTGGCAGAACATGAGATTATGAGTTTCATTAAAGAGCTTAAGGACCAAATATTATTAGGGGCATTTACATGCATACCACCCAATTCTTATGTATTTACATATCTAACATCTAAACTTTGATTTTTTATATTTATACCGCCCAAATACTTCACATCACATTAAAAATACCATCATCTTGTTTTTTAAAAAGTGGCGTATACGAAAAAATTGATGTTTTGATATTATATAATGTAAATACATAAGAATTGAGGGGAATGCAAGAAAATATTCCATGATTAATATACAGACAAACTATTATAACATTAACCTAGTATCTTAATGTATGGCCTTTGAGCAAAATAAGTTTAGTCCAATGCTATAGAGCTTTCTAGCTCTTGCCAAAGAGAAATTAGCTTTCACATTTCATTGAAGTTGGTCCTCATTTTGATAAATATATAGTTTTAATGAAACAAAGGTAAATACTCGCTGGTTCGACAGTGAATCAGTGGCCAGTCCTTTCCAAATCATATAAAAAATCTTTTGTGCCTGTAAACCACTCAGTCAGCGAAATGACGGTTCACCCTATAGACCGTCGAACCGGTTGGATCACGGATAAAATATAATTACGTCGACCTAGCGGAGCAGCCAATGTAAGTACGCTAGGAGCCGATGTAATTATTCTAAAATTTGCAACTTCGTGCTTTGATTCCGTGAAGCAGACTCGACACTTGTAAACCGCAAAAGATAACAAATATACCATTCACAAGCAAAAAATTGTGATAAATAGGAAATAGAATAGGAATTTAATCTGAACAATATCACAAATTTGAGCCGTATCAACAAGCTCGATCATGGAGCTTGCTAGGTGTGTGCGAGCCTAATAGAATAGCTCGGTGAGGATAGGCAAACTTGGTCGGAGATGCTCGCTTGAATACCCAATATTTTCGAGTTCAATTAAATGAACTCGCGTAAACACTGCCAAGCTTGAGAGAGGATATCTCAGTGCTCCAAATACGTGGTGAATTTGCTTGATCCACTTAGCATAGAAGGCCTATATAAAGTTTAGGCTTTTGTTTTGAAGATCTATATTTGAATGTATATTTAGTTCCTTATTTCTCTTAGCTTTTTAACATAATACTATGAGAAGAATGTGAAGAAAATTGATCACCTTTATGAGCTACTAAAGGAGTGACAAAGTTGTTGGAAGTGTCATGTTGGGTTAGGACTTGATAAGCAATGAAATCATATTCAATCAAACTAGAATTTTTCCATCACCATCAAGCTTTATTAGCTTCGTCATGGAGAATAGTTGCAAGGACTCC
Organism: Papilionanthe hookeriana x Papilionanthe teres; assembly: GCA_022702705.1. Classification (NCBI taxonomy): domain Eukaryota; kingdom Viridiplantae; phylum Streptophyta; class Magnoliopsida; order Asparagales; family Orchidaceae; genus Papilionanthe; species Papilionanthe hookeriana x Papilionanthe teres. The sequence continues at coordinate 69,311,808 of CM040427.1, read as the reverse complement.
ATGTTAAGCTCAGACTCTTCTTCTTCTAGGGGCCTATTAGCTAGACCAACACGAAGTAGTTGCGAGTGCCCTTAAGCAAGTGTTGACTGTTTCTTACCTAGTAACCACAAATTTTTAGGGGACATAAAATAATCTAGTATGATGTGAAGACCCTCATAGGGTGTATGTGAGCTTTTTCTTACTGTGTTATCCCAAGTGAGGGCATATGCTTTTGAATTGAGGATTCAGAATGTGAGTTGCTATAGTCATCAGGAGGACTATGCTCTGAGTAGAAAACAACAAGGAAGAAAGCCAAACCACTCAATCGGATGCCCTGAGAGATTCTTTTGATTATACAATATTTGGTGGTCATTTAAGTGTCTTAATAATGAGAATTGAGCGATCTTGGGCTAGTTGGATTCGTCTCATTGAGATGCTCGATCCGACTATAAGCTCATCAGATTTGGACTCATATGACTTTCCAATTGGCTTCCCAAAGCTTCTAAATGTAGTTTAAAAACTTGATTCATGCTTGGTTTTACTCGAATTTGGCTAATTTTAACGTCATTGTGTTCATCTTGTCAAACCGGTCAGTTTGATTATAAGTTTGTTGAAATAAATGTTATAATTTTTATTTGAAGTGAACTTTTCTCGCTTAAACTTTATTCTGAGATTCATGCCAAATGCCATTTTATTGATGACATATCATAAACAAAAAAGTGGATTTACACATATGCCACACAATTCTTATTTATTTTCCTCTTTAACATCAAATTTTAAATATTTATTAATAAAACTCTAAAAAATTCAACATCAGATAAAATTATCATTACTTTTAATTTCTTTAAGTGAACACACCTAAAATACTATATAAATAAATATTAAAATATAGTTGTCAAATATATGAACATATCAAAATTATAAGATTTATATGAAGATCAACAATAAAAATACCCTTTTAAGAACCCAAAACCACATTGTTAATTCATCTTTCAGGGTCGGTCTGAAAAGATGGTGTTCGTTCAGAGTGAACGTTGATATTTATAGTAAATTTTATTTGACGAAATAACGGAAGACGGATATTTCTTAATGTTTTTTGCAAAAAAATTGATGAAGAGTACAATTATCTCAATATAATGGCTCACAATTTGGAATAAATATTATATCAGGAGTCACGATAAAATATTGTATAAAGATTTCAATGAAAGTGTGTTAGGTATGACTCATATACCGAAAATTTAGAGTATCTTGGAATTAAGAGATGTGTCTCCTGGTGAAAATGAGTATCTCTTGGAATTTAGTGGGTTGGGGGGAGCAGAGCGGCGAATTTAATATTTCAGAGGAGTTACATGTTTCGGTTCACATACCCATAGGGTTACATATTTATTCATAGATAAGAACCACAGATAAATTACTAAAATGCCCTCGCTCCCCCAAACACACTAAATTCCAAGAGATACATCTTTTCACCAGGAGACACACCTCTTAATTCCAATATACTCCAAATTTTCGGTATATGAGCCATACCTAACAAATCTCCACCTTGGCGAATATACAGTCTCATAGAAGAAATGCATCACCCGGTTTATGAGTCATGCCTAACAAATCTCCACCTTGGCCAATATTCAGCCTCTTAAGAGAAATGCATCACTCGGTATATGAGCCATACCTAACAAATCTCCACTTGCCGAATATCTAGACCCTTAGGAGAAATACTTCATGGAGTTTCTTACACCATAGTGGGTTGGTCAACTGTGCCAACTACAGACTTATCTTGTTTGCATTAGCACCTCGGTCGATTGCTGTCTAGCGAGCTCCAAATCCCTTTGCGCCTGTTCGCTGATCGCCTGGCCGAACTCCTCTGTTCGGTTCCTCCTCTGATGGTTGTGAATCTGCTTCGTGAAGCCCTCCAGCCGAACTGCTCCTGTCCCGCGCCAACCTCCTCAGCGACTTTGCTTCACTGAATTGTTCTAGTAATTTATCAGGGGCGGTGAGGGCGTTTTAGTAATTTATTTGTGGGTCTTATCCATAAATATATGTGTAACCCTATGGGTATGTGAACCGAACTATTTAACTCCTCTGAAATAGTGAATTCGCCGTTCTGCTCCCGAGGATGTAGGCATCTTTGCCGAACCTCATTAAATCTGTGTTCTTCTTCTGGATTTTCATTCTGTTCGCCCTAAATTGCACAACAAAATGTAACACTACCCACTGCATCATAATCATGCATTAAATATATTTTTTTATTTAAGAGATCCTAACAAACTTTATGTACTTTTACATGAGAACTCTTGATACAGTATATTTTACAACTTTTGACCTTTGATACATTACATGAAACCATAATCCGCTGAAAAATCTCCCCCTCCCCTCTTCAGAATTTGACGCCAAAGTGGGCGCCACGTCATCTCCGATCAACAAACGATTTAATTTTCCAAATGGACTCCTGCAAGTTGTTATCCCTTCCCGTTTCCAAGTTTGACAGTCGCCGCGCTTCTGTTGCCGTCCCCAAGAAGCTTCCCCACTCTCCCGAGAGAGCTCCTTGCCGTTCTGGGGTTCTCCTCCTCCTTCCTATGAACTCCCTTCTTCTCCCTCTCACCCGGGCTATTCTAAGCTGATAGAGAGATGGCGGAAGAGGAGAATAGGATAAGGATGGAGGGGACCAGGAGCGTGCTCCACGGGATCGAGGAGTCCATCCCGGTCGCGATCAAGGAGCTCCTCGCTGGCGGGGTCGCTGGGGGCGTTGCCAAGACCGCCGTTGCACCGTTCGAGCGCGTCAAGATCCTGTTTCAGGTACCTTGACAGATTGTTACCATCTTTTCTTTTAGGTTTTGAAGTCATCGATTAGTTACTGGTTGGTGAGATGGGGAATTGAGTTGCAATCCGGGGGAGCTGGAAGGTTGTTTGGGCTGATTTTCAGTTCTGGGAACTCGGATATATTTTGGATCTATGGTTTAGGATTTGATAGGTTTTCTGATGTGAATTTCATTTTCATCTTTCTCTTCTTCTATTGATGTTTCTGGTTCTCTTTTTTTTTTTCTATTTTTTATGTTTTGACTTGGAAGATGAATGGTGATTTTTAGCGGTTAGGACACTATTTACATTTAGCAGCTTGGACAAATTTTATATTTGTCTCTTAAATTTTGATCCAGTGAACATTGGACTTAAGTTTGCATTCTTTGTTTCTTGAACTTGATCCTGAATTCTTCTTGTACATATACCATTATCAAATCATACATTGATGCCTTAATAACTTACTATTTCGTCGCTTTCTATGCAATTATCAAATCAAGGGTCGCCACTGTCACCGATTGCCTACTGGCATTGTTGGTGCCTTTCCAAACTCAAGTCAGCGGTCTCGTGTGACAATGTTTGGTAGTATTAATGGCATAAGGTCCTATGGAATGATGTAATTTGGTCATAGCTTCAAGTTAATGGTTTGATACTGATGCAACTCAAGGAAAATGAAACCATAAAAAAATTCAGGGGACTCAAAGGTAAAGAAGTATTGACCTAAATTTGAGAAACCTAGATGTAATTGACCTAATCTGTTCATGTTTATAATGCAAGAGGAACTCACCATGAATAATAACTCTCATTTTCAAGTAATAATAGGATTGATTTTTAATGAACTAGCAGTGGGAGAAAGTGTGAGGAGTAGGATGGAATCCATGCCCATGATTATGCATTTTTAGTTCAGCCAAATGGTCTTTGCATGTTGTTGATAAATCTGTGAGGTACTATTTTTAGTGTGTATGGTGTGCTTGGCATGAACTAACTGATTTGTAACTGGTTGATTTGCTATAAGTTTTCACGTCAAGGTACTCCTGCCCTTTTTTTTTTTCTTTTAATACTATCCACCGCGACTGTTCCACCAATTGCTGCAATTAATGTGATTAGGTCCTTTTTTAATCAATGGAAGGACTAAGTTTTGAGGGTAAGCATTAACATTTGACAAATGACTGAAGCAAGCTGTGACCTTTTACTAGTGATGTCTGATTGTTTTGGGTTAAAATACTTGTAATGCAAAACAAAATTATCACACTTTGGCCCTAAACGGTAAATAACCATCGTTGTTAAAATTTATACTGATTGCCATTTTATGACAAAAAAAAAACTCTATGGACAAATATAACTATATATATAAATAATAATAATAATAATAAACTGCTAGATAACTACAGATGTTCGCATTTTATTCTATCACAATATTTTATGATTTATAAATTGAATAGCTTAGCAAATAAATTTTTTTTCATTCATCAAGTTATTCTGAAATAATTTTTACATCATCAAGGTTTGAGATTCAAGACCATTACATAAAAAAATCATGACATTTTTTTCAGGAAAATATTTTCAACTTTTGACATAGTTTCGAAATTTTACAAGGCAATAATATGATTATTCACAGTTTTGAAAATAATATCTCAAACTAAATTGAAATATAAGATGAGAAACTAAGAGGAACAAAACCCCCAAGAATTCAAAATTAAATTATTTTTGAAACATTGAGTAGCTAAATATCTTATATGATTTGTAACTCATAAAAAGCAATTAAGAAAATGATATCTATTTACCTAAAATAGAGTCTACCTATCTATGCCCCATTTAACTTGCAATTTCTAAGTATTTTGTATGTTAGAGGTTTATTCAGACAAATAAAATTCATCATTACAGTCAAAAGAAATTGCTCTCCTTTCTAGTCCCTTTCTTTTCTCTTAATATAAGGTTTACACATAGGAACACATGCATGATTGAGACTCAATATGCATTATCGAGAAAGTGCTGTTAAAGGCAAGCTGGGTAATCGCTTAGGTCCTTGAGGGTGATGAAAGGATATAGCACCTACACACCTTTTGGTGGGCGTCATGTGTGTGTAGGAGAGTGTCTTGTTGTAAGGTGTCGGGTAGTAAGGCGCTCTTGATTAAAGAGATGAATACTAATACTTTAAATATAAAAATGAGTTACTTTTTTATGATGATAGTTTGTCATGAGATGATGTGAAAAGAGCATTAAAGGTTGGCGAAACAATGTTGTGCTCTAGAGATTAATTGGACAAAATAAGTACGAGAGATTTATGTTATAGAATAATTAGTGCTGCATCTGAAGAAGATGTGAGTTTAAGTACAGGATTGCAAATGAACCCATACACTTTATATGCTACTTGTGATTTGTTTTAATTAAAGCTCATTCATGATTATTTAATTAACTAATCTAACAAGCATGAATATTTTATAAATAATCAGTTGATAATTGAACTTGGCTTATAATCATGAAAAATTTCATGAAAGCTTGTGAGCAAGCTTATTGAGAAGCTTAATTAAGGCTCAATTATATGCTCATTTAAGTCTCAATTACAAATTTCTTTAGTGGCATTTACATAAATACCACATAATTCTTATATATTTATAAATCTAAAACCTAAACTTTCATATTTAAATACTCAATTTATTATGTGATACAAGGGAAATTAGTTTTGTAACTATCTACAATCAATTCCTATGAAATCTACAATGACAACAACTGGACATTGCTATTAACTTGGTGAACCGGCACATATTTCTTATGTTATGATTTTCTTTTCAATTTGTTCACTCTGTGTTTGCATTTGTTTTATCTCCACATTTGTTTTTTTTTAATTGCACGTATATATTAATAATTTCTAAAAAACAATTATTATTTCTATGGTGCATTGTGTCTTACCTTTTGGAGGTATGATATGTCATCATATATATGTCACTCTGTATCTATCTCATATGAGTGTTTATGCTGGATAGTTCATTATATGTTCAATTAATCATTCTTATTCACCTGCTTACTTGATCTTCAATATTAATGATGTGATCTAAGAATCATCACTACTAAACATTTCCATCATGAAATCAAACTATTGAAGTTTTAGTAATCATGATGCATTTAGGGGTTGTTTGTTTTGCTATATTATGAATAGAATATATTTTTTGCATGGCTTTTCAAAAGGCTGGCTTTGTTTAAAATGAAAAAAAAAAAAATACAGTGTAAAATTTTAATATTGTTGTAACTCATTTTTTTGTTATGGTGAATTCAATATTCGGTTGATTTAGGTTTCGTGTGGTTAAGCTTTTTCTTTTATAAAAGTTTGTTTAAAAGGAGTTTTTTGAAAAATGGTGTTTTAAAGTTGATGCTCTTCAAAGTTTATAGTATTTGGATAAACTGTTTTTTTTTTTTTTTTGTGTGTGCTTTCTTGATGAAAAAACTCTTTTATACGTATTCGATTAAGTTAGTCGTTGTAGCTTTTTTCTATAAAAAACTAAAATTCCCATTTTTTCTAATAATTAATAAATCCCAATTATTATAGTTATTTTTTAAAAAGGGGATGCATATAAATACCACTAACTTCTTAACCATGCATAGAATTGCAGAATGGCAACACATATTTTTTAAAAAGGGGATGCATATACATACCATTAACTTCTTAACCATGCCCTAGCAACTCGGGGTTTCGTATGTTTCGGGCAAAACCTGGAGATGCAAAACTGTGAGAGGCCATAGGGAAAGTGAGTTTTGTGGGGGTTTAGAATTAATTTTAAGGGACATTTCATACATACCACACAAGTATTATTTATGTATCTTCACATCTAACACCAAAATTTTAATAAAATAAATATAATTAATAAATAATCTATAAAATATTATTGATATAATAATTTATTACTTTTAAATCTATAATTAAATAAATTCTAGTTAAGTAAATTTTATTTAAATAATATATCACATATGGTACGAGTTATCGTCGAGCCTAATATAGAGTATTTTGACAAGTTACTTATTGAACGATAAACGAGCTTATTCATGAACATAAATGAACAACTTCGACTATATTCATGTTTAGTTCATTTAAGCTCCAAGTTGAGTTCAAGCTGTCCAAAAGAGGGCCTTAAACTCCGAGCTCCAAGCCGAATTCGACTATGTTCGATCATGTACATTCAACTTGAACTCAGCTCGATTAAAATTTGATCATTTAAGCTTTGAAAATTATTTATTTGAATGAACATAATCGAATCTTTATCAAGCCGAGTTTAAGTTGTTCATCAAGTGCATTGGTTCATTTACAACCCTAATTGTGATCTTTTTTTTCAAAATTTATCATTATTTTTACTTGTTATTTATAATTTCTTATATAGAAAATTTCTTAAAAATATGTTTATTTTCGCAACCATATATTTATCTTGTTCTCCAGTCTCTCCCATCCTAATATTGGTTTTTTTTTAATCTATTATGAGGCGCCTAATCATTATTATGTAGTACTTTTGTATGGTGTAATGTTTGACTTGTGGCTTGCCATTTTGCTTGCAAAAGTTTCATTGTTGCCATTTGTGGCTATGTAAATTTGTTGAATAGCCCAGTGGAGAGGGAAGAGGAGGCAGGTGTTAAGGATATACTTGGAAATCGAGGGAAAGAGTCGAACACTATGCAAATCGGCAGGACCAAATGCACTTTTTGCTAAAATAGGAAGGATAAAATAATATTATTATTATTTTAAGGTTGGACTTAATGATGTCGACTTAATGAAATCATCAAAATGGACCAAATGATGGATGTTGAGTCCAAACAGAGAACATAAGGCTAGCTAGGATCAGACTAAAAGCCCGAACCTCATTGTTAATGAATGTTTTATTTATAGATTATTCTCTGATTAAGTAGTATGGCGATCACCTTAATGTGGAAGCTCGACTTACCAGGCCGGCAACCAGTGATGTTTAACTTCTCTGTTTTAAAATGTTTATTACGTTCAATGTTTGAATGGCTTGTTTCAGTTTATATCATTTTGTAATCATTTTTTTGAAAGGAAAATTCTGTTGTGGTTGGCAGACTAGAAGAGCTGATTTTCAGGGTATTGGTTTGTTTGGTTCATTCCGAAAGATCATCCGAACTGAAGGGGTACTTGGATTTTACAGGTTTGATCTTGTTGAACTTGTCTTTTCCTCGTATTGAATTATCTACACTTATTCTTAATTCTGTAATATTATTTCCCATACTTTCAGGGGAAATGGAGCCAGTGTAGCTCGTATTGTGCCTTATGCAGCATTGCACTATATGACTTATGAACAATACCGTCGTTGGATAATTCGTAGATTTCCAGATATCAACAGAGGGCCTGTTCTTGACCTTGTTTCAGGTTCCATTGCTGGTGGAACTGCAGTGCTCTGCACTTATCCTCTAGATTTAGTCCGCACCAAACTTGCTTATCAGGTAAAGATTGTGAAGTAATTCTTCATCTTTTATTTAGCTTTACATAAGTTTCTTGTTAAATGATGACTGTGGTTGTAGTTAGCAAAAAAAAAAAATTGGATCAAGATCGGTCCAAATTTTAATTTTGGGATGAATGCAAATATTATAAAGCAATTAGAATTTATTCGCATGCATCTCAAAGTAAATTTAACGAGATTGAGAGTCATTCTAATAAAAAAATTCCATAGGATGCCCTGTGCCCATTTTTTTCCATTTTTTTAAAGTCATTTATTTGTTCTAACTGAGGTAAAAGGTTGATTTAGGTGCGATAATTATGAAAGTTGGTGCCAAGTCTAGCCAATCTTAGTACTCTTTAACACCAATGGTTGTTTTTTTACAGGTTATTGAATCTTCCAAGCTGAAATTTACAGTATTGTCTTCCAGTGATCAGGTTTATCAGGGAATTCGTGATTGCATGATAAAGATCTATAATAGAAAAGGCTTAAGAGGTCTCTATCGCGGCATTGGTATGCTATTCTTTCTGCAATTTCTCTTAGTCAGATTTATAATTATCCCGTTTTATTTCTTATGGTCCTCCTAAAGACCTAGATTTCACCGCCATATTATGCAAAAATATGGCTTAGGCCCAGCTTCTTTGGCCACCAGAAACTTCCTATTTTAAAGAAAAAAAAAAGGAATGCAAGGACTTACAGATTTAGGCATTTTACTGCAAAAAATAGTATTTCTAAAGCGTAATCCTTCCCAATGGAAATCATAATCTGAAGATCTTCTACAGACATTGCTAGTCTACAAATTTCAGAAATTATCTTTAAATCAACATTTTAAATGTTTTCCTTCAACTTTTCCCAAAAACTTTCAGGCCCATCCTTATACGGAATCTTCCCATATGCTGGTCTCAAGTTTTATTTCTATGAGGCGATGAAAGCTCGTGTTGATGAGGAGCGCAAGAAAGACGTTAGTGTGAATCTTGCTTGCGGCTCCATTGCCGGTTTGCTGGGCCAGACTATTACCTATCCTCTAGATGTCGTCAGGAGACAAATGCAGGTACCATACCTTCCTTTGCTTTCTTCAAAGTATATTTGAAAGGTTTGCATGCAGACCCTTCATTTCTTTGTATCCACATATCTAACACCTAAACTTTTAAGTTTTACATATATGGCACGTTACCTACACTTGAAAAGTTGCATTTCACTTTTTAAAAGTTAAAATAATGATATTTTTTATGTGATATGAAACATTTGGGCGGCGTAGGTGTTAGTAAGAATTAGGTGGTATTTATGTAAATGCCCATTATTTTCGTCTGACGTATGCGAAATCAAAGAGCAAGCTTAGGGAATAATGAAGAAATAATCTTCAGGTGCACTCTCTTTCAACTTCCACTGAAGAAGCAGCTAAAGGAACGTTCGGAACGCTTGTTATGATTGTTCAGAACCAAGGCTGGAGGCAACTATTTTCTGGCTTGAGCATCAATTATCTAAAGGTGAGTTTAATATTAAACTTATTCGCTTCATAGAACTATATAACTACTTATATTCATGGCTTCTTGCTGCAAATATAAAAATTTGCAGGTTGTCCCCTCAGTAGCCATTGGATTCACAATTTATGATTTGATGAAGTCATGGCTTAAAGTTCCAGCCCGAGATGATATATCCATAAAAACTATTACAGAAGAAAGGAAGAGCCATGTGTCATCTTCATGACATTTTGGATAAATTTCTGAATTTTTTTAAAAATTTTTTAAAAATATTTTTTTTATACATACATACCACTCAATTCTTAAGGAGTTATAAATTTAACACCTAAACTTCAATTTTTACTTATGTACCATCTGATACGGAAGATTTGGGTGGTATAAATGTAAGAAGTTAAATTTGGGTGTTTGAAATGTAAATACATAGAAATTGGATGGTATCCATGTAAATGTCCCTTTATAAAAATAAAGAAGAATTAGGTTACTGTGATGATTTCCTTTGGAAGTGATTATGTACATCTTCAACCTTCCATTCTCAGTGCTCCAGCTTTTTGTGTGCAGAGCTTTCCATCTTCGGCTGTATAAGAAAAGGTGTTAGTAGCATGATCTGTATCACTGATTCTTGAGTAGTTAGTTTAGTGTAACTGTATATGCAGAAATCTTGTAACTAATCTATAAAATGATTATAGTTTTTTTTTATAATTATTTTATTACTATTATGTTTTTAAGTTTGGTTACAGATGTTTTGTAAAGGTGGTTTACTTATAAAGTTACTTGAATTCCTTTTTTAAAATAAATGGCATCAGGTTTAAGAGAACTATTTAAAGAACATAAGGATATAATGGAGCTCCTATGGTTATTGGGATTTTATCAAGAGATTTGATAGTAACGACTTTGTTGTTCTTAATGTAGTGGAAGTAGATATTATTGGCCATTATGTTAGAAATTTTTCCCGTTAGATATGCTAATGATTGGGGAGAATCAGCTACCGATCATTAAACTATTGAATCAAAAAGAGAATATAAGTAGTACTTCTAATTTGTTAACAAGAAATTAGGTGTTAACTATGTACATACATAAAATTTGTGTGTTGTGCATGTAAAATAGGGGTGTTAAATTGGATTCGTGGGTATGACCTTAAATTGACCCGGCAAAAAACTACTTGACCCAAAACTTGAACAAACTAGAAATTCTAACCTAAACATAACTCGTCCTGAACTTGAACCAAATTTGCTCTTGTAACCAATTCAATATATACATAAAAGCTATTGCAGTTTAGTTTGAGTCAAATTTGAGTTAATTTTGTGTTGAAGTGTCAATTAGAGTCAATTTCAAGTTGACATGCCAGTTTTAAGTCAATTTCAAGTTTGCGACTCAACCCAAATTTCACAAAAAAAAAAAAAAAAAAGCGGTATTGGAATATATGACCCAAATTTGACCCAAAATTTAATCAGTTTAACATGAACCTAACTTTTTGAGTTGGACTCAAGTCGAGCTATTGATATGGGTTAATTTTAGGAGAAATATTTACCTACGGAGTATGCACACAGTTCTTCATGCGTATAACCCGTTATTGGGAGGTTATTGATAGGTTATTGGGGTATTAACTCCAATAACCCCCCAATACCTACCAATAACTTCTGCGGATCTGCTTTCATATCATTTGGTGTTATTCAGGGTTTTGTGAGGTTATTGGGAGTATTAACCCAATAACACCTACATAACCCGCCCAATACCTTCTGAATAACCTTTATACGCACGCAGAACTGTGTGCGTACTCCGTACGTAAATATTTCTCTAGTTTTAGACAAACCAAATGTAAATCAGATGTTCTTTTTTCTTTTTGATCTCTTTGCAAAGTTTTAAAATATAGTCAACTTTAAGGCAATATTACATATGATGTGTTTTCATGTTCTAATTAAAGCCACATCAATATTCAAACAAAGCATTAAGTAACTTTCAATATGATGCATTTGAGCAGAGGACACATAACTAGTAGTATGCTGAGGCAGTAATAATTTAGATTAATCTTTTGCCTTAGAAATGGTATTCTCAATGGCCACCTAATAACTGTGGTGGGTCAACTATAAGTTAAAGTATACAACTAAGAGAAAACAGGTGCTAGTAATACTTGGCTCAATTTCAGAATTTATCTCAAACTTTATTATATATCTTTATAAATGTTTATAAAAGTTTGCTATGAGTAATATGTCTAGAAAATATATATTTTGGAAGTAAATATGTTTATCCTATTTCATTGAAATCATTTCTTATTGTTTGATAAAAAAATTCATTGACCGTGTTTAGCATGGCTTAAAAGATGTGAAGGAGGATAACTCGTCGAGCTTGTTAGATAATTTAACAAGTTCGGTTCGACCAGTTGACTCAATTAGGGAGTTACATATCGTAGCTCACTTATGGTGATCGGTGATTAGATATCCGATTAGGCTAAGTTGAAGCATGCCATTGCATTTCATATCCCTTTATATTCTTAGGAATGGATAGGGGATAATTTATTATTATTAATTAGTCGTTTTGTTGATTTTGATTTTGTGTAAATTTGAATAGTTTAGAATGACTCTAACGAAAAGAAGTGTTGTTTGTACTTGCTTGTGCATCAAAAGATCTTGGAGCTACTATAGAAGTTGTATCTGTCTCTGAAGGGAACACCGCTCCCCTGGCTGCCCCCTTGCTAATCCTTCTCGACCCGTATATGATGACCTCTTAATATAATGACTCGTATATCATTCTATACGAGCTGTGGGTGATTTAAGAAGACTAGAATTGTGGAGAAGTATCAGATCAAATCTTGGAGCTTGAAGTTCGACAGCTTCGTTGTCGATCAACTCCTTTTCTTATAATGTTTTGGGAAAACTAGTTAGAGTAAGAAGCAACATCGAAGATAGAAGTAGAGATGATCTCAAAATACCCACAACTAATGCAAAATTAAGATATGAATTTGGGGTCCAATTTCTTTTAAGGAGAGTAGTATGTAAGAACCTAAATTTTTTTCTCTTTTCTCCAACTATCGCACGATCTCCTCATATGCGCTTTCCCGAATCACACAACTTCCCCTTTTGGTCACACGAACCCTGTGATTACATAAATCTCGCAATCTGCCGACAATCAACTTTCTTATTTACAATCATTTCCTTTTCTCATTCCTGTTTTCCATGCCACATTCCTGATTTGATTGACCCTACCGATTCCGCTCCTTATAAATTAACATTGAAGAGTAGGGAGTCACCTCACCTAACCCCACTCTCCCCTTCTGTAGCCACTAAAACTCTACCTTTCTCCTCCTTCTACGAACCCTCACGATGTAGTCATGATCAGAGCTAGTGGTCAAGGCAACAACGGGATCATAGTGTATAGAGCCCGACTAAACCCCTCTTCTTAACCGTCTCTTGCACCCGCCACCTCTTTCCCTCCATTCTCTATCGATCAAGCTTTGTAAGCTTCCCCTTCCTCTTTTATTCTTTTAATGCAAATAGTTTTTAAAAAATAAATAATTAAATAAATATAGAGAGTAATCTTATTTTAATTATATAATTGTCATGTGATTCTAATGTAGATATTACATTAATTAGGATAATACTTTTTTTCAAAAATATAATAATAATAATAATAATAATAATAATAATAATAATAATAATTTTTTTTATTTCCATTACAAAAAGTATATAATTAATGTTTAATCGCATAATTATTTATATTTTGGATCCTAATTTTTGTAGAATTGTTGTTCAACACTAGTTGAATCACTGGAATATTAAGAAGTGTTTCTTTTGTTGCCTCGAGGCAAGTATTTGCTCTTTATTACTCGATAAACATATTATTCCTAGTTAGAGACGTTAACATTGTTACATGTATTTAGGGGTGTAAATGAACCGAACACGAACGAACAAAGCTTGTGTTCGTGTTTGGTTCGTTTGAAATTTAGTTTGTTTGAAATAAGCTTGTGTTCGAAATTGTTCGTGAAGTCACTGTTCATGTTCGTTTCTTAACGAACGAGTCGAACACGAGCTGTTCGCGAACGACAAGCCAGTTTGACAGCCCTAATATAATATATTATATTAATTATATAACTTATATTATATAAATATATAATATCTATATTAATATATTACTAATATAGTATATTAATATATTATTATTATTAAGTTATTATATATTATAATTTATAAAATTTAATTTTTTAAAATGTTATAAATTTTTTATATATAATTAATTTAAATTATTTTATATTTCGTACAATAACGATTCGAACACGAACGAACGCATCACTGTTCATGTTTGGTTCGTTTAACTAACTGAATGAAAAAAAAAAAAAAATTTATTCGTGTTCGTCTCATTTACTTATCGAACGAATCGAACATGAACTTTTTGACGAACCGAACACGAATTATTCGTGAACAATGAGCTTTTTTGACAGCCCTACTTGTATTAAGTTCCTAGCTAGTTGTAGGTTTGCTAGTCTTACCATTTAAATTTTGTTAATATAATTACAGTCGATTTCATTTTTGTTCGTGATGACTTTCTCGTATAATTAGTATTATTTTATTGTTGCATAGACTCATAATTAATTACTGGCATGTCATACTTCAATAATTATTATTTCTTTATAGCATTACCATGTGAAATCCCATTATTACAATGTCATAATTGGTTACAAATATTTGTGGATATATTGTAGTTATATTCTTGTGTTGTGATTGTGATGCATGAAATATAATTGATATTTTATTATTATTACGTCGGTATTAAACTCTTTTGTTATGACTAGTAAGATCGATGGGTGTTTAGAGCAATCAGTGGATTTTCATGGAATTGTTTCAGAATATCGTAGTAAATGCTTTCAAGTCGTAGCTATATTCACTTATAATTATTTTTTAAAAGAATCTATGTTAAGGCTATCATTCAATTTGAGTTTAAAATTTTAGCTCGTAGCTCGAATCATTTATTTCTATTTGATCTCGATCTGAGCCAAAATTCGAATCAATTTCCGAGTGATTAACCATATCAAGCTAAATTCTCTAGAAACTCATAGCCCAAACATCACATAGCTGTTTACAATCTGATTTTTCAGCTCGAAAAGAATTTGATCCAAAATTTTAGCTTATAGGTCAGCTCCTTTATTTTGATCAGAGCAAAATTCAAATCAATTTTCGAGCAATTAACGAACTTCGAGCTAAAATCACAATGCGAGCAAATTAGATACTGCTATGCTCGATTTATTAAATAAATGAGTCAATCTCTTACATTTGAATCTGTCTTACTAATTTATTGAGTTGAATGTGAGTTGTTCACGAAGATAATTTATAAATGAAATCAATATATAAATTATGAGAAATATATGTCATCATGGACATGTTCACATATGCAAAATATATTTATTAAAATTCATTTGAGGCTATATGCAATGAACATGTCTATGATGATCTTTCTGTGGCTATTCCTAAATCATAAAGAGGTTAATACTCTGTTTTATTTAACTATCAATTTTGTTATTTTATATGCATGATGCAATAAGGTGTGAATTCAATGTATTTATACAAATTCATTTGGGTATAAGTTAAAACTATGTTACAATGTTTGGTTTGGGTCGAAAATTGAGATAACAAGCACACAAAAGGTAACAACCTAAATTTTAGACAAACCTATTGTTGACCTCATTTTTGGTGAGGTCTTCTCTTCTTCTCTTTAGTACTTAGGATCTAGCCTTAGGCTTTTCCTTTGACTATCCTAGAGGATTAAAATTGGGACCCACCACTTAGAAATTCAAACCACTTCCTAACTCCCCGCCAACTCCACAAACTTGATTGTAGACCCCTAATCACCTAGAGGGTTGAAATTAAATGTGGAAGTTTAAAGGATGAGTTCCCATGGGACTCTTTGGCCTTGGGACGCCTGCAGGTGGCACTGGTACAGTGAAGAGGCTGACTTACACACACACTACACCTATACACTACACTTTCACACACCTCTTAAAACTACACCCATACCCAACTTGACCTCCCGACTCATGAAGGTGGTTCACATGGATGGTCCTTAACCCCTAAGCCCTCGGCTAAGAGGGTTAGGAGCAACGTAGTGGATGCCTCAAATGAGTCCCTTCATGGCTCATGTGGGCTTGATATGGCTTCATGACTCAACCAAAATGATTTCATTCCACTTACATTCACCCAAGCTTCAATTTTCCAACTTTTCAATTTTTTACCCCCGGGACCCTACACCCGCCTAGCCTACCAAAAACCCTTGAAATTACCCAAATTTTTCAAAATTCTCCAAATCACCCAAAATTCCCCAAAACCATTCCTAAACATTTCCTCACCAATCGAATTAATCATCCATACCCAAAAATACCAAAAATTCCAAAAATACATCCCAATACCCTCCAAATACCCAAAATACCCCTCTTAGCCAAAAAATCCAAAAATTCAGAAAATTCCCAGAAAATTCCAGAAAATCCCAAATATTCCCAATTTCATTTTGTTCAACTACACCATGGGCCAATTTTGTCAATTTACCCCACTTTTATCAAAATCCCCAATTTGACCCATTTTAACCCAAAGTGAACCCAATGTCAAACCAAACCTACCCAATTGACCCAAATTCTGGTCCAATTCAATTCTAAACTTCAATTCAACATCCCCAACACCAATCTAGACCAAATCCAAGTCCAATTTGATTGACATTTGAATCCGATTTCACTTTGGGCCTTAAAGCCCAATTTGAACCCATGACCCAAACTTAGCCCAAACTCACCCAATTCAACTCCAATTAACCCCAAATCTTTTCTAAACCTTCCTTAACATTCCCATAAACAAAACACTAACATGATTTGCCCAAAGTTTAGACCCGAACCCCACTCAAATTCAACCCAAAGCTAAAAGGCCCAATTTTGACCTAAACCTAGCCCAAATAGACCCAAACCTCAAAATCAAAACCCAACCAAAGCCAAAACCTCTTTGAAACAGCCCCAAAAACCCTTCTCAACATTAATTTTACATCAATTTCAACTTTAGCCCAACTTTGGCCCATGGTAGCCCATTTTGGCCCATCTTAGCCTCTTTACCAAAAAGCCCATATCCAACCCAATTCAAACCCAAATCACCTCAAGTTTGTTTCAAATCATTCATGGTACATCCTTAAACCAATCCCAACATTTATTTGACATGGTCCTTTACAAATTTTTTTTTATCCAAAAGCCCATTTTCAAACATGAAGGCCCCCCCCTTAAGCCTTCCTAAAAGCTCATTCTTAAGATAATTTCAAAAGCCCAAGCCTATCCTAAAGCCCACATGAAATTTCTCCTTATCATCCCTTTGATTGAAATCATCCCTAAATCATAAATTCATCATTGGATTATTCCAAAATTAAACCTCATGACAACTCTCACCAAAATGCCAAAAGTCACAAAATCCATTTCAATGAAATTGAACCAACTTTTCCCTAAGCCACATGGAGCCATGCATGAGCCATTCACAAGCCATATGAAGCCATGAAAGTTTGGCATGTGACCATGCCATTAATGTTAAAAGGAGGGGCTCCTTTCCTAATCTTTCATTAGGCCTTTTTAACCTTATTCATGACACACACTAAACCATGTTTAGCCACCTCATCATGGATGGAGACCACACCATTCTCTCTTGGCTGACCCAACTAATCCTCTCAGCCCAAAATCAGGCCATGGGGAGGTGCACCCAACCCAAACTAATGGGTTGACCAAATTGAAGCCAAAATGACCCCTTCCCCATTCCATTTTAATTCAGCCACTTTACACATGGCAATTGCCAATTGCTTGCACCAAGTCCCAGCCCTGACCCACCCGACCTTGAGGGTGACCCATGCCCGGCCGGCCGGCCACCCGAGCCGCCGGAAAATGCCATGCCCGAGACCTTGGGAGAGGCCGAGCTTTGGAATTCTACCTTCGTTGAGCCGCCCCATGCCCGATGGCCACCATGGCCGTTCTTCTCCTCACCTAAGCGGTCGATCCGGTCCTCGACTCCCCTGGGAGGCCCTCCAGCCTCTCCTATTTAAACCCCTCACCCTCTCGGCCATAAAAGGTGTTGAACCAGACCATACCAAAACTCTGCCAAAATCACTCCTCACTCCCCTCCAGACTTAGAGCAATTGATCCCCACCGTTCTCCCCGCTCTAATCCCCATTGATTGAGCTCGATTTTGGAGCTCGATTCTCGAGCCGAACAGGACATTCCCGAATCCTTCACCAAAATCAAATTAAACTCACCTACACCTTCACCGAGCCAAGAGAAGAAGTTTTCCGGTGAAAGCCCCCTCTCCGGGCCACCCGGTTGTTCCGGACTCAAAGGTTGTGATCGGCTGCGGTGGAAATCATACCTGGACAATTCACCAAGCCGAGGACTTCATCCGGAGCTTTCTTGGACCCGATCGAACGTGACACAACCCTCGGATCGAAGCTTCACTTCTCCGAGCAAAGGTATGAACTCCCTCTTCGCCCGAGCTTCGATCGACTCTCCATTTTGATTGGCTTGATTTCATAGCATGTTCACCGTATGGATGTGTTTGTCTCTTCAAGACGAATCCATAGAGCATAAGAACACGAAAATCCGTTGAGAATTGAGTGAGTTCTTAGGGTTAGAGTGTGGACGGTCACGGGATCGCACCAGTCGTAGACGATGACCAGGAACCGTCAGATCGCGCGTGTATCGGATGGACGGCTTGGATTGCGTCGGACCGGCAGATGTTACGTGAACCGCGGGGCCCCGGACAGCCGAGTCAGATGGCGGCTCCGAATTAGGGAGCGACGCGTGTCGATTCGGAGCTGCCGAGGTTGACGCGGCGCCGCGTGGATAAGTAGGAAAATAGGGATTTTTCTTATTTATTAAATACCCAGAACTTCAAAATTGCATATCTTTGTGTAGAAAAATCACAAAAATAAAATAAAAATACCCTCTTGCTCAGTGAACAGAGGAGAATAATGTGGAAAAGAAAGTAATTAATTTTGTCTAGTACTTTATTTTTAATTAATTATTTACTCCCTGCATTGTTTTAATTCTCCATGCATTCATACAATTCACCATGGCATGAGACCATAGGGTTTTTGAAGCCTCTGAACTTGGGAACATTTCCTGAATTTTCCAAGGTCAGAGGCCATCTCTGTGAAAAGTTATTGATTTTTCAAATGCATGTTGCTGTTTTGAGTATTTTAATTCCAAAAATTAGCATGTTGTGAAATAAATTCTAGGAAAATTTGGTGATGTTCCTTATGACCAGAGAACCCTAAGAAAAATAGGACTTGAGTTAATTCACTCAGATTAACCCTAATTGGCCTAAATACCCAAAATTGAACTTTAATTAATTAGAGTTAACCATAGATCAAATTGACTTGAAATCAATTCTCCACTGACCTTTAGGATCAGAGGAATCCACCATAAAAATTTCAAGTCAATTGGACTTGGTTAGCCCCATCAAAAGGGTTGATTAAGCCACTTAGCCAAAATTAAACTTTAAAAATTCATAACTTTCAAAATACTTTTCAAAAATTCACCAAATTGGTTTTGAAGCCTCTCTGATATCAGGGAAATTCAAAAAAATTAAAATTGCAATTTTCTAAAAAAGTTGATTTTTTACCATTATTTTAATATTTTAATAATTAAAAAATAATAAAAATTACAAAAATAATAAAATTCACCAAAATGTCACATTTTGAATTCTAACCACTTAGGAACAAACCCCATATTTTTCTTATGTCTCTAGGTTGAGATATTAAATTTTAAAGCCTTGGGGTAATTTTTAAAATTAAAAAATACATTTTCTAGCATTTCCACTAAAATAATTCTAATAAATTGAGGAAAAATCAGAAAATTGTAAAATTTGATTCTATGATTTCCTTGATATCAGAGAGATTTTTAAAAAATATAAAATTCATTTTTCAAACTTTATTTTATTTTTAAATTAATTAATACTCCAAAACTCAAAATAATTATAATAAAAATAATATAATTCAAAAAATCACCAAACTTGGTCCAAGTGGTCCTCTGGTCATTAGGAATGTCCCATAATTTTCTTAAGGACAGAACTTTTTCTTGGTCATATTATTAAATTTTCCTTGGAAATCCTTATTTTCCACCAAAAATAATTACATAAATAAATTAAATACAGAAAAATCACATTTTCTCCTCTAATGTCTTTATTGACATATGAGTGAAGTCACATAAAAATTTCAAATTCATTTGAGCTCAATTTAATGAGTTATGAAATTATTAAGCTTGAAGGGCAAAATGATAATTAAAATTTTAACCCTTAATTAAAACTTTAGGCTTAATAAAATGAAAGAGTAAGATATTTGATCTTAATCTGATTTGGATGATTGAAATTTAAATAATTAAAGGGTAGAAACCTATTAAGCAATTCAACAATAATTGAAATGAACTTTAATT
This sequence comes from Papilionanthe hookeriana x Papilionanthe teres, assembly GCA_022702705.1. Lineage (NCBI taxonomy): Eukaryota > Viridiplantae > Streptophyta > Magnoliopsida > Asparagales > Orchidaceae > Papilionanthe > Papilionanthe hookeriana x Papilionanthe teres. The sequence goes on along the minus strand of CM040427.1, from coordinate 69,291,700 downwards.
AAAATAATTAACTAAATTTGGAAGAATAATAAAATTGGAATTATTAAAATAGGGATGTTATTAGGAAGAGGTTTGCTCTTTAATTTAAGAATCCCTAAATTAATCATCCCAATAATATTTAATTCCTAATTAAAATAATAATCCAAGTTTAAGATTTAAAATGCTAAAAGACTTAATCATTAAATTAAATTAAAGTTAAATTATTTAAATCAAACCCTTTTAAAATGAAATATTAAATTAAATTAAATTAAATTAAAACACATTAAATTGAATTAAATTAAATTAAATTTAAACTAAAATTAAATTAAATTAAATTAAATTAAATTAAATTAAATTAAATTAAATTAAATTAAATCAAATTAAATTAAATTAAATTAAATTAAAATATATTAAATTAAATTAAATTAAATTAAATTAAATTAAATTAAATTAAATTAAATTAAAACTAAATCAAATTAAATTAAATCAAATTGAATTAAATTAAGCTAAAGCATATTATATTAAATTAACTTAAATTAAATTAAATTAAATTAAACCACATTAAATTAAATTAAGTTAAATTAAATTAAATTGAATTAAATATAACATTACTTAAGACATGAAGAATTCAAAAATAAATCTAAAACAACTTGAACACTATTCCGAACTTAAATCCATTAACTAAAATTAAATCATAAACCACTTGAACATCCATTTGCCCTCGAAAGCTCGTGATGTCATAACTCTTAAAAGGTGCTTAAATGAAGTGTTACTTCATTCATGAGATATTCAAATGTCACAGATTCATCGAGCGAAGATAACAAAACTTAAACTCCGGACGATTAATTCATTTGTATAATTAAATTCACTTGGACTTAGAATAATCCTAGAAATGTTGAAAAGATGTTTAAGATTCGTCTTAAGTACTTCCTCAATATGATAGGATATTTATAAGAACAATTGAACTTGGTTGTTCTTTGATGAAGAAAATCGTCCTCAAACCAAAATACAAGAACCTAGACGTCATAGGAAATGACTAGCTATAGGATTAGGAACTTGGTAGAAAACCATAACCCTTCCCTTAGCTTTACCTATGAATTTACTTTAAATGCTTAAATATTCTAACTGTGTTTTAAGTGCAGCTTGGGATGACGGGAAGACCCTCTAGGTACGCTTTTATTTTATTGCAATTTACTTTATTGCAATTTATTTAATCGCATCGCACTTACCTTTCTTGCATGATAAACAATCGTTGCATGAAAACCTACACCTTTAGGATAGTCCCTAAAGCTGAAACCAAAACTAAATTAAAAGTCATTGCAAGATAAAATTCACCGCCACGACATTTCAAAATATAAGACAACTCAAAATTTAATCACAAACAGAACAACAAAACTACAACTACAACTAAATTAAAACGTCTTGTTGGATGATCGGGAATACCTCGGATGATGTAACCTACGTGTTGCTTAACGGGATTTCCCACGGTCTAAATGAAAGTGTGGAACTCATTCGATTGAGTTTAGCAAATTCATGCGGACTAAGTGAATCCGATAAAAATAACGATGCTTGGAAGGATGGAGCCGTGGGATCTTAGCGTGTTGTTATAATCAACTTTAAGATTTGTTTAATTAAAATATTAAAAATACCGGATTTTAAGATTTTCTCTAAACCAGAACACTTTTCTCACCTCCCGATTTATGACTTCTAAAACTAAACCTCTGCAACAACAAGGAGCTCGGAGCATGGTGGGCGGCACGGCCATCGTCATCAGTGAAACTCGAGTCTACTTCAACGAAACTTTCCTTAGAATTAAATAACCAAGCCATAGGACTTCGAGGTGGTTTGCCTCAGTGCAACATAAATCCTCAACTCTTCGTTAGGCATTTGCATGATCATATCATGTAAATTAAGCCCTAACCGGTCTTAGGATTTCCGAGGTAGTCGTCCGATGCGACATAAACCCTCACATCTTCAGAGCTAATTGTATGATTTTATCATACAAATAAAAGTCCTAACTAATTAAAATTGGCGAGATCAAAACATTAAATAAATATTAGGACTTTCCTAAATTCGAAGCCAAACAATAGGATAGTCGGGAAATTACCGAAGTTCGCTTAGAATCCGTGATTTCTCCTACCTTTCTTCCTTTGAATTCCCAAAATAAAATGTTCCAAATTTGATCCATTCCCTATTGAAATTCCAAAATTCAATCCTTTGAAAACTTAAACTTTGAAATTCTTGAGAGCAGAACTACTGATTATTATCGAGAGTTTTCTTAGGTGATTCCCGTCACTTAAGATGTAATTAATTATAGGGGCTTGCCCTTATAGGGAATTTTAAGAACCCAGGTAATATAAACTCTGCTTAATTCGTTTATATTAAGCAGGGGAACTTGTCGGCTTATAAAATTGGTTCGCAGACCAAACGGATGTCACAAATCTTCTAGTTTATTTAATCGAGCCCCATCATCAAACAATGTGTCTATTCTTCGGGATAGATACATGGTTTGTGGTGCGGTGCTCGTTTATATAAACTATTCGGGATGTGAGATCAGTTTGATTTCATATCTTAAAATCTTCAAATTTAAAAATTATTTTCAAAATCAAATATTACTTTTCAAACTATTTATTTAAATTAAATTAAAATTCGCCGACACCTATCGAGTACAATAAAAATACGACAAAATAAGGACACGATTAAGGGTATCATCCTTAGACTTATTTCGGACTCGCCAATCAAAAAATGCATATGAATATCATTTTTGTTCTGTTGGGTTCGTCCTCCACATTTTGTCCATCCTCTTATGGATCATCTGGATGTCAATAGTTTACCAACTATGTAGGGCACCCTAACTCTACAAAAAAAACCCAGCACGAAAGAAAATTCTATGTTACTAGAACAACTTAGTTTGAACTAAAGTCTAAGGTTACTATACCTATATATACAAGTTATGATTTGAGTATCAATAAATATTATTTCCCATTTATCATACATGTTATAGTGTTGAGAATAATTAAAATAAAAATATTATTTGTGATATTCCATATTAGATGATAGACATAATATGACATAACCATGATTCTATGTATGTATAGTATAAAAGTTTTAAGAGTATATTCAATACTATTCAGAACTATCACATATGTACATAATCATATCATAATTTTCCTAATATAATTCTATAAATACAGTTACGAATTCATTATGTTATAAAAATTAGAGGCCAAGAAAAACAAGAATCGGCACAAATCAGAAGAAGAACTCAAAGATTTAACGAGGTTCGACAAAGATTTGCCACGTCATCGGGAGCGAGCGGCGGTTTCAATATTTCAAAGGAGTTACTTAATCTACATCTCATAGGATTACATATATATATAGACATATACAAACCCACACATAAAATTACAATCACGCCCTCGCTCCCCCAACCCCCTTTATTCCAAGAGACACTTCTTTTCACCTGAAGACACACCTCTTCACCAAGAAACTCCAATTCCCTAGATATGAGTCATACCTAACAATTCTCCACCTTGGCGAATATCCAGCCCCTTTGGAGAAATACATCATGGAGTTTCTTACACCAAAGTGAGTTGGACAACCAAACCATCTAACCTGGCTTGGTCAAAGTTTCTGCTGCATTTTCACCATATGATTCAACAGAGCGATCTCCACCTGCAACTGTACTCCCCAACAGTTTATAGATATTACCTGCAGTGATCTTCCTTTTAATCACAGTCAGTGCACCCTTAACAATTCTGATGGTTTCCCTATCCTTATCCGTCTTAGGAATGAAACCATTTCTATGTAATTCTTCTTCAACTCTGGAACAAGCCTGATATCAGATAATGTTCTAACAGTGTCATCATACATCTTAATTCTGACTTTACCAATATCAGCAATATTACAGGTCTATTATCACACAAATAGACTGAACCAGAATCAGATAACTTGTATGAAGTAAACCACTCCCTGTTAGGTGTTATGTGATAAAAACATCCTGAATCAAGACATTAAACACTTTACAATTATTTTGAAATGTTTGTTAGCTTCAAATTTCTACAAAATACTTTCTAATTAAACTCTTCATCATATACTTTTACAAAAATATTCTTAAAATACATCATTTTACATAGTAAACATACATCATATCAATTTTTATGGACACAATTAAATTGAATATATGTATGTATGACGTGCGTGCGTGTGCACGTGTGAGGGTGCACTTTTATTAGAATTTATAATTTTAAAATAATTGTAATTTAAATTTATGTATAAGAAATTGTCTATATGTTTTGGCTAATTTTCTTTTAGTTTTAAAAATAAAAAATATTTATGACGTTGGAGTTGACCAATATTTTTTATGTTGCTCAGAATAAAATTAGAAGAAATAATATTATAGATAGACGTCATAATATACAGCTAATAAGCTTTAATATTATATTCATCACAAAATAAATTAAAAAAAATAATGAAAATTTACATATATGCTACACAATTCTTATGCATTTATATATCTAACAACTAAAATTTGATATTTATACTTATAGCACTTTTTTGTTTTTACCAAAATGGTGTTTTCAATTTAAAAAAAATTAGTATTAGTAGTAGTTTTTATGCAATGTTACAGATTTGGCTATTATATATATATAGTTATTGAGCCGCGTCTTCAGCCTGTTGCTAGAGCGTATGCTCATCAATGGGGTCTGTTTGGCGCAGTTAGAACTTCTCGACTTTGCAGATTCTGCAACTATCTTCTGCTGAGAAGCTCGTTGCGGAAAGCAGTCATGGGGAAGTCGATGTCTGTTTAGTTGCTAGTTGTATCGAGAACAGCTATGTGGCAGCTGTTTCAGGAGAAATGACCAAGCTGCCCCTGTTTGGTAAACAACCATGAAAGGAAGAAGAAAATGCCTCAGATTTTACCTGAGATTTGTCGATTTGCGTGGCTAGGGAAGAAGAGAATGCCTCAAATACCTGAGATAAGCAGCGGGGACAGGGTTAGGGCAGAAGGAAGAGGGATATTGTCGCGGGGGCAGGGTAAGGATGAGATAAACCCGTAGGCGAAAGCGGGGCTATTGTTGCGGCCCGCTTTCCCTCGGCTTTTAAGAGGCTTTCACTGTGCCGCTGCAACCAAACAAAGAGTCTTCGAATGAAGCCACTGCGACGCCCCGCGCTGCGGAAGAAAGTCGGAAACAAACGGGCCCTAAATCCCTTCCGGTCAGAGATTCGAATCCCCTCCATACAAGTTATCCGCTATATGGATGTGGTACTTGAATTCGTTGGCTCACGAGATCTACTCCCAAATTTAGCGAGATTACGATCACAAGGAGTTGACCAATCTTTTATTATATATATAGTTATTATTTCTATTGGTACTGAAATTGCGATTGTGGGGATGGGAGATAGCCCTTCAAATTCTGCGATTGCGCGCGGGGAGGTCGCTCAATTATTATGTTCTTTTTGGTCTCTTTTTTCTAGTTTCAGTAGGTTTTGTTAAGGTTTGCAATGCAGAAATCTGGCATTCTACCTTTCTTTCTTGTTTCTCGTAGCTCTAATTAGTATCCAAAAAGAAGTGTTGAGCTGAGGAATACAGGAATGGCTGCGATTTTGCGGCAGAAGAGGGGATGTATCAATGGCGAATTGTGCCCGAAGGAGAGGGTTGTGGTGGCTGTAAAGGCTTCCAAGGAAGTGCCACGAGCCGCGCTACTGTGGGCTCTAACCCATCTTGTTCAGCCTGGTGATCGAATAACTTTGCTTCTCGTGGTCTCACGGAACAGCTCAGGTGTTTTCTTTAACGTACTTTGTTTTCGGCATTGGATTGATTCAATTTTTGTTAAGTTTCATGCAATTTTTAGGTTTCATACAAGCTTGCTTCTGGTGATCGAATAGCTATTATGCGTGTTTATAGCTTAAGAAGATAGAGTGCGGATGGTTTGAAGAGGTTAAGCAATTTTCATTGTGGCCGAGAGTTCATAGGGTTTAATTAATGGAAACGTGCTGCATTTGATGCAGGAGGAAGACGGTATACATTAACATCGCTGTAAATCCTATTGTTGTTATAGCTGCATGCACTGAGTTTAGGTCTCTTTTTTTTATTTAATCTCAAACAAATCCAAACAAATAAAAATTAGTGTTTTGTACGTCAAACTCCCCCAAAAACAGTTCAGTTAACCTTGAAATTGATAATATTCTACATACAAGTAATCAGAAATGACAGAAGACTCAAGAAAAACATCAGGAACATTGGAGGAATTCTCAAACAAAATAAGTAAGGCAGAGGAACGTTTCACTTCTTTATCTGTGATCATTACATAACTCTCAACGAAAGCACCATTGATATGAACCCACCTCCCAAAGCAAGAAAAGAAGTAACACTGCCCAAAAGAGAGAACTAGCTAGTAACTTTATTTTTCATTTCATACTTCAATATGCTCCAATAAGAGCTTTTTATAGCATACAAGTGATGGGATACTACAACAAGAATATCAATCTATTAACTAATTACACAAATTAATCTAAACAAGATATTAAGTAATATAGTATCCACGACATCCTTTCTTTGATAGTTCTACAGTCTTGAAAAGCTCTATTGATGAATTATTGCAGAAAGTTGCTTTCCTTCTATAGGATATTGTTATGCTCTGTAGAAAAAGAATCAAGACTTTTGCTCCTTTGGCCTTCAATTCACTTAATAATTTGTTTTTCATGAGGAAAACTAATATATTTTTCATGTTTTTCTTCACAAGCAGCTCAAATACTGCGGAGTTTTCCCAGGTTTTCAGGAGAATGTTCAAGTGGATGCAAGAAGTCAAAGACTTCTGTTAATACTTCCAGCTTCAAATATGATTTAACAGGCGCATGTTCCCATATGATATTTCAACTTCGCGGTATATGTGATACAAGCAAGGTTGGTCCATCAACCTGTTGCTAAATTACTCTTTTATGATTATTCTTTAATTTGTATCTTACATGCCTTTATCTTTCATTTTCCTGTAGACGAAAATTAAGATAAAAATCATTTCGGGATCACCTTGTGGAACAGTTGCGGCTGAATCCAGAAGAGTGCAAGCAAACTGGGTTGTGTTGGACAAGTAATCATTATATATTGAGTAAAATTTTAAGCAGCTCTTGCAAAACTTGCTTGTTTCATTGGGGCTTATTTGGGGTCACTTTTATTTGTTATTTTTGTTTTTATTTTTGCCTTTAGTTTAAAATTATTTTGAGTATTTTTAAAAATAACTAAATTTGTTATAACATATCAGGTATGTTTTGTTTCAAATCAAAACATAAAACAAAATAAAAATAAAAAATAGAAGTGATTCCAAATGACTCCCCTTAGAATTTTAGCTATCAGAACAAATTGTATCTTTTGTGTTAGCCTAGTTTCTTGTTGACATAAGCTTTTCTGTTTCTTGCATTCATTCATTCAGCAAAATCATTGCTGTACAGACAATTGAAGAAAGAGGAGAAGAAATGCATGGAAGAGCTTCACTGTAACATTGTAATTTTCAAGCACGCCGAACCGAAGATTCTACGCCTTAATCTACTTCAGTCGCCTGAGAGAGAATCCAATGTGTTCAGGATACTTAAACTTACGCCAGATTATAAAAACACTGCTGAAGGCCAGGTAATGAATCCGTCCAGCGGCCCTGAGGTATGGTCACTTCTAACTAATACTGAAGTAGGAACAACCTCTGAGTCGAGCCCCCCATTTCTTTTATCTGAGATAAACGTGGACTCAAAGAAAAGAGTGAGCAGTTCTGAATCCTGTTGTAAATGCCGGAGTTCTTTGACAACCTTGTGGTTTTATCCATGGATGGATCTGTGTCATGACACTGATGAAAGATTGATTAAGAATGAACACTCACTGAAACATAAAAAGGAGGACTGCTACATTCAAAAAGACATGATGTCCAAGTTCAGCAAACTTGACATAAAATCTGGAATGCATACAAAAGATATTAAGCTTGTCAGGCATGTTAGAAAATCTATTGAATTGTCAAAAAATGCATCTTTAGGACCTCCTCCTTTATGTTCAATTTGTAAACACAAAACTACTGGATGTGGAAAGCCCCCCACATCATTTAGTTATGCTGAGCTAAGTCTTGCTACAGGAGGATTTTCAAGAGATAACTTTTTGGCTGAGGGTGGCTTTGGCTTTGTTTACAGAGGTGTTTTAGCTGATGGTCAGGTGGTTGCAATTAAGCAGAATAAACTGGCTCATTCTCCGGGAGACATTGAGTTCTGTTCAGAAGTGGAAGTTCTAAGCTATGCGCAGCACCAGAATGTGGTGAAGTTAATTGGTTTCTGTAAGGAGGGTGATAGAAGGCTGCTGGTTTATGAATATGTATGCAATGGATCTCTGAATTTTCATTTATATGGTAATATATACACTTTTTGACAATATTAGGTTGATTTCCTTAGGCTGTATGGAAAGGAAACTCACTCATGCATGTTTAGACAGTAAGCACTATGTTTTGAAATTCTTAATGGATTATGCTGTGCATTTAAAATGTATTGATAGGTTTTCCTCTTGGCAACCTTTTTGTGGCTTTTTATAGTAGCATTGATGAACATGCATTCGTTAGACTAGTTGAAGTACTTTATAAATTATATCTTCTGCCATTTATTTTATTTGATATCAGGTATTTCATATGTTAAAATTGTGAATTATTATTAATTTCCAGTTAACCTTTTGACCAATATCTTGCTTAAGATTGATTCAGAAGTTGAATCTAAGAAAGATATAATTTACTAGAACTTCTTACATGAAAGGAAGAATCTATATTTCATGTTAGTGGTATATTGATGAGAAGCAGAAGCTTAGATTTGCTTCTGCTAATCATCCAAGTTAAGAAATACACATTCTGCAAAAGAAAAGCGCAGCTTCACAAGTCCTCATAGAAGCTATTCAGAATGACAAATGAGAATTGCTTTAGCTCCATTACTTTTCTCTAGGTTCGAATCAAAGAAGATTGGAATGGGCTGCCAGAAGAAAAATTGCAGTTGGTGCTGCTCGTGGACTGAGATACCTTCATGAAGAGTGCAGAGTTGGTTGCATAATCCACCGAGACATGAGACCAAACAACATTCTAATCACACATGATTTTGAAGCACTGGTAACCTTACTATAAGATCCTTTTAATCTCTGAAGAATATTTGTTTAGTTGCCTAATTTATCTTCTTATTCTACCTATTATGCAACTACTGCTTGATGTCCCTAAGGTTGCTTTAGTTACAGTTGTAATAATGTTGTTGGTATTTTTGCAGGGATTTGAGTTTTATTTGGTCTTGTAATCTTAATATTCAAAAACCAAATCAGATGAATAAACTAGAGTGGAACCAGAAGCCTAGACTGAAAAGATTGGCATTGCTTACTCTGCCAAATCATGATAACTTTGCATATTGGTCAACACTATATGCACAGTTGTTATTCTTATAATGACTTGTATAAGTGGTGACTTCGGGGGACTACCTTGGATTCCATCTTTTTTCTCTCCTCTCTAAACTATACCTTCTCTCTCAAACTCAAGGGATTCTTAAGATTTCTGACCTCTCCCTCTCCTCAAATATGGCCCCAAGATACCAAGACTAACTTTATTCCTCTCTAGATATATTGATTATTCCACATGCTTTAAAATCGTTGGTGGCCTCTAAGCGAGTTCATGACTTCATGTTACCATTGCTATCATGTGATGATGGGATCCTCTTCTATGGTACCAATTTAAGAGAGAAATGATACATGATGGCATTCGAATCATAGGCATATAATACTAAAGAATCCTTATGTATTTACATACCTAACTCCTAAAATTTCATATTTACATATATTGTTATGCAAAAATAATGTGAAAACGAAGAAATTCATGCAACAATCAAACATAGATGATTTACGTAGTTTAGCGTTGAATTGATTCCCCTACATCCACAGGGGTGGAGATTTTACCAGCACCGGATGAAGAGAAAGAAAAAATCTAGGGGTTACAACTTTAACACTTCTCGACACAAATCTCTCATAAGCTCTAAGTATCATTTTTATAGATGGGACTAGGGCAGACAAGTAAATAAAGACAAAACACCAAATTACCCCTAATTAAAAAAAAATCACAAATACAACAATCTCCATCTCATCTTTTACTTTCAGATAAGTGAGAGATGACTAAATGAGCTCCAAATTTTGATTCAACTACACTAAGATAGTTGCTTACGTACCCCCTCCCGAAGGAATAAAATGTCACGTAGTTCTTCAAAATACCCTATTGGGCTATTAATCCTGAGCTCGGATGTTCACCAAACTTCTGTAGTAGGTAAAATTATGAACTGGTAGTATCTTCATGAGCATGTCTGATGTCCGATGGATTCTTCTTCATATCTATCTTCTTCAACAAAACATAGTCGTCATCAATCAAGTCTCGAACAAATTAGTACCTCACATCAATTTGTTTGGTACAAGCATTATAAATTGGATTTGTGGTCAAGAATGTAGAACTCAACGTCATAAGCTCTTGATCAACTCCCAAGTCATCCAATAGGCCATGTATTGATACGCTTCCTTCACCGTCTCCGTGACTGCAATGCACTCAACCTCCATAGTATACAAAAGAACAATAGACTGAAGAACCGATCTCCAATTAACTGGATCTTCTGCCAATGTGAATAAACAGCAAATTGTAGATCCCAGCCTATCCATATCTCCTGTAGTCTGAGTTAGTCTATCCTACACAAAAATCTGTAAGGGTAGATTTCCTCTCAAATACCAAGCCAACATCAGTTATGCCCTTCAGATACCTCAAAATGTTGTTCATGGTCTCCCAATATTTCTTCCTGGATCATGCATGAACCTACTCACAACATTTACTGCTTGCGTAATATCTGGTATAGTACAAATCATGACGTACATCAGACTGTCCATTGTACTAGCATTAGGAATCGATCTCAAATCTTTCATTTTCAGATCATCTTTAGGTTACTGATCTGAACTCAATTGAATGTAAGATGCAATGGGTAGACTCACCGCCTCGCTCGAGCCATCGATCCCAAACTTCTGCAACGCATTCCGAACATAAATCTTATTGTGAAAGTTAAACATTTCAGTTGTTTTGTCCTGAGCATGTTCATGCCAAGAATTCTACGAGTTTCGCCACACTTCATTTTGAAATGTTTAGACAGGGAATTTTGTATCCTATCAACTTCACTCTGATAACAAATGTAATAAACATATCATCAACATATAAAAACAAATAAATGAATCACTATTGGCAATTTCCTTGAGATATGCACAATAATCATACAAGCTCTTCGTGTACTCATGGCCTCTCATGAATTGATCAAATGTTTTATACCACTGTCGCTGTGACTGCTTCAACCCATACAAACACTTGTCTAGCTTGCAAACCAATGAAGATTGTATTCTTTGCTAGTGTTTTCAGTTTATCATTCTGCACGTGGTAGTAAGTTAAACTTTCAAAATCTTTCATGTGCTCATAATGTCTAGCAAGATGCCCTGACCACATCTTTTTTGGGGTCTTCTTTCCAATAACTATAGAAGGTGAACGGTTCACCAAGTGACATGCATAGTCTATGGCCTCGACCCAATAGACTCTATTCAACCTAGCATTGATAACATACACCAAACTTTCTTCAACAAAGTCTGGTTCATCCTCTGTGCCACCCTGCTCTACCACATTGTCTTTCGAAAGTGACGTGGCGGTTTATCCCAGCTCCCTGACACTCTTACAAGGACGCATTTGAAGCGTATTAGCCCCCATTATCTGATCTGATATACTAGATCTTTTTACCAGTCTAAATCTCTATTTGTTTCTTCCAAATTATAAAAATCTCTAACATATCACTCTTATGCTTCATGGTATACACCAAAACATATATGGAGTAATCATCAATAAATGATACAAAGTATCGCCAGCCGAACCGTTGAATGACGCTGTCTTCGTTGGGTCCCAAACATTGTGTGACTATACTCTAAAATATATTTTGTACTGTGGATGATAGTACCAAAAGATACATGTGTTTTCTTGTCAGATACACAATGTTTATAAAAATCAAGCTTGCAGTTGCTCGCTCTTTTGATCAATCCTTGTTTCACCAATGCTTGAAGTGAAATCTCTTCAGCATGAGCTAGCTACATATGCCACAACGCGGCGTCAAAAGAATCATCTGCAATAACAGTCGTTTCAGTCATGATACTATTTTGAATATATTAAAGGCTGTGATGACAAACTCTCTTTGTACAAATCATTGCTCCATGACATATCTTCAGAATTTTTGCCTCAACTGATAACAAATTATTCCTGATATCTGAAACATATTTAACATCGGCCAGCTTCCTCAAAACACTATCATCATCCTGATAAAGATACCCTCTGCACTAATAGTACAAAAAGCTTGATCGTTACCCATAGTCATTGCATTGCTATCCAGCTTTCTGTAAGTACAGAACTATACTTTGATGAAAATAAATGTGATTGGTAGCACCTGTGTCCAGAATCCAGCACGAATCATCTATAAAAAAACTGTGAGAAACTACAGATAACGATACATCTGAATCTGTCAATTCACATCTTTTCAAAATGAAATTGACATTCGCCTCAGATGCAACTTCCTTTGTCTTCTCATTTAGCTTAAGACAATCTTTCTTCCAATGATCAGTCTCTAAACAGAAAACACACTAATTTTCCAAAACTACATCCAAGATACTTGCCCTGCTTTTGAGAAGAGTTGTCACTGCCACCTTTCTTTGCCATTTTTTTTCTTCTTGTTAGATCTGTTGAGTTGGAGTGTTAAGTGTGTCAGCCAACTTCTTTTTTGCGGACTCATTGTCGCTTTGACATAGCCCATGATTCAACAGCGTTGTAGTCATTTCACCATAATTCAAGATCTCATTAATGAGTGTCATTAGAAAGTTTTTGTACTTATCTAGGAGCAAATGCAACAGAAAGGGTGTCTTGTCTTCATCTCCAATCTCATTATCCAAATTTAACAGATTTACTAATAGTTTTGTTAATTCATTCAAGTGCTCGTTAATAATAACCTCTGTCTCATTTGAAATATGTAGAGTCGACGTTTCATATGGAGACAGTTTTTCACTCTTCGTGAGACATTATTTTTCTAGCATCCTCTACAATTTCTCTACAGAGCTCTCCACACTATCCTATGTTTGATCTCACAAGTCAAACAATTTCGGATCAAATCACAAATGCTCTGATTCATCTTCAAGCAATCTCTCTGTGACATCTCTTTAGGACTTACTTGTTATTTAGGACTTCCTTCAAAGAACAACGCATCCATCACCTCACATTGCCACATGCCAAAGTTTCATTTGCCGTCAAATTTCGTTACATCGATTTTGATAGAATGTATAACTACATGATGAATCGACTTTTTTATTGTCATATTAGACATTGAAGAACCAACCATCATACTAACTTTTATTGTTTCTTTTATTGGAATATCTTTCAAAAAAAAAAATCTTAATCTAAAAAAAAAAGCAAAGATGAAAAAGATCACCTAAAAAGGAAATAAATGTCAAAAAATAATATATATATATATATATATATATATATATATTATTTTTTTTATTTTCTAATTATTTGTTTATTTTACCGAAATTACATTCCAGAATTCCTTTTTTTCTTTTAAAAAACCCTTTTTTCGTTCCTTGGTTCCACGCAAGGCTCCTTTCCCGAAATTCTTCTGTCCAGTTTTTAAAAAAGTTCCTTTTTCTTTCAAAAAAAGAAAAAAAAAAAAAACTTTCTGTTTAAACAATTTCTTTTCTTTTCTCCTGATGGCTGATTCCACGAAATTCTCTTACCTGATGCTACATTCCCTTTTTTTATAAAAATTTCCTTCGCTTTCTTTTTTGGCGAAGCTTGCAGCGCCTTCCCTTTTCTGTTCCAAGCGACTCGCAGCCGGACCGCGTCAGCTCGCCGGAACCTCCAGCCGCCGTCGGTTTGCCGCCTGAGCCGCAGCCGGTCTGTCGCTGGAGTCGCCACCGAACTAAAACTCACCAAGCGTTCTCCTCGAGCGCCTCTGCCTACTTGCTGGATCTACACATCCAAGCTGCCGGCCTGATTCCGGTCATCCCGAGCCTCCGAATCTACTGGCAAAGCATGCAGAACCACATTCGAACCCAAAACTTGATACCTACTGTTATGCAAAAACATTGTGTAAACGAAAAAAACTAACACTACAAAAATCAAACACAAATGATTTACATTCTTCGGTGTTAAATTGATTTACCTACATCAACAGAGAGGGAGATTCCATTAGCAATGATGAGGCAATTCGGGGTTGCAACTTGAACACTTCTCACCACACATCTCTCATAAGTCCTAAGTCTCCTTTTTTTTAGGGAAAAAATTTGCGTCCGGCAAGCGTACGCAGCACAGCCTACGTAAAGTCAGGTTACAAGGAGGTTACATCAGGTTATAAGGAGGTATTTTCAGTGTTTTACCTCATGTAACCTGCTTGTAACCTTCCTGTAACTTCAGTGTAACCTCCGTACCAGATTACAATGAATGTAAAGATTTACATGAAAGTTACAGAAAAGTTATAAGGAGGTTACATGAGGTAAAACACTGAAATACCTCCTTGTAACTTGCTGTAACTTGCTTGTAACCGAGCTTGCCGGACGCAGCGCTACGTACGCTTGCCTGACGCAAATTTTTTCCCTTTTTTAGAGAGGAGGACTAGCCCATACAAGTAAAGCCAAAAGTTAAAATTACCCATTACTAAAAAGAATAGCTATAAATACAATATATATAGCACTTAAATCTTTAAGAGCACATCAAAGATTATATTATTATTACTTTCTTAAAAGTGAAATACATTATCTGATGGGTAGGTTTATAAAACTAAAGTTTTACAAATGTAAATATTAAACTTTAGGTATAAAATATGTAATTGCTTTAACATTGTATGGTATATTTGCAACCTTCCCTCAATTTTATCCCTCATGTTTTGTTTGACATGCTAAAGATTCAAGAAATATTCATGAACTAGTTCCAACACCTCTTATATTTTTCGAAATCATATATTTTTTTCTAGAAAACGCAACTACATGGTCTTTCAAGGGAAGAGTTCTATTGACCTAAGGAAGTGGATGCAACATAAGACCTTGTGTCGAAATTGTTCAAGCCATTGCAGTACTTTTTTCTTAGTTTCTCAACATTATTTTGATTTTATTGCTCTTAATTGTTAAGATTTTACTTTTTTTAAATTAACTGTTAGGCTAATGATGAAGATTTGTTTTATTCCCCAAAAAACATAGAAATAAACAGATTTTTTTGCTTTTTTCCTTCTTTTTTTTAATTTTTTTGCAAGTTTTCTAATGGTGACAGCAAAAATTAGATTTGGAAGCTAACAGGAAGTATTTCAAGGCAATAATTTGTTCTCTATCATGATTGATGTCATCTGTTTTAAAATATTTCTACAAGAGCTGAAGACTAATGCAATATGACCAGCATTTTGTTTTCTTAAGGTTGGAGATTTTGGCCTGGCAAGATGGAAGCCTGACGGAGGCCTTGGTGTGGAAACACAAGTTATTGGATCCTTTGGGTAATCCTGCAATGACATTACTGTTACTTCTTGCTAACTTTACCTTAAAGAAAGAGTTACATACATACCACTCAATTCCTATGTATTTACATATCTAGCACCCAAACTTCATATTTTACATATATGCCACTTTATCTTTGCATGAAAAGGTGTATTCACTTTTTAAAGCTTAACATCGTAGTATTTTTGATGCGATATGAAAGATTTGGGTATAGAATACTAAAAAATCAAAATTTAGGTGTTAGATATGTAAAGACATAACAGTTGGATGGTATGCACGTAAACCCCCCTTAGCTTAAAATAGTTCTAATTCAATAACTTAGTCATATTCAGGTATTTGGCACCAGAATACACTAAGAATGTCCACATCACTGAAAAAGCTGATGTGTATTCCTTTGGAGTGGTATTGCTGGAGCTCCTAACAGGAAGAAGAGCTATGGATATTAGAAGACCAAAGGGTCAGCATCGTCTCACTGCATGGGTTAGTACTAATATTGTCTAGTTAACATAAATACCACCCAATTCCTATGCATTTACATATCTAACACCTAAACTTTACTCCCAAATATTTAATTTAACATAACAAAATACCACTTTTTTATATGTAAAAATTAAGGTGTTAAATATATAAATACATAAGAACTGAATGGTAAGCATCTAAAATTTTCTTTTGTTTATTTTTATATAAACAAGACAGAATACTATAATGCAGCAGTGATACCCTACCACTATATCTTAGCCTTTCTCTACAAGAACAAACTTCACTTGTTCAGATCATTTCTACATGATCAGAAAATAAAATTCATTTTTTATCCCACTTTTGAGGTCAGATTCGGCCATTATTGGACGAATGTGCCATTAAAGTTCTACTGGATCCAATTCTTAGAAACAATTACAATGAGAAAGAGGCAATCTGTATGCTGCGTGCTGCATCTCTATGCATCAATAGAAATCCCGAAGCTAGGCCACCTATGTCTCAGGCAAGTACTCTGTAGATTTTAGGAAGTAAGCTACAAATTCCATGATGGAAAATGTGGAAGGAAAATCTAAAATGTATTTATGCAATTTTATCATGCAGGTACTAAGTATACTGGAGGGTGATTGTTTTATGGAACAGAACGCTTAAACACTTATTAATATAGGAAATAAAAGAGTGGCGGCATCATGGCAACTCTTGAGATTTGTAGCAAGTCTAGGGTTCCGTTAATAAAAGGAAAAATAGAAGAAGACTAGGGGTTATTTGTAAAACATTATAATGCTTTTTATTAGGGCTGTAAAAAAAGCTTGTTTTTCTCGCGAACAGTTCGTGTTCAGTTCGCCAAAAAGTTCGTGTTCGATTCGTTCGATAAGAAAACGAGACGAACACGAATAATTTTTTTCGTTCGGTTCGCCAAAAAGTTCGTGTTCGATTCATTCGATAAGCAAACGAGACGAACACGAACAATTTTTTTCGTTCGGTTTGTTAAACGAACCAAACACAAACAGTGATGTGTTCGGTTCGTTATTGTTCGAAATATAAAATAATTTAAAATAATTATATATATAAATTTTGTGATATTTTAAAAATAATTATATATTATAAAAATTTATGATATTTTAAATAATTAAACTTTTATAAATTATAATATATGATAAATTAATAATAATAATAATAATAGTATAGTAATAATTATATTAATATAAATATTATAATATTATAATTAATATACTATACTATATATTAAAATAAAATTCTAATCAAAATCCTAAACGACTTATTCGGTTTGCTTCATTTTGAGGAAGTATGGGTTACTTGATGTGAACGGAATGCCTAATCAATTTGCTTTATTTTGAGGAAGTATCCTATCAAAGCTAGGGTTGTCAAAAAAGTTCGTTGTTCGCGAATAGTTCGTGTTCGGTTCGCCAGGAAGTTCGTGTTCGTTCGATAAGCAAACGAACCAAACACGAACAGTGATGTGTTCGAACATTTCAAACACGAACACTAGCTCTGTTCGTTCGTGTTCGGTTCGTTTACACCCCTACTCTTTATAGAACCATGTCATGAATGGATAGAAGTTCTTTTTCTTGTTTGGAGCAATTATTTCTTGTTGGTATCAGAGCCTCGGGAGTCTTAGCCAACCGAAGTGTTCTTCTGCCGGACGAAATTGAAGTCCTCGCATGTTTCTCATTGCCACACATGCGAGACAGCCTACTGAAGCCCTCAACATTCTTCCCAATGCGCACGTCCCCCAGAAGCCGAAGCCTACCATGACACAGGAGCCAAAGCCTTCCCTCACCAAGCCGCCGCTCCTCCCTCACCTGGTCACCCATCTCTCTCTCGACTGTCGCTCTCTCTTTTTTGGTTGGCCACCACATCAAGATCTTGTTTGCCGGTTGAAGGAGCTCATGTGGGGGTTGATACCCCATGATTTGAGGAATGGGTTGATATGAGGAGAATCTGGATTTTGATGATGAAATAAATCAAAATTAGGTCAAGCAGAGGAAGTCACGTGTGATTTAGATTTGGTTTCTTCTGATTGAGAATATCAGAAGTTGGAGATAGTGGAGAGGTAAATGATTGGAGCTTCTCAGGAAGATAGTTCTTGAGGTTTTGAAGGTCTTGGTCAGGCTTATACAAAGAGTCAGCGTCTCAACGGGAATCACTTCCACCAACTGGCCGACCACCCCATAGCCAGTCACCCATAACCAACTGATTGGCCTCCTTGGGTCGGCCACTAGCATCTAGCCGGTTGTCCACCCGAAGCCGACGAACCCTACCGACGAGAACGCTCCAAAACGACATATTTGAGCAAGAAAAAGACT
Organism: Papilionanthe hookeriana x Papilionanthe teres; assembly: GCA_022702705.1. Classification (NCBI taxonomy): domain Eukaryota; kingdom Viridiplantae; phylum Streptophyta; class Magnoliopsida; order Asparagales; family Orchidaceae; genus Papilionanthe; species Papilionanthe hookeriana x Papilionanthe teres. Next base: position 69,273,346 of record CM040427.1, on the reverse strand, counting down.
AAAATCCCGTACTACCCTTCTTAAAGCAAGGACACTTTTGTAGACTGTAGTATCATTTTCACTCTTTTATCTTCTTATAAATAGAGATCACGTAACATGTAAAAGGGCTTTCTCACTCTCTCTTGGGCTCCCTTCTCACAACCCCACATGTAGGGCTGTCAAAAAAGCTCGTTGTTCTTGAACAGTTCATGTTCGGTTTGCAAAAAAGTTTGTGTTCGATTCGTTCGATAAGCAAACGAGACGAACACGAACAAATTTTTCTTTCGGTTTGTTAAACGAACCAAACACGAACAGTGATGTGTTCGATTCGTTATTGTTCAAAATATAAAATAATTTAAAATAATTATATATAAAAATTTTTTGATATTTTAAAAAATTAAACTTCTATAAATTAAAATATATGATAAATTATTAATAACAATAATAATATTATAGTATTAATTATATTAATATAAATATTATAATATTATAATTAATATACTATACTATATATTAAAATAAAACCCTAATCAAAACTCTAAACGCCTTATTCAGTTTACTTCATTTTGAGGAAGTAAGGGTTACCTGATGTGTACGGAATACCTGATCAATTTGCTTCATTTTAAGGAAGTATCCTATCAAAGCTAGGGTTGTCAAAAAAGCTCGTTGTTCGCGAACAGTTCGTGTTCGGTTCGCCAGGAAGTTAGTGTTCGTTCGATAAGCAAACGAACCAAACACGAACAGTGATGTGTTCGAACATTTCGAACACAAACACTAGCTCTGTTCGTTCGTGTTCGGTTCGTTTACACCCCTACCCACATGTAGAGAGTACTCTCATCTTGCCCTCTCTTGTAATCCCCCAAGTTCAGTAAATAAAAGGGGCCAATGAGCTCGGAAACACCCCTCTTCACCCCGTTCGGGGCAAAACTTTCTCTCTAATTGTTTTTCTTTCCCTCATATCTTACGCTCGATGCCTTGGGCATGGTCTACAAGACAAATCTAGTTTCATCAAAGATAAAAGTTCATTTTCTCAATAAATCTCAACTACAATTAACATAATCACATATACATAATAGAAGAAAAACCAAATGAGACTGACTAACTCGATGGGTCTCACAAGTTCCGAATTAATGTCTAGATCCTTAAATTCTTCAAAATTGAGGAAACTAAGCAGTGATTGGTTCTATCATTGAGTAAGCAGAAGTACTTTTTAATCAAAGTAATTGGAGTCAAATATACCATAGATTGAATTTGGTTTGGTCATATTATAATTTATTAAGGTTTGATTCGAGCTCAAGCCGAGCTTTCACATTTATGTTAATATTTGGCTTATTTATTTTTTTTAATAACTATAATTGATTTGTATTTTGCTTATTTATTTTTATTGAACAAGTAATTCAATGGGTTAATAAACAATCTAAAATTTTGAATGAGTACTTGACTTTTTTATATAACCTTATTAACAAATATTTTTATAAAACTAAACAAAAAGCAATCAAATAAATTGTGAATTAGTATTTAAGTTTTTTAACCTCATTAAATAAGATAATATATAAGTAGGAAGTAAGTTATCTTGCAATCAAGTAATATAAATAAGAGATAACAAATTAATTCATTAAAGTAAATTAATAAGAAGGAACCATATTAGATTAATATATTTATATTGAAATTAAATTATAATATTTTAATTATATATATATATATATATATATATATATATATATATATATATATATATATATATATATATATATATATATATATATATAAACAATTTTTAGCTATTGAAATTTTATTTGAATAATATATCATATATAACTACAGTTATTTAATAGGTTATTCTTTAAATAACGAGTGATTTCGTTTGTGAACGTATATCAATAAGTTAAATAATGTTTATATTTGCTTCATTTAATATATATATATATATATATATATATATATATATATATATATATATATATATATATATATATATATATATATATATATATATATATGCCGCGTTCCTGGCCTGTTGGTGGGGGGTCACTGTAACTCCCTCAGGTCGAGGGTTCGATCCCACTGTGAAGCGGGGAATTGGTCTGTTTAGGCACATGGCGGGGGTCTCATCATGGGGCCCAAGTTCATGGAAAATCAATATTTGGGCATCTGCCAAATATCAGTTTCCTTTTAAAATAATAATAATAAAAGGAAATCATTATTTATAGCTTTTTAGTCATTCTATAAATATTGATTTCTCATGTGCCTATCCGACCTGTCCGCACCACTGTAGGGATTGAACCCGTGACCTTGAGGGGACTTACAGTGATCCCTACCCTAACCACCAGGCCACGGCTGCGGCACATATATATATATGTATATATCATTAATCAAGCCAAGCTCAAGTTTTTCATCCAATACAATGGTTCATTTATAACACTAATAAAAATCCAACTAAAATCATACTTTGTATTATTATTATTATTTGATTAAGTAAGCACTCATTGAGCCTAGTTAATCAATTTAGATAAACATACTTAAATCTCATTTCCTCTCACTATTTCTAACTTAGGTAAGCTTTTCCAACTATCTCTTCAGATAGATTGCTTAACATTTCTGGTTTTCCAGATATTGACATTATGTTCTCAAATTAGTTAAATTTTTATGATTGAACCAGTGATAAAATAAATTATGAAAATTTTAAGTATTTTTATTTAAAAAAACTCTTCAATGATTGTTGTCATCAATTCTCGTGTTATATTATTGCCATAGAAAAATCTAATGAAAGGTTAACTAGTGAGTTTTTTTTTATCTAGTTAGAAGAAGAACTCATTGATTAGTAAATCCTATATTATTGTCCATCACCATTGATTTGCCATAGAAAAAAGTTTTGAATGTTTATTGGAAGATAGTGATAACTTGTGCCCAAGTGTCTTACACGATAATGATTATTATTTTTAATGATTTTCCCTAAAGGGAAGAACAAAGCCTTGAGATTTTCTTGAAACTATATGAAACCTATAGATTTTTTTTTTAATATAATTCGATGTTGTTGCAATAAAACCTTCAATTTGGTAGCAAAAGCTACTACTTCCAACCAAAATGGAATGATTGTGATCCTTCGAATGGAGTTGATCAGTCTTGACAGTTCTCTTTGAGTTATAATAAAAGAACTTCATAAATAAACTTTAATATTGATATTATTTAACATCAATTATCATCAAGCTTTTTCTTTTAATTAACGCAGATTATATACTTTTTAAGACATTTGCCTTTCAAACTTCGGGTTAATGTCTATTAAGATTTTTGAATGAAAATAAATCATATATCCCATTAGGATTATAATTTACTAAATATTTACAAGAGTAACAATCATATGCCTTTAGAATCTTAGTTCTTATGAGAATTTTAACCTTGTTAGACATGTGTGATCTAAAGCTTTTAAATGAGTAAAAATGTTAGACCTTTTGATCATTTGAGATTTTCTTTTTTAAGAATTACAAAGATCTTGTCTACTTTTTTTGCTTTTATGGAGACCTTTTTTCTGAATATCATTTTCATCATAAATTGTCTTTTCCATCTTTTCTTATTAATGAAAGTATTATCCAACATTAAATATCCTTTAAATTTTTCTTAATGGCATGCCTCTAAGGAATTATTTAAGCTACATGGTTATGAATATTTGGAAACAATTAGGCCTACACCCCATGAATTGAACTTGTGGTAGGAGAGGCTATGAGAAATTCACTAAATGTTGCCAATTTATTATAAATTATTTGTGAGAACATTGTTTGATGACTTTAGAATATAATGAAAGAGGTTGAATCGAATCTCATACGATGGATGTCCTTATAACTGGAATGCAACACTTCCATTGTATTTTTGAGTCAAAAGTGAACGTAGCTGATATATAAAACGATATTATTGTTTGAAGTTATGACTAACAGTCTAATCAGACGACAAGAAAAATAGCATTGACCTAAAATGTATGTAAAGACACCTTGAGAGAATTCCTCACAATACAAGAACAATAGCATTGACCTACAATTCATAATGACAACCAAACTATATTTTCTAACAATTACAATGTAGGCCTCCAACTAAAAAGAAAATTAGAAACAAAAAAAAAAAAGAAAAAAAGAACCTTATATCCAAGCATATTTAGACTATGCACTAAGATGAAGACAGTTCCTATCCAACACCATATGTACAAGTATATATATATATATATATATATATATAATTTTATTTCCCACCAAGAGCTGGAAACTGAGCTGGGTCCTCAATAGAAAGGGGGGCTTGGGAGGCTGAGAGATTAGTAGAACGGCCACCTTTAAATGATCCACGGCCCCTCCCACGGCCCAGCCCACCTGGGCTGTAACGGCTATCTCCTTCGGTTGGTTTTAAAAATTCATCAATATGCATTGCCTATAAAAGAAGAATCACCGCATCAACAAACTAAGGTTAGGAAAATTTACATACATTCCACATAATTCTTATGAATTTACATGTCTAACACCCAAGGTTACATCTATAACACTGAATTTACAACCTATGCAAGAAAAGTAAGTGATATTGTTGATGAAATATCAAAGATTTGAGTAGTATATATGTAAATATGAAAGTTTAGGTGTGAGATATGTAAATACATCAGAATTGTGTGCTCTTTATGTAAGTTAACTATATTTTAATACAGCTCTCAGTTTGTCAAAGAAAACAAACAGGGAGATTTTACATACATACACACAATTTCTAGTTGATAACCAAGTGAATACCTTTCTAGCACGTTCTTCCTTCTCAGTGTTTTCCTTCCTTTTAGAAAAGTCTTTATCAGAACCCTAAGAGAATTACAGTTTCAGAATAAGGATCATGAAGTTAATGGGGAAGTGCATAAGCCAAATAAAACTATGAGTTTTACCAGTTTGATAAAAACTTCATCATTTCCTTTCTTAATAGAAAGTTGCTGCATTTCTTTCAAGTCCTCATCAAATTCAACTTTTCTCTCTTCAACCTTCATAGAAAGCAGGGCTTTTCTTTTCTCCTCCCTCACCTTCTCATACTCTTCCAGCGTCATCTCCTGTTCACAGCAATAACACATGTTCCAAGGTTATGATCTAATATATTATATTATGGTGCTGGCACTTGAATTATAGGCAGGGGGAAACTGATCCACTGCACCCAAGAAAAATGCAAGATGGCTTTAGAACGGCCATCTGTCAAAAAATGCATTTTTCCTGTAATATGATTTTCAAAATGACAATTTGAAGTTATTATAGTATATTATAACTTGATATTACAGTTGTTCACACCTGGTATTTTCTAGTTATTAGAGATGCAAACGAGTTTATATTAAGAATTTCATGATAAGGTTTTGGTATACTCTTCCAGTGTATCAGAACCAAGATTTTGAAGAAGTCCTTACAGTAAATTGGTGTTCTATATTAAGAATGAATTCAAGCATAAGCAGCAATATTCATCAGAAAAGAAACAAAATTTATGCAGATAAAAAAAAAAGGTAAGAAAGACATTTTAGAACTGACATTATCCTCTGGTTCTTTTCTTTCTGCTTCATTTGATGCATCTCCTTTCTGCTTGCCTCCATTAACGGCTTGTCCCTCTTTCAGCTCCAGTTTCTCAGAACTAATAGCTTTCTCATGTAAGTTCACACCTTTCTCAGCTTCCCTACTCAACAAATCTAAAAGGGTCAGTCCAATTTACAGCAGCAAAGACTGCGCAAACCACAAACAAACAAAATCTTAAATCAAGAAAGAAAAGAGTTCTTAACTGAGCAACCAAATCATCAGTCACAGTTCCCCACTTCCCACGTCCAGCTCCTTCTCCACTTCTACGCTGATAAACCCTTCCATGAGGCCGGCCAGAATCAAATCTCTCCCCTGCGTTTCCATTAGCCAGCCCCCAGCTCCTGCCACCTCGAAATGACTCTTGTGCTCGACCGAACCCTCCCCGATCCCTCTCCGAATCCTTGCCATTGTTACCACCATCTCCATTCGAAACTCCACGATAATATCCATTGGCATTCCCGTTCCCTAAATACCTATTCCGCACGAATCCGCCTCCTCGACCCCCTCTTCCACCTCCACCGCGCACCGGCGCTGCATTGTCATTCCTCAACTCCCTCACTACAAACAGAACAAAACCCTAAATCCAACATCAAATCAAAGTTTCTTTCAAAAAGAACTCACCTGCTGGCGCGGAAGGAGGGGACTTCGATTGTTGCCTTTCCGACGAAACCGCGACGGCAGGCTTCTTGACAGAGAGCTTCTGCTGCAGAGAGGCAATCAGTTGAGAAGGATCGTCGTTGTCGTCATCCACAAGGAGAGAAAAATGGTTGGCCGTCGCCATGTCGCCGGAACGAGACGGCATCGAGAACCTTGATTCGATTCAATTCCTCAAAAGGAATACAGATTGAATCTGCGGATCCCTGAGCACGTCGTGGGGGGTGCGGTTATATAATGGCGCTTCCCGCTCACCGGCTAATGCGGCCGACTTTGGCTGCTTACCATAAATAATATATTTTATTTTAAGTAAGTTAACTTTAATTATATTTTTTAATGTGATATAAAATCTTTGGTGTTATAAAAATAGAAATGTTTATATAAAACTTTTTAACGGCTTCCCAAATACTCCTAACTACCCACTACTCTTCCCAGCCCCTCTCTCTCCTCTCTCTCCTCTCTCCTCTCTCCTCTCTCCCCTCTCCTCTCTCCCCTCTCCCCTCTCCCCTCTCCCCTCTCCCCTCTCTCTCTCTCTCTCTATGCATAGTAAATTAATGGTAATCCTAATTATAGATAGTTGAAAGGTAAAATAAAACTAACCTAATCCATAACCCAAATTGAACATTAAATTTAGTGTATCTAAACCTAAACCAAGTCAGAGTTAAACTTATGTCTAACTTGCTTAACCTATGATAAACTCAAACTAAACTTAGACCCAATTTTATATAGGCATATAACTAAATGTGATGGAGCACAAAAATAATCATCATAGCAGGAGGTGATACTAACAAGAGTGTAATGGATCAATATCAATGAGAGCAACCTCGCCGAAGTTCAGATTTGATGTGTGATAGAAAATTCACGACGGTAGAGTGATGAATTATCGTCTTAGATTTGCATGATAATTCAGCACACACTCAGGTGAAATAAAACAACCAGTAATGACATTAGAAGTTTTTACGGGAAAAACCACTTTTGGCCTAGTTGTAATAATCCACAATAAGTTGATGATTTCAAAAACCTCTTATCCCACAGATAGGAAATGATTACTAGATTTTTCAAATTACAATGTTGACTAGTGGCATCCAGTTGGTGGTGGTTGACAATGATTGGTGGTGATCGACGGTAGTTGGTAGTTGTCCACGGAGGTTGACAAAGGCTGATGGTGATCAGTGGGGGTCGACGATGGCCAGCGGCAGTCGATGGGGTCAACGTTGGTCGACAACGACCAACTGTGAACGTACATAGTTTAATGACTTGATTTGGGCTTGATTTGACTCGGATTTGACTAGTTTTTATATCATTAGATCGATCTCATCTAGTCAGTCAGTTTGACCATAAGTTTGCTGAAATCAAAGTTATGGGTGACTCTTAATTGAAATTTGAATGTTTCTTATTAAACAAATTGCTACGAGATTCATGTTAATGGCACAAGATTCGTGTGAGCTGATGAAAATTTATTGGTGGTGTATCAATATTATTATATGCCGAGGAGTTATTTCACACCATAAAGATTCAAGCAAAGACATTAGTGTTTCATGGATTTATTAAAATGATTTATTTCTTTTATTTATTTATTTTTTATTTTTGGCATTTACACATTACATTTTAGTAGTGTTTATGGGCTCTTTATTGCACCCCTGTTCCTTTTATTTTATGTCATTATTTTTATTTGAGACATCAATTCAACCTTTCAATTATTGTTCAACTAAAGAAAAAATCATGACTCAATTAAATTACATAAACTTATTTTATTCACATGCACTCCTTAACAACAATAAGATGGTTGTGATAGAAGATTCACGACAACAAATTAATAATTTAGCTTCTTAGTGTTGACATAAATCCAACATACACAAATAAAAGAGAAGTTAGCATGAGAAAAATCTCTTTTTTGTATGAAAAATCATGGAAAGGGAAAAAAACTATGGGGCATATCCCAATTGAAATAATGCATTCTACAATTGTAAGTAAATAGGTCAGTTTTTCATGTGAATTAGGAAAGTTGGAGTAACCAAGTTGATCATATTATATGTACAACAGTTGTTTATCGATAATAATCACATCTAGCCATAATAAAAGTAAGTCTCGGCCATAGCAGCTATAAGTGTCGGAGTCGGCTGTTTTGAAGGCATTAGCCCACCACAAATGTTGTAATTGGTAGCTGTAGCACCAGCTTGTTGTAGAGGCCATAGTTGAAAGTAGTGGTAGAAGCTGGACATGCGCATTATAGCTGATTGCTTCATGAGCGTCAATTAGCCATAGAGGTTGTAGTACGGAGTTGCAGGAGTTGTGTGCCAGTAAAGCCATGGTTGGTCTCATAGAAAGTGGTGAGTTGTGATGACGTCTATAGGTCGCAAATGTCGAAGTTGTGTGCTGCATTAAGTCTGTGCCACGTATGCGGTAGTTGGTCACGTAGACCATAGTGATGAACAATAATAACATTTGTAGGCCCCTGATGTTAGAGTTAAGATCTGCATGATTTGTGAGCTACATAGGTTATAGTTGGTTATGTAGATCATAGTGGTGAGCTCTAATAATATTCATAAGTGAAATAGGTCAGAGTTGAGAGTTGCATGTGGTGTGAGCCACATAGAACTTAATGGAGAGTTACAATAACATTTGCAGACCTTAAAGGCCGAAGTTGAGAAGTGCTTGAGTTGTGAGCCATGTATGTCGTAGTTCATCACATAAGTCGTGGCGGAAGTTGCAATAACTTTCGTAGACCAAAGCGGTCAGAGTTGAGAGCTGCATAAACTGTGAACTATGTAGGTCGTAATTTGTCACATACGACATAGTGTGGAGTTGCAATAAAACTAGTAAGCCACAAATATCGGAGTTGGAGGCTTTGAGAGTTGTGGATCAAGTAGTTGTAGTTTATCATATAGACCGTAGTGAGGGGTTGCAATAATGTTTGCAGGCCACGTATATCGGAGTCAGGAGCTGTTTGAGCTGTCGTTCACATGGATTGTAGTTGATCACGTAAGCCATAGGAGAGAGTTGTGAGGAGAGAACTTTATAAGTATGGTGAAAGTCAATGTATTCTGAGTACAGTTATTGTAAGCGGTTATTACAAGGAGTTGTCGATGGGTTCTTGACAAGACATTATTCATGATGCCATATTGAGAGTATGTCGTTACACCGTGAGGTGCATTATTATACTATCTTTGGGGTATGTTATTACAATATCTTTGGAGGTGCGATGATGCACTGCATTTGGGAGAATACGTTGGTTGCTTTGTTACTTCGTAACGTAGGTCGGGATTCTGTAGCGTGTGTTGTGATTCTGCAATGGGGTTTCACTGTAACGAGTAGGGAGCAGCAGACAGTGGTCTATGACCGTCGAAGGGTGGTAGTCGACGGTGTTCCGTGATTACAGGAGTGGGTGGCGTTCATTGGACCTTCGGTGTAGATTACTTAACTTTTATTTCCTTCTTATTGTGTTCCCACTCCAAGTTCCAATCTTAGTCTCATTCATGAAGGGGTAGGGCTCTATTTCTAGAAAACAGAAGAGACATATATGCAAATTATAAAGAAGAAATATGAACCACTCCGTCTAACGACCTAGAAAGATTCTCTAAATTGGATATTGTTTTGTAGGCAATTGATTGCCTTAACAATATTAGAATTGAGTGACATTAAGCTTGTTGGATTCATCTCACCGAGCCACTTGATTTAGCTATAAGCTTGTCATATTTGGAACAAGTTTAACTTTCTAATTAATCATTTGAAGTTTTCAAAAATAGTTTAACGACTAAATCCAATCTTCATTTAACTTGGATTAGGTCAATTTTGATGTCACAGTGTTCGTCTCGTCAAGCCGATCAGTTTAGTTATAAATTTACTAAAATCAAAGTTATTGATGATTTTTAATTTGAGTTTGAATATTTTTCGCTCAAAAAAATTCCGAGATAAGCGCTAATCATCTCGAGATTCAAGTCAAATAACAACATCTGTTCAAGATGTTTTAATAATCACACTACAATAAACAATTAAAGTTCCGCTTATTCATAATTGAACCATTTATATCAAATTAAATTTTGGTTCAATTAATTTAATTTAATCAAAATTTTGATTGGTTCTATTTTCCATATTTTGAATTTTGATCGCATTCTATTTCGATAAAATGGTATTTATGTAAAGATTAAATCTTAGATCATAAATACGTAAATACATAGAAACTGAGCGCTATCATCTTCATCTTCCCCGCTCCATTCCCATCCTCCTCTGCAACCATGAACGTTCAAGCGCCTCCACGAATGGATAGGAAGCAGACCTTACGCGTAGCAAGGCTCGCCGAAGAAGCCGAGCGCTACGATCACGTGACTGTCTTCATGAAAGAAATCATCGCAAAAACCTCCGCACAAACAGAACTCACCCGTAAGGAAGTCTGCCTCTTCGCCGCCGCCGTCAAGAACCTCATCATCTATGGTCGCACCTCATTGCGCGCGGCCACCTCCGCCTCCAATTCATGGCTTTACGACCAGTCCAAACAGTACCTCGCCGCATCCTACTTTCAAAGATGCAAGGGAGAAATCACCGCCACCTGTTTGGAATTCCTTCAGATAATCGAACAACGGCTGCTTCCCAACTCCAAAACCAAAGAATCGATGATATTTTACCTAACCCTACAGGGCGAGTTCAACTGGTATTTGGCAGAGCATATGGAAAATAGATTCCCCGGAATGCAACAAGAATTAGTCGCTAAATCCGCCTATTACAAAGCTTGGGTCCATTATTTCGCCTTCCTTTCGTCTTTGTTAATCGGTTCTTGATTTAGGGTTTTTCTTTTCTTGCTTTTAATTTTATTTTGAATCTTGTCGATTGCAGGAGCTTGCGAAAGATCTAGATGCCATGAATCCGTATGTGTTAGCCCTGGCGTTCAGCTATGCAGAGTTTCACTCTGAGTTTCTTAATAACCCTCTCGAAGCTCATCAAATTATAAAACGTGTGAGCAAATTGCTAAACTTAGTGTATAACTCACGAATTAATCTATCAAGATTGTGCTAATGATAGGTATACCTCGTTCACCGATGTCATCAGACAGTGAATGTGATCAGCACACTACAAGAAGAGGGCAAACCAGTTTATCCGCTCCTGAGCTTTGAAGGCGGCCTTCAATTGTATGCGAATCTGCTGCGCTTACAGAGAAACATTACCGTTCTGGTTAAGTATTCATTTGACTATGTTCATCATGTTTTAACTTCTTAAGCTCACATTTACCCCTTCTGTTATCTCTACGTTCAGTTAAAGAGAAACCCCGCCGGAGCTTCCAATATCCAAGCAGCCGGACCTCCCAATATTCCAGCCGGCATTGCAGCCGGACCTTCGAATATTCCGGCCGGCAATGTAGCCGGACCTTCGAATATTCCGGCCGGCAATGTAGCCGGACCTTCCAATATCCCGCCCTCCGGCGATGACGCCGGACCTTTCATTATTCCGTCCAAATACTTAGCGGCAGTGTCCTTTATGTTACCTAAAGAGGCAACCAAACGTTCCAATTATCTTGCCAGTTACATAGTTGGCGCTTCCAAAACTCCGGCCAGTTTATTCGACCAATCTGTCAATATGCCGGTGGGTGATGTCGCCGGACCTTCCAATATTCCTATGAATTATGCAGCCGGACCTTCCAATGTTCCGGTGAATTATGCAGCCGGACCTTCAAATATTCCAATCATTAATCTCGATGATGAAGATTCCAATACTCGGGCGGATTATGCAGCCGGACCTTCAAATTTTCCGATCATTAACGTCGGAGCTTCCAATATCCCGGCTGATTATGCAGCAGGACCTTCAAATATTCCTTCCATTAATGTCGCCGGAGCTTCCAATATCCCGACCGATTATGCAGCTGGACCTTCAAATTTTCCGACCATTAATGTAGCCGGAACTTCCAATATCCCGGCCGATTATGCAGCCGGACCTTCAAATTTTCCGATCATTAATGTCGCCGGTGCTTCCAATATCCCGGCAGCAGGACCTTCAAATATTCCGACCATTAATATAGCCGGAGCTTCCAATATCCCGACCGATTATGCAGCAGGAACTTCAAATATTCCATTCTTTAATGTCGCCGAAGCTTCCAATATCCCGGCCAATTATGCAGCCGAGCCTTCAAATATTCCGATCTATAATGTCGCCGGAGCTTCCAATATCTCGGCCGATTATGCAGCGGGACCTTCAAATTTTCCTTCTAATATCCCGACCGATTATGCAGCCGGACCTTCAAATATTCCGGTCTTTAATGTCGCCGAAGCTTCCAATATCCCTGCCGATTATGCAGCGGGACACTCAAATATTCCTATCTTTAATGTCGCCGGAGCTTCCAATATCCCAACCGATTATGCAGCCGGACCTTCAAATTTTCCGATCATTAATGTCGCCGGAGCATCCAATATCCCGGCCGATTATGCAGTGGAACCTTCAAATATGCCGATCTTTAATATCGCCGGAGCATCCAATATCCCGACCAATTATGCAGCGGAACCTTCAAATATCCCAACAGGTTATGCAGCCGGACCTTCCAATATCCCAGCGGATTATGCAGCTGGACCATCAAATACTCAGACATTCACTAATGTCGCCGGAACTTCCAATATCCGAGGCGGTTATGCAGCCAGAGCTTTCAATATTCCGGCCAGTAATGTCGCCGGAGTTCCCAATATTCCGGCTAGTGGAGAAGGCGATCCGGGCGATTTTTCATTCAAAGATGATGACTTGCAGGTCGTTTGGGAACTAGTTTTTGATTTTCCCGGCAGCAACAATGGCGGCAATTTCTAATCATTCATTCTCCATCAGGACGATCATCACCATTCAATCGGCGGAACTTTACCGAAGACTGCAAGAGGCCGATGTAGAATGGTATAGGAGTTATTGGTAGAAATTTGTTGGATATTTGACTACATTGATAGTAGTAATTGGTCTAAACTTGATATTTACAAATTAACCACCCACTTTTCGTTCATTTTTCAAATTCTCACTTAAATGCCAAAATTCTTCGTATATTTCTCATTTTTATCAAATTTATAGTAGTTTGAACGTGGCATGCGTAAATATATTAGTTCCCTAGTTCAAAAAATCTACCCGGGCTGTTAATTTGTAAATATTAATATTTCAGGCGCTCTGTATGTAGTTATTCCTATTATACATTATAACTTTTGGAAAATTTATTAGAGTTTTTTTCCTGCAATTGTTTCTTAGTTTAAGGTAGGGGTGTAAACGAACCGAACAAGAACGAACAGAGCTTCTGTTCGTATTCGGTTCGTTTGAAATTTAGTTTGTTTGAAAGAAGCTCGTGTTCGAAATTGTTCATGTTCGTTTCTTAATGAACGAGTTGAACACGAAATTGTTTCGTGAACGATGAGTAAACTTGACAGCTCTAATATTAATATATATAAATATATTATATTAATTATATAACTTATATTATATAAATATATAATATCTATAATAGTATATTATTAATATAGTATATTAATATATTATTATTATTAATTTATTATATATTATAATTTATAAAATATAATCTTTTAAAATACTATAAATTTTTTATATATAATTATTTTAAATTATTTTATATTTCGAACAATAACGATTCGACCACGAACAAACTCATTACTGTTCGTGTTTGGTTTATTTAACTTACTGAAAGAAAAAAAATTATTCGTGTTCGTCTCGTTTATTTATCGAACGAGTCGAACAGAAACTCTTTGACGAACCGAACACGAACTGTTTGCGAACAACAACGAGCTTTTTTACAGCCCTAGTTTAAGGCATAGTAAATAGAAAAAAAATATTACATCCAATGTGGATTGATTTTTAAAGCCAAGACTTCCTGTAACGCTGGATCAAGCTCCAGCACTCGTATCAAACAATAACAATATGGTAACAAGCATTGGAAATACAAACTATATATTAACAATAAGCAAAAATACATCACAAATTACTATAAAGAAGTCTTCCATCTTCTTCTATATGCAGTATCACAAATATTAAGAATAAGTGAATGAACTATTGAAAAATGAATACATTTACATACGCCAACTAATACTTTTCTAATATTACCGAAGAAGGCTCAGCTGGGTATATAAATAACCTGAGAACTTTAATCTTCAGTTCTCACCACCTCTTTCAATGGCTATGGCAGATTCATCATCACTCACACCCTCCACATCACGGCCACTGTAATCTTCCCCTTCCAAACACTGAGATTCAGATGAAGTCTGCACCTCCTCCGTCTCGGCGGCAGCGGCATCATCGACGTCTTCCTGACGAAGAAAGCTTGGTTGGTTCGTTGAAGCGAGCAGTCTTGCCCACATTCTGTCTGTGATTACAACCTTATTCTGTGTTTCAGTAACTTTCTGCAACAGTAGATTTGAAGCATATAAAAATTATAGTATTTACATATTTCAAGACATTCCAGTTCATATAAATGCATGTTTGTATATAATAGATTCGGTGGTATTGTGGCTGTATCGTGGTGTCACCAATATGCACGTATGTTATCCGCACATAATATTTATAAGATACTGCTGAGGATCAGTAGGCTTACATAGAAGGGTATATAGGCATGCCTCCCATTAACAGGTCCGACAGTAAAACCTGTGTAACCTGCCATGGCACCATGGAGAGCACTATGAGCCAGCAAAGTGCAGTAGACGTTGTCAGATGCATTACTGGGAACTGCACGAATCATGTAGGTTGGATCTGCAAAATCAACGAGTCAGGGCTCTGTTTCTCACACAAAATTCAACAGAATAGACGCTTAATCATGCAACTAACCTATATATTTAAGATTTATTGCCATCTTCCTTCTGCTTGAGAAGTGATCCTGTAAAGTGCAGAGAAATCAGAATATCTTAAACATGAAAATAATTGCTCAGTAATCTCTTGAAACAATTTGTTATGATGCAACCAATTATTTTAAGTTGTTAGATTCGGATCGATAAGTCCGTATTACAACGTATGTGATAGAATCGAGGACATACCATATAACTCTAATGTATTTACATATCTAACAAGAATAAGTTCGATATTTACAGTCATAACATCTTGGTATCATAAACTTATGGATGAAAATGTGTAGGTGATAGATATGCAAAAACATAAGAATTGCTTGGTATGTATGTAAATATGCCCTGAAATCAAATGGGTGGCAAAAATTTATGTCTTTACATCTTTTACCATTCATAGGGTTAATTTTGTAACATAAACTTTGCAAAAATATACCTTGATTTTCTGAGATAACCACAAACCAACATCAAGGAGTAATTTATTTCCTGAAGCATCTTGGTGTTCCTCAGACCTCATGCTTGCTGCAATAAGTTCTTGCCCTGCTCCCTCTGCCACAACAATCACCATATGCCCGTTCTCCCTCAGCCTCTTCTCAATGAATTCAAAAAGCCCTCCCTTTCCTTCAAGAAAAAAGGGCGATTCAGGAATCAAGCAGCAGTCCTGGAGGAGAAGAACATGTAGTAATCAATGAATAATGTAAATATAAATAAATAAATAATGCTTTTAATAGGTGTTATAATGCGAAATTTAAAGAGCTTAACAAGAATGTTGGAGGAGAAACAGAGAGAAAGAAGTGCAGCATACCACATCTCTGCTCGCAAGAGTTGCATGCATGGCGATGAAACCTGCAACAGAAATTATTTTAAAGTTTAAATTTCAGATTAACAAGAATAAAGATTGAAACTTTTGCAGAATTAACCAGGCTTTGCAACTCCAAGAGCATTGTTAAATATTTTCACGTTTTTACATGCGACAAAGAAGAGTACAGGGACTCGCATCTAACCCAAGTATAGAATAATGCGATTAACCAATCAACAAGCGAAAACTCTATAGCTCATTGAGCCTATCACATTAGACTGCCCCTCAACAAACTTACCAGAATATATATCAAAAAAATTAGAAAGATTTACATACATGTGGTATGTATCGTGCATGTAAATTTCTCAAAAAATTATTATGATGAGTAATAGGAACTAACCGCTGTAGCGACCCATCAGCTTCACAACACCTATACCATTCTCGATACTATCGGCTTCCACATGTGCTGCATTGATAGCTCGTTGAGCTTCTTCAACGGCAGTATCAAATCCGAATGATTTATCAATAACCTGATTCAGAAAGTAAAATTAGGAGACATAAAATAAGCAAATTAACCAAATACCGCAAAAAAATGTGCGAAAAACATACCGCAATGTCATTATCAATTGTCTTCGGAATGCCAATAACAGAAACTTTGAGACCTCGCCTTCGGATTTCCTACAAAATGATACACATCAAGCTTTATTTGGCCTTATTGTTGCATCTTTACTCTTGAAATTTAAGTGCATAAGAATTGAGAGGTATGTATGTAAATATTCCAAGGATAAATCATCTATCATTACCTCAAATATAGCAGAGGCTCCTTTCTGAGTACCATCTCCACCAATAATATACACCTATAAAAATAAGCAAAACCATGGAGTACATGATTAAGAGCGAACATAAAGATTATATACGTGTTCTTCAGAGAATATGGAATAGAATAGCGACATGACATTGTGCGCCGCACCTGATTGATCCCACGGTCTTGAATGCTATGAACTATTCTCGAAGTGCTATGACCGCCTCGCGATGTGTCTAGAATGGTGCCGCCCCGCTTGTGAATGTCATTGACACTTTTGGGCGTGAGAGGAATTGTATTGCGGGAGTGGAAACCCTTGTATCCTCCCTACACGTATATGATTCTTCTTAGAAAATGTGAAGGATAAAATGAAATGATATTGTGTTGTAAGGTTTAAAGTATTTAGTTGTGAAATTTGATTTTTGCATCTTCCGCTAGTATTGGAAGAATTTGGGATGTAATTCTCCACAAACAAACCATAATGAAATTGGTAAGGGTGAAGTAGCCATTAATAAGATGAACCTGCATAAAATTCTATGTTCATATGTGTTGATCTTCTTTACTAATTTCTAATTTTTTGCCTCTCTAAATTTGAATTAAATTTCTCCTATTTCCTAATATAAAATAACTCTAAGGAGATGATGTAAATATGGGAAATTTACATATGTTGCACACAATTCTTATGTGTTTACAGTTTACATATCTCGTATCTAAACTTCCATAATTATATACATAACACTTGGGTGTTTTCAAAATATGCACGAATATACGTATTTCACCTTTTAAAAATGATAATAGTGCTATTTTCTATTCGATATTAAATATTTGAGTGCTTTGTGTAAAACTCTAAATATGAAACTCCACGACTCTATAATAAGCAGAGGTATCGTTACCTCAATGCCGGAGATTTTTTTAACTCCATACATATGATACAAGCCACAAACTATTTCTCTTATCACCGTGTTAAGTCCCGGGCAGAGACCCCCACATGTTACAATACCAGCATGCACCTCTTCCGACTCGAAGTAAACCTAAAGAACACGAAAAATAGAATCACCATTAGTTTAAAAACTGTATGAGAGCACGGACCGGTGTGTGCGATATGACTTACCCGTTGACGAGGCCCCGCACGTCGAAAATGGATTCCTCTAGGAGTGTTTTTGTGAACAACAATCTACAAAAGTTTTAATTTTAAGACAAAATGAAGTAGTGAGCAAAATCACATTCTTTGAAATTACAAAATTGGAATTTCTGAACCAGAACTCGAGAATTTAAAAGAATAAAAGGTTCAGATAATGAGTAAGAACTGCAATGGAGGATGAAAAAGTCACCTTTTGTGCAACTGTATCACCGTCATTAACAAAATACTGCCTGAGAATAAAAAGTAGATAACTTTTGTGTCAAAAAGAAATTTTGATTAAGGAAATTAGTTCCAATTGAAAATAAATGAATATAACAAACATACTTGACGACAGAATATGCTGGATTATCCTGGAGAGGATTTGGATGTGTCTGCATGGATTAAGACATATATGAGCCACATAACAGCATAAAGATATAGCCAAAACATCCAAACTATAATTTTTAACTGTAAATGTATCAATTAGCAGAATCATGACAAGAATTAGCACATTAAAGTTGATAAAAACTTTATCCCAAATCGGTTCCATGCATTAAACTCTATATAGCAGCCTTAAAAAAAGAGATTTTTTTTTTTTACTTCTCAGATTTTAGATCATAATCGGCACAAAATCAAGAAAGAAAACGTTTTTCAGTTCAAAACTGGTTCAGAAATTAAGAATTCAAGCCAAAACAGGCTAAAAGACAAGATCAAACCACGAATAATTCTTTTAGAAAAAAGCGAAAGAGAACTCACAGGAAGTCCAGCAATATAATCAGTTAGGTGAGGCACATCCTCAAGAACATAACCAGCTTCCCCAAAGACTAACTTTGGTTCAAACTTCCCTTCAGGCACCACCACCCCCTTATCACCAGACCTCAAGTCCCCGTTGCAATTCGTCATAACCTTGACGGAAGAAAACGAGCTTATGAGATCAAAGCTATGGTTCGAGGCCTTCTGGTTCTGTTTCGATTCAGCGCAGGTTTTCTGAGGAAACGAAGAGGGAAAAGAGAGGGATCCCATACCAAGATTAGAAATTGAAAAACAACGTTCGAATTCGAGAGAAGAAAAGATGTTTCGCACGCACTTCAGGGAAAAACGCTTCCTTTATAAACGAGGAAGGAGAAGGAAACAGAGACGAAGAGCTTCGAGATTTTCAGACTTCAGGGCTTTGAAGTTTGAATATAAAAGAGGCGGCTTTGGGCTTCCTATGCCTCCCGAGGACTCCGGGGGTCCATGGATTGCGACGGTTGAGAAGAAAACAAGGAACTTTGAGCGAAGGGAGGGAAGATAGGAAGTTTCCAGGTGTCCCGAATTCCATGTCCATTATGGTGGTTGGTTTTCGTTCGTGGGTTGGTTTGGTCAGAGAACCATTGGAGTGCGCGATTTGGGCGGAGGTGGAAGCTTGAATTGGTAATTGCCGTATTGAAATTTCATTAAAATTTTTGGGGCAGTTTGGGAAAGATAATTTCTAAAATATTTGCTTGAGATATATTATTTGTAATATATTTATTTCCTATTCCGCTTAGCATTCTAATTGGGCATCTTTTGAGATACTTTCCTTTTATACTTAATAATTAAAAATATATTTCAAGTACTTTTTGAACATATATTATAACTAAAGTGACATCAATAACTTCTTATCAACAAACACGGATCTAGATGCATTTTTAAATTCGTGTTCAAGTTCATCGGATCCCTAATTTCAACAAATTTATAGTTAACTGATGGTAGATAATAATCGAGCTATAATAGGCATAGGATAATAATAGAGCTACAATTTTTACGAGTAGTGATCATTAGATCTAAGAATGTATTCTCGATCTTTCCTCTTTTTTACCTCCTCACGTTAAGAATGAGTTTGTACTTATAGAATTTTAGATGGTTCACTTTGATAAATTAACCATAATCCGAAAACACTCCACCATCATACTATATGTATTAATTTCTTTAATAAAATGATCTTAAACTTGTTGAACCGCTCTGATTGAGGGAAAATTATTTCATACGGACAACATACGCAGCGTTGCGTACAGAATCTGCTAATAACCACCGAATAACGAGCGAATAACCTCTGAGATTGTGTATTTCAGGATTATTGGAAGTTTATTAGGAGGTTATTGTAGTATTATTCCGAATAGCCTCATAATAATGCCCCAATAACATCCGCGGTTTCACTTTTATATTTTTTACTGTTATTCGGGGTACTGTGAGGTTATTGGAAGGTTATTATTGCTCAAATAATGCTGCAATAACTTCCTAATAACCTGAAAATAACCCCCTGCAGTTCCATTTTAATGTTATTCACGGAGTTATTATGGGTTATTTGCTGGTTATTAAGTGGGTATTAGTGGATTTCGTATGCAACACTGTGTATGTTGTCCGTATGAAATAATTTTTCCTGATTGAGAGGTTTAATTTTATTATACGAATACCATGTTCAAAAATTGTTTGACACTTCAACTAATGCTTTCAAGCTTCAAATTATACTACAAGTGTTTAACTTAAGCTCATGTATACTCTGATTGAATTGCTTTTAGTGTCATTGAGTTTCTATTGTCATGACATTCAGTTTGAATTTAAAGTTGTTGAAAACGAATCTCGGATGATAGTATATTTAACTCAAAAAAAGATTTTTTTTTTTAAAAAAATGGATTAGGGTTCACGTATAGTCATTTGAATTTTCTGACAACACATCAATTACAAAATGATATAGTTGATGAAACACAAAAATATGATCAATATCGAGAAAAAAAATATATTTGTTTAGCTTTTACATAATCATACAGACATGCCAAATCATGTGTAAAAAAGTTAATGCTCGAGCAGGGATGACAACAACACACTTTTAAAATAAATAGTTTGAACAACGACAATAACACATAAAATATTTAGGGAGTATTATAGACAACAAAGCAAATTGACCAAGCGATATCACCATATTCATAGTATAAATTGTTAAATAGATGACAGAGAGTCGTAGATACTGAAAGATACACCAAGGTTCCAGATAGCTAGTTAAGTTACTAAATAATAAATTTCAACATAGCTTCTCCAAAATAATCATTTATATGCACAAAAATCAATCAAACATAGTATACATCTCTCCTAAGTCATCTCACCCCAAAAAAATGAGAAGACCAAGGGTAATATTCATGTATGAAGCATATTCTGAAGACAAAAGAAAAAGAAAGTAGAATGAAAGAAAAAGGGCCATCAAAATACCAAAAGTTGAGGGATGCCCTCATTAAATGGCCAAGCATGCTAAAGTGTAAACAATAATAGCCCGATCAAAAGAAAGAAGAGGAAAAAACATCCAATGAAGTATATGTTCGTGTTGCAAGTAGCCAAGCCTAGTAGTGGCAAATATAAGAACAATAAAAACGTGAAAGTTGTGAAGTAATAAATCAACCAACAAAGATTGTAATCCAAAGACTGAACAAAAAAATCAGAATCATATTTCTGTAGAAACCACCATAAAAGAGAGTAGCATATATAGGCGATGGTAGACATAAATTGATAGAGTTTGTATAAAAACAAAGGAACCATAGTAAAATGAAATGAGAATATTCTCCTTCATTACATCCATAACTAGAGCAACATTAATGTAATCTACGATAAATAGTAGAGACAAAATTCTTCATCTGCATCAAAACTGAGAAAATCGGTTAAACTATAGGCTTCTAACTACAGCAAGCATGTTAGTTTTAAACTTAAATATTCTTTTTAAGCCTGATTACAAAATGCACTTGTTGATGACAATTTCCACGGGACTATCCTCATCTCTAAAAATATGCTTATTTCTTTCAAGCCATTTTACAATGAGCAGTAATAGAAACAAAAAATAGGAAAAATTTTCTATTGATATGGAAGTTGATATTATTAGCTAAAAAAAAAAGAGAGTTTGAGCTATGGTTAAACTAAAATGAAGGAAATTCTCAAGTAGTATGCATTTTTTAAGAGCACATTGAGAAAGAACAATATATTAAAGGTGAGAATGTATTTCATGATACTCCTTACAAAGCACATATTGAGGTCAATGTTCAATCATACAATAGCAAGAGAATCTTTAATTTCCAGCCCATGTATGAGAATTTTTCAAGCCATAACAACAAATTTGAATGCATGTCATTTTAATCGTATAAAATCACATCAATCAAATTTTGGAAGGTTTCCATAAGAGTAAGTATAGATATTGTTGTTAGAAAAAGATTTATTCTCATCCCAAAGACAATAGAGTTGGCTATTAATAATGGAAGTGCCTTTAATAAGTTGAATACAATTACTTAGTGCATTTTGATTGGTGGGTAGGTCCCGTCAAGTATTAATAGTGATTTGACCAATTTTGATAAAAATAGAATTGGAAAATCAATAGAAAATCTAATGAGCATATTTTTCATAATGGATGAACTATTAAGCAATGTGTCAAAGAAAAAAAAAGATTGTTGTAATTACAGACTTATAAAGAGCTTATCTTTTAATTTGGTGGCAGCTTAACATAGTGCCCTCCAAAAGGGGGAAGACATACGAGAATTACTATAATAAAGACACCAATATTTTTTAAGATGCTAATTGGACAATTATGAATTGATATTAAATATGCTTGACTCCAATATGATGTGATATGCTTTTAATAAGAGTTATAAGTTTTTTACATACATCTTTGGGTATAACGGTGGAACAAAATCAATAATATATGTAGCTCCTAATTATAAATTCAACCATTTAAAAACTTATAAAGATTTTTTTTTCTTCCAACCACTGATTCATTACTGTATTTTACCTAATACTTTGGATTATTCAACCATATTAAGCTTTCAGTAATTAATAGGGATGCCAAAGTACTCATGGGAAGAAGCTCGAGAGAAATACCAATAACTTGTATAAGTTGATGAGAAAATTATAACTTGACAATTTTAAAGAAGTAAATAGAGGATTTTCGAATGTTCACACCAAGATTGGTATCCTCATAAAATATAGTGAGTACATTAGAGAGACCTTTAAGAGAGTGCAAGTTTGCTTTCTCAAAAATCAAAATATCATTAGCAAAAATAAATTATTATATTACAATCACTAGAGCTTAGAAGCCTTGAGAAATCATCTATAAATATAGTGAAGAGATAGTGATATATAGGGTAGCCCATGCTTTAAACTAGAATTAGAAGAGAAGTATCCTTTGAGTTCTTGATTAATAACCTTGGAAAAAGGAGCATGTGTTGTACATGCCTCTATCCAAAGAATAAAATGATTGAGAAAACCCAAAACCTTGAGTTATTCATAAATAAAAGAATTAACTTATTCAAAGGCTTTCACAAGAACAATCTTAGTACATAACTCTTTAGGGTGAGATGTAGAGTTAAAACTATGGAGTACTTTAATAAAAAAAATGGTATTATCTGCAATGTCGATATTAACAATGAGGGTGGCTTGGCATGGGTAGACTAAGATATGAAGTAGAGGCTTTAATGTATCAATGATAACTTTGGTGATAACATTGTACACAATATTGCATAAAGAGATAGGTTTGAAGTTATTGAAAAACTCAACATGTAAGGTTTTGAGGATAAGAGTAATAGCTGAGCAATTTACTCAATTGGGAAACTAAGCAATAACAAAAAAAAATGACTGCTTGAATATAATATTGTCTAGTGTTTTGACATGTATCTTCCAAAAGTTATGATGCAAAGCTATCAAGACTAGGGGTTTTATCAAAGCCAATGCTAAAAATATATTCTTAATGTCATCATCTTTAATATCATTAAGGAGATTCTCTTGCTCAATACCAGTGAGTGTATGACTAATGGGATTATGTGGATAATGATAATAATAGTCCATAACGTTAAGCAAAGAAGAAAAGTGAGATATAGCTTCCCTAGCAATTCCTTGATGACTGATTGACCAGAAGCTCTTCAGTGCAATTTCTATTATTCCTAACCTTGATCTTTTAATAAAAAAAGTTAATGTCATCCTCTTCTTTGTAAAGCCAAGCTCTTTAGACACTACATTTGATCCATTTATTCTCATAATTGGAAGAATCAAATAGTTTATTTTGGATAGTAACATTTTGATATGTAAGCTATTTATAAATAATTTTGCTATCAAGTTTATGATACAAGTCATTTTGTTGCATTTTGAGTTGAGTAATGTTGCCAGTAATGTACTTGGAAGAATTCTAACTGACAGCTTTGAGAGCAACTTTTGCATTATTTAATCTATTATAAAGAGCGAATATAAGCTCACCTTGAGCAGGAATCTCCTAAGTAGCAGTAATAGTGGTATGGAAGTCCGTGTAAAAACTCCAAAAATTCATGTATACAAATCAACAAGGAGGTTTAAAGTTGATCTGAGAAAGAAAACAATAAGAACACGACCAAAAGTTAAATGCTCCAACACTTTATAACAAGAGAGAAATGAACTTACTCGCTGACATTGCAAAGAGCTCTATATAAAAGACATCAAATGAGGCTATGAAATTGTTGATTACACCGGCTAAATTGATGCCTAATATTAGGGAGATCCATCAATCCATAATTAACGTAGAAAATTGTGGCGCCCACATTTTTCATCGCATCTAATATAATTATAGTCAGCTAAAAGAACTCAAGGCTCATTAGTCGTGGGATTTAGAGAATCAATAGAGACTCATAAATCTTTCCTTATAGTTACATTATTGTCGACACATATAACTGTTTTGAATAATAATAGTTTTGATGTGATGTTAAATATCTGAGAGCTATGTAAATAAATATGAAGATTTAAACATTAAAAAAATTTGTTAAGTTGGCTTATGTTCATGGAGAAGGCCGTCGAAATTTTTTATATTTTTATGATAATTACAATAATTAATTAATCATTTAACATCAAACGTTTACTTAAGAACATGCAATACATAAAATAAAATAAAATAAATAAAATAAATAATAAAAAAAACAAGCAATAGCTTTCTCCCTCCGCAAGGCCTCCAATTTGACTTTCTTTAATAAAATAATTTATCTAACCCTAATTTGAAACTTTTACAGTAAAGATTTCTTATTCCTTGAAGACTAAATCTAGAAGAATCAGAATAAGACTAGATTAGTTATATATATTCTAAACGGATGACCGAAGACAATTATACGAGCCCCAGGTATCCCTAATGACCCACCCCAGTTAGGCTTGGGGGCAGGGCGGTGTGCAAATATTCGAGGATCACACCTTACACACTGGAAGATTCGAATCCATGACCTGAAGGGACTTACGACCTTTTGAGAGGTTGTTCTACCAACAGGCCAAGAAATTCTTGTATATAAATCATTTACAAACATACCGCACAATTCTTTTATATTTGTATATCTAACATTTAAATTTTCATATTTAGATGCAAGACACTCAAATTTTGAAAATTGCAACAAAAATATGAATATAATTAACGTTTTAACAACAACAACAACAACAACAATAACAAAGTCTTAATCCCACTAAGTGGGGTCGGCTACATGAATCTTTTTTCTCCATTGCGTCCTATTTAGTGTCATATTTTCGTTTAATTCTAATAAATTAAGATCATTTTTTATGCAATAAGCCCAAGTTTTCCTAGGTCTACCTCTGCCTTTCTTAACATAAGTTATATCTAAAACATCTACTCTCCTAATCAGATCATCAGGTGGTCTACGTTTAATGTGACCAAACCACCTAAGGCGACTCTCTCTAATTTTATCCGTCGCTAGTGCAACACCAACCCTAATACGAATATATTCATTTCGCATTTTGCCTCTAAGTGTAAAGCCACTCATCCACCTAATCAACGTTTTAAAAGCAAAATATATATTTTTAAAACGCCAAAATATTATAAATATAAATTTTAAATTTCAAAATTTTAGATATAAAAATTTTTAGAAATTTTGCGATAATATTTACACAAATACCACTCAATTCTAATATATTTATATTTCTAACATCTAAACTTCATTTAATTACATACATGTCATTTTACCTATGCATGAAAAGTAGGGCTGTCAAAATGGCTCGTTGTTCGTGAGCAGCTCGTGTTCGGCTCGTTAAGATGCTTCGTGTTTAGCTCGTTAGTTAAGTTAACGACGCTTAACGAGCTGAACACGAACAAAGTTTTGTTCGTTTGTGTTCGGCTCGTTTTAGCTCGAAATACTATTCTTCAAGTTTATATATATATATATATATATATATATATATATATATATATATATATATATATATATATATATTTATTTATTTATTTATTTGTTAATTAATTAATTAGTAGTATTTTTAAAAAATTTAAAAAATTTATAATCAATTAAAATTATTAATTAAGTAAATATAATAAAAAGTATTAAATTAGATTGAAATGATGTTTTAATATAAACTATAATTCTTAAATCTATTCTCAACCCTTATCATCTTATGGTTATGTGATTAGGATTGTCAAAACGACTATTTGTTCGTGAACAGCTCGTGTTTGGCTCGTTAAGCAAACGAGCTGAACACGAACACACTTTTTGAGCTCGAAATATAAATGAGCCGAATACGAGCTGAGCCTTGGCTCGCCGTTGTTCGGCTCGTTTACACTCCTAATGAAAAGTTATATATAATTTTAAAAATTAAAATGATGATATCTTTTTATGTAATATGAAAGATTTGGTTGGAGTTAAATGTGAAAAAGAAAACCTTTCTGTTATATATGTAAATACATAGAAATTAGGTGGTAAATATGTAAATTCCCTCAATATATATATAGGTCAACTCAGCCGATTGCGATTTGCAAAATTGCCCCATAGTTTCGGAATTGCCCCATAGTTTCGGAACGGATTTGCAAAATTGCCCCATAGTTTTGGACCTTTTGGTGCCGTGTGGTGGAAAGTTGAATGGTTGCGCCCCGGCGAGAATGTAAAACGTTTTAAAGAAGAAAAACTAAAAGTCAACTTATATGGAACTAGAAGAAAAAAAAGGTGAAGCGAAATATTTTTTTATTGTTTATCTATGTGTTGAATATTCGTTAAAAAATATCATTGTTCGTGTTCCACTCGTTTATATTTCGAACACAAAAATATATACGTGTTCGGCTCGTTTGTTTAATGAGCCTAACACGAGCTATTCTCGAACAATGAGTTGTTCTGATAATCCTAATCATGCAATCGTAGGATGTTAATTGTTGGGCAAATTTAAATCTTATTGTTTATGTTAAAACATTATTTAAATATAACTTAATATATTATTAATCAATTTTTTTAATTAATAATTATAATTGATTATAAATTTTCATAGCCTTGTAGACAATTAAATTTTTTAAAGATGTCGCTCATCAAATCTTTATTCGTGTTCGGCTAGTTTATATATCGAGCACAAAACAAGTATTCGTGTTTTCTGGATCATTAACTTAGCGAACAATTGAACACGTAGCTCGTTCACGAACAAAAACTATTTTCGCAACCTTAGTGTTGAATCTTCTAATACTATTAATTGTTATTTATACCATTGTAGACATATATATGTATATATATATATATATATATATATATATATATATATATATATATATGCCTAATGAGTGGTGGTTTGAAGCATTATTTGAAGGCAGATATAATTGCAAGATATTTATCTATAAAAAGTAGCTAACATAATATCCCAACCTAATTATTTAGATTTAATAACTAAATGTAGATATGATATTAGTTAACAGAATTAATTCATCAAATATTTATAGATTTTTTGTTTGGCAATATGTTGCACATTGGAGCACAAAAAATTATTTAATATTTGATTGAATAAGTGACAAATAATTATTGGTCCTATTTATGTCCCACTTATTATTAGTTTTTATCTCAATAATTAGAAAAATTGCATCAAGTTGAGAAAGAAGATAAGGGACTAAAACCTGCTTGTAAGAAAGAGCTGCAATCCAACATTGATTCTGCACCGCAGATCTGGTGAATATGTTACTCTCTAGCTGTCGCCAACTGTCGTTGACCACCTACCGACCACTGTCAACCACCATCGGCCACCTCTAACTCATTAGAGTGAAACTCCATCTAGAATCATGATTTATATTGTGAATCTTGGCATGCATTACGAAGTAGCGAGACATTCAGTAGAACAATGCAACCCACATATAGAGCAACGACGTATCTCAAAGACGTTGTAACAATGCACCCTGAGTACAACACAACAACATACCTTAATGACAGTATAACAACAAACCTCACATATAGTGCAACAAACACCTCTTAAAGACGGTGTAACAATGCACCATGTAGATGGTAACTTTCTTTGGAGTTCTAGAGCTTTGCAACCCAGCAATACGACCTACGCGACCAATTATGTTGCATCGTCCATAACTCGTGTAGCTCCCAACACCGGCCATTGCAGCCTATAGACATCATCACAAACCACCACCATAACTTACATGACCAACTACAACTTACGTGGTCCATAACTTGTGAACCTCTCGACTCCAGCCCTTATGGCCTACAGACGTCATCATAGCCCACCACTACGGCCTATATTATCAACTATGATCTACATGGTTCACACTTCGTGCAACTTCTGAGTCTACCTCAGCGGCTTACAGGCTTCACCACTGTTGTGCAATTTAGGTCGAAGAAAAGCAAGAATCGACACAAAACCAGAAGAAAGCACAGAGATTTAACGAGGTTCGACAAAGATGCCTACGTCCTCGGGAGCAGAGCGGCAAATTTCACTATTTCAGAGGAGTCCATATTACATTGTTCAGTTCAATTCATACCCATGGAATTACACCTCTATTTATAGAAATAACCCATAAACAAAACACTGAAATGCTCTTGCTCCCCCCAACCCCTTTAATGAAGAGACACACCTCTTCATTCCAAAAAAACTTCAACTACCGATATACGAGTCATTCCTAACACATCACAACCCATCATTATAGCCTACGTGGTCCACGACTCTTCCAGGTCCCGACTTCACCACTACGCCCATTAAAGCTAAGACGCTAAATAATCACCCTACCACTGCAGACCTTCTGATATGCATCAAAATGAAAGATTTGGATGGTATAAATATTAAAAATTAAATTTAGGTGTTAGATATGAGTGGTATGTATGTAAATGCACCAAGATTTTTTATTGCTGATTGATTTTGATCAATGTTTAATTTGTATACTATAATGAATTAAAACATAACGATCTAATAAAATAATATATTTTTATTAAAACTAATTAAAGTACAATACGATAAGGGTGTAAATGAGCCGAACACGAGCAAGCCCAGGCTCAGCTCGTGTTCGACTTGTTTATATTTCGAACCCATAAAGTGTGCTCGTGTTCGGCTTATTTGCTTAGCGAGCTGAACACAAGCTGTTCACAAACAAAGAGTCGTTTTGACAAACCTAATCATATAACCATAAGATGTTAAGGGTTGGGGCAAGATTTAAGAATTATTGTTTACATTAAAACGTCATTTGAATCTAATTTAATAATTTTTGTTCTATTTACTTAATTAATAATTTTAATTGATTATAAATCTTTTAATTTTTTTAAAAATACTACTCATTAATATATATTTGTGTGTGTGTGTGTGAACAAATCTTTGCTCGTGTTCGGCTCGTTAAGACTTGTCAACTTAGCGAACGAGCCGAACACGAGCTGTTCGCGAACAACAAGCTGTTCGTGAACAACGAGCCGTTTTGACATCCCTACAATACGATATTCCATTGCAACATTTAGGGCCATTAATACTATATTTAATTATCATTACAAGTTGATTATTAACTATTTGATTTGTTCACTAATTAGGGGCAGCAGCAGCTTATTAATAATCTATTGATTAGTTGATTAAAAATAATTTACTGATAAGTTAAGTGCGGTGGCTATTACAAAATTTTATTTTTTTGGAAAAGCTAGATCACAGCCAGAAAGCTGCCACCGCACCTAGATAGGTGGGTGTGAAAAAGTTTTTTTCTATGTTTTGAAAATGCATAAACTGCCAAAACGCAGTTTACCCAAACAGGTCAGGTGCATTTTCAAAACGTCACCGCACCAAATAAGCTGCCCCAAACGGACTCTTAAGCATTGATTAAATAGCAACAAGAAGGGTGTGTTTTTTCGAGCTGTTGTTGTAGAAAAGATAGGTTCAAAAGCTGTTGTTGAAAAACTGTTGTTTAGAACCTAGCGTTCCAGAAGCAGTTGTTATGTTTGAAAAAAACAGTTCTAAAACTGTTGTATTTTGACAAATTTCGTTTCTTTTTCACAAATAGCGAATGACATCTTGCTCTTGTATTGTCCATTTGTTCTCGTATCCATAAGTTCAATGGTTATATGATAAATAGGAGAATATCCTATACACTAAAGCATGATAAATTTTGCATATTTATCGGGTGATATGAGAAATTGGTAAGCAAATTTATGCAAAGCTAACTGCATCTAATTAACAAGTATATAGTGCTCCTATTTTTTTATGTTCGATCTGTAAATAAATATGAAACATGTGTGGTATGTTAAATGCCCTCGATTAGAAATTATAAAGAGTGTAAGATAAATCAGTTATTAAGGGTCCGTTTGGGGCAGCTTATTTGGTGCGGTGGCGTTTTGAAAATGCACCTGACCTGTTTGGGCAAACTGCGTTTTGGCAGCTTATGCGTTTTCAAAACGTAGAAAACAGCTTTTTCACACCGCATGGTGGCAGCTTTCTGGCTGCGGTCTAGCTTCCAAAAAAATAAGATTTTGTAATAGTCACCGCACCTAACTTATCAGTAGATTATTTTTAATCAACTTATCAACAGATTATTAATAAGTTGCAGCTGCTCCAAACAGACCCTAAACCGTCTAAAAACAGTGCTTCCATTGTCATAAACCAGTCTCTTTAATATTGAAATCCGCTCTAGAACCCATACAAAAATAGTGCTTCCACTGTTATAGACCATTCTTTTTAATGCTCAAAACATTGAGCTCAGGCAAATGTCGACGCGGTTTGTAACCGGGACGAAGAAACGAAGCCCCCAAATAGTAAAAAATACGGTTTTAATGTAGTTTTCGACTCATTAATGATACTGTATCATCAATACTATTTTATTTATTACCGCTTATGTATATATTTAATATGTCATTAAGTTTAGGCCAATTATTTTATGAAATTTTACATATTTTATGATTTTTTTTAATATGCTCTTCATTTATTTGAAATCATTATTGTTGCTTAGGGGTGTAAACGAATCGCTCATGTTCGGCTCGTTTATATTTCGAGCTCAAAAAGTTTGTTAGTGTGCAGCTCGTTTGCTTAGCGAGCCGAACACGAGCCGAACACGAGCCGTTCAATTGTTTTGACAACTCTAATCACACACCCATAAGATATTAAGGACTAGGGCAAGATTTAAAAATTATTGTTTATATTAAAGCATCAATTGAATCTAATTAAATAATTTTTATTCCATTTTCTTAATTAATACTTTTAAATGATTATAAAGCATTGCAACCTTGTAATCAATTAAATTTTTTTAAAAAACTATTCATCAATATATATATATATATATAATTGATGAGTAATATTTCGAGCTAAAACGAGCCAAACACGAATGAACAAATCTTTGTTCGTGTTCGGCTCGTTAACTTAGCAAACGAGCCGAACACGAGCTTCTTAACGAGCCGAACACGAGCTGCTCACGAAAAACGAGCCGTTTTGACAGCCCTATTGTTGCTATTATTTTAGTTGATGTTTATGCATTAAATAAATAATTAAAAAAATTAATAAATATCAAATTAAATATTTCTTAATTACTTCATTTAGCATAATTCATTAAATGGAGTGAGCAAATATAATTCCTTTTACGTGCTTCGAATCTTGGTTTGGTACTATTTACCGATAGGCTTGCTATTTTTACTGCTACTTGTAGCATTAAATGGGGAAATTTTAATAATGCTTAAAGAATTTTAATAACGCTCGGATCAAAATCTGATTGAAATGAACAACCCGAGCTAAGAGTTAAAGTTTTGGATCGAATTTTATTAAAGCCGAATTCGAGCCATACACCAATCGACTTGAACTCGCTCGAGATCGGCTAGAATTATTTTTTATTTATAAAAAGTTTTATATAATGCTAGAATAAAGTCAAATATAGCAAGCTACTAGACAATTTAGAACATATCAAAATAACTCCATTGAGCCGTCTTGCTTATATTTCGACCTGATTTGAGCCGGAACTGATCCAAATAACCCTAATTTGAGCCAACTCGTTTCAGATTCATGCTCGATTCAATTTCGAGTCAAGCTGGCTTGAAATTTAGCATAACACGTCACTATTTGATTTTGATTCGAACTCAATTTATTCGAGCCGATTTTGAAGGGACCCTTATTTCTTTTTTATTTCTTCAAAGAGTTTGTTGTTTTAACTTCATCAAAAATAAGGTTTAAACACTATCTGAGACTTGAGTGCGTCATGTGATCTTTATTTTTCTTCTAAATTTATTGTTAGCTAATAGGCTTGACTGGACCCATTTATTTCCCCTTTCGAATCTAGATTCAATGCGATGATTGGTGTGAAATAATGGTTTTGGGAATAATTTTGGTGTGCAAATCAGCTGTTCTCAAACCGCAGAAACTAAACAACTTAACAACTTATTCATTTCAGGGGTATAATAGTTATTTATCTACAAACAGCTGCAAATCAGCTGTTTTCCAAACGCTCAAAACAAACAGAATAACGAACTTATTCGGATCGTACTGCTATCGACTATCTCGGATAAGTTCGAATAAGTTGCAGCTGCCCCAAACATACCTTTAGGGGTTTGTTTGGGGCAACTTATTTGGTGTGATGGCGATTTGAAAACGCACCTGACCTGTTTGGATAAACTGCGTTTTGGCAGCTTATGAGTTTTGTCTCCGCTAAGAATTTAGCTCAAAGATTGGTAATCACTTGAAAATTAGTTCGAATTTTAGTTCGAATCCAGATCAAATTGAAAAAAAAAGGGGCTAAGTTTTGAATTAAAATTTTGGATCAAATTTTTTTCAAGCCTATTTCGAGACATGAACGGATAGGTTTGAATAGGCTTGAGATCCGTTTAATTTATTTTTAATTTATATATATATATATATATATATATATATATATATATATATATATATATATTGCTAAATAAAAGCAAATATGACGAGCTACGAGCCGATTTATAGCTGGAAAGGATCCATATTAACTCAATTTGAGCCATCTTGTCTCGATTTCGAGTCGATTTTGAACTTCAACTGATCCAAATAACCCAAATTTGAGCCAACTCGTTTCAATTTCAAGCTGAATTGAGCTCGATTCAATTTCGAGTCGGGCGGCTCAAAATCAAACATAACAAGTCACAAGCCCATTTTGATCCGAACTCAATCCATTGGGACGGGCTCGAAATCGAACTGTTAAGAGCTCTGCTTGTGGAACAATAATTAGGTGTGAAGTACGCACATGTAGATTTTGTTGTATTGTGATTGTATTGGTTGTATTGATACAAACAATACAATCAAAATACAATATAATAAACATATGAAAAATATCAAAATAAATTAGGGAAAAGAAAAGGTGACCTTAGTATTTTTATATACTTCAAATCAAATTTGGCAGAGCTTACTTATAAAGTATAGGTTTGGTTCATTGATTCTGATTATATTACCCACATTTAAAATGTGATGTTGTGATTTTGTAAGGCCTAAATCATAAAACAAAATGAATAAATTATCTTTATGAAAAAATTAGTCAAAGATGCAGTTGAAACTATTGGAATGTATTTATTGATTTTTGACACCAAAAATCATTTAATTTTATCTTCTTTTTCTAGAAATTTATTTACTTTTGTCTAAACTAGTAATACCTCTATATTATTCTGAGTTTGAAAATGTTCATTTCGGTATATTTAAACATAATCATTTTGTTTAAAAGTCATTCAGAACTCTGATTTCAACAAACTTACAGTCAAATCAATCGGTTTGACGAGACGGACCCAATGATACCATAATTGGTATAATCCAAGTCAAATCAAATCCATATCGAGCCGATAAACAACTTTTGGAAGCTTTCAGTGTATAATTGAAAAGTCAAACAAATCCAAATATGGTGGGATTGTAGTCAAATTGAGCATCTTTGCAAGACGAAACAGATGAGCCCATGTGCGTTTAATTTCGAAATCATCAAGGCACTCAAATGTCCATCGAACATAGTCCGATCAAGGGAATCTCTCCTAGTTATCCAATCAGGGTGGTATGAATTCATTTCTTATTTGCAGTTTGGACTCTATAAATAGAGTCTTATCCCCTTTTTGAGAGAGGAACTAGATCCTGAGTAAGAGAAAAGCCAGACCCTAGAGAAGATTGAGCTGAAGCTAAGGACCTTATACCGACGATCAAGCAAACAAATCCTGCTCCTACAACCAGCAACCACTGTCGACCACCATTCACCGACCGTCACCGACGACCATCAACCTCCCACTCCTGTAATCGCCAACCACTCGCTGGCCACAAGCGATCACCATCAATCACCACCTGTCCTTTGTGACAACGCACCAAGTGAAACAAAACCTACGCCGCAAAATCACGAAGCAATCTATAAAGTGTCGCATCATCTTGAATGTCGTGTCGACCTCAAAGACGGTGCATTGAAGCTCCAACAATCACTCACCACTATGATCATTCCTTACCAATGGGCAACGAGTTCTTCAGACACCAACTTTTTAACTCGAGAAATTATGTAACACTTTCCCTCCTGTGAGGCAAGGGGTTGTGCATATAATCACTAAGTCATAGTGGAATATTTTTACTAGGCAAGGCCTCATGTTTTTTCTGCTTTTATAACTTTTTCACGTAAAACTTCTGGTGTATTTACCGGTTATCTTCATTCATCTGAGTCTGTGTTTGATTCTCATACAACACTAAGCCGTTAATTCTATACTCTACCACCATGAATTTTGTAGCATGTATCGATTTGGCGTTGTCCGTGGAAAGTGAAGTCTCATTTGATATTGTCTTCAAATTTGAGACATCGAGATTATACTTTCTTTTGCAGTGACATACAACATTCAACTTTCTAAGTAACCTCTTTTATAGCTCTTGAAGAAGCATTCTTTGATGGGTGGGGGGGCAACCTTTTCAGCGGTCTCGAAAGGTCATGTCAACGCCCCAAACACAATTGTAAATAAAGAGTCCGAAATGTTGAACTCATAGGAAACGATGGGAAGCCAAAGTAGGAAAATGTCTAATCTACTAAATTTGTTCTCAGTTTGGAATTTCAAAATACTAGAGTTTTGCTAACAAACCTATTGCAATTATCTAGTGTTACACCTACATGATTTCTAACTACGGCATATGAAGTGGATTTGCCAAGTGCTAAGGATATTTTTCATTGCAGTGAAAGTAGTATAGCGTGGAAGTGGAAGAAATGTGAAATAAGGTAAAACCTTGCAGCAAATAGAAGCATAAATCCTCTTTACCCTCTTCTGAACGCATAAAGAGGCTTGGTTAAATTGACCTTAATTCCTTAAGTCTCACTTTAAACCCAATAAAAATATCTTCTTATTTATTTATAGTCACCTCGTAGGCCCTCCTCTTTGACGGTTAAGCTACGCCCATGTTATGCTGATTTACCCTGTGACCGGTTGCCTAGCGAAGCCTTACCGACACTAATGAGATAACATAAATCATATTGGGATCTATTCTTTTTATAGAACCACTCTTAAGCAAGCATTACATCTTTTATCAGGAGAATTTATGAGATAACATAAACCTAATAAATCTGGATTAATGAATCAATTTGAATATGGCATCAAATCTGGATTATCAAATCAGTCTGAATAAGCAATTAATTGTTTAACTCATTGAAGTTATGCTAAATTTCAACAAAACTTTAAAGAAATTAAATATTGTTTTATACATATTTTTATCACATATTGATTCTTATGGAAATGAATTATTTTCAGATTATCTTTCCAAAGTTGTAGAAGGAGATGTAATATAATAGCTATCACCATTGATTCAATGATAAGTTTAATAACATCTTTCATATAGATGTTTAGCTCTAATTCAAAAAGTTTAGTAAATGATTTTTATTATCCTGGGATATTTTTCGTAGTTGGATTAGCTAAAAGTTCTTATATAGATTCATAAAGGGTAAGTGACGAGTTTTACCATTCGAGAAGAAGATCCTCTCTCTCACACACACACACACACACGAACTAATTTTAATTAATTGAACATAGGTTCATCATTCTAGAATTAATGATAATTAAACTCAAATTAATTTTACATTGAACTCTAAACATATTATGCTAAGTTATGGGGAGCATCATGGCCAGTATGGCCAATGAAGCTACAGGAGACTGGCTATCTCAGAAGAAATCAGATTTGTATTGGCCATCATCTTGGCCCATTTGATTTTAAAGTTGTGTAATGACTGTTGCTATAGTGTATTAGTGCACCTATTAAAACTTAATTTTAGGATCTGGCTAGCCTTGCACATTTATTTTATGATTAGTGGTTTTCTCAAAATTTTTGAAGTTGATTTTATGCTCAATTTAATTATCAATTTGTGAGTTTAATTTGGATTATGAAAATCGTCTTTATTATATTCAATTAATTTATCTAGTTCTTTTTTTTATGCCCAATTTATAAATCTCTTCTATCAAATTATAGAGCATATTTGATTCTATTTTGAGCATTTTCTATCATATTTTTATGAGCACCGAGACTCGCATCCAATCCAAGAGGTCAAAAAAATGGTTGCTACATGGGAAGGAAAGCACAATGACTCACATCTAACCCAAGCGGTGGCAAATGAATGTCTGTCACATTATGAAGGAAAACAAAGAGACTCACATCCAAACCAAAATGTGACAAAGAAATGTTTGTTACATTGGGAAGGAACGCACAATAATTCACATCCAATCTAAGAGGTAGCGAAAAATGTCTATCACATTGGGAAGGAAAGCACAATGACTGACATCCAACCTAAAAGGTGACAAAGAAATGTCTGTGTGAAAAGAGATGCAGTTCCATATTAATGGAACCAGCCAAATGTCATTCACATGAGACAAAGGACTAAGAAGAGTGTAGTTCTATGTAGATAGATCAGCTAATCTCTTCCACGTGAGACGAGGGACCAAGAGTTTATGTGGAAGGAAAATTTGGTTCAAGAAAAGAAATGACGCTAGTTATAGGTCGAGAATACTCAGCCGGACCTGGTCGAAATTTTAATTTGAATTTTGATGTTGATTGTTTTGATTTGATTTGCTTTTCTTTCTCTTTTCTTTTATTTATTATTTTTTTGTTTGTGTTAGGTATAGGCCACCTGTGGAAATTACACCTTGCCTAACTGGTTTTAAAATATATATTCTTATCTTTAAACTAGTTGTTTGTTTATTTTATTTTCTTCCTTTCATTTTATATACTTTTTTTTTATTTCATTTTAATTTTTTATTTCATTTTTTTATTCAATTTGATTTAAATTTTGTGTGTGTTTTTTAGTTACATTGCTTTTGTTTATGATTTGGCCCAATTTCAGACAAGTGTAGCACCAGTGTTTATAAGAACCATATTTTATTTCTCAAAATCATTTTTTAAAACGTCATAATGCATTGTACTTCTTGAGATATCATCCATTTTTTTTGGGAGTATATGTAAAAATAACCCATTCTTTAAAGAACTATCAGAGCTATGCTCCATCAAGTACACATAATGATATGTTATTTATAAGAGCATTACAGCTCAAGAGGTTGGAACTTTATAGCCCCATTTACAATAAATGTTATTTCTTTTACACCAATTTTGTACAAATTGTTCATATTGTCTCAAAAAAATACTTTGACCTTGTTGAATTGAAATTATAGTTGAATCTTCTGGGCATGGAGAATATTACTTCACGGTCAATTTTCATAATTGCTAATAACATAGCCCTTTATTTAATTTCTCTCTTTCTAGACCTAAGTAGATTTCAAAACTCTTAACCAAGTGATTAAAATATTTCTTTTCCCAAAGATATTTCTAAGTCAGTTAATAGCCAATTAAAAATCCCACAGATCACTTAACTTTTCTCAGAATAAAATATCATAATATTTTCTTAAGAGAGCTTTTTCAAGCTTTATTAATTAGAAGATAACTCAAACACCAATTTTTGATTTTATGCTTACCTCAAGCTTCTTCTCAAGGAAATTTTTTTCCTTTTTTTTTTAGTCAAGCCTTTCATATAATTTATTTTTTTTCTTTATTTTCACTGGGAATTACTATATCTGATGGAGCATATTTTTTTTACGGATTTTGAATGTCTAAACTTTATTAATTAATAATTCTCAAATATTTATTAATATAAATTCTAAGATAATATAGTTTATTTAAAATTCAGGATTCAACTATTTGGTAGAAAAATTAGAAAGCTTGAAATATCCATAGTTAATTACTTATATTTTAGTCACACCATTTTACTTTGAAATTTATTTAAGACCAAGTTAAAGTTCTTTAAAGTGAATGACTAAGTTATTAGGGCATTAATTTCTTTCTCCCCTTGAGTTATAATCATATTGAAACACCAAAATCTTTATCATGAGTCGCTCCTTTCTTGACTGTCCTTCTGATGAGCTTTGAACGTCCAAGCTAGCTTACACTTTTCCAAAAGATTCTTCATCATTTGATGTGAAGTTATATGCTGAATTTAGGCAATATAACATCTCTCCTTTTTGAGCTAGCTTTTTGAACACTGAATGGACTCCTGACAAAAAGTTTGTTTTATTTTCCTTATTTTTATTTTTGTGGGAGGGCTGTGACAAACGAACAACGATACAACTAATGTCTCTTCTCACCAACGGTAGTAGTCAAAAAATGAAACCAATCATCCCTTAATAAGGAGGAGGGCTCGGAAATTCTAACTTCCTTGTCAGTGACAGTCTTCATTCAAGACTCAACAACAAGAGTTTTTACCCTGTTGTTGAGTTACAACAAGACAATCATTAAATTCTCTATATTTTAGTGTTTTATTTTCTGCATTTGACGACCACATCTCTTAATAACTTTATCTTTGGCAGAGCGCATTAGAAA
Source organism: Papilionanthe hookeriana x Papilionanthe teres (assembly GCA_022702705.1). Lineage (NCBI taxonomy): Eukaryota > Viridiplantae > Streptophyta > Magnoliopsida > Asparagales > Orchidaceae > Papilionanthe > Papilionanthe hookeriana x Papilionanthe teres. The sequence goes on along the minus strand of CM040427.1, from coordinate 69,234,621 downwards.
GCAATAAGACAGACATCAATTGACTTCATTGCACGCTTGATGATAATGGGATCTTCTTCTTTCAAGGCTTTGTCTAGCGACAAAAGTTTCTGAGTTGTCATCAAATTGAACCTAGGTGACGGCTCTACGACCTTTATGGTGTCTAATTTCATTACTGTGAAGGGGATCTTTTCCTAGAATTATTTTAATTTTAATAAAGTTTGTTGGAGACTTGATTGCTGATCTCTGCAATATGATGCTTTCACATCTTATTTATTATATATAATTGATGTCAAATACATATCAAACAACTGTCAAGCTTTGATGTTCTAAGTGGTTAAAAATTGGACTAACTTGCCAAACAAGTTAAATTTGATGGATTGGAAAAAAATTAATAACTCTAGGCTCCCTAAAGCCTTCACTCTAATAAGAATTTTGAATGTGCCAACCAAATCCAAATAATAGTTCCCTTAATTGTATGCTTCATGCCTCTTACCAAATATTTCATAGTTTAAGTTCTTCTCTTTGTCCTAATTGTTAATTTTTTATGAGATGTTCTTATCTCCTCTTAATTCAATATCCAACCTAATGACCTCCTCTAAGAGCTTAACACACCACATCTTTGATATATGACATCATCAAAATTTGGATATGTATTTCATTGAGTTTGTTACCACCATCACTTATCATCACTCATTAAGTATTAAATAGAATCATGGATAATGTCTTACACTAACAATTACTTTATCCACTTTTGGACTTTCCTTGATTGGTGTGTATAGCTTTAATTTTTTGTTAGAGTCCTTGTATTTTGGTCAGTAGCTCATTTAGAGGGCATTTTACTCATAAAGCATATAATAATTCCTTTATAAACTCTTTTATCATTAAAGACTTTTATTAACTTTTTTAACTCAATTATCAACAACCTGATACCTATTACTCATCTTCAAACCAACATATCTTGGTAATTTCAATTGGTTCTCAAGCCAAAGTCAAACTTGGGTAAGTAGTCGTGTTATCATGGAAGTCATGTTATATCCTAATTTGTTAACTCTCCAATAACAAATCAATCCTTCATTATTTGGTCCTTTATCGTGTTGTATGTTTGATAACTGCAACTCTTGTTAATAGCCTTCTCCACGAGCAACGCCTCCAATTTCCTCTACTATCATGTGGTTGGTGTCACATTCTCATCACTTTAACTCCTACAATTCATTGACCCTAAGAAAATGAATCTTCCTGCCATCATTCAATGTCTATGTTAAAATAATATTCAATTGTCTTATAAATAGAATCATCAAATCCACATTAAACGAATATGACAACAATACAAAAGAAAAAAATAAAAATAAAAATAACCTGTATTGTTACGTATTTCTTAAATCTTTTATCTTGACAAAAGATCATCAATAAAAGATCATCAAGGTAAACAATAATGTGAAGTCATAGAAATCCTCTATTATATCTAAATAAACAAAATATAATCTAGACCTTACATGCAATACATATGAATTTGTAAATTACACCATATTATTAACCAAATAACAAAAAGCTTACAACATTAAAAAAAAAAAAAGGTTATGCAAGTTGCAAATATATGGGTTTTTTATTCATCAAGCTTTATAAAGTGTTCAACATATATATATTTCTTTAATCATCTTTCTGTATTGGATTCAAAATTGTTATAACATAGATCATTATAAGTCGCTCAATGCAATTTATGAATACATCCAAATATTAAATCACACAATAAAACCTCATCATAAGAATCATTGTAAAACCCCATCCTATCTATCATAAGGTTACAAGCTTGTCCAACAGTTTCACACAATCTTTGCTTGAAAATATTATTGAACAAAAATAAAAGAACTTCAATAACATACAGTGCAGAGCGAGATAAAACGATAGGATATTCACAAGAAAATAATTTAGTACCAAGTATAAGACATTATCTATATAATAATAAACACAAATGAATAATCGACTAGAAGCACAATAAAAGAGGAGAGAAAATGTTACAAGGATATGACACCATTGAGAGATCTCATAAAGAATAAGTTCATTGTTGAACATGAATGCCAATGGATATAATAAAGAAGAGAATCAAGTGAAACTCAAATAGAACACCAAAAAAAATAAAGATGGAAATAGAGAACTCCACATAGTTTTAAAATAGGGTCATTTGGAACTTAAGTTGTGTTAATCAAACTCAACTCTCCTCTGCAGCTTTATCTGTAAAACATTTTGAATGCTTTTATGCTACTAAAAATAGAAATTAATTTTGAATGTCAAAATTGTTTTGTTATTTTTTAATTTTTTTTAAGAAAAATGTATTTTAAGAAAATAATAAAACTGTAATTGATAAAGTAGAATTGAGTTTTATATATATATATATATATATATATATATATATATATATATATATAGATGAGATTGCATATTTTTGAAAATATATATTTCACTTTGTAGAAGATAACATAGTGGCATTTTGATCGGATATGAAGGATTGAGTGGTAGAGATGTAATAAGTTAAGTTTAGGAGTTAGATATGTAAATGAATAAAAAATAGGTAGTATATATGTAAACGCCCCTAAAATAAAATAGGAAAAATTTAGCCCCAAGCTTGGATTTACAAAGACTTAGATGGGTTTATGTTTAGGCCTGTCAAAAATGCTCATTGTTCACGAATAGCTCATGTTTGGCTCATTACAGAGGTCAGCTTCAGTTTGTTCAATAAGCAAACAAGTTGACCCAAACAATTTCCTTGAGCTCAATTTATAAATAAGTCGTACACAAACAGACCCATGTTCGATCGTGTTTGGCTAGTTAATATTTCGAATCAAATAAATAGTTTAAATAGTAATATATAAAAATATAAATATAATTTAATACATGTATATGTGTATATATGAATAGTAAAGTTTCAATTATAAAACAAGGAAAAAACTAAGTTACTTTTTTTAAGAAAAGATGAGGATCACACCAACTTATTAAAAAAAAAAAAGAAAACCAAGAGAGACAATACAAACAATTTAACCTGAAAAATAATAATATTAAAAGAAAATAGGCAACAAGAATACAACAACAATGAAAAATACAACAACCCCAAAGCTTGGAAGAAGAAGAAGAAGAAACCCCAAACTATCTCAAGTATTTAAGATCCAAAAATACTTCAGAAAAGAAAGACAACTCTAGCATGTGGAAGAAGGAGAAGAACCATGACCACTAGAATCAACAACTTATTGCATCATTTGGAATTGCAATGAACAACATCTAATCCTAACCTCAGATACTTGATACATAACAAAATATGAATTTGTAAACATATATCCCACAAAGCTAAAGAATAAAAAAAAAAAGTTCAGTCAAATGCAAAAGTTATAAGGAGGCAAGAAGTTGGTCTAAGAATATGTATAGCTCAGCCAAACTCAAACCAATAATAAGAAACTCCAACCAAAAACTAAGAAATAATATCCCAGTAACATAATCAATAAAATGTAAGGCTGACTAATTCAAGGCAGTAAATATAACTCCATAAGGACCTCAAACACCAGTTATAACTTTCATTAAATAGTTGAAACATAATTTCCATCCAAATCTAATGAAATAGAGAAATGTAAATGAGCACACTAGGATAAAATCTCTAAAGAATAACAAAGTCTCAAATCAAGAAATGGAGACATTATAGCTAATACCAAAAACAACCACAAAAAGAAAATCAAAAGTACTATATGAACTATATGAACAATATCCAAGGAAGTATAAAAAAATAATAATAAATAAAAAGAGAGATCACAGTGATGATAACGAGAAAAATGTAAAAAACAGTAACAACACGACCAAAAAACCAAAGAGACCTCACAGAAAACTACAAAAAAACTTCATAAAATACTTGAAACTAAATTTATCCTTTATTTAAAGGAGTAAACAAAGTCCATGATATAATTTCAACAAAATGAAAAATTCTTAAAATAAAAAATAGCCAACAAGCAAAGAATCAAGTGTAGTATCAAAAAAATCAATAAAATATCCAAAGAACTCAATAATAATAAAAAAGGTATTAAAGCCAAGACAACACTAAGTAGCAAATTACTCTCCCAATAATCCAAAAAAAAATGCTAAACAACAACAGTTATAAACAACCAAACCTAAAACTGAAACAACAAAATTAACTATATATGGAGAGAGAAGAAAAGGAATGCCTAAAAACAAAATATGGAATTATATAAAAAAATTCTAATAAAATTTGGAATATCATACTTTAACTTCCATTTTTTGCTTCTAAACTTTATTTTTCAAATAATTTTATTAGAATACCAATACTAACAGAATTATTAAAAAATCTATTATTTCTCTGAGCCCAAATCTCATAAGCAATAGTTTGAATGCCTAAAATATAAAATCGTTTATGAAATTTGCAATTAATGTCTCAGCATGATTACATATTTGAAAAAAAATACTAGTAACTATAAAAAAACTCCCAAAAGGAATACAGTTCTTCAATAATAAGTGTGTGAATGAACATTTAAAAAATAAAAAGATCCTTATGTGTTTCTATACCATTATAAAAGCAATTTAGATTGACATAAATACCTCTTAAATTAAGAATATCACTAATTTTAAGACCATAATTAAAAATTCTCAGAACGAGCAAATCCAATTCAATAGAATAACATTTGTATTAGACTACTCTATTCCAATCTCTTACAAGGAGTTTTTCATAAATTAAATAATAAACATGTTTATGATAGTAATAATCTTTTTCATTTCAAAGACAGCTAAAATAATCTTTAAAAATAATAATTTTATAGATACGAAGCAAACACTCAGTCAGAATAGACCATTAACCAAAACTCCTTTTGTTTGAATGAATTTTGATAATTGAAACCATTCAAATGCAAAATTACCATAAATTTCAAATAAAGATGAATCACTAAACTGAGGATCCAAAAAGAAAATAAGATTGCTCATAGAATTAACTTTAAAAATAAGACAACTTCTAATTTTTAAAGCAACTTTGATAAGATCAATCCAAAAAGTAGAAGTTTTTTATATAGTTTTAAACTAAAGGGCACCAAACATTCCTTACTCCAATTATCTAGTATAGAGTTAGAGTTAAATATTATCTAAGCAAGGAATATCAAGTCCTTCAGAGACTTTAGGGAGAGAAGTGTACCAAGATATTGGAGTCAAAATTTTCTCATTACTATTAAAAAAGAGAAAGTTACTCATCAAAGAAATAATTTTCCTTCTAATACTTTTAGGCGATGAAGTGAAATGAAATTAGTAATAAAGATAACACCTTATGGTGTTATTTATTAATTGATAACGCACAGCCATAAATAAAACTTTTTGTTTTCAACCCGCCAACCAATTATGAAGTTTATCAACAATAATTTGGCAATCCACCACATTCAACTTAGAGCAATTTATAGTGATACTAATGTATTTCCAAGGAAGATGAATAATTTTCATGCCACTAATAATACAAAGAGAATATTGTAAAGTGTAATCAAATTTATTAGAGAAAGAGATAGTAGAGTTAGAGAAATTAATAGCTAAATTAGAAGCAAGACAAAGAATATTTAGTTTATTAAAAAGTTGATGCATAATAAAAAGATAGACATCTCCAAAAAGTCAGAAACATCAACATAAATAAGATGACAAATTTTATTAAAACCTTTTTGTATGATTTAATTATTTTGAACATCAACCAAGGACGAGAGAGCACCCATAATAATAACAAATAAATAAGGAGAAAAGAGCAGTCTTGCCTTAAACAAGAAGAAGAAGAAAAAAAAAAACAATTCATTTCATCATTTATTATGACAGAAAAATAAATATCCTTTGTACAAGCCTTAATCCATTGAATTAAACTAATAGAGAAACCCAAACTAATCATTCTATCATAAACAAAACTATTGTTAAGTTTATAAAAGTTTTAAGAAAATAAATTTTAGAGGAAAATTTTTTACCAAAGTTAAAACCAAATAAATACTCATTAGCCAAAATAACATTATCAACATTATCTCTCTGTCAAATGAAAGCAATCTGAATTGGATTAAAAATATTGTAGAGAATAGGTTTAATTCTATCAACTAAGAGCTTAACAATAAATTTATATAAAGTATTATAATGAGAAATGGGATGAAAATCACATAAAATTTTATCACCATGCCTCTTAGGAGTTTAAGGGCCTGTTTGGCGCAGCTGCAGTTTTTCGCTTTGTCAGTATGCATGGCTGTTCCAGTGAAGCAATTGCGAGGAAGTTAGTCATGTCTGTTTGGTGCAGCTTTGTGAAAACAGCTGCGGGGCAGCTGTTTCTGGAAAAAAGACCAAACTGCCCCTGTATGTTAAAACTGTTTTAAATTTTTAATGTATTTATATACAGATGTGTTTAACATACATGAATGTTTCTGCCAAATAACTGAGAGCTTCCGATTTGTGCAAATAATAGAGTCTCAGTTTACAAATCAATTTAAATGTAGGATTATCTACATTTTTCCCTAGCATTCTAATGTTGCTTTGATCACCAACAGAAAAGGAGAATCGATTGATTCTCCATAACAATGTTTTCAATCTCCAAATCAAAAAATAGCTAACACAAAACATTCACACTTAGATTCTTTGCTTTAGTCGTTTATAATTGCAAGATATAACATTTTAAAGCTCGTCTTGGTTAATAGTGGCTTGACCAAGTAAATTTTTACAAAGATGGTTAATGTCCAAATTGTTTAAAATAAATTCATGTTCACCTTTATGCTCAGAAATATACTTAGAAAGATAACTAAAATTATTCCAGTTCCAATTCCATTGCTTAAAAGCTTCTTTGACATTTTTTCAATTATTGTAAAGAGAAAATAGAGGAACACCTTATCTCAAGCATCTTGAACAATATCAAGAAAATATAAACAATTACTCCAATAATTTTTATATAAAATTATATGTTTCAAAGCATAAGAATGTCAAAATGAAACTAAAATAAGAGAATAATTTGATGTGGATTATCTAAAAATTTGAAAAAAAATATAAAATCGACCCAAGAAGCATTATAAAAAGCTTTATTAAGAAGATACAAAATATGATTATGAAATTGATTATTATACCAACTAAACTTGTGACCAGCACTTTGTAACTCAAAAATATTTGAATTATGAAGACAATTATTAAAATATGTTAGATTATACGGAATTGGTGGAAGACCACCGACCTTTTCACTAACTCTAAGAATGCAATTAAAGTCACCCAAGATTAGCCAAGGATCATCAATATTAGAACCAAGATAAACAATATAATTCCAAAGATCCTTTTTAATAGTGGCACTATTATCAAGATATATAAAAGTCACAAAAAAATTAACATCAGAAGAAAAAGTAACAAAATCATGAAAATATTGAGAATTGATATCAATAGTAGGAAAAGTAAGAGAATTTGAATTCCATTTAATCCAAATACTTATTGCCAGAAATATCAAATTTATGCAAACTTCTCTCATTATTAAAAAATAATAATACTTATTAGTAGAGAAATTATCCTCAATAGAAGAAATAGAGAGCTTAGTCTCAATAAAACAAATCATATGAACATGATACTTCAAAATAATCATCTTGCAATCAACAACTCAAGTTTCATTTTTAAACCCATGAACAATCCAAGCAATAATATTAGGATAAAACATAAAAATAACAAGAATGAATATAGACATAGAACATAAAACAAACGAAAAACTTTCCCAGCTCGAGTTTTTCCATTTTTGCCTCAAAGGTAGAAGGCAAAGAAGCAAAAACAACAAAAATCATTGCAGTAAGCATATTGGAAATAATATAACTTGTCATAACATTAGAAATATTTCTAACCATGACATTCTAATTTATGATATTACAATCACTAACCTCCAAATGAGCAGAATTTGAAACATGAGGTAAGGTTAAACAAACATCATTTTGTAAATTATCACTATGTAAAGCATTTAAGTTCAGGCTTTCCAAGTTATGACTTAGCTAATGTAACACAATAGCATTGGAAGTATTAACATCTAAATCAACATTGCTATTAGGATCAACATTAGAAATAGTAGGATCCATTTGAACATTATTGTTAACAACAACATTATAAATAATAGATGACAATACCCATGTTCTCTAGCAATATTAGGACACTAGAAGATATATCAGGAGGAATTTTTAAATCAGGAACATAGATAGCAACCACAGGTCTACTTTTACTCCTATAGAATTTTTGGTTATTATAAACTTTATTATAATTCCTCCCTTTATTAAAAGGAGCAACATTTCTAGAATGACATTACCAACCTCAAGATAAGATTGGAGATCATGAGCAAAAGTACTATAAGCCTTACAAGGGGAAGGTTTCTATTTGTAAATAATATGAAGTTTAAATTCAGGTCATATAATATCAAGAAAAATAAAACCAACAAGTGGGGAATCAATATTAATCGAATATTAACTTTGACAAATGAGGGGTGTGCACACTCAGAAGTTAAAGAATCAACAACTAATGGAATACCAACATGACTAGCAATTTTAGAAATGTCGACCTCATTCAATAACATTGAGGCAAATTAAGGAACTTAACCCAAATTAGTATGTTTTAAAATCTTCTTTAACAAAAATAAAATCATGAGCCTGCTTTTTTTAAATAAATGACTTCCCATTAATGAACCATGACCCACCAATCACAACCATATCATAATTTTCAACACAGTTAAAATTAAATAGGAAAAATCCTTCAGATAGAGAAAGAAGTTTTATAGCTCCTTTTAGCTTCCATATTTTGTTAATTACTAGTTGTAAATTTCCATAGAACAAACGCATACCATTTGCATATTCGACCAAAACTAAGCTCCATATTTTTATCTATAAAGAACTTCTTGTTTTGAAAAAGAATACCCTATCTGTCACACATGGAACATAAGACAAAAAAAAAATTAGATGAACTAGTAATATTAGAAGAGATGAGACTCTTCTAATTAAGAGGAAAACCTTGCCCAAAAGGTGGATGAGACATATTGAGGAGAACAAAAGGAAAATGATTCATCAAAATAAAAGAAAAGGAGCAAAAGCTCCAACATAAAAAAACAAACACAAAAAAAAGAACCAAAAACACCACAAAATGTCCAAACCCAAGTAGCGTTACAACCCTTTAATCCTCAAACGTAAAAAATAAAATCGACAGACATAACAAGAATGAGTATATCTACTTCCCAACAAAGATAAATCAATCAAAAAGAACTCTAAGAAAGCAAAATATAAAAACACTTGAGAGAACTAAAGGAAAGCTCTAAAACTAAAAAGAAGCAAAATAAAAAAAAAAAATAGGAAGAAAATAGAGGCATGGTAAAATTTTCTGAAGAAAGGGAAGAGTATCTCTTGTCGAAACTCTAGGGCCACAAAAGCTCCAAGCTAACTTCTATAGTCACAAGTTTTGTTTCCGTGAGGAGCTAAATCCTTACTCCCTAACAAGTATACGCAACAATATTTCTTCCCGCCGTGGAATGCCATCCGACGACATGCATTAAATAGCGGGACGACACACAAAGTTTATATCTACTCTTCATTCCAAAGCGTTGCTTCAAACTAAATTACTTAAAAAATAAAATTCAGAAACCTAACTAACTGCATAATATATATATATTATATTATCTAATATTGAAAAAATAAAATCCTTAAACCCTACATTAATTCGACCACCTTACCCTGCATCCCGCACACACCCAAACCAAATCATTTATTTGGTCATTTGTTTTCTGAGTGGGAGAGTTCGACGCCTCTCAACAACTTTTGTTACGTTCATAACTTCTAATTCATTTTTCATTGATGTTGCAATGCGAACGAAAGCCCGCGATAATCCCTCACCTACCTCTTTGTTAAAGAATCAAGCGAAGTACTCATCTATCTCGTCTTTGAGCCGTGACTTGTGAATTGTAACTAGCCTCTATAAGCTTTCATTACTCTCTCTTTTTGTTGTTTCTATTACAATTACTTGTAAAATATATGATCCAAGCGTGGTGAAGTGCATGCAAATGATTTCATTTACGATCTACTGACTATTTTAGGATTTGATTTAGCACGCAACAAGTCACACATTTAAGCTCTATCGAAAATCGAGCCATTTTAAATATTTTAATTCCAACATAAACATATCATTAATGAACAAATATAAATATGAGCTAAATTTAAAAATAATTATTTTCAAACGAGCCAAATATTTTCTTAATAAAAAAGCCTTATCTCTATTATATTTGACTCATTTCCATCCCTTATTCGTGGGAAAAAAACTTGCATATATCAATCGTATCTAGAGATGTGTACATAAAAAGAATACGGGAATTATATGAGAGTTACAAGAGATTACAAATGTATTATAACCTTATTATATCTCCCTTGTAACACGAGTCCACTCTCAAAACAATGGCTGCTCCTGTTGCAGCGTTCCGCGACCCTGTTTCATAAAAAAAATGTGATTTTTTATCCGACGCCAAGATCCCAACTGCCAATTGATCAAACGGTCAAAATCCCAAGGTTTTCACGCTGACGAAGTTCTAAGTTTTACACGCGAAGCAGCGGCATCAGAGTGCATTTAGGTCATCGTCTCCATTTTCACACCTCGAACAGAAGCAAATTCGAACGAAAAGTCTTGATATTCTGTTATCGCTACTCCAAGCATGCATCGCGCTGTCGTTTCCAACCTCAGAGCTCTCAAGGCTAGCTATCTCGAAACCCTAGCACTGAATTCATCTGCCTTCTTCTCTGCATTTCTCTCATAGATCCATCCTTGGAGTTTCAATGTACTTTTTAAGATTTTATATATTTTGTTTTTAGATTGCTCTGTACTGGTCTCACATATGTTTAGAAAATGATGTATACTTTCTCTGATTTGCTTATGTTGTTCTCACTGATGCAGCTTTTCTGTGTAGGTGATATTTTTCTTAGTCATTTTTTCCTGCTTGTTCCAACTGATGGCTTTAGAGATTAGCCGGAACAAAAGCTTACAAGATAAACATTGCATGGCGAATTGCAGCCAGCAAAACTAGATTTTTAACTAGTAGAGTCATTGGAGCTATTCATGGCCATAAAAAAAATAGAATATTTGTCTACTTTTATATTATGAATTTATGTCAGAGTTATTTGAATTAGTTTTGACCATATAAGTATTAGAGCATGTATAATATTTGTAGAAGGAATTTATAGTGGCAATATAGTCATTAATGAGCACATTTTTTATGGGCATTTACATACATACAACCCAATTCCTATGAATTTTCATATCTAACATCTCAAATTTACATTTTACACTTAGTTATACCACCCAAGTTTTTTATTTTACACAAAAATGCAACTATTTTAACTTTAAAAGGCAAAATGCACCTTTTTATGCGTGGATATAGTGGCATCTATGTAAAATTGAAGTTTAGGCGTTATATATGTAAATACATGGAAATTGAGTGGTATGTATATACATATTTCTTTTATTTATTGAAATTTCTTTTATTGCTCTCCTCTTATATATAGGAGCACTGTGTCAACATATTGTAATCAATTTGATTAAACAAAGAAACCGAACAGAAGTAGAGGGAAAGCCCTCATGCGTGAGAGATCCTTCTCTGCAATTTTTTTTTTTTTAAATCAATTATCCTCAACCATGAGGATATGTTACAATTATAAGAAATTGTGACAAAAATAGTGAAAAATTTGTGAGGCGTTTTGCATGTGGATAGAAGGAGACATTGCTGTTGGAATTCTTTCAACTAATTCATACATTATTGTTGCATGAATATCAGTGATTCGGCATCATATTTGATAGTGTCGTTAAATACTTCCAGTTCAACACCAATTAATCTATTTTGAAGATGCTGAAAAGGAACTTGACAAGAAGTTTCATGATGACAAGGCACTAGTCAAAGATGCTATTAGGATTGTAAAAATTATTTTGACATTAACATGGAGATTAGATAAGTTGGAGGCTTCAATATTTGGGAATGATACATTGAAAGGCTTATTTGAGATAAACTTAAGATTCATCAAAAGACAAACTTTGGAGTACCTAAAGGATAAAGAGAATGAAGAAACTAATAATGGCTAGAATATTGTGGATAATTTTTTCATTTTGCTTTATTCAATCAAAGATATAAGTGCATGTTCAAAATGGGAGGACCGGATCACTTTTTGGAGATAGCCAAGAAGATGGATGTATTCTAGAAAAGAGCTCTACAAGGGAGATTTTTGAGGATTATGTTTCTCATTTACGAGAGAAGGCAAAAGAAAAGGTATGCTAAAGAGATGAAGAGAAGGCTAAAAAAGTGGAAAAGAGAGAAGAAAGGGGAAGGAGGCAGAAAGATAGAGAACAAAATGAAGAAACAATCAAGAAGGGATGATTTAGAAAGTGAAGACATTGATGCTACCAAAAAAGTGGAAAAGAGAGAAGAAAGGGGAAGGAGGCAGAAAGATAGAGAACAAAGTGAAGAAACGATCAAGAAGGGATGATTTAGAAAGTGAAGGCATTGATGCTACCAAAAACATAGAATGATGCATAGGAAGCAAGAGAAAGACAAGGATAAAAGGCATGGAAAACATCATCACAATGCAGGAGATGTAAACTATGAGAAAGATGAGAAAGAAACGTCTAAGAAGTCAAGAAGGCATAGTAATGACTAGATGGAATCTTGAAGGCATTGTTATGGTACTGATTCTAATAGCAAAAATCGTCACAATAGATAAGAAAGAGTTGGATCCGCAAAAATGTTGCCTATGAGGAGCTTGAAGATGGGGGAGCTTGGAGAGGATGGAAAAATCCATTAGGTTTCACCATATATGGATTTCATTATTTAATTATATTTGTAACTGTTATAAATGTATAGACTTGTAACTCAACGATCTTATTAGTTATAGCAAAAAATATTTACCATATGAAGTTTCACTTTTTGACAGAGCTTCTATCTTTTGTTTTATTTTTTAACCTTTTTTCTATTGGTTTCTTTTTTCTTTTTCCATTCTTTTTTTTCCCTTGTTAGTGTGATCACGAGAGCACAGCTTGAGCCTTGATGTACATATTCCACACTTATTTGTTATTAAACCTAAGGAAAAAGTCTCAAAGATTTATTATACATAGAAGTGATGGGAAGGATTGTGCTTTCTTGCTAAAGTTCCACGAGGATTTACAGTAGGATGAATGTCATGCAGCTCTCTGACTTGGTTAATACTATTTTAATGAATTTGAGAATAAACTGATGAATTGGATATCTCACAAAAGAGGAATTCGCCCCTTTGTTTCTCTTAAATTCTCCTTGTTTTATTTGCTTTTGCTTGGTTCTACGAGTTGCTAGCCTTTTTGGCAAAGGATATAATTGCCTTATGTTTCTCTCTATTTTTCTTGGCTTTGTTACTTTTGCTTAACTCCCATTGTTGTTATTATCTCTCACCAAGGATGAAATTTCCCTATGTTTCTCTCAATTCTACTTGGTTTTGTTTATTTCAAAAGATAATGAGTTGTAATTTCATGCATGTTGTTATAGTTGTGTGCTATTATAACTAATGTTTTTTTTTTTTGGCTGTTGCAGCTTTCGTATGGACTTTTTTGTTTTGTTTTCCCCTCTTTTAAAGTCCTATTTCATAATTCACAAGGATGATTTATTTTATTAAAAATGTAAAGATATTATTTAGTTCAAAATGTTTTGTTTTCCCCTTTACCGGTAAGTTGAATCAAGCCAAAGAGGAAGATTGAAGAAAGAGAAATAGAGCTTAAAGAGAAGTTTTGGGATTTTGGTAGAATGAATGCCATACTTATCCTCTAACCCCCTATTTATAAGTTTGGATTGAGGTACAATATTATAAAGAAAGTCTCTATAGAAGTAATTATATAGCAAGGCTTAACAAGTATTTGTTGTAAAAAGAATATGTTTTGCTAGCTTGTTATATGCCCAAAACATATGAAGAACTCATGATTAGCTCAAAAAGAAGATACGATTTTTGTGAATGAAGGTTTTGATGAAGCATCCCGTGACTTCATTTTGGGTTGGCAAATAGTTTTGGTACTTGGGCAAGTTTATTTATCAAACTCTTCGTCATTAGGCAAGTAGCATTTTATGACTCATTTGATGAATTCACGGGCAAATATTACTTTATTTTGATGACTTCAAATAATAAATGTCTGAGTTAAAAGTGAATAACCGAATAACTCTTTTAGGCAACTTGATTTAATCGATGAAGACTTGCTGAACCTGCTTCATAATAATAATGGAATAGTTTAACTTGGCCAAGTTGATATTGGGTGTAGATACACGTTATTATGTTTCTCGTTTAATTAATTTTAGTGTATAACAAATTCTATTTTGCTACAAGTTAGGATAAACTTTTACAATGAGGTTTTTTCCTTTGGAAAAGCTTGTCATATTTCATTTGAAGGCCTGCAAATAATATAGATCAAGTTCATCTTAAACTAGGTTTCCTGTGGAAATATTTCAAGGAGCTAAAATTCAGGTTGTTAGGTACAACTCTATGTATAATGTAGTACTGACGTTTGAGGTTATTAGAAACAATGGCATCCTTTTATAATGGGATTTAGATTGTCTACTATGCCATATTGCCATATATTGTGATACAGAAAAATCATTTATGCTTAATTTCTGTTGGGACACCAATTGAAGTTGGTGTTGCTGAACGCAGTGGGTTATACCAACATCCATTTCATTATCATTATTTTTTTAATATCAGCAACATGGACAAGGGAACCGGGTTTTTCGAGCTTCCAAAAGATTTGCAAGTACAGATGTGGAAAAAAGATCCTCGAGCAGCTTCTTTAGCTGGCTTACTGGCGAAAAGTCTAACCAGCTCCCCCCTTTAGATTATCCACTGCCAGCCATTACACTGCCTCCGCCTCTTCCTGATTATGTGGAGCCAGGCAAGACAAAGATCACTACTCTTCCAAATGGCGTTAAAATTGCCTCTGAAACTTCTCCAGTATGATTTACTGCTAGTTTTCAGTAGCTGTTAGTATGTTAATGTTTATTGTAGCTATCAGTCTTTCAAACTTATTTTGTTTGATTTTCAGAATCCAGCAGCTTCAATAGGACTGTATGTTGATTGTGGATCAGTATATGAATCACCAAATTCCTTTGGAGTTACGCATTTGTTGGAACGTTTGGCCTTTAAGAGCACTACCAACAGGAGCCATCTCCGCATTGTGCGTGAAGTAGAAGCCATTGGAGGAAATGTCAGCGCTTCAGCTTCCCGCGAGCAAATGGGTTATACTTTTGATGCTTTAAAAACATACTTGCCAGAAATGGTTGAGGTGCTTATTGATAGTGTCAGAAATCCCATTTTCCTTGATTGGGAGGTTGATGAACAGGTATAGTTTTTGTGATTAGCCGAGTACCACTTTTTTGTTAGTTATTCATATTACTCGTTGACTTGCTGAGAAAAGTGTCAAAATGGACCCTGACTCTTTATCAGGGGTCACTTTAGTACCAGAGTTTATTTATGTGTCAATTTAGTCCCCATGCTCTTTTAAATGTGGCTAATATAGTCTTCTCTTGAGACTATTTCAACCCATATTAAAATAATTTGGGGACTAATTTGACACTTTTAACCCCTTGTAATAGTCAGGGAACTATCTTGACACTTTGCTCATTACTTGCTGCTGTGCAGGTAAAGAAAGTAAAGTTAGAGATAGCAGAAGCTTCGAACAACCCACAGGGTCTGCTTTTGGAGGCTATACACTCTGCCGGATATAGTGGTGCATTAGCAATTCCACTTTTGGCTTCCGAATCATCCTTGAATTTTATAAATAGCAGTGTTCTTGAACAATTTGTTGCTGTAAGTTCATACTCCCTGTTTTTTTTCCCTCATTTTGTTTAGTTTGTGCTTCCCATTGACCCTATGTGCTGAATTTTTCTCCTTCTGGATACATAGGAAAACTATACTGCCCCAAGGATGGTACTTGCTGCATCTGGTGTGGAACACGAGTACTTAGTTAAACTTGCCGAACCACTTCTATCGAATCTTCCCAAGGTTAATCGCCCAGAGGAGCCAAAATCTCTCTATGTTGGAGGGGATTATCGCTGTCAAGCTGATTCTGCGGTGATTTGTTGTTGAATTTATGTTTTATTATTTTTGTTTACTTGAGAGTATTTTATTTTTTTATTTTTTTGTCAAACTTTCTTTTGCTCAATAGAGTACACAACTTGCTATTGCTTTTGAAGTTCCTGGTGGCTGGCATAAGGAAAAGGATGCCATGGCTGTGACAGTACTTCAGGTCTTAATGAGTTTTATTCCAAGCAGTTTACTGCAGAATTTATGCATAGTTTCGTGTTGCTTATGTGATTCATATTGGTGCTCATTTATTTTCTTTGTAGGAATAGAAGAACTAATTTTTTCTTTTTTATTTTTTTATATATATATTTTTAATTTTTGCAGATGCTCATGGGAGGTGGTGGCTCTTTTTCTGCTGGAGGGCCTGGCAAGGGGATGTACTCTCGTCTATGTGAGTTAATTTTATGCTGGTCTGTAAACTTTTTGCACTGCTTTGGCAATAGTTTGTTGTTAGCTTTTTGCAAGCTTCATTTTTGGCCTTCTTTTATTATACTGACATGTGTGGTAAGGTTTATACTGAGATTATCTATAAAGACTTTAATTGATTTTTTTTAATTAATAAAATTGGCTGGTTAATATACAGATCTCCGTGTATTAAATAAATATCAACAGATTCAGTCTTTCTCAGCTTTCAATAGTATCTACAATAACACTGGCATTTTTGGAATCCATGCAGCAACTGTAAGATCCTTTATACCTCATTATTGATGTCTTTTGCTTGTGAAATACTCTTATTTTTCAATTGAGAAAAGTATGTACATTCCACTTAGGTGCTGTTTACTTTGCTCAAAAAAATGAATGCTGTGTAAAAGGAATGCACGGTTAAAGTAATATATTGTATTTAGAATATTTTAGAATTGTTTAGTTCAGTGTAAAATAAATGCAGGACTTTGCATTTTCTTGTTTGGTTTGAAGAAAAATAAAGTCAATGTAAAATAAACTCGTTAAGGGCGGTGGTCGACAACGGATGGTGGCTAGCGGGAAGCGGCGTTTGCCGATGGTGGCTAGCAGGCTGTAGCACCAATTTATACAAAGTAGTTTATTTGGAATTCACCTAAATCCAATGAATTCCAAAGACATTTAGAGTGAATTAGAGAGTGGATTCCAAATGCCTTGAAATTTTACATTGCATTTGTTTTTCTTTTGACTAAGCACTTGAAATTTAAACCCCTGTAAAAAGTCATTATGACACCGAAGGAAACCTAAACCACAACGAAAAATAAATATTATTGCTGAAATTGAAAGGATTACAGACACGATGCTTGGAAACATGAAATAACAACAAAACAATACAAACATAAAGACACAACACAGACTCCAATAAGGATTAGGGTAAGTAGGTAGATCTGATGGAGGGACTGCGGTAGCTTCTGGGCTGCTCGGGAGCAGTTGCTCCAGACGGGCTGCTGCAACGTTGGGAAGAGTTGGAAATGGCTACAGTAGGATGGGGGAAGGAAAGGGAGGGTTGCAGTTACGTCTGGATGGGTTGGGAGGGCTTATGGCAGGTTTTGGAATGGCTGCGGGGAGTTCAACTGTGTTAGGACGGGGTGGCTAGTAGCAAGAAGAGGGCCGGAGGGTTGCAAAGAGATAAAATCTCTCGTCGGGTTCGAGCTACAGCTAGAGCACCACCCGAACCCTTTTGGAGATGGTCACCACCTTGGATGAGTTACAATCGGAACACCTTCTCGCTGCCGGGTATAGCCCCACCCTGAGGGGAAGAACGCCTCAAGGGCAGTAATTGAAATCAACAATCATCAAAAATCTCTTTTCCTAAGCAAAAAATAGCCCCTATATATAAGAGGGATTAGGACTTATATTAGACAACACTTTCAATTAGAAAATATAATAAAAAAGAAATAATATAATAGGCAAGGATTATAATAGGGGATTTCGTGGAAAAGGAAAGAAATTTTACGAGGGAACAAGAGAGGAGGGGGGGGGGAAGGATTGGACTGCGGTTACTGTAGCTGCTACAGTAACTCGTCTGTGACACTGTAGTAGCTACAGTGCCACGATCAAGATTTAGGTGTCTCATAAGTAAATACTAACCTTCTTATCATTTCTATCAGTTTCCTTCCAATAATTTTCATTGTAGTTTTAAAAATCTTCAGTTATTTAGTCATATGAATTAATCATTCTATGGACCTAGATCTTTTGTTATATCATTTGATATATGTAGACGTGTTATTTTGTTTTTTGTACTTTGATGTTTAATTTATGCAGTTTGAAAAAATCCTTTTTATTGTCAGTATGATGAGTTTATAATATTTTTCTTCTCATTTATTGTCGGGCAGCTACTGATTCAATTTGTCTTGTTACTTTCTCATTCTTCTTTGGCCTCATATGGTCTCTTTGCAATTTGAAATATTTTTGGCATGTGAGACCTGAAAATGCCATGAATTTGATACGCTGCGGAACCAAAAATCAAAAAGCAACAATGACAAACGATGAAACAACGAAAGGACAATAGATAGATGGAAACAATTCAAATATGGGCTGCTCTTACAAAACACAAATGAGAACAAACAAGATACAATGGTGATCTACTTTTTGAGAGGTAGATCAACTTTCCTACAACCCTGGACGTTGCTAGGAACACCACATGAAAAAGAAAAACACAACAATCAACAAAACATGCATAAAGAAAAACAAACCCTAGATTATTCCCCTTTTAATAGAATCATCCCATAACATTTCAAAATTTTCTTCCAAACTTTCCCTTAAATCTCCTTTAATTTCTTCTCATTGAGTATGTGATTAAGGCCTTTGTGGATCGCACCTGCTCCTGCCTTCTTCGGTCGCAGCAGATTGCCGCCCCGCCCTTTCTTGCATCAAAGATTGGCTCGCCTACTGTTGCATTCAACTGATCCCTTTTGTACCGGTTCGCCTATAGGCGTAACAATACTCCCCTTCCAAAGAAGTACCTAGTCCACAAGTTGGAAGGATGAAAACTTCTTATGGATCACCTCGTAAGGCTCTCAAGTTGCTTCATAGTCTTGCAGCCATTTACACTTAACAAATTTATCCTTTGCTCTCCCTACTCTTTGGCTCACTCCTTCAATATCTAACGGCTCCAAAATCACCTCCAAGTTCTTCTTCAGCGTCGACGGTAGTCTAGACGATGGTGTAAGATCTCCAATCGCATGTCTCAGCTGTGATACATGGAGGATCGGGTGTAGTGCAAACAATGATGGTAACCTCAAACGGTAGGTCATTGCTCTGATGTGTGTAACCACCTCAGAAGGACCAAACTATCTCGATGAAAGTTTCTCACTCATCCTGGTCAATATCTTTTGTTTGTAGGGCCTCTGCTTCAAGTTGACCATGTCCCCTCGTTCAAATTGTACCTCTTTTCTGTGTTCATTCGCTTTCCTCTTCATGATTTGTTGACCTATCAGTAGATGACCCTTGAGCCCTGTTAATATCCTGTCCCTCTTCTTCAAGTACTAATTGGCGCTGGATACTGGTGTAGCGCTATGCCCATAATGTATCAAGTGAGGTTGATCCTCTCATATAATATCTTGAAAGGGGTGGTCTGTGCTGCGGTGTGGTGCGAAATATTATACCAATATTCGGCCCACACAATTCACTTGGCCCATAACTTCGGTGTATTGGATACAAAATAACACATATATGTCTCCACATTCTTGTTGACCACCGTCGTCTGCCCATCGATTTGAGGATGATAAGCAGTGCTTCTCTTAAGGATTGTCCCTTAAAACCTGAATAACTCTTTTTAAAAGTGGCTGAGTAACATCTTGTACCTATCCGAAACAATCGATTCCAGTACTCCGTGAAAATGGACCACTTTCCGGATAAACACTATTACGATTGAGACCACAGTGTAAGGATGTCGTACTGGAATGAAATGTCCATACTTACTCAGGCGATCCACGACCACCATAATCACCGTGAACCCTTCTGACTATGGCAACCTCTCGATAAAATCCATTGTCATTTCTTCCAGAATATTTTTCGGTAATGCTAATGGTTGTAGTAACCCTCTTGGCGTCGTGGTCAAGTACTTCTGCCGCTGGCATACATCGCATTTTGCCACCATGTTCTTTACGTCTCTGCGCATCCCCACCAAATAAAGCTCTGTCGCTAGACGACTGTAGTTCTTTTGTACCTTAAGTGTCCCCCGATCGAACTGCCATGAAACTCTTGTAATAAGCATGAAGCGCCCTTGGTGGAGTAACTGCTGCCCTCTCAATATATATCCTGAATAACTGTTCTGATCTTGTAGTAACTCGACCCTTATCTTCCTCAACTCCTCATCCTATTCACTCTCCCGTTTCAAGGCTTCTCAATCTAGGACCAAGGGTATCGATAGGGCCGTTAGTTGGGGTTTCTCCACCTTTTGTCGACAGTGAGTCGGATGCCTTGTTCTCCAACTAGGCCGGTACTAATTCTCAAAATCATGCCCCAGTAGCTTAGATAGCCATCTCTGATGCTCCTTAGTCACCATCCACCGCTCTAAAATGTACTTTAAACTTTTATGATCTGTCAGGACCAGAAAATATCGTCCTATCAGATAGGGCCGCCACTTTTGAATGAACAATACAATCAACATCAATTCCTATTCGTATATTGACATAACCTCGCTCTGGCAGTAAGAACCTGACTAAAGTAAGCAGTCAACCGCTGGTCTTGCATGAGCACTGCTCCTAACCTATACCCTGACACATCCGTTTTCATCACAATTGGTTACTGAAAGCTGGAAGTGCTAATACCGGGATGTTATTTATGACCCTCTTCAGCTGCTTCCCCTATTTGAAATTCTTTCTTCAACTGCTTTGTGAATGACCATGCTATCGTGCCATATCCTCTCAACAAACTTCTGATAGTAGCTGATGAGACACATGAATCCTCTCAACTCCTTCAAACTTCTTGGTAAGGGCCAATCAACCGTAGCTTCGATCTTGAACTGATCCATTGCTACCCCGTTCTGGTCATCACATGTCCTAAGTACTCTACCTGCAACGGTGCAAAAGAACATTTTTTCAAGTTGACATACAACTAGTGCTCCCTTAACGTCTCCAGGACTGTCCTTAGGTTTACCTATATGCTGTCTCTATATGATTGTAGACCATAATTACATCAAAGAAAACCAGGACAAATTTTGGGAGGAGGTTGAAATATCTTATTCATAAGGGGCTGAAATGTTGCGGGGGTTTTGGTGAGCCAAACGACATCACTAAGAACTCATAATGTTCTTCACGTGTCCTTAACGTTGTTTTGTGTACATTCGTTGGATTCATCCTAATCTGGTGGTATCCCGACATAAAATCAATTTTTGAAAAAAATATTTGCCCCATAATGCTCATCGAGTAACTCATCAATCATAGGAATAAGAAACTTGTCCAACGTCTCTTTGTTCAAAGCCGTTAGTCCGCGCAGAACCTCCAACAACCATCTTTTTTCTTCACCAACAGAGATAGACTGGAAAAATGGCTCACACTAGGCCTGATAATTCTAGCCTCGAACATCTCTCGGATCAAGTTCTTTATCTAATCCTTCTAAATCTGGGGTACCTGAATGGTCTGACACTAATAGGGGAAACACTCTTCTTTAATGTAATAGCGTGCTTGTGCTCCCTCGGACGAGGTAACGTGCTTGACTGTTGGAAAACATTCGTAAACTGCTGTAGGGGCTTATAGACCCCTTCATGAAACTCTTGTCAACTCTGAATTTTGACTATTTTCAATGCTCTGCAACTTGACCAAGTAGTCCAGTCCTGCTCAAATCGACTTGACCATGGTTTTGAGCGACACCATAGTTTTGCATAAACTAACATCTCCTTCCTATCCCCACTTGGAACTCCATCACCGGGGACTTCCAACCCACCTTCACCACCTGTAGGCCATGTAGTGTCAAAACAAACCCCTTGCAAATTCTCCGACTTTTCTCCACTTCCCTTCTTCCTATAATGATACCGAAGCTTCTTGTAGTCACTAGCTCCAACCCTCGCTTCGTCAGGACCTTATTTGAGATAACATTATGCGTGGCCCTGCTATCTGCCAACACCACAATCGGTTGTTCCCCGATCCACCCCTCACCTTCATGTTGTGATTCGTAAATCCCACGACCGAATTAAAGGTCACCTCCGCCACATCCAAATGCAGATGTTGCTCCTCCGCCACGTCCTCCTTTGATTCCCCACTCCCTATATCATCATCTTGAACTAAAACAATCTGAAGGACACACTCCTTGCAACGATAGTCTGGGGCATATTTCTGGTCACAACAATAGCATAATCCTACTTTTTTATCCTGCACTTTTGCTTTTGTGAGGCACTAGAAATTACCCCCGGGGTGGGTCCTATTCTTTTCATTTAGCGTCTTTTTCTGAAATCCAGCAAATACATGAAGATGTTGGCAAGGAGATTGCTAGACAAACATAAAATATCAAGCTCAAGCAAACAAATCAGGGAAAAAAATGTGACATTTAAAGAAGGCTAATTTGTCTGGATTCGATTGAAAATGGAACGATTCTCCGTAAGAGCTTTCAGAAAATTGAAACCCAGAACAAACATAATTTTTAGAATTTTGCAAGAACTCAACGTTAATGCATACAAGATTGACCTTACAGTGGACTACAACATTTTTGCCACATTCAACATTGCAAATCTCATTCCGTACTTTGAGAATCCAGAAGCTTTAACAATTGAGGTCGAAATTCCCCTAACCTTGGGAGACTGACGCGGGGCTCATATGGGAGTCGGTCCAGCCGGTCCCCTTGGAAGGGGGCCCCACCACCCCCTCCTTCTTCTCTTTCCATCTTTTTCTTGTGTTTTTTCCTCCTTTGCATTTCCTCCCTTCTTAGCCCTTTCCCATACCCAAATCCTTCATAAAATAAGAGATCTGATTTTTATTCCTTCTCCTAATTTAAATCATTTCCTAAAAGTCTACATCTAATTTGATTTGGTTTACCTTCCTTAAATTTGAAATCTGATTTTATTTCCTTTCATCTTTTAAAAGCCTTGCCTAAATTCTGAAATATGATATTATTCCTTTCCTATTTTAATGTTTCATAAAATTAAATCAAGTCTTTTATAAATAGGAGTTCTTGTGTCTAGAGTTAAAGTCTTGATTTCGAATTCTTAATTCTGTTTCATCTAAGTGTTTTCCTTCTCGATGGTTGTATCCGAAGATGAGGAAGATGCTTCAGTTGCAACCCCGTCCGAGGTGGTGTTTATCTTTGTCGGTCCAATCTCTCCTCGTAGTCTTGTAGCTTGCCAACGTCCCAACACCTCCAGCCATCCATTCAACAGCTTCCTTACCTCCCGCTGCTCTCCTAGAAGTGCTGCCAGCCCTCTGCTGTCCTCCCACCTGCAGATTACTGCAGCCTTGCAACTTACCTGCCTCTTACTACTCTCCCAGAAGTGTTGCCAGCCCTCTGCAGTCCTCCCATCCGCAGATTACTGCAGCCTTGTAGCTTCCCTGTCGTCCGCATAGCACAAGATCGTTCATTGTCCTCCTACAACACTCCACACCAACTCATTCCTACAGCTAGCAAATCCCCGCTTCTACTGGCCTGTGATTTCAGTCACTGTCCCCGTCTTTTAGCAGGTCGCAGCTCTTTGTTTTGCCTTTCAGACAGCTGCCGCCCTTCCTTCCAACAAGCCGACAACTTCTTGGCCTTTGCCACCCTCCATTCTATGATCCCAACACCTCCCACCATTGCAGACAACCTTTATGCAGTCCATTGCCCTCGAACTCCGCTCCTTGACTTCCGCCACATTCTTTCCTATCCCTTACCCCTGCCTCCACAGGCATTGTGTCGCCACCCAGCCCCCGCAAGCCACATCTTCTCTGCCTCTGCATCCATCGTGCTGCCTCCCTGCCCCTACAGGCCACATCTTCCCCGT
This sequence comes from Papilionanthe hookeriana x Papilionanthe teres, assembly GCA_022702705.1. Taxonomy (NCBI): domain Eukaryota; kingdom Viridiplantae; phylum Streptophyta; class Magnoliopsida; order Asparagales; family Orchidaceae; genus Papilionanthe; species Papilionanthe hookeriana x Papilionanthe teres. The sequence continues at coordinate 69,210,666 of CM040427.1, read as the reverse complement.
CTCCTGCAGGCCATCAACTGCTTCCTCTTCGGATTTCAGCCTTCGACAATGCCTCTGACCTCTTCTGGCTGCAATTCGACACGACTTTGCTGTCCTACTCCCTCATCGGTTTTCACCGCAGCCTTCGACCTAGCACCACCACTCCGGACTTCCTCCTCGTCAGTTTGTTGTGTATTCTTTAATGAGTCCCTGTTTGTGGTCATCTGTTTTACACTTTTGTTTTACGTGATATCCATTCTTTATTTTTGAGTCTTCATTGTAATATTGTTTTGAGTTAGTAATAAAATTCGTGTCTTACGTCATGGTTTGGGTTAAATCCGGTATCAGGTTGTGAGTCCGAAGATCCAGTATTAGAAAAGGGGCAGCCTCTATTGAAGGAATTGTCGAATAACTTGACTGAAAGTTTATCTCTTGGGAGGTTGCCACTGAGAGTGGTCCAACATGTCATAAATTTCATTCCATGGTCACACTTTCTCCAGGAAGACTTGTTTATTGCATGCGATCAATCCAGTATGAGGAGTGTGGGAGCAGGTTACATTTAATGGTTCGATATTTGGTTTGTGTGAATACCCGTCTATGCACAATTGTAGCTCTGATTGTATCAAGAAAGGCTAACTATTTATTTTATTAGGATAAATTTTGGAAGGATGTACGTGCTTCAAATTATATCGGGTTGATATGAACATCGGACTTTATAGTGGGGCTTTCCAACCACAACAATGCCATAAATTTGTTATAGTGGTCGTAGATCAATTCCAAAAGCTTTTAGGGAAGAAGGCAAAGTCTCTCCTACCCAAGAAAAATAATGCGAGATTGCTTGTTGCGCGGGATGCTGTGATCTTGATCCCGCAGTTCCGTGGATCGCAGGATCTTGCTCATGCAGGATGCTGGATTTCCACCCATGAAAATCCTACTATAGGATTCTCCCGTCTGCTTTAGCCACCAGCCCCATGGGGCTCATATTAAATATTTTCTTTAACTATAATTAGAATTTTTAAGTGGGAATTATTTATATTTTGCTATGTCTTGTTTTTGACTGACTTGTGTCTATTTTTATTGTGTTTAGAGATTTTATTCTCTGTTTTTATGCTCTTCAGAATGATGTATCATCTTTTTGCAGGCGGCGTATCTTTATTTTGATCAGGAGTAGTGGTTAATCTACATCACCGTTTTGCCGATCACCCTCTGTTTTCAGCCTTACAACCGTCAAAATCGCACTACCCTGCTGTCCAACAATAGATTTCAGCCGCTGAACACCTCATATGTCTTCCAAGTCTCGCCAACCGCCCCTATTTCATTCTTCTCTATTCCAATACCGCTAAATCTTGTTTCTAAACATCTTCTAGGAGCCCTAGAATAATCAGTTAGAGAAGCAATAATGTACTTTGGTAGTAGGTTAGATCGAACATATATGTGAGAGCTACAAGTTCTAAACAATAAAGGTTGAGAATGAAGATGCTATGTTTGATAAAAAAAATTAGATAGCTATAAATTACAGAATATAGAAGAGATCTTGAAGGCTGTACATGCTACAAACTTACATAGTTTAATTGTACGTACTTAGATAAATTATATAGCAAGATTTTTGAACTTGGAATGTATTGGAACTAAAAAGATTTATATTTTAGGCCAACATGATATCTCTTGATTATTATTAAGTTATACTCTTGAAAAGTACTTACTATTATTATATAGTCTTAGGCCCGAAACTAGCAGTGTGGGAAGATGGAAAACACTGCCAAGTGGAAGAGGCTGACATGGAAAAATAGTACTCCATTTCATTCAAACTAAACTATTAGACATGGTACTGGTAAGAATATACGTCAGGCATTGAAATCATAACACAACATTTTAGGAAGGAAATAATAAAATAAAATATGGAGAGAATCAAGGTTATTCAAGCCATTATGGCTATCAAAAAAATTATCAGTACTATATTAAGAGAATACGATGAACAATACAAAATTATCATCGTGTGACAAAGTAGGATCCAAAATTCATACACCCTCTCAAGCTGGACTAAACAGATTGAATAGTCCCAACTTGTCACCCAATTACTCGAGAAAACTAAATTGATGAGTCATCGATGAAAGGCACATAGGTAACACAAATACTTCAATTTTTTCTTTGATGAAGTGGCAGTTTATCTCTACATGCTTTGTTTTAGTATGATGAACAAGACTGTTAGAGATGGCAATGACAGGCTTGTTATCGTAGGAGATCTCATATTATCATTTTCCAGAAAACTTCTGCTCATGTAACAATATTTTTAACTAGAATGACTTGCATATCATTTGTGCTAGAGCTCTTTTCTACCTTACATTGCTTGTAGCCTTCACCATCTATTTTTTACTCATCAAAGTTTCCCGATTTCCTCAAATAAAGGTATAATGCTCAAGTGTTGACCTTTTGTACTTCACTAAAGCAGCCCAATTTGCATCTATATAAGCCTCAACATTTCTCGTTTCGCTCGCCGTAAAAAATATATCTTGTCTTGAAGCTCCTTTGAGGTATCTCAAGCTTTGATGTTTTACAACCTTGTGTTCTTCAAAGGAGAATGCATATACTGGCTTAAGTTATAAAGTACAAATGAAAAATCAGGTCATGCATGAGATATTTAGGTAAATTTTTTAATTAGTCTTCTATACCTAGTGTACTTTTCAGCTATTCTCTAAGCTTTACATTTGGATTTATGGGTGTACTAATAGGTTTACACCCTAAAATTTTATTTCTCCATTAAAAGATCAAGAACTTAATTTCTTGGGATTTATATTTGGATTTATGGGAGTACTAATAGGTTTACACACTAAAATCTATATATTATTTAAAAGTTCTAGAACGTAATTCCTTGGGAAAATGAAGATACAATTTATGATCTTTGCTACCATAACAAGGAAGTATCTCTAAGAAAGAAAGGTTAATTTTTTTATTAGTCTTTTGTACCTAGTGTACTTCTCAGCTATTCTCTAAGCTTTACATTGGGATTTATGGGTGTACTAATATGTTTACACCCTAAAATCTATTTCTCCTTTAAATGATCTAGAACATAATTCCTTGGTATTTATATTGGGATTTATTGGAGTACTAATAGGTATACAGACTAAAATCTATATATTCTTTAAAAGATCTAAAACATAATCCCTTTTGAAAATGAAAATATGACTTGTGATCTTTACTACCATAACAAGTAAGCATCTCTAAGATCTAGAACTTTTATCTTAAATTTTGCTTTAGGAGTTTTTTTTTTATTCTTCCATCTCTTCAATACCAGTACATTCAAGATTATATCATTAACAATGACTGAGGATTTTAGTCTCACTGCCTTCAGGTTTATAGAACATAATTGGTTGGATTAAGCTTGTTGATACCCTTGATATTAAATCACCTTTGTGAATTTACCAAACTGGCCTTGTGGAGTCTATTTCAGCCCATGAGTAGATTTCTTGAGCTTGCAAACTTTTCCATAAATTCTAACCTCAACAAACTTGTGGTAATTTTATATAGGCTTCTTCCTCTAACTCGCATTAAAAAATCATTTCTACATAAAGTTGTTGAAGTTTCCACTTCAGGTTTGCCGCCAAGGATAGGATCTGAAAAAATGTCTAATTTATCCATTATTTTAAACATTTTTGGATAGTTATCTACATAAATTTGAGCATTACCTGTTGCCACTAACCTTGCTTTGTAATGTTTAATGGATTCATTTGACTTAGAGTTATTAGTGAAAACCCATTTGTAACCAACAGGTTATTTTTCTCTTGGCATTTCTCTAACATCCCAAGTTTAATTCTTCTCCAATGCTAACATATCTCCCACTATTGTATTTTTTAATTTTGATATTAATGTTACTGCATATCCTTTGAGATATTTATTACACAAAGTGGGAAATTAGATGATGCATACATTATTGCGTCTCTTTCTTGAGAGTTATTGGGATGTGAATTTCATTAGAAATTTGGGTTAACGCCTTATTAAATGTGTAGCTCAAGTATTTGGATTTAAAAGTCTCCTCTTATCACTGGACTTTAGTTGATGATTGGCTCAATGGGATTGGCTTGAGGTTCTAGTGATGCTTCAAGTGCATTATGTGGTTCACATGTATTGGACGATTTGATATTTGACAGAATTTTTTATTGAAAATTGTTGAGTTTAAAAAAATTTCATATTAATGGAAGTGTAATATTTGTTGAATGTGAACACATCTACTCTTTTTGAACATGAGAGTATCTGGAAAAAGAATTCCTTTCCGAGCTTTAGGGTCAAGTTTATTTTTGTTGTTAGGGTGAGTGTGAACCATGGAAGTACAACCTAAGACCATTAATGGGATTACAAAATAGATCATGTGTGGGGTTATGTTTTTTGAAAATTGGTTAATGATATGCCAAAATTGAGGACATGTAGTGTTATTTTGTTTATTAAATTAAAGACAATAAGACCATCATCCCTTGGAGGTATTTTGGTAAATTATTCGTAAATGTGATTGCTCTATCTACTAGGTGGTGGTGATTCTTTCTTTCAATTCCATTTTTGTTAAGGAGTGTTATTATGCAAGATTTTTGGTGTACGATGTGATTGTCAGACCATAATAAAAAAAAAAATCATAGATGAATGTGAAATATTCTGTATAGTCATCTACTATGACAATTATAATATTAACATTAATTTAAGTTTTAATCATGGAATGAAATTTTTTAAAAACTTGTTTTGCTTCTTTTTTTAATCTAGGGAAACAAACTTATGTGTGATCATCAATAAATATGATAAATCATCTTTTTCGCATTATGTGTTTAGCTCGTAGACTGTTATGTTCATTAATATAATGGCTTATGCGACTCTGTAATTTTAGGAAGGAAAAGTAAAACGAACTTGCTTGCTTAGTTTGCAAATTTCACATTGAAAGGGATTACTATTATAAAATAACAATGGGAACATAATTTACAAACATGATAAACTTGAGTGACTAAACTCGTAATGCCGTATCAATTTTTTTTGTCTCGGAAGACCATGAGCTGCACTTCAGAATTGTTTTTTTAATCTGATTTTTTAAAAACATAAAGGCCCTTGTTTTGTAGAGGAATTAAGTTGATGGCTTTTACTTTCAAAATTATGGGAGAGGGTAATTGAACATAAGTTAAGACGTGATACAAAGATTTCTCATAATCAGTTTGGATTTATGACGGGCAGGTCTACTATGGAAGCTGTATATTTATTGAGTGGTTTGATGGAGAAGTACAGAGAGAATAAGGAGGATCCATATATGATTTTATTGATTTAGAAAAAGCTTACGATAAGGTTCCAAGAGAAGTCCATTTGAGAGTTCTAGAGAAGAAAAGGTGTTGATATGACTTGTATTCAAGTCATTAAAGATATGTATTCTAGAGCTGTTACTTGTGTTCGAATAGGAATAGGATTGACCTTGAATTTTCCTATTTTAGTTGGATTACATCAGGGATAGGCTTTAAGCCCATATTTTTTTTGCTTTAGTTATGGCTGCTCTTTCCCGAAATTTGCAGGATGATGTACTCTGGTGTATGCATTTCACTGATGATTTCATTCTTGTGGATAAGACTAGGGAAAGAGTTCAGAAAATGTTTGAATTATGAAAGTCTACATTGGAGTCTAAAGGCCTTCGTTTGAGTAGAATTACAACTGAATACATGAAATGTAATTTTAGTAGTATTAGCTCTAATGGTAGAGTTGTAACTATGAGTGATTAAATCATTAAAAGGTATGAACGTTTTAGATATCTCGGGTCTATTGTTCAAAGTGATGGTGATATAGATGGGGGATGTATTGGTAGAATTCAAGTTGGTTGGTTGAAGTAGAGGAATGCTTCGGGCCTATTGTGTAATAGAAAAGTATCGCTTGAACTGAAAGGAATGTTTTATAAGATGGTGGTGAGACCTGTAATGCTCAATGGCGCAGAATGTTGGCCTTTAAAAGAGAAGTATAAAACAAAGTTGAGTGTTGCTGAGATGAGAATGCTTAAGTGGATGAGTGGCTTGACACTTAGACACAAAATATGAAATGAATATGTCCGTGATAGGGTTGGTATAGCTCCAGTGGCGGAGAAGAGTAGAGAAAGTCGTCTTAGATGGTTTGGTCACATTAAACCTCAATCATTTGATGATCCAATTAGGAGAATAGATGTTTTAGCTTCGACTGATGTTAAGAAAGACAAAGGTTGACCTAAAAGACCTGAGCATATTAAATAAAAAATAATCTTAATCTATTAGAATAAAATGAAAATATGACACTCCATAGGACATAATTGTGAAAAATGATTCATGTAGCTGATCCCACTTAGTGGGATAAAAGCCCTTGTTTTATTTAACGTTGTCAATCGTTTTCCACAAAGTCTGACCTAAAACACACAAGGAGGTAAAAAAATTGTGAACTACTGATAGTTTAAAGATTGCAAGCTAAATTTGGAATATGCATTACATGCTGAAGTTCAATTTCTTGACTGATTTGCATATTTAAAAAGAGTCGTTGACCATTTTATCCTTAAAATATCCTAAGGTTAGATTGCATAAAGTGTCTGTTATGGTTGTTTTTGTGATCTCTGACTTCAAAGTTAATTTTACATACTGTAGGAAGAGAAAATTCTCAACCCATTGTGCGATGTGACTCCAGAATTAATTATATTCAGCCTTACAATACTATTTCAACTATTAAAAAGCAGAAAAAGTTACCTCTAGCTGTTAGTAATTTGGTTTTGGTGTCATGAGTAGCTTTTATATCTCTTCCATTTGTTCTTTGGTGCGAGATAACTGTATGCCTCTTTGAGGATTCTTTTATTTTGGATTTGATTTGGTTAGACATGCTGGAGTAATTGTTTGAGGTCTGTAACCCAGCGGTTCTTAGTTTTCAGTCGAGCTCTTCCAATTTTGTCGCTTAACATGTATCTTCTAGCTTTGATGTTTTTTTTGTTTTATTTTTCATTTTTTTTAGAAATCACACCAAATAGTATTTCTTCTTAGATTCTTAGGAGATTGAAAATTAAGGAAAAACTTCAGCTAATAATTGCTTGGATATGTCCATCCCGACTTGTTCCTGCTTGATTCTCTTTAAAATAGAACAATAACATTAGTTTTCACTGAAAATTGTTCAAATCCAAAGAGCTGGCTCCATCCCCAACTGCATCATGATCAGGCTTCAAGCATGCCAAAAAAACATGCACATTTCCTTAGAAATTGCTTTTATTTTTCATCATCTTCAGGACGTGGCCAGATTATGTGATCTAAAAGATGTTTTTATTTTTCATCTTGTGTGAAGTCTTTTAGATCTGAGAATGCAAGAGTTCGTTCATTTCACATCTTTTTATCAGTGTAAGGATATAAATGTTAATTTTCATGGCCATTGAATGCACAATCATCACCATCGAGTTTTGTGCATCCCAAGATTTTCGAGAATGGTTGCTAGCATAAGATTTCCATGTCGGATCGTCTGCATAGCCAAGACTACCTCATCCTCTTATCCCCATTAAGGCATGATGAGACTATAAATTTTTTTTTTTAACTATTTAATTTTGTGGCTGTGATCTGGAGAGAATAACATTTGGAAAAAAGTCGAAAAGTTGTGGATAAAGTTGTATGGACAGGCTGAGCGTTCCTTCAAAGAATGTCTAAAATGACATCCCTATACTCATTACTTAAAAGCTGTTTTGTTCTTTATGTCTCAAGTAGACCTTGGCTCTAATAGCATGAAACCAAATTTGAGATGAATGATGGAAAACTTTAGAAGAAAGGGAAACATCGTTAAATTTTGTTCACACAGGCACTTTATAACTCATGATACATGCAATATTATATGCTAGATATTGAAAGCATAGCGAAAGATTACAGGAAAGAATTAACCAAGAAAAATCTAGTGAGAATCAATGACGTTCAAACTATTTATAGGTATTAAAATGATTTAACATAGCAATACTAACAACATGATTCATTGAATCAGAACACAATCTTTTATTTGGAAAGGAAGTAGGATTTGAAACTCCTACAATCGCTCATTTTTTTGGGTGACATCAACGTGGTGAGCAGCTATGGTGACTTCTAGCACCTTAGGCTTTGGGCAGTGGTATCATCTTTAGTGTGCTTAGCGCTCTAAAAGTCTTGTTTTTGATCTGTGACACTGCTTAGATTCTTTAATTTTATTTGAAATGCAATAGCCACCATGATCATCATTTTACTATGTTAATAAAATAATATCCCTCTTGACAATTTGGAACTTCTCAAAGTACCAAGACTATTGAGAGACTATTCGGAGTAATAATAGATACAATCGTTTGTAGGAGCTGATTCTTTTGTCTATGTAAGAGATTTTTTTGGAATTATTGAAATTTTTCATGTGAGATTTGATAATTTTATCATTAAGATAGGAATTTAAAGATTGTATGTACAAATTTCAATCTTCGTAGCTTCGTTCAAAAAGTTCACGTTGTACACCTCGAACCGAGGCATTTAGAAACTGTCTCAACGCTTAAGCCTCTGTCATTAATAAGAATTACACCTTTTCTATTTGAGGTATATGCCTCAAGGCATTTGCAATTAGTTCATGTGAATAAAATTATAATATATTATTATATGATGGATTTATATAGATACCTTACAATTCTTATGTAGTTTTATATCTAACCAGGACTCTAATATTTATTTAGATAACACCCAATTCTTTAGCATCACATCGGTCGGATATACAACTGATCTTAATTTTTTTAAGTTAAACATAATATTTAATGCATATGTTTTGATGTGATTATAACACTAGTGTTATATAATTGTATATCAAAATTAGTTATTAGATATGTAATATGTTAGAATTGAGTGGTATGTATGGAAATCCCCCGTTATATTATATTATGTTATAGTCATATTTAATATATTCGATACAATGCCTCAAAAAAATCAAAAGATAATTAGTATACTAACTTGATTGTTTAATTAATTATTTTATTTTAAATTATTATATTTCTATTGTTAAATCATAACATGAACCTTTTGATCCTTATGTGGATGTTAGGGCGTCTCCTGGAAGCGACGCATTGCATGGCTTGAATGCAGTGAAAAGTGTGCAAGGGCCCTATACCGGCGCCCGGGTGTAATGCAAATAAGCAAGGATTCTCACATTACGGACGGATGCAGGTAAAGAAGTTAGTCCATGAAACGAATATTATGATATGATCTTAGAATATCGGTAATCTCACTGGTAAATTAATGGAATTAGTTGGTATTATGGTTCATAGAAAAATAAATATCTTATGTATTCAAAACCTAAATGGTTAGAGAAAATGCTAAGAAGATTGATAGGGTAGGTTTTAACCTTTGGTATTTAGGTAGGATTCACACTAAAAATGGTGTATGCGTATTTATGAAAAATAGTTTGGAAGATAATGTTGTAAAATTAATAGATTTGGGGAAAGAATTATAGCTCTTATGATTGTTGTTAATACTAAGATTTTTAATATTACAAGTGCTTATGCTCCTCAAGTAAGTTTAGATATAAGTTTTAAAGACAAATTCTAGAATGACCTAGAAGAATTAATATAAATGATTCCTTTTGAAGAAATAGTTTTTGGAGGAGATTTAAATGGATATATCAGTAGAGCGGTAAAAGATTTTTGAAATATTCATGGTGGCCACAGTTTTGGAGTGGTTAATGAAGAAGGTAGAGCCATATTAGATTTTGCTTTAGCTTATGATCTAATAAAACACAAATTTTTAATTTTATGAGAAAAAAGGATCGTTGAGAATGTAAAAATTGTTAGGTAGATTCAAGTGAGAATTTAAGTACTCAACATCGATTATTAGTTTTGGATTTTAAGAGGAAGAGTTATAAAATAAAGAATACTAGGAATTATTGTCATAAAATTAGATGGGGACACCTAAAAGACAAATAAAATTATTTTTTTATGAGTAAACTTCAAGATTTTAAGATCTGGGATGTTCTTAAAGAAACAAATTCTCTGTGAGATAAAGTGACACGCTATTAAAAAAGTGTTAAAAGATGTACTTGGAGAATCAAAAGCGGAAGTTTCTATAAATAAAAATAATTGGTAGTGGAATAATAATGTGCAAGAAAAGATAAACTATAAGTAGTTGCGTTATAAAAATTAGTTTAAATGTAACAATTTAGAGAACTGAGAAAAATATAAAATAGCTTGTAGGGAGTCTAAGAGAATAATTTGTGACGCTGAAAATTTTATTTTTAATAGTTTTTATAATAGATTGAAAACTAAAGGACAAAAAATAGGTGTATAAACTAGCCAAATAAAGAGAAAAAAGTAAAGATTTAACTCAAGTGCAGTAAATATGAAAATCAAAAAGTGTTTTTCCTAGAAAAATATGTTGAACATGGGTGGGTGAGTTATTTTGATAATATTTTCAATGAAGTTTCTGAAAATACGATCGATCTTAGTGATATTAATATCGTTAATAATAATAAAATATTTCTTTTTTCTGTCGCATTATAAAAAAGAAGTTGAGGAGGCTTTAAAGAAAACTAAGGGTAGAAAGTCAGTAGGATCTGACGATATCTCAATTGAATTGTGGAAATAATTAGGGAATTTGGGAGTTTCTTAGCTTACTAAACTCTTTAATATTATTTTAAATACTAGAAAGATGTCTGAGGAGGGGAGGAAGAGTATTTTGGTCCACGGTTTTAAGAATAAAGGGGATGCACGAGAGTGTGCAAATTATAGAGGAATTAAGTTGTTGTGTCATACTTTAAAATTATGGAAGAGTAGTTGAACATAGGTTAAGACATATTATAAAGATTTTTCATAATCAATTTGGATTTATGCCGAGCAGGCTACTATGAAAGCTATACATATATCGAGAGGTTTGATGGAGAAGTAGAGAGAATAAGGAGGATCTACATATGATTTTTATTAAATTAGAAAAAAAACTTCCGAAAGGTTCCAAAATATATAATTTGAAGAGATTTAGAGAAGAAAAATGCTGATATGACTTATATTCAAGCCATTAATGATAGGTATACTAGAGCTATTACTTGTGTTCGATCAAAAGGATGATTGATCAAATATTCTCCTATTTAAGTTGGATTACATCTGGGATCGGCTATAAGCCCATAGTTTTTTGCTTTAATCATGGATGCTCTTAGTGGGCATTTATAGGAGGATGTACCTTGGTGTATTCTTTTTGCTGATGATATCCTTCTTATGGATAAGACTAGAGGAGAAGCTTAGGGAAAAACTTAAATTATGGAGGTTTACATTGGAGTTTAAAGGCCTTCGTTTGAGTAGAACTAAAATTGAATACATTGAATGCAATTTTAGTAGTAGTAGCTCTATTGACAATGTTGTAACTATGGGTGATCAAATCTTTAAAAGGTGTAATGCTTTATATATCTTGGGTCTATTGTTTAGAGTGATGGTGATATAACTGGAGATGTTATTAGTAGAATTCAAGTTGGTTGAAGTAGAGGAATGCTTCGGGCCTATTGTGTGATAGAGAAACACCGCTTAGACTGAAAGAAAAATTTTATAAGATGGTGGTGAGACTGGCAAAGCTCTATTGTGTAGAATGTTGGCCTGTAAAAGAGAAGCATAAAACTAAGTTAATTATTGCCGGGATGAGAATTCGTAGGTGGATGAGTGGCTTTACACTTAGAGACAAAATGCAAAATGAATATATTCGTGATAGGGTTGGTGTAACCCCAATGGCAGACAAAATTAGAGAGTGTCGTCTTATACAGTTTGGTCACGTTAAGCGTTGACCATTTGATGATCTGGTTAGGAGAGTAGATGTTTTAGATTCAACTGATGTTAAGAAAGACAGAGGTAGATCTAGAAATACTTGAACATATTGTATAAAAAATGATCTTAATCTATTATAATTAAATGAAAATATGACACTCAATAGGACGCAATGGAGAAAAAAGATTCATGTAGCCAACTCCTCTTGGTGGGATAAAGGCTTGTTGTTTGTGTATTGTTTATTAATATAAAGAACAAGAAAAAAAGTATAGTGATTGAAGGAGATTTGGAATATGTCGATTAGATGGAATCAGTCAATAATAAGTATATTATCTATGATGATTTTTAGAAGATGATAATCAAGATGAGTAAACTGTTCATCTTGATATTGATGGAGTATTTAAATTTTAAATAAATATTTATCTTAAATCTCATTTTATACTTACATTTTATATCAAAATTTAAGATTGAAATTTGTGGTTTACAATTTTATGAAAATAAACTAAAATATTTTGTTAATTTTTGGCATATTTATGGACAATTTTTTAATTTTATTAGTTTTCTGAATTTTTAAACATTGCGTCATAGATGTTGAGTTGGGCCTTTTGTTCTTGATTATGGGTGAGGGATGCTGTGTTGCACGTTGGTGTTATTAAGAACTTAACAATCTCCATTATGTTAGGGAGTCTATAGCTTGAAATGTTGAATGAACGTGGCAAGCTCAGATTTCGTACAGAAATGGACTATTGGTGATTGAATTGCTTCCTAATCACCTAATTTACGATATTCACCTTAAGAGTGCCTGTTATATTAGAGGAGCTGCAAGCAATTTTTCTTTCAATCTTAAAGTTGGTAAGAGAGCTCTATGAATAGTTCAGTCCTGCTGTTTTGCATCGTGTCTAAACCTTTTTTATTTGGAAGTTCGTAGCGCAGGGTCTTCTCGCCTGAATTTTAACCCTACTTTTTACATTAGTCAAAGGCTTCATCAAGAAATTGAGGCACATAATCACAAGTTTAATAAATGAGGAAAATTTCTTTTCCAAACAAGTTTTCTTCTTTATTTTCTATTTTGTCCTTCCTATCATCCTATTTCACCTCCTCTCTTGTACAGAGTTGTCCTAACTTTATAAGTGCAGCTACATGTAACATGCAGGAATGCATTTCTGTGATCAACTAAATGCAAATTAAATGCCGCACGTCAAGATATTGCATGATAGTTTCTCAAGGAATACCTATCTTAAAATGGACTGTTGACAACTAGAAATCTTTTCGGGCCAGTTTAGGTCCCACTTTTGAACAATTTGAGCTCATTGGGTATGGTTCAACTGGTATAATTTTTCATGGGTGCATATTAACCTATATGTGTAAACTGGGGCTATTCAAGCCTGTTTGAGCTCTTTCAGCCAAAGTTTTAAGCAAACCAGGCTAACTCCAATTTTAGTTTCCTGTAGATGCATCTAGGTTCTTGATTTGCTTTAAAGATTTTAGTGTTAAAAGAACAACTTTTTTTATTAATCCAACACATGGGTTTCTACTTAGTCTTTCTTATTTTCGGTCCTGTCATATTAGTTATGAAGTAAATATTGGATCTTCTACGTTAATAAAATGATACACTCATATTCGTGGAAGAGTTACAAGAGCATCATCTCCCTTCCAAAACTCAATGAGAGGAGAAAAAAAAAGATGAATTAGATAATTCTATTTTAAAATTTTAGTCTTAATATAACGCACAAGTTAATGTTACTCTTTTTTGGGCCAAACTTTACATTCTTTCATATAAACCCGGTCATCCTTTAATTTACACTTTGCACAATACTTATTTGGAATTTTAATTCTAAATTAGAGTTCAGATTTTGTTTCGGAAGCTGTAGATTTAGCAGTTTGCAAAATACTTATTTTGAATTTTAATTCTAAATTAGAGTTCAGATTTTGTTTCGGAAGCTGTAGATTTAGCAGCCAAGGAATTGCTTGCTGTTGCAACTCCTGGACAAGGTCTGGGCACCTTCCATCTTATTTTTCTTGTTAACGCATTCGAAGGCTTTGTTAAATCCAACTGTTTTCTTTTCCAGTTAATCAGATTGAATTAGATCGTGCTAAACAGGCAACGAAGTCGGCAGTTTTGATGAACCTGGAGTCTAGAGTATGTGTTTCATGATATTTTCTGAACTTTCAAATTGTTTCAATTAACTGCTTCTCAGTCAGCTTTTAGTTACTTATTTCAACAAATACTGCAGATGGTAGCATCAGAAGACATAGGGAGGCAGATTTTGACATATGGAGAAAGGTATGCCTTTTTTTCCTGAACATTATGTTGATCAAGAATATTTGCTTGTGTTTGGTATAATATATCGTCAAATTATGGTAATTAATAATTTTGTAATTTTTGTCTTCTGAACGTGTTTTCCTCAATGAATTGTCCTGATTATAAGGGATACTACTAAAAAATCAACAATTTTGCAAGCAGCAATGCTAGTTTTTCATGTACGTATCATCATAATCATCTTCATCATTAGAATTATGCCATGTATTTGGGATTGGTTATATGAATCCACATCTATTAAATTTTGTTGGTTGTTGCTTGAGTTGTTAAATCTATTTGCTTAAATGTTTTCTTGAATAACTTTGTCTTTGATGCTTTTGGTTTACTCTTAACACTTTGGCAGTAGTTTTTTCGACTTCCCTATTTAGTTCTTTTCTACTCTTTGTTGTAAAAACCTAAATGATTTGGAGCACCGCATGTTATCATCTATTACATCTTGTTACTTTACATTTCTTGTATTCTTTATGTTTTTTTTTTTTCATACCATAATGGCATGCTTTTCGTTTATTCGTTATGAGTGATTTAGTTGTAAACTCTTATATGATGATTTTGTAGTTTTGAAATATTGAGTCTCCTATATGTTTTCTTTTTCCCTCCCCTTTTTATATGAATTATATTTTTCTTGGTCCATTAATATTACCCGTCTCTCTTTCTCTCTCTCTTTCTCTCTCTCTTTCTGAGATCAATTCTTCATTCTCTCTTGAGGCCCCATCAATTGTAAAATGCTTCCACTTTCGCATTAGTTGGCGCCAAGGCCAAAAATATTTGCACTGATCACACTACATAAGTCTAAAAATCCATTACTTCTCTCAATTTTTTGCCTCTCTACTTGCAAATTATATTATGTTAGAAAGTGCCTATCCGCATGCCTGATTCGGAGGGAATTTATTTCCTTCTTTTAGAATAGATTTCACTAATTGTGTTTCTTTTTATTTGTTGTTTTCTATTTTCCATTTTTTCTATTTGGTGGGATTCCTATTTTTTCCTTCATCATATATATATATATATATATATATATATATATATATATATATATATATATATATATATATATATATATATATATATATATATATATTAAGGTGTAATGCATTGAGCTAGTGAGAAATAAAATTGTTTGGCAGATTTGTACTTGATATTAGAGCTGCCATTCTAATTCGTTTGCGTACGTCTCCACTGTCTTGCTCTACGTGTCTACCATCCTATGAATCAAGTGTCGAGGCGTTCTTTGAGTCTTGACTGGTTCTGTGCTTCTTCAGCTACCGCTGTGAGCCAACCTCGTTACCTTTGACAACTGATCCCTAGGATTTTTCAACGGGCGTATCCATCGATGTTGTCTTTGACTTACCTAGTGACAATGATCTTCCTCTACATTCACACAAGTCGCATACGACATGGATAGTGTTGGTCCTCTATGTTAGAAGAGATCGCAAAATAGTGATTTGGCTCCTGCAATCAAATTCTGCAAATCTCGAACATGTCGTTCTATGTTTTGCATATCGTTTCTTCCTTCGGTTTGCTAAAATAGCTATCTGCGATCGATTCTAGTATTCATCTCGCCTTAGTCACTCTCCCACGAACCGCCAACTTACAAATCCTCTTGCTGAACTGTGGAAATTAAGGTTGTGCTCCTTCCTCTAGTTCCTATTTGCTCATCCAGCCAAGCAGTCAAACTAAGAGTCCTCTCTCTAGTTTTGTTCTCTTGTCCAGTTGAGCAGTCAAACTAAGATTCCTCTCACTTTTGTTCATGCAACAAGTCTTCTCGATCTGGGCTTCACAATCTTTTCATGGTCTCTCACAATCTTCTTTGTTGGAAGCATCTCTAGAGTTGATGCCAGATCCTTAGTCCCTATTGCATTTGAGAACTCTCAGCCAGTCAAGAATATGAATTATATTGTCATACTTTTCTTCAATGGTCACAGTTTATTTTCATGTGACAGAGGGAAAGATTGACATCTCATAATCTAAATTCTGACTCAAAAAATGATAGTTTTTAAATATCGGGCCTTAAAAATTGACGATCACATAATTATGTTATGGTTAATAAATTTCATGACCACAGAATTGGAGAAAACTTCTACTCTATAGGACAACTAAGAGATATGAGAGGTTGCACTTGAAACCCACTGTAATATTGAAAACTTATAGAAATTATTTGAGATTGAGGCAAGACTACATCAACTATAATATGTAATCGTCACTCAACATTTCAACACTCTCACATTGTTGGCTGCAAATGGATATATATGAGGTTTATTTTTGGAAATATTCTGACAACTCTACATTCTATGGGAGAATTACTGGAAAAAAATAACCATCAAATTTATCCTTGGTATCAATAAGGGTCTAGATGAATTCAGCGGGAGAATCATCGGAAGTAAACCCATCCTTTTCATTCTACAGGCCTTTGCAGAAGTCGAAGGGAGAAAGAGCAGAAAGAAGTTGAAGATGACAGACAATCATATCACATCATCTATTGAAGGATCAATCTTGTACACTCAAAATACCTCTTAATTAGTAAGTTGAAGAAAGGACAATCATGGTGTGATCATTGTATTAAACTTTGTTATGTGAAGGAAAGTTTTCTTAACTTACATGGTAAAACTTGCAAATTGGAAGCCATCTAATTAAAGATATGATAGGGAGAATCATGCAAATGTTTTTTTTTTTTTTTTTTTTTTTTTAACAACTAGCAACATTTTAGAATTCAACCCATTCACTGGGGAGTAAATTGAGATACTACAGATAATATTTAGTAATAGTCTAATTTTGGACAAGTATAACAATTTTTTGTCGAGCAACATATCTGCTTGTTAGCACACCAAGGTAACTTATCCCTTGCTTTTAGTGTCCAAAGCAATAAATTAAAACATGGAATAGTCAACTCCAAATCCTCAGGTCATATGATGGGTAGAGTCGTGCACTGGCCGGATAAATTCAAAAAATTGAACTGACCCGAACCGTTTTATTGATTTGGTTCGGTTTTTAAAATAACGGTTCGGATTACGATTTTAAAATTTTCATATTTTGATTTACGGTTTACTGTTCCGGTTTTAAAAACAATCGAAAACCGCTTCTACATACGCCAAACCGCGGCAGAAGGGGTGAGCGAAGTGTGATTAATGATCTTTTTTACTTATTCATTGCATTTGTATGTGCTTTTTTATTTTTAATATATTAAAAATTTAAATTTAAGTTTACGTAGAACCGAACTGATCAAACAAAATTAAAACTCAGTTTGACTGGTTCGGTTCTATTGAAGAATTATTGGGTTCAGTTGATTGAATCCTGGATTTCAGTTCATTTCATTTTGTAAAATTTCAAAGCGATCTATGAGAACTAACTGAATGCACACCCTTAATGACGGGAGCTCAACGTCTTCAAAAATTACAATCCATGTACCGTTTACTCGACAGTTCATAACTAATGATTCATTCTCAACTGTGACAGGAACTGGCTCAGTTTAATTGACAAAGAATTTTCATCTTTTCTCTGTTCTTTATGTTCTGAAGTTAAACTGTAATCTAGTCTCAATCAACAAAGTTACTCGTGATTTAAAACATATTTAAATTTTATTCTAATTGTTGTGATTTTCATGTTATCGATTTGAGGAAGGTGATTGACAATATTGAGATTCGTGATCCTTATTTGCTAAAAAAAATAATTTCATCGATAGGCAAGGTCATCCTTCAAGTTATATTTCTTTGTCTAGTTTAAATTCTGGCAATGTACTTTCAGTTGAAAGTGAAGTCATGCTGAGTCATTGTTATCTTGATCAACCTAATTTTGTGTATATGGAAAGGATGTTCCCTCGTTTATTTATATAACTAAAAAGCCAAATCTTTATCAATGCGAAACTTGCCAATTTGCAATACATCTTAGACATTTATTCTCTAAATTATATGACAAGACTTCACATTTTTTTCCTGCAATTCATAATGATATTTGAGGACCCTTATAAGTAAACAATATAAATGGGGCACAATGGATTTTCGGATTTATAGATGGTTACATAAGAATAGTATCTGCATTCCTTATGAAAGAATCTGAAACAACCACCATATTTCAACCTTTTCATTCCATGATTCTCATTCAATTCCAAAACAAAATTCAAATCTCTAAAATTAAAAATATTAATGAATAATTTAATTCCATTTTTAATTTTTTTATTTTTTCTCCATGGTATTATTCATATAACTTCTTGCGTGTATACTCAATAAAATGGAGCCGTTGAAATGAAAGATAGACACTTAATTGAAGTGGCTCGTGCTATTATATTTCTTAATCATATTTCTAAACTTTTTGGGGTAAGCCATTCTCACTGCCGCACATCTCATTAATAGGATGCCTTGTCGAGTCTTAAACTTTCAATTTTTTTGTAATGTTCTTATGGAACCCTACTCGTACATCTATTCTATTTCTTCCGACTTATCATTGAAGATTTTTCGTTATGCCTTCACATCCATGAACACCACCACCACACCAAATTTGATTCCAAATCTCAGATGCATCTTTTTCGGTTACCTTTCAATGAAAAAGGGTATAATTGCTACTATTCAACCACTAGGAAAATATATAGCTTCATGGGATGTTTCCTTATTTAATATACAATTTTATTTTCTCAAATTTGAAATTTAGGAGGAGAGTTCGATAGAATATCAAATTTGTGATCTTTTCCAAGATACTCGGACCATTTTCTTTTCCTTTTAACTTAAGCTAAGTTTGTCCCTCAACCAACTGCACTAAAAGAACCGAACTCTGTCATTGAAACTGTCCTGGTTGGCTCTACTTCATCTCAACATGACACCAATGATAAACAAAATTTCGTGTCTACACCAGAAGAACCACTAATCCTATAGATGATATTATGCAAACCCAGGACTATCAAAAGCCAAATGTAACTTCTCATGCATCTGATAATCATAATGGTATGGATGTCTTAACTCAAGACTCTCTTACACCAATGTTGAGGGCTTTAATCAACCAATTACACCACCTACAACAACAGGCCTTTATTAGGGGTCGGCTACATGAATCATTTCCATTGCGTCCTATTGAGTGTCATATTTTCATTTAATTTTAATAAATCAAGATCATTTTTATACAATAAGCCCAACTTTTTCAAGGTCTATCTTCATAATTTATGTCAAACGAAATAAAATTTCAAAAAAAAAAAAAAAACCGAGTAATGAAAAGGAAACTCACTCTAGGATAATGTGGTTTGGCATAAGCAATGATTTTCTCCTCATTTTGGAGACGCAACAACTTTTTTGGTCTACACCAGAAAAACCGAACTATGTCATTGAAACTGTCCCAGTTGTCTCTACTTCATCTCAACATGACACCAATAATAAAAATTTTCGTGTCTACGCCAGAAGAACCACTTAGCATATAGATGATACTATGCAAACCCAGGGCTGTCAAGAGCTAGAACTAAGTTCCCATGCATCTAATAATCATTATGGTATGGATGCCTTAATTATTACAACAATGCTTGATGACTTTAATCAACCAGTTACACACAAGAAAGGTATCAAATGGTTCATTGGTTATCAAATTGAACGATCTAATAATGTAGCTGTGATCATCGTATAGAGCTTTTGTCATCGTATAGATCTTTCGTATAGAGCTTTTGATAGTGTACAAGTTCTCAACTCTATCCTAGAGGCTCTAAAAGTACCAGCATAGAAACAAACAATTGAGGAAGAAATTTAGGCTCTAGAAAAGAATAAAACATGGACGCGCAAAATTTTCTTCATGGAAAAAATCTTGTTTGATGAAAATAAACATTTACAATTAAATTCAAAGGATATGGAAGTGTAGAAAGATTTCAAAGCTAGATTGGTTGTCGAGGGTTTCACACAATGATATGGTTTTGACTATAAAATTTTTTTGTATATGTTGCCTAACTTAATACGGTTTGTGTGCCACTCTCTCTTGCAGTAAATTAAGAGTGGCATTTATATCAACTTGATGTCAAAAATGTCTTTGTAAATGATGACCTTGATGAAGAAGCCTATATGAATATACCTCCAGGCTTGGAGAATCGGTCAAACAACAGGTTAGTTTGTAAGTTGAAGAAGTTTTTATATGACTTGAAGCAATCTCTTCGTACTTGGTTTGATAGGCTTACTAAAACATTGATTACAAATGGATATCATCAATGTGAAGTTGATCGTACACTATTTGTTAAATCTAATTCTAGAGGGAAAATTATTATTCTCATAGGACATGTAGATACTATTTTGGCAGGTGATGATTTAGAAGAAATTTTTAGATTAAAAATGATACTTGCAATGGAATTTGAGATCAATGACCTTGGAATCTCCGATATTTTTTGGGAATGGGGGTGGATCGATCCAAGTGGTGATTCGTTATCTCTCAATGGAAATACATCTTAGTCCTATTAAGTAAAACTAACATGTTTGGGTGTAAACCTGTCGACATGCCCATGCATTTCAACAAAAGGCGAACAAAAGTGAAGAAAGCAGTCTAATTGACAAAGACGTTGAAGACTTGTGGGCAAACTACTCTACCTATCACATAGAAGATCTGATATCAGTCAGCATAGTAAGTCGAAACATGAATAATCCAAATGAGGATCATCTGGAAGCAGCGAATAGGATTCTGAGATACTTGAAGATCACCCTTGAATATGTTATGCTCTTCAAAAGATCCAAAAATCTTGAGATTGAGGTATACACAGATGTTTGCTAGGCATGAAAGATAACTGATGGGAAATTAACCAATCGATATTGTTCATACATCTAGGGCATTCTTGTCAAGTGACGAAACAAAAAAATAAGGATTTGTTTCTTGGAGTAGTGCAGAATATGAATATCATACTCTAGCATTAGGATTATGTGAGGGAATGTAGATGTAAAGGCTATTAAGAGAAGTTAAGGTTGTGACGAAAGAAAATTTTAAGATGTTCAATGATATCCAAGCAACTATTAGTATAACTAAAAATCTTGTGCATCATGATAGAATAAAATACGTCGAGATTCACTGACACTTTCTCTTAGAAAATGCTATCAATGGAATTGTTCAACTAAGCTATATGTTCCTGCACGACTTAAGATATATGATTTTCTCATCAAAGCACTACCATAGGTTAGTCATGATGAATTGAAGTCCAAACTTTGTTACGTAGAATCTATATGATCGAGCTTGAGCGGGAGTGTTGGAAATTGCCAATCCATATGCCCGATTAGGAGTGAATTTATTTTCTTCTTTTAAAATATATTTCACTAATTGTGTTTCCTTTTATTAGATATTTCCTATTTGTTATTTTTCCTATTTGGTAGGATTTCTATGTTGTTTTTCCTAGTTGGTTGGTTAAATTGGAGGAATGCCTTGGGCCTATTGTGTGATAGACAAGTACCGCTTAGATTGAAAGAAAAATTTTATAAGATGGTGGTGAGACCTGCAATGCTCTATGTTGCTAAATGTTGGCCTTTTAAAAGAGAAGCATGGGACTAAGTTAAGCATTGCCGAGATGAGAATGATTAGGTGGATGAGTGGCTTTATACTTAGACAAAATGAAATGAATATATCCGTGATAGGGTTGGTGTAGCTCCAGTGACGGACAAAATTAGAGAGAGTCGCCTTAGATGGTTTAGTCACGCGACCATCTGATGAGCTGATTAGGAGAGTAGATGTTTTAGATTCGACTTATGTTAAGAAAGGCAGAGATTAGACCTAGGAAGGCTAGGGGTAATTGTATAAAAAATGATCTTAATTTATTAGAATTAAATGAAAATATGACACTAAATAGGACGCAATGAAGGGATTCATTTAGCCGGACCCACTTAGTGGAATTAAGGCTTTGTTGTTGTTGTTGTGAATATATGTTGTAAGGTTTAATGAATTGAGATAGCGATAAATAAAATTTTTTGGCAGATTTCTACATATTTTCTTGGTGTGCCTTTTATATCAGTTTTCATGTCAAAATGTAATTTTAATGCAGCTTTTCAAATTTTGATGCTCTTAAACACTTTGATTGGTTAAGATTGGTCTCTCCTTTTTTTCATGCATGCTGAACACTATTATCATGAAAGTAAAATCTGAAACCCCCAAAAAAGATGTCTGTCATCTTTGGTTCCTTCATGCATTCACATTTTTGCTAGAAGTTTTCTTCTCTTCTTTCCCTTCAAGCTATTGCACTGCTTCTCTTTCCTTTTTCTTTTGCAAAATCCTTCTCCATTTAAATCTGGATTCTAATCTTGCTGAAACTTATTACATGTTTGTTTACGTTTTTTTCTTCTTCAGCCTAAAAATAACCACATAATATTCTTAGAAAATTTTCCGTTAGACCTATGATCATATTTCAACCCATTAAATGATAACCCTAACCCCGGCTGCTTTTACTATGGCAATCAAACTATGGTTCCTAATTCATGTATATATGGATGAATCTTATGCTTTGTTTGTTATATATGGTCGTCACTTTAGATATATCAAGATGATATAAATGTTTATGGATCCTCTCTTTATAAATATGACCATTAAAAGTTCTCATCTATGTTGACAGATCTTCTCTAGCTGTCCTGTTCGATCTCTTCTCTCATTAATTGAAAAATAATAGATATTAAAAATAGTCAAGGAGATGAAGCAAACTTTGATTGCAGTGAAGGATACCCTCAAATCTCAGCATGCCTGTCCTCCAATAAGCAAATCATAAGCTCCAGTTATCATTCTAGACCATAGTAGTTAGTAGTATTGCTTTAGTCTTTCTTTAGAACACCTTTTTTTTTTTTTAATATTTTTTTAGTAATTCTCACTTCAGGCATAAGTGTTTTTATATTTAATTTATTTCTAAATTCGTAGAAGTTATATGTAAATATTTTTAATGAAACTGGTCACTTATTCAAGAAAGATTATTTTAAATATAAATTTTTTATCTGCTTCTTTTAGTGCTTTATGTTCATGATTAACAAATTCTCATCTTTTAACTTCCACCACTTGGAGGAATTAATTTTTATTTGTTTTTTTTTCTCATTTTTGTAGGATGATCATTTATAATTTCTATTGTATATTCTATGGTTGAACATTCCCATAAAAGTACCTTAAAATCTATGACAAAAGATTTTTCTTTCCTTCTAAGAATTCGATTTGACAGCTCTAAGTAATTGGTTGCTTTTTTTATTGAGATATAGAGAAATTTACATACCACACAAATCATCTCTAATTCATATATTTAACATTCAAAATGTAATTTACGTTCATGCCACTACAGACCTCTTAGTAAGTTAAAATTATCACTCTGATTAACAATCGATATTTCTTTTGCCTCTTTTATGGAAAACCATTTCCTATAAGCCCTAGTTTTATGGCTTCCCATAAATCGTAACTGAAATTGGCGGGGAGAAGAATATGCTGCGCTGATAGCTCACAGTGATAGCTTTCACAACAGATTTAAGTCTAAATTTTCATTTTCATCTTAAATCTGTTGATTCAAAATCTGATTTGTTGGCATTTTAACTTTAGCCTGGTTATAAACTAGCTGTTCATCAGAAGAACAAGAAACACAAACATAAGAGCTTGAACAAAAGCAAAAATAGGAAAAGTAAATTAAACTAAACTTTAAAATGTATAATGAATACTTTGAGCTTCACAGAACTAAAAATATATTAGTAATAAAATAAATGAACTCTATTTGAAATTAATCTCTAAATAAATGGTCCTGATCATAGTGGATGCTGCTCAAAAATCAAAATTTGTTCAATCAGCAATGTTAGTTGTTGTGCATGTACTTATCGTTGTAATCATCATCATCATCATCATCATTACACTTACGTCACCTTTTTGGTGTTGGGTTTTCCTTTATTAATTTTTTTGTGTGTTGCTTTACGTGTTAATATATTTTGCTTAAATACTTTTTTGAATAATTTCCGTCTTTTATTCCTTTGGTTTACTCTTTTCCACATTAGTTTTATTAACATGTTTTATTAGTGTATTTTCTACTCTCTATTGTAGATATGCCTGAATGATGTGGAGTACCACATCATTATTATGTGTTACAACTTTGTTACTTTACATGTTATGTTTTGCTTTATGTTTTAGCTTTATTTTGTTTGTATATTTTTCGCAAGTGATTTAGTTCTAAGGCCTTATTTGATGATTTGCATATATGAAACACGAAGTATTCTGTACTTGGTTTCCTTTTTCCTCTCCTCTCTCTTTCTTGGCCAAATAATGTTTTCCATGTTCCTTATTTTGATTCCTCTATTGATGACTATTCCTCTTTCTTTCTTTACAAAGGCACCATGAAATGTAAAATACTTCCATATTTGCATTAAATGTGCTGGAGCCAAAAATGTTTGCTTTTATCGCTCTATGTCAGTCCTAAAAATTCATTACATCTCTCAACATTTTGCGCCCTTTTTGCTTGCAAATTATTTTTAACATTTGTGTCTTCTCTATCAGTTTTCATGTCAAACTTTCTTAATTTTAATGCTCTTCTTCAAAATTTGAGCTTTTTAGCACTTTTCTTGGTCATGATTGGTCTCTCCCCCTTTTTTGGCCTTCTAAACACCCACTCCATCAAAGTAGGATAAAAATATTTCAAACCCCCAAAAAAATTGTCCACAGCACATTTGATTCCTTTATGCATGCACATTTTTGCTGGAGGTTGTTTTCTTTCCATTCCCTCCAAGTCTACCAGACCTTTTTCCCCCCAAATTTTTGCATTAAATTCTCCATTAAAATATCTATTATAATCTTCAGAAAGTTCTCCATTACATCCTATTATGTGCTTGCTTGCATTTTTTTCATCCCATGAATGAAATCCCTTCTCCCTTTCTTCTCTTAAAACCTACCCAGGTTCCCTTCATTTTGTTTAGATTTATCAATTATAACTTCATTCTAAAATAACCACAAAATGTTTTTATAAAGTTTTCCTTAATTCTATACCAAATATCATAATTTAATCCATCAAACAAAAAACCCTAACGCAACTCACTCTACTAATAGTATCCTATTATCATTGGTAATTAATATGTGATTCCACTAGTAACTATAATAATGTATATAGTCATCATAGTATGTTCCTAATTCGTATAATTCACATGCATGTCTTTATGCTTGTTATCCCCAACCTTCTGTTGAACTATAATCCCATGCGGATGAATTGTATGCCTTGTTTGTTATATAAGGTCATCATCATATGATTATATAAATGATTATGCATCCTCTCCTTATCTATATAACAATTATAAAACCTCCCATTATATTGGCAGGTCTTGGAGCATGTTTTATTTATTCTTTCAAGCAGACGTTTTTTTAATAACCTTTTATTGCTTCTCACTCCACCATTAACCGTTTATATCTTCAATCTATTTATAAATTCTCCTAGAATTTATGTACAAATATTCTTGATTCAACTAGCGATGTTGTAACTATAAATTTCTTATCTGCCTCCCCGAATCTGTGTTCAAAGATAGACAATTTTTCATCTTTTAATTTTCATCTTTGTGAGATTAATTTTATGTTTGCTTTTTAATATTTGTAGGACGGTCATCTAGACTTACTTTCTGTATATTATATGGTTGAAATTTCCCATAATTCACTTTACAATTTCTGCAACATTAATTTTCTTTCCTTATAAGTAACAGGTCTAAAAGTTGATAGTTCTACTTTCGGAAGTAATTTAGTACATTTTTATTGAGGTAAAAAGGAATTTACATATGTACCACACAAATCACTCAAAAAATAAATTAAATGCATGCCCCTGAGGCTTCCGAATAGCTGAAAATTATCACTGATTAACTTCAGATATTTCTTTTGCTTTGCTTTTTATTTTTTCTCCAAAAACTATTTTCCATCAGCCTAGTGTCATCTCTTCCTTTAAATTCTTATAAAAGCAGTTTTTCTTTCTTTCTTCTGTCCTTTTCCCTGTTAAAACCCACTTGTTCTGCTTAACTGAAATTGGCGGAGTGAAGGAATATGATGCCCCAATAAATTACAATAATATCTTTCTCAACAGGTTTAATTCTAAATTTTCTATTACATTCTGAATCTATTGATGCAATATCTGGCTTGTTGGCATGTTACCTTTTAGCTGGTTATAACCTAACTGTATACATCAGTATAACAAGACAAATGTCAGTGCTTGAGCAAAAAAATCAAAGAAGTAAATTAAACTGAACGTTGAAACGCACAACGAATTATTTGAACTTCACCTAATTAAATATAGTGGTAAAATAAACGAACTCTCTTGGAAGGTTGATAATGCCATCATTTTACTCGAGAATAATACTCTCTGTTAACAAGATGATTTACATATGTACACCTTAATTCCTATTTATTTACATATCTACAGCTAAACTTCAATTTCTACATATATGACACCTTACCTATGCGAAAAGGTGTATTTCACTTTTTAAAAGTTAAAATAGTGATATATTTGATGTAATATTAAAGATTTGGGTGGTATAAATGTAAACAGTAAAATTTTGGTGTTAGATGTGTAAGTACATAGGATTGAGGTGGTATGTATGTAAATTCCCCTTGTTAATATTGAAATAAATGAAGACTTACACAAGACTCGATCTCTTTGGGTATTCTCTTGGAGGCTGTATTGGAGTATTGCAGTATAGAGAGAGCCCCATCTGGTCTTTGAGCTCTAAGATCATTATTGCATCGAATGCTAGATAAGGTGGAAGTTTTAATTTATTTACTCTAAAGGTGGTTAGATTTAACCCCAACGGAGATTATAAATTTATAGTGGTATGAGTGCAAAGAATATGTTATGGGTGTTAAATTTGTAAATAAAGATATTTCTAGTGGTATGCATGTAAATCTCCCTTTTTTATTTTGTAATGCATGTGCCCGTTATCGTAAGATCATATGCAATTGTAAAACTCAAGCATTACTACTTCCCCTTTTATTTCTATCTCTTATTTCATGACCCCAAAATACTCCTCTCATAATCCATTTAACTCAACATTGATAATTATTTGCTCTTCCTTTGATATGAATTATTATAGTTTATCCATTTTTTTTCTCAAAATTATTTTTTTTCAGTTGAAACACAATCACTACTTAACGACAATTATAATGCCATCACCAATAATTAACTCGTTAATTCTACTGACTTAATGATCTTATGTGATCATGTAAATGTTAACTTATTGGTTGATTCTCTTATAATAAAATTCTCTGCTGCTTTGGTTGAACTTTTGACAAATCCACTACTCTTAGCAGGAAGCCTATCGATCATTTCCTTAAAGCTGTTGAAGAGGTTACTCTCCATGACATTGCTTCTCTTTCTGAAAAGATAATCTCTTCTCCTCTCACATTTACCTCCTGGGGAGACGGTATGTTCTGATCAGATAAACATGATTTTTAGCCTTCTACAGTTCAAATATATATATATAGATTATTAAATATGTTCCAGAATCATTTTATTTACTCTGATGCTCTCTCTCTCTCTCTCTCTGTAGTTGTTCATGTGCCCAGTTATGAATCAGTGAGCCGAAGGTTCAACTCCAAATGAGAAATTTTCTGCAAGTAAGCAAATGTTGTTTTTCTCAACCATTTTGCAAATTTTGAGCTGCCTTTATTAACTGCCCAGCATCTGAATTGGTCTCCACTAATCGAAATATTTATTGGAAGAATAAGTTATAGTTTAGCTGAGATTCAAAATACTTTTATTCGGGATAAAATTTGGATACACCAATATTCTTCTCTAAATGGAAATGCAAATTGAAAAACTTGTGTTATTTCATTGTTTTTTATTTTATAAACCAAAATCTCCCTTTTTTTTCACATTATTTATTTGGTGCACGTCGCTGAGCTCGAGCTTGTCATTTTCTTTATGTGAAGATATTCGAATAATGATGATGATAATCCATCTTAATCTTATTAGGGTATCTTGTAATAAGATCACTAGGGTTCTTTTGAAATTTGTTGTGATTTGAGTTTATGTTAAATAGTAAATTCTTGTGGTAATGTTAAAACAAATTTTAAATATTAATGCCAATGTTAATGTCATTCTAAATACATTAAATTGTTGTCATTATTTATAAAATATTGAAGTCTTTTTTTTTTTTAAATCTAAATATAAAACTTCAACTAGCCTATACAAAGTAACATTAGATTTGTTTATTGGTGCTGTTTGGCTGTAAGAATTTCAGATTCACGCTTTTTAATAGTTTAAAGCAGAAAATGTATTTTGAAATAGGGATAAGTGCATACATACCACTTAAAAT
Organism: Papilionanthe hookeriana x Papilionanthe teres; assembly: GCA_022702705.1. Classification (NCBI taxonomy): domain Eukaryota; kingdom Viridiplantae; phylum Streptophyta; class Magnoliopsida; order Asparagales; family Orchidaceae; genus Papilionanthe; species Papilionanthe hookeriana x Papilionanthe teres. Next base: position 69,182,417 of record CM040427.1, on the reverse strand, counting down.
GTATAGTTATTTACAGAGTTTTTACTCACTTGGAAGCATTGATGAAAAATATGGGTTGGGTTTTAGCATAAATTTTGATATTTGAGTGAGAATCTGAAAGAATTGATGAACGAGGGTGCTATTTTTTTGTAACATGATTCGAGTGCTATGTAAATATTGTTATCTATAGAACTCTTAAGTTGCTTTTAAAATAAATGCAAGTGGATTGATTTTGCTGTTTGATTGGCTGTAGTTAAATGTAGTGATAAAATTATGTCATTTTTCGATAAAAGAGCGGAAGCATATAATTAAGTTAAGTGTTGCTAAGATGAGAATGCTTAGGTGGATAAGTGGCTTTACACTAAGAGACAAAATGAGAAATGAATATATCTGTGATAGGGCTGGTGTAGCTCTTGTGGCGGACAATATTAGAGAGTCGTCTTTAGATGGTTTGGTCATATAAACGTCAATCATCTAATGATTCAGTTAGGAGAGTAGATATTTTAGATTTGACTTGTGTTAAGATAGATTGAGGTTGATCTAGAAAGACTTTGGGATATTATATAAAAAATGTTCTTAATTTATTAAAATTAAATGAAAATATGACATTCAATAGGACAATGGAGAAAAAGGATTTCTGTAGCCGACTTCACTTAATGGGATAAATGCTTCTTCTTGTTGTTGTTGTTGTATGAAACATTCAATGGCTGAGCTGCTTAAATGTTTATGATTATAGCTTGAATCTTATCAAAGTAGAAAATAAGAAGTTATAGAATAATTGATTTATTTATCAATTCTACCATGAATGCTACAACAAGAATCCTTTATCCTTGCGAGAATCCTTTTGTTCCATTGAGTTCTATTCAGTGTCATATTTTCATTTAATTCTAGTAAATTAAGATAATTTTTATGCAATGTTTCCGAATCAGTACTCTCTAATTCTATCTGCCATCGGAGCTACTTCAACCGTTCCACGAATATATTCATTTCACATTTTATCTATGAGTGTAAAAAGCCACTAAGCCACTTGAGCATTCTCATCTCACAACACCTTAATATTATGCTTCTCTTTTATAGGCCAACATTTTGTTCCATAAAACAAAAGGGCTTGCCACCATTTTAAAAAATCTTCCTTTCAGCAGTTGTTTTCTATCACACAATAGGCTCAATGCATTCCTCCATTTCATCCATCCAACTTGAATTCTATTAGTAACATCCTCATCTCTATCACCATCGCTTTGAATAATAAACCCGAGATATCTAAAATGTTTACTCTCTTTAATGATTATCACTCGTTGTTACAACTCCCTCAATAGATCTATTAGTACTAAAATTATGTTTAATGTATTCCATTTTAGATTTACTCAAACGAAAGCCTTTAGTTTATAAATTTGACTTTCATATTTCAAGTTTTTCATGAGTTCTCTCTAGTGTAATCTACAAGAAGGATGTTATCTGCGAATAACATACATCAAGGTACATCCTCTTGTAAATGTCCAGTAAGTATATCCATAACATAAATAAAAATTTTGGGCTTAAAGCTGATTCTTGATATATTCCAATTGAAATGGGAAAACATTTGGTAAATCCTTTATGTTCGAACACACTTAATAACTCTAGTATTACATATCTTTAATGACTTTAATATAAGTAATATCAACATCTTTCTTTCCTAGAACTCTCTAAAATACTTATTTTGGAATCTTATCATAAGCTTTTTTAAATCAACAAAAAATATATGTTGATCTTCCTACTCTCTCTGCACTTCTCCATTAAATCTCTCAATAAAGGTTTAACTTTCATAATAGATTTGCTCAGCATGAATTCAAATTAATTTAGAGAAATTTTTGTTGCACATTGTAACTTATGTCTAATTACACTCTCCTATAACTTTAATGTATGACTCATTAACTTAATTCATCTACAATTTGCACTTTTAGTCATTCCTTTATTCTAAAAAAATTTTGAACAATTACTCTTTCTCTAGTTTTTGGATTTTTTTGTTTTTTTTTTGCTTTTTTAAATAAAATTAAAAAGTTTAATAGAACATTATATTAAAATGAGCATCCAAATCTTAAGATTTTAAAGCTCTCATAAAAATAATTCTATTAGTATCCTTTTAAGTTCTCCCATTTAATTTTATGATAATATTTCATTTTATATTTTACTATACTATACAATATTGTTAGGTTTTTTCAAGTTAGTTTAATTGCCCAGCATCAATTTAATTATACGTAAAAAAACTCAAGAAAACCAATTGTTATCAATAAAAATATAGTGTTAGATATAATTTATTAAACATAAATTCAAGATAATTATATAATTTCATAAGTCCAGATTAATATGATTACATTAGTTAATAATGTTAATATATTAGCTAAAAAATCATTTCTACATTTAAGAAAATCAGTTCTCTAAGCCGTTAGTTAATACATTGGCTAAGCCTTTATATATAACATCAATAGTTGAGTTAGATTACCAATCTGTATAATAATGTCATAAAGAGTTTGATAGTAGTCTTTTTGTGCATGAAAGTCTTTAAAATGATGTTATATATAATTTGAAAGGAAATTAATATTTAACAGATGCCTAAATATCGGTTTCTTATGCGCATTCTAGCTCTATGATGATGGTTGCACCATGTGCTTTGACATATAGATTTATATAATAAGGAATGATGAGAGGCTATTATATGAGCCTCTAATCAGCCCAAATGTGCTTAACAATTTGAGTATCATCTCCTTAAGGCCAACTGTGTCAGAGGGATTGAAACCCCCGACATGAGGGGTCTTATACTGAGTATGACGGACACGCACGCACACACACGCATGCATACACACTCGAATTTATTTGTACACCGCATTAGCTCCCAGACCTGACAAGACCGTGTCGGCTCTTAGACCTGACATGAGTTTTGCTCGCTATTTTATGCTTATATGATTTTTGTGAATATCCATTTCAGCCTAATCAAAAGTTTGAGACACATTTATACTAATCTCTACGAAGTTTGAAGGCTGATCATCATTCAAGTTGATTTACAGACTAAATAGTGTTTGAGAATTTTTCAGTTTTGACCCACTCTATTTCATCACAATTTCTTTTCTAACTCTGTGTAATTTATTATCAGAATATTCAGAATAGTTGTGTGTGCGTGTGCGTGCGCGCGCGCGTGTGTAATTTAAAATCATGCATATGTTTACATAAAAATATAAATATATGAAACATGATTAAACATGGGCAATAGGTGCGGAGTCAACCTATTTTTTAGGGGGGCAAACTGTCTCTCAAGATCCAACATAAGAGGGGTTAGGGCAATGAAGGGCAAAGTGACAGTCTGCCCCCCTAAAAATTTGAATTTAAGTGGGGGCAATTGGCACCCTAAGACGGAAAATTATTACGTCCGAAGACGGAAAATTATTACGTCCGGATTCCGGACGTAGAGATATGTCTGGAGTCCAATGAAATCACTCTGCGTTGCCCGGCCGCGCAACCCACCGCCAAACCGCAGCATAACATGGGAGAATATTCATCCGTGTTATTATGTGTTATTCAGATGTTATTGTGTTATTATAACAATGCTGTGAGTCCATAACATCACGGAATAACACAGGAGAATATTCTCCCTTGTTTTTCTGCATTATTCTGTCACAATAACACCTGAATAACACAAAATAACACGGGAGAAATATTCTCCCCTGTTATTCTACGGTTTGGCGGTGAGTTGCGCGATCGGGAAATGCGGTGTGATTTCATTGAACTCCAGACGTATCTCTACTTATTGAGTTTGGACGTAATCATTTTCCCCCTAGGACGCTACCTGGGTCTGCCCCTGATAGGCGAAGTTTCTTTTGGACATTTGAGTCTAACAGATTCTGTATTAATGATTTTAACAGCGATAGTGAATCTTATAAATTCGGATTTGCTAAATATTGCTAATAAAATGACTTAATATATGGACATTCAAGGCAAAACTGAGAAGAAATTGAATTTATTAAATCCTAAATTTAAAATTATCATTTTATGTCTGGAAATATGTAACTAAATACTATTTAAGTTTGTTACCATATAGTCCCTAAGCTTTCCTATAAGTTTACTAAACGGATTGTTACAATTTTGTAAATTTCTGACATTATAAATTGTAATTAACATTCTCTTCTCAAAAGTTATAAACCTTTATTTTGATTTAAATGTTATGACTAAAGATTACAAAACAATTGATATTTGATTTTGAGTTAAATGCTCCAATTTTTCTTACTTTATGATTACTACTGATTTAAGGCATTTGCCAATTCAATTGATTATTTGAACTATCTGTAAATATGTCTGTAGAATATATCACTAATAACGAAGTATCTCCAAGTTATTAGAAGAAACTATTTTTAAAAAAGTTTCAATAATTATTACAAGTTTATTTTAGTTTGAGAAAGTCAGCTTTCAAGCAGTAATCACACTTAAAACTTCGTTTGGGGCAGCTTATTTACTGTTGCGGTTTTTTGAAAAGGCCGTCTTATCGTTTGGAAACTGTGTTTGAGCAGCTTATCTAAAAACGCAGTTGGGTTTTTACACGAAACGCATAACGCAGGTCCAACCATGCGGTCTGCATTTTCAGATAAAGAACTTATCTGGATAAGCACAAGCTACCCCAAACAAACCAGATCAGGTTGCAAAATTGTGGATTCTCACCTTAGTTTGATGAAAATGCAAACAATACGTAGTTTTACAAAACCCAAGTGCGGTGAGACAATGCACTGCAACATACATAGAAAATTTATCATTACATTCTGATCATATAAATTATTATTATTATTATTATTTTATATTTATATAGTGGTATGTTTATGCAAACAATATTTATAATCACTATTTAAAATTTTATAATGCAGAAATCAAATATATTTAAAAATAATAATAATAATATTTTTATCAATTTAATATATAATAATCTAATGTAGAATATTACTTAGATATTTTTAAAATAATTTTAAATTAAAATTTTGGAATATGATTTTTTAATTATTTTCTCATTTTTATTTATGAACAAAAATATCATAATTTTTTTAATAAATATTTCATATTCCAGTTTAATATTTTAAATTAATTAAAATTTTAGAAATATATCATAATTGATTGTTTGCGAATGTTGAACAATTAGTTCTCATTACTAAGACTAGATTTAATTAATTTGATATAATTAAATAAGTAAATAATCAGATCAAACTTGAGATTTATAATTATTACTACTTTCAATTTATCTAAATGAAAAAAATTTAAAAAAAAAATATTAAGCTTCTTTTGAAAGAAATAAAAAACCGTTCATTATAAGTTCATTGAATGTTCATAAGAGAACAATATTAGCAATAGTAATGAAGTAGACTAGCTAATTGATTTATTAAGCTCCTTTGAAAGAAAGCAATAAAGAAAGAAACAATGATGGCGAATGATTACAAATAGGATTGTTCTGTATCAGGAGATTCGCGGCGGTAAAGTGATGGATCATCGTCTTAGTGTTGTATGAGAATTTAACACACACTCAGATGAAAGAAAAATATGATAGAGACGACGGAGGTTTTTATGTGGAAGATCCGTAAAGAGAAAAGCAGCGTACGCGCAATTAAGGAATCGATATAAATTAGAGATTATGAAGTACGATCAGCTCGTCTCACAGTTGGGAAATGGTTATAAACACTCATTAGAGTTACAACTTTGGTGTGAGGATGAACTTTTGTAAGAAGCGGGCGGCAGACGATGGTGATGCGACAACCGACGATTGATGGTCGGCGGCAGCCAGCGGCTGTCTGTGTTGGTCGGTGGTGAGGTGATGCTGAATTTCAGCTCATTCTCCAAGCTTGAAGCCTGTCTTCAGACTTCAAGCTCTCTCTCTCCTATTACCCCCTCATAAAAGGAGTGATGCTTTTAATGAAGAAATATGAAATCACTTTGATCGGACAGTCTAAAGAGATTTCCTCGAATAGATGACATTTGATGGACTTTTGAGCGTTTTAACGATGTCGGAATTGAGCAATCTTGGACTCGTTGGATTCGTCTCGCCGATACGCTCGATTCAGCTATAAGCTCGCCAGATTTGACGTTCATTTGACCTTCCAAAATGATCAAATAACTATCAAAAGCAATTTAATAGCTTGTTACGGGCTTGATTTGGTTTGGATTAGATCAATTTTGACATCATTGTTCTGTGTCATTGAGCTAGTTAGTTTGACTCTATATTTGCTGAAATTGGAGCTCTGGATGAATTTTAATTGAAGTGTGAATATTTTTTGCTGAAAAGATCATATCGGTATTTATGTCATGCCTCAAGATTCGTGTCAGATGATGGAAATGTATTGATGGTCTATCAGTTGTGCATAGTATGTTATAGGTTAATACAAGGCTATAATATAAAATCATTTTACATATATATCATACGTACACCACAGGTTTGCCGATATTGTCAAGCTGGATTCACATAAGAATTAAATAGGGAAGTTTTATGTACATAACCAGGCCATCTCACTTGGCAACTGGGAGGTGGGAAGTCAGAAGAGCAAGAGAATTAATTCAAAATTCAATTTTATTATCATTATTTTAATTACTATTGTAATCAATATGAGAGATTTTTTAGTGTATAAATAGCCAAAAAGATGAGGATGGAGGTGGAGTTTTCATGCCTGCCCGACAGGTGATCTGAGATTTCTCGGAAGAAAAATTTATTCTCGAATGTTATCCCCGATCCTACCAGCAAGACCTCAGAGATCTTCTTTTGTGCAGAAGCAGTAGAAAGCTTCCCAGCAAGTTATCACCGACCTTGCTTAGCAGGACCTTCAGGATTTTCTTTCGCAGTTTTCTCACGTAGAGAAACAGGAGAAAACCCTACTGAAATTTTTCCTCGACCTTTCTAGCAGGACCTCCGGAATTTTCTTTTGCGGTCTTTTCTCGTGTAGATGCCGGTGAAAGCCGTCTTAAATGTTTTCCCCAACCCTACCTAGCAAGACCTTCGAGATTTTTTTTCGTTGCCTTCTCTCGTAGAGAAATAAGAGAAAGCCGTCCCGAATGTTATGTCCAACCTTGCCTAGCAAGACCTTCGAGAGATTTTAGATTTTTTTTTTTTTTTTTTTTTGTTTTTTGAGGTCATCTCTTATGGAGAAGCAGGAGAATGTCATCCCAAAATTTATCCTCAACCTTACCTAGCAGAACCTCTGGGATTTTATTTCCTTCGCTGCTGATGTGATTTATGGAGGAGATCGTCACCTAGAAATTGGTGGAAGTATCAAATTTGAGGAGATAATGTTGACACCATTTGAAAATGTATTGACTAATTGCCATTATATAGTGCATGTTGATCTTTGTAGTATTTTAATCGTCTAATGTCACCATTAACTTGCTTGATGCAATAAAAATTCTAACGTCGCTTCTGATTCTACTTTTGCCTCACTTCTGGGGTGTTGTTACACAACTTTTGGGCTGCCACTATCCCACTTCTAGGGTATTCTCGACGACATCTTCTGAGGCTTATTCCGTTTGAGTTGTAGTAATTTCTAAATCATGCGGAAGCCTACAATTAAATTTAGTGTGTGCATTTTCAATAAAAAAGAATCGTGTATCTTTTGAGGCTCATGCCTTCTAAAGTTGCGCCCTTCTCAGCCTATATTTTCTGGGGCTTGTGCCTTCTTCGACTTATGCCTTATAGGAGCTTGAAATGAACTGATGTATTCTAAGGCTCGTTGTCTTCTGAGATTTTTGATGTATCTATACCTCTGAGGCTCGTAGTCTTTTGTGCTCTTTGATATACATTTATCTTCTCAGGCTTGTAACTTTCCAAGGTCTTTGAGTGGAGATCATATTAACCACTTGTTCTTTTGGAGTATTTCAGTGAAGACCATGTCCACTAATAAGTTCACAATTGCCTCTTGGGCTCGTCTTCTAGGGGCATGGTAGCTTCCCATAAAGTCTCGTCTCTCGGGCTCGACCTTCAGGGTACCAAATCTTTTCATCGAATCTTGCTTATTAGGCTTGACTTTGAGAGGCATGATACCTCCTATTGGATCCGCCTCTTGGTCTTCACTTTCAGTGGTATCATATCTTCCCATCGAGTCTTGCCTTTTAGACTCGACTTCTAGGTGTATGTAGCTTCCCATGAGTCTTGGCTCTTAGACCAACTTTTAGGTGTACCTTATCTTCCCATCGAATCTCACCTCTTGGGCTTGACTTCTAAGGGTATGATAACTTCCCATTAAGTCTTACCACTTGGACTCGACTTTTAGGGGTACCGTGTATTCTCATCGAGTATTGTCTCTTGAGCCTGATTTCTAAGGGCATGGTATCTTCATATTGAGTCTTGCATTTTGGGCTCAACTTCCAGTGGTATTGTATTTTCCCATCAAGTCTTGCCCTTTAGGCACGACTTTCAAGGGCATGATAGCTTCCCATTGAGTCTTGTCTCTTGGGCTTGACTTCTAGAGGTACTGTATCTTCCCATTGAGTCTTATCTCTTGGGCTTGACTTCTAGGGGTAAAGATAAAAACCTTGTCTGCCACTTGCTCTCAAAGGGACTTTCTATAAAAAAATAAAAGATACAAAATAATGATAAAACATTTGATGAGAGCATAATGAATAACAATTTTTAAGATGTCCATCGGGTAGCAATTGTCGCTCCCCGCGTAGGAGTTATAGAATCTCCATTTAAGATGTCTCCATCATGTGTATATTTAGTCTTCCATAGAAGGAGGAACCGAGACACCTTCGCTATCTTTCCAAAGTGGGAGGATGCAGAGGCCTGATGCCCTTGGTTTCGTGACTGCCTTATGGAATGATGGTTGTTAGAGCGGGATGCTCCATTGTGGTGAGTGTTGTGTCACGACGAAAGAGTAATGGATTACCTTCTTAGCATTACACAAGAATTTAGAACAAACTCAATTGAAAGAAAAACAACCAGTAGAGACATCAGAATTTTTTAGGTGGAAAACGAGTAAAGAAAAAGACCACGGGGCCTAGCCCAGCTAAAGGAATCCACTATAGACTGGAGATTACAAGTACAGTCCCTCATTTCACAGGTGAGAAAGGGATAAACATTCTTCAGAGCTATATGTTGGTACACATATAAACTTATTATAAGACGTGGGTGGCGGACAAAGCTGATTGGCGGCAACCAACAAGTGATGGTAGACAGCGGTCGATGACTGGTGTTCGGCAGTGGTCGGCGATGAGGTGATGCTAGACTTCAGCTTCTTCTCTATGTTTCAAGCCTTTCTTCAGGCTTCAAGCTCTCTCTCTCTCTCTCTCTCTCTCTCTCTCTCTCTCTCTCTCTCATCCCCCCCCCCATTAAGAGGGGCGGGGCTCTATATATAAAGTCTCTGTTGTATCTAATGTAGAAATATGAATCACTTTAATCTGATGACCTAGAGAGATTGTCTCAATCAAATGAAGTTTGATGAACATTTAGTGCCTTAATGATATCAGAAGTGAGCGATCTTGGGCCCATTGGATTTGTCTTGCCGATACGCTCGATTTTACTATAAGCTCGCTAGATTTGGCATTCATTTTGACCATTCAAATATGTCTGAAAAGCTACGAATAGCAGTTTAATGGCTTGATCGGGACATGATTTAGTTCCAATTGGACCAACTTTGATATCATTGAGTTTGTCTCGTCGAGTCGGTCTGTCTGACCTTAAGTTTGTTGAAATCGAAGCTCTGGATAAATTTTAATTGAAGTTTGAATATTCTTTGCTCAAACATTACATCGAGATCGGTGTCATGCCTCGAGATTCATGTCAGTTGATGGGAATTTGTTGATGGTTTATCAAGCAGAATTTTTTCTGAAGTACATAGAACTTGAATTTGATGTAAAATTTTTGTTTCAAATCATTATACTTTATCAAAAAAAAAAGTAATTAGAGGTGTCAAAAAACGATCCCACTCTTATTAAACTAAAAAAATTATGTTTCTTTAGACATCATGATTAACTTTCGAGTCGGCTTTAGATTTAAAATTTTAACTCGTCAACATTTTGGAGTTGAATTTTTATTGATCTACAAATCTGAATTTGACCCAAATACTAAAACTTAACAAACATTTGATCTAACTTTGATATGAATGATTGTTATGCTTTTGCTAGATGGGTTATTCTGATTGGGTTTACACAAGTCAAGTTGAAGGAGAGTCGGGTTAGGATTAGATTTTATGACTTGTTTAATGAACATGTTAGGTTTAGATCAGATCAGACCCAAACCTAACTCTTAACTCAGATTGATAGCTATACTTAGCCTATAAATGGGTCCAACCCTCATTATGTATTTTTGTGATAATGTAGGAATGGAAGTAGCTTTCAAAGTTAAAGTGATTACAAAAGAAATTTTGTTGCCATTTGAAGTAATTGATGTTTAGGTTTGTAAAACATGTGTGATTATGATAGAATAATGACATGTAGGATAATTGTGGTTAAGCCTTGGGGTCCATATTAATAGGTGTTAATACCATTAAGATTAAGGGAATCTTGGTTTACTACCCAATAATTAACTATGGAAACATATTGATTGATCAATATTTCAATTAAAATTTAATTTGTACAAAAATCTAATTAAATTTAATTAGTACAAAAGTCTAAGAAAATATTTTGAAAGATTAAATGAACTTTAAAATCAATAAATTTATGATAAAAAAGGTTTTGAATGTATGTGTATTGAGACTTCAAAGTTCATTATGCAATAAATTTGTTCATTTAATTTTATTTTATCCTTCCAATAATCTTTAGAAGTTATTTATTATGTGTAATTCCATCGCGTGTGTGTGTGTATACATATTAGTGTGCAACTGGTAGTCTGTTGGATGACAGTTTCGACGTAAGTCCCCTCTGTCCCGAGTTCAAATTCATCTGAGTCGAATTAACATATATATGTGGTGGACAGACATATATTACGGTCCATATATATATATATATATATATATATATATATATATATATATATATATATATATATATATATATATATTAGAAGGATAAAATATCTTTGTTGAGATTTTGCCTTTACACATATTATGGTCCATCATTACATAGATATGATATATCCCATCTCAGAGGGTTGTACGCAAGGGTAAATTATTGTGTCCGGATGCCGGACGTAAATTTGCGTCTTGCGTCCAATAACATCACGCCCCATACAAAAAATGTATGGGGTGGGGCCCACTGTTAAAATTTTTTTAAAAAAAAAAAAATTTACGTTCGGCGTCCGGACGCAATAATTTCTCGTATGCAAGTTATCACTAATATTTTTACATAAAATAAGATTAAAATTACATAAAAAATACTCAATATTTTTACACTTTGAACGTCTAACACCAAAAACTCAACATATACCACTCATCAAAAACATTACTAACGTTAGCAAATCTTATCAAGCAAAGTAATGAAACTTGATTTGATCCACTCATCAAATAATTCACATTGCTTAACTCTACAATTCATTCTAAGGGCCTGTTTTGGGGCATCTTATTTGGGGTGGTTGTGTTTTGAAAACACACCGTCTGTTTGAGTAAACTGCATTTTGACAGCTTATGCATTTTCAAATCCTTGAAAACAGCATTCTCACACCGCACATATCATCTATCTAGGTGCGGTGACAACTTTCTAGTTACAATCTGAATTATCCAAAAAATAATAATAATAATTTACAATAGCCACTGCACCCAACATATCAACGAATTATTTTTAATTAGCATATCAGCATATTATTCAATAAACTGCTGCTGCCCCAAACAGACCTTGAATCATTAGGCAAGGTGGACATACTTTCATTAATTCACTCTGCAACCTCATGATATCATCTACTATGCTGCTCGTTACAATATCATACTACTCTTAAATTTAGACTTTCTTTTTATGTAGTCACTTATGTGTGGGCTATAGCCAATCCAAATTTAATAATATGGGAGGCAATCCACCAAAAAATAGAGGCATGAACTACATATATAAACAAGAAGTATAACTTTCTGTATGATCTTCATTTTCTTAAAGTCATCTTCTCAGTTTTTTTTTTTTTTACACTCTAATTAGTGACATGAGGCATCTGCTAATTCAAAATCTTTCTTTCATTTATCAACTAGATCAAATGAGACTTTAATAACTCCATTTGAGACAACTTATCTGGTGCGGTGCGTTTTAAAAATGCATTCAGACCCTTTTGGGTAAACTACATTTTGACAGTTTTTTTTTTTTTAATTCTGTTTTCAAACTGTTAAATCAGTGTTTTCATACGGTTTCTTACTAGATGCGGTGACGAGTTTTGAATTACTGATCTAACTTTTACGGAAAAAAAAAAAAAATGTAATAGCCACCACAGTTTTTTAAATGGTATATTATTTTTCAGCAGCTTATTAATAAGAGCTCAAGTTAATAAGTCGCAACTGCCCTAAATTGATGGTCAAAACCATAAAATTATACAACAATTACCCAAAACATAATACAAAAGAGAATTACTAAAGCAATACATCTCTTTTCTCCAATAACTCATTAACACAATGATAATTTAAATACATAATTTCACCTTCCCACTCTCCCTCTCTATTAATAGGCCGTCTCCAAAATTTACATGCATAGGAAACATTATTATATTAATTGTACTTAATATCATTTCTCAAACTAAGACGCAAAACAGCTCGCAGAATTCTACAACTCTCCTTCCTCATCACATGATCAGCTCAGAAACCCACCCAACGTCCGGCGTCTCGGTTTCCGGCCGCTTCACCCCGCTCTCCTTGCTCGCTCTCTCGTACATCTTAGCCCTAAGAGCTCTCCCAGATTCCACCCTCGCCACCCCCTCCTCCCCCTCCCAAACCCTCTCCAAATCCATCCATCCACAACCCCCACCGGCCGCCAGCACGGTACTACTCGCCGGCAAACTACACAATCCGTGCTGAACTACTTTCCTCAAATGCAGCTTCCCAATAGATACACTTACCTCGTTCATCGCCGCCCGTCGCATCTGCAGACCGCTAGGTGACACCGGGGGAGAATTCGTCGGTGGCGAGATCAAAGTAGATGTCGGCGAGGATGGGATTATCCCCTTTGAAAAATACGCATCTAGGACTTGGTTCAGGTTCCGATTCCTCTTCGGCGACCCATCATAAGAATCGATCGATCGGGAACTCTGCTGTAACTGAATCGGAACAAACCGGAGCTGCTCCGGCGTGTGAGCAAAAAAACATACCCTCCGGCGGCAATCCCTACCGTCTTTACAGTGCTGGGTACGGTACCTCGCCGGATGAAGCCAACATTCAAAAACCCCATGTGCAAACTCACAGGCGTCGCCTTTCTTACAATCCCCCTTTCGAAAGTTAGGGCAGCCCACGCCGGAATACGGGTACTTTCTCGGATCACGGCGGCGAGCTTTTTCCCCGGGATGAGCGTAAGGACATTCGGTCCAGTCGTGAGATCGGCTCCGAGCACACATCCTTATCTTGAACTCGTACATACGGAACTCATCGGAGGAGTATTGTTCCGACCGGAGGTCGGTGAGCTCCGCCGTCTCGTCGGCTTCCGCAGTAAGGTAGCACTGAAGCTCAGCAAGCGCCGCTTCAAGTAAATAATCGGCGGATATTTTGCGGATGGGTAGGTGGTCGTGGAACGGCGGCCATGAGGGCACCTTCACTGTCGGATTATGAAGAATACTGTCCGCCATTATCAGTCTGGTTTTACGCCGAACGAGAAAGGACTGAGAGAATATAAAGGGAAGGATGATTTGGTTAACTATGGTTAAGTTGACTAGGGTTAGGTATGAAGAATTTGGTAAATTATTGAGTATACATATACCTAAATGTACGTATAGGAAGGGATGTGTAATTTCCTTTAGAATATATGTAGCTCAAAATAAAATTTTGTATTTTATTATTATTAATAAATTTAGCAATAGCGTTTTAAAGTTTTTTATATTGTTTATGGTATTTCATAATAATTTAATTGAGAATCAAATCAAATTTCTTTCAAAGTAATTTTCACTTGTGTTTTTTTTATTTCAAAAAAACAGAGAAAAAGAAAAAACAAAATTACCTAACAGCCAGTTAGCTTATCCGAGTTCGTGGAACAGCTTAAAATTGCGCTTGACATTTTTTAAAACTCCAGTCTAGCGTTTGATTCGCGTGTTCAGTCGACACATTTGACGTTTATATTAGCATGGGGCCACAGGATCAACCCCGCGGCCCATATCTTCCCATATGCGTTCGAGGTCAATTCCTCTCGTGCCCGCTCTCCTTCGCTCGACTGTGTATGAGGATCGGTGCAGGCTAGGGCATCACATCTCTCCTCTCCCCGATCTCCTCTTCATGATCTCCCTCTCCTCTTGCTCTCCCGGTTTCGCCTAAGCCATTTCCTTCATTACCGAACACGGGCGATACATTCGCTATGTAAGAGAAGTGAGAAGGCAATAGTGGGATCATGACTACAAACATCCGAAACTTCTTTCCTCCTCCTTCTGTTTGCTCTTACACACAACCAATGAGGAAGGTAACCTTCAACTTTCTCATCTTCCTCCCACCTCCCTCAATAGACTCCTTAGTTCCCAGAACACTACAAAGCAGACGAATGATCAATTAACTCGATTGCCAAAATAGGTGAAGCTTTTGTCTTCTCGCAACGATCGTAGAGGATTGATTGGTTCCATCGCCAAAGCAGGCGAAGCATTGTCTTCTCGCAACTAGCACAGAGGATCGATTGGTTCGATCGCCAAAGCAAAAGAAGCTTCATCTTCTCACAACGATCGCAGACCAAGCTTTGTCTTCGGTGACAAAACCCTTTTATGGTAGGTAATCTTTAGTTGATTTTCTATTTTTAGCGTAAATAAAAAAGTTATCTGGCTTGATTTCAAATTATGCCTCAGTTGGTTTTTTTTATTTTAGTGTAAATAATAATCATGATTCCCTTGATTGGTTTATCGCTGTTGTGTAAACTTGTTTGGCTTCATGTAATGCTAACATAAGCTATGACTGTTTTGTTGCAAACACCTTTATTGTTCAGGGGCAGAATGATCATTGATTTACAAACAACTGAATTTGAAAAACACAAACCAAACAGCTAGCTTATCCCGATCAATTGTTATCAGCAAGTTTTCTCAACCAGTAGTTTATCTAAATCAATTGAGTAAGCTGTAACTGCCCAAACATACCCTAATTTTAAAGTAACAAAAAAAAAATTCTAATATTAATATAAATAATGGAAATTTTTTTAATCCAATATATGTAACATGAATATTAAATTAATATATGTTTAGCAAATAATAACTAAATGCAAAGGGAAACAAAAAAATTAAAAGGAGATATTGGTAAAACATCGATCAATTTTAAAATGAAATATTATTTATCATAAGACACAAATTAATTTTTTTCTCAAATTACTATCAATCTCTAAATTTTGATAGATTTTTTTATGAACAATTTAGCAAAATAAAAGATATTAATATAATAATAAATACATATTTTAGTGCGAGTTTCATGTGAAGCTCGTACTAACTATAAAAAAATTATTAAAAAACTAATTAGTTATTATAAGCAAAATAATTAGTAAATAAATCTATATACTCAGATTAATTGTAATTTATCTCATATTTTTTATTTTCTATTTCACTTAACTAAAATATCCCAAAAAAATAGATTTTTTTAATATAAATATATGTATATTAGAAGTATGCAAACTATTTTTTTCAAATAAAGAGGTATTTATATACATACCACAAGATGTTATGTATTTACATATCTAGCATTCGACCCCACTGCTTTGCCATAATCCCTCTTTGTTCGATCTTGACTCGCTCATCGCTCCTTTGTTGTTGACAACGTTGTCCATCCCTCCATTCCTCTGCTGTCTCTCCTCACACCTAGCTCCCGGATGCCCTCTCAAACCGCACGGTTTCATCTCCTATCCCTTTCTGGTGGGCAGAAAGTTGGACAGATTCTACCGCCAACAGTGATTAGGAATGGATAGCAACTCTGAAGAACGGTGTAACTTGTGACATACGTCGTTTGCATTTTAAAAACAATATTATCATATTATTAAATATAATTTTAATACTATTTTTTATTTTTTTTAGCAATCTTGATACTCACTGTTAAGTGATGAGTATATTTTGATTTTTGCATTGTTACGAATTGGATTTTTGCTTCTGAAGTATCAAATATATAACTATGACAGTTCTGTTACAAACAACATTACTATAAGGGGAAAGATGGTAATTTTTCCATAATGTAAAAAATAAACATGTAGCCAGCTTTCTCCTAGCAGTTTCCCTGTAGCAGCTTTTTAGGGCAGCTGCTGCAAACCAGCTTATTGAATAAGCTGCAACTGCCCCAAACATACCCTAAGTGATTGTACGACGAAGCTTTGTGAAGCTGTTGGGGATTATTTACTATGATGCAGTTGTTTTTTTATTTTTTTTGAGAAAAATAAGCTAAATGTTTTTTTTATGTATGTCACTTGTTCAACTATGATTTAAATAGAATAACATAAATGAATTTAAAATTTTCAAAAAAAAAAAATCAAAAGTGTAATAAATTTAAAGAGTCTAAAAAAGGTCAAAACTCCATGATTACATTACATCAAGTATAATACATTATTTAACATATAATACGATAATTAAAACTATGGTAATCTAATTAACATATAATAAAATAATAAACAAAATCATAATGATAATAAGTAATTTTATTACAATATTTTCCTCTATGTCCAAATCATCAAATTAGTAATGCCTGTAAGTCTATTTATGTTCATAAACTTATGTTTTGACATTCCAAAGAGATCGAAGAAATTAAAATTTCTCATATATATATATATATATATATATATATATATATATATATATATATATATATATATATATATGATAAAAGCCAGTCCAACAACATAGGAGAGGAAAATCGAGATTTGCATAAACCCTAGCTAGAGAAAACAAAAGAAGGAAGAACACCTGCGATCGATACGAGAGAAGACAGGAAAATTGAGGCATACTTTCAATGAAGAACAATCGAGAATGAGAAGTTGGAGGAAGGAGATTAATTGAAAAAAAAAAAATTCAGAGGTAAGAGTGGAAGGTTGTGCAGATAGAGGGAGGATGCAGAGGGAAAATACAAGTGAAATCACGAAACACGAAGGGAAAAGGATGGTCACATAAAGCTAAAAATAATTGATGTTAACACTGAGAAATCCAAGCCACCACTGTGCCAAATAAAAAAGCGGGTCGATAGGAATGCACACCATTGTGATGCTACTGCCCTAACCAAACCCTAAGTATAGAAGTAATACAAAATCTACGATATAAAAGTATAATAACTAGCATTTAAGGCACACAAATATATTCTTGTGTGATTTTATTTATAAATGTGACCATTTTATCTTTTTTTTACACATCAACATAGCCCAATTTATTATAAACCACCTCGTTTTTTTGCGCTGAGAGCTTTGTGAGATTTCAACATTTTCTTCGATGAGTATCTCTCGAACCCGTGGGACTACAATGTGTTGCACCATCTTGATGCAACTTTTTCCAATGGAGAGAGGAACCAATCAGGGAAAGCGAAAATGTCAGCTCTCTAAGGATGCTCTATGCCGTAGAGAAGATGACCATTGAGCCATCTTTTTGCTTGGTGTCTCTATTTACTGATCGCAACGATAGGTGGCCTCCTTATTGCCAGCACAGTCAATACTTTAAATCTGTTTGGGGTGACTAGAATGCGTTTATTTCCGTTTAGGGTTATATGAAATCTCAGTTCAAAAGTTGCTGTAAAAATTATGTTATGTAAACGCTGGTGTTCCAGAAATAATTCGTCTAATTAAAAAATTCAGTTTTGAAAATGTTGTTTGTGGAACATTCACAAAAGCATTTTGAGTGTAAAGAGTTGTCACTATAACTTCTTATCTATATCATATAAATCTAACTTTTCTGCTCGTTGGTCTATCCTCCTATGTAGGTTGTGACGTCTAGTCCAACTTGAGTCAAAATAGTCAATCTTTTTATGTAAACATATTTTATTCAATTCATATGTATTTACTCACATAAAAAATAGCTCAATCATCATATTTAAAAATAAAATGTACATTTTTATTCATAAATTTAAAGGTAAATAAATAAGAATAATGTGGTGAGCACGAATATTTACTTTGTTAAAGCATCTTAGTTTTTTATTAATTTTATATTTATGAGTTCAATCACACGTTTAATAAACAAAGTTAAATGGAAGTGATATGACAACTGACAGGAATTTTGTTCAGATAGCTTTATTTATTCTGCACTGATAACGAAAGGATATAAGCGTGGCAGTTGCGGAAAATTTAGCAGTAACATACGCTATCGTATATATTTATTGTTATTATTATTTCGAGAGCTCCGGACAAAGAGCCGTTTTCAATTAAAATAAATCAAAATATGTGTCCAAAATGGTCCATATGAGCCTAAGATAGTAAAATTACCTTTTTATTTATTTATTTATTTATTTATTTTTATGCAGGAATATTTGTGCAAATTTAATCACAAATATCCTACAACACGTACACTAAAGTTTAGTAAAGTTACATGCGGAGTTCAGTAAAATTACGTCATGAGACGCGTCTTAAAAAAAAACAATTGTCTGGTAATGCAGAGGATATTCCCCCCGTGCTATTTTGCGTTATTCAGGTGTTAATGTGTGTTATTCGTGTGTTATTGGTGTATTATTCATGTGTTATTGGTGTGTTATTGTGTTATTATAACACTGGGAGAATAACACTTAAGTAATACACAATAATACCTGAATAATACACAATAACGTCTGAACAACGCTGAATAATACGGGGGGGGGATATTTTTTGTGTTACCATGCAAATTTTTTTTTGGCCAAGCACCACGTAGCCTAATTTCACTGGACTTCGCACGTAGCTCTACATGCGGAGTCCTAATGTAATATTTTCTCATGTTTAGGGTATGTCTGGGACAACCGCAACCGTTTGAAAAAGCAGCTGTGAAGCTGTTGTAGAGAAAACTGTTTTTCAAAAAGTTACGGTGGTATTACAAATTTATTTTATTTTTAAAAAAGTAGACTGTTACTTTCTGGCAGCCACCACACTTAGGTTGAAAAAAATAGTTTTCTACCATAGAAAAATTCTAAAAAACTGCAAGAAAACACTTCCTTTAAAAGAATGGTGGTGGACCTGTGGGGTCTTCTGACCTTAATAAACGGTGCTCTATCATATATATATATATATATATATATATATATATATATATATATATATATATATATATATATATATATATCTGTCAAAAAAGATCGTTATTCGCAAACAGTTCATGTTCGGTTCGCTAAGAAATTCGTGTTTGATTCGTTCGATAAGCAAATGAGACGAACACGAACAATTTTTTCTTCGTTCGGTTTGTTAAACGAACCCAACACGAACAGTGATTTGTTTGTTCGTGTTCGGTTCGTTATTGTTCGAAATATAAAATAATTTAAAATAATTATATATAAAAAATTCATGATATTTTAAAAATAATTATAATAAATATTTATCATATTTTAAATAATTAAATATCTATAAATTATAATATACGATAAATTTTTAACAACAATAATAATATTATAGTATTAATTATATTAATATAAATATTATAATATTATAATTAATATACTATACTATATATTAAAATAAAACCCTAAACAAAATCCTAAACGCCTTATTCGGTTTGCTTCATTTTGAGGAAGTATGGATTACCTGATGTGTACGAAATATCTGATCAATTTGCTTCATTTTGAGGAAGTATGCTATCACGCTTGGGCTGTCAAAAAAGCTCGTTGTTCGCGAACAAATCATGTTCGGTTCGCCAGGAAGTTCATGTTCGATTTGTTCGATAAGCAAACAAAACGAACATGAACATTTTTTTTTTCATTCTTAAACGAACCAAACACGAACAGTGATGTGTTTGAAAATTTCGAACACGAACACTAGCTCTGTTCATTCGTGTTCAATTCGTTTACACCCCTAGACCTGTGGGGACAAATGTTACATTTTTTTATATTGTAAAATAACATTGCATCTTAAATTTTTTGTTAAATTTTAAGATTTTCAAAATGGGTTATTTTAATTAAAAATTATGAATAGGACGTTTCATTTAGGAATTTTTTTATTTTTATTTTTTTTATTTGAAAATTTTACATACACGTCCCTCATTTCCCACCTATTTACACATCTAATAGGTAAGCTTCAATTTTTTTTTACATAAGCCACCTTTTTCTATGCATATATGAAAGTTATGTTTCCCTTTTTTAAAAGTAAAAATTGTAGTTTTTTTTACATGATATGAAAGACCCAAACTTAAACATTACGTTTTTAGGCCTAATTTATTTTTGAGAGAGAAGACAAAACTTTGGATAAGCACAATACCTCCTAGATTTGTCATTACTTGGACTAACTTTTCACCCTCTAAGGCCGTCAAATTTAAGATTAACATCACCTCATTCGCATAGTTAGATAGAGTGTCAACCTTTTAAGTCATCAAAAAGGTTTAAGAACTTTCTTAAGAAGTGTCAACACCATGTCCTACGCGGTCAACTGATAACTTGAACTTTCTATAACGGGTTCGTGGTATCCTTGAGATCAATTATAGATGCTGCAGCTAAGGGGACACTGATGTTTAAATCATTTGATGAGGATTATAGTTTAATTAAAGAGATGACTATGAATAATTTCCAATAACCTTTTAACAGAGTGAATCCTAAAAGAATAACTAGTGTGCATGATACAAATATTTTAGATATTTTGAGTTCACAATGGCGAGCCGTATCAAAAACCAAATGCAAGGGGCTCCTATGATTGGTGAAACTTCTAATAAACTAGTAAGTGAACATAATATTTCAAATATGGAGTCTATGAACTTAAGTAGCAACCAACCCAACAAGTCTTAATCGAACACCTTCAATCTAGGCTAGAAAAATCATCCTAATTTTAATTAAAACAATCAATAAAACGTTGTCAATATTAATTGAGTTAGTAACCAATAGAATCAACTAGATAATTGGAACAATCAAGCTAATAACTTTTCAAAATCGATATCTATATATCCTTCGGACTTACCTCAAATAATCAATTTAAGGAGAATAATTTATCATTGGAAGATTTTGTGTTGCAAATGAGTAATCTTTTATATAATCAAGTTTTAGCCATAAGAAATATTAAGACACAATTAAGGCAATCAGCGAGCTCCTTGAGCAATAGACCCTGAGGAACCTTACCACACAATACCAAGGAGAATCCTAAGGAAAATGGTAAGTAGCAATGTAATGAAGTGAAATTGAGGTGTGGGGAAGGAATTAAAAGTTTTGCCACGCGCTACGTGGTATGATTTTATTGGATTCTGCACGTAGTTCTACGAGTGCAGAGTCCTGATGTAATATTTTCTCCAACCAAACCACCATCCTCCCCCACAAACTTGTTCCAATACCAGTGCCCTCTCCACACCTTTCCCATCTCCTCCACCGGCATGTTTGCCGTCTCCGGCAAGAACAAGAACACAAACGTAGTCATTAACAAAATCCATCCCCCGAAGAAGAAGAAGATCCCCCATTTCATAACACAAAGCATTGACAGCAAGCTCTGCGCTATCAACCCATTAAACAAAAACCCTCCCATCACCACTATGCTCTGCATCACACTCCTTATCTCCACAGAAAACATCTCGGACACCAGCCATGGCAACGGCCCCCACGACCACCCAAACCCTGCTACATATAAACTCATAAACAGTAACATCACCTTCGCATACTCGCTCTTCATCACCCCCTGATCTCCCAGCTTCGCCGCCATAATTGCCCCTATTACAGCCTGCGAAACCAACATTTGGATTCCGCCGATGAAGAAGAAAGTCCGCCGCCCAAACTTGTCCACCGCCGCCATGGAAATCAGGTTGCAAGCCGTAGCAGTGAGTCTCGTTATCAATGCTGATAGCAGGGAGGCACTCTCCTGGAGCCCCACTGAACGGAACATCGTTGGAGCATAGTAAGTCACCAAGTTGATGCCGGTTAATTGTTGGAAGATGGGTAGAGAGAAAGCCATCAGCAATTGGGGCCGGTAACTTCGTCGAACAATTCTGCGCCATGAGCCCGAGGTGGAAGACGAAGTGCGCTCGGCCGCGTAGATGAGGTCAATGAGCTCTTTGTTGACGTCGGTCGTTCCTCGGATCTGCTGCAGAGCACGCGACAGTTGTTGGAGATCGCCACCACGCTGGATTATGCTTGTGGGAGTGTCGGATATGAAGAGCGTGCCGGCGGCGAAGAATGCGGCGGGGATTCCTGCGAGGCCGAGGGAGAGCCTCCAGCTCCAGCCAGCTTCGATTTTCTGTGTGGCGTAGTTGATGAGATTGGCTAGGAGGATTCCCCCATTGATGCATACTTCAAAGACGTTCAAGATTGCTCCTCTGTAGCTTGGCGGAGCCATCTCCGACAAGTATAAGGGAACGGACTGTTAAAAAAAGACGAGTTCTTTAGAACAAAGTTACAAACTTTAGGTGTTTGGTTAAGTATTGCACAAACCTGATTGGTGAAAGCAACGCCAAACCCTAGAAGCAGGCGGCTAAAGATGAGCATATGAATGTTAACTGCTATAGCACCGATGGCTGCTCCGGCTAAGAAGAAGGCACCGCCGGTGAGCATAGAAAACCGGCAGCCTGATCTATTGGTGACTCGAGAGGAAAAGAGTGAGGCGAAAAAGCCGGCGAAGTAGAGTGAGGAAGTGAAGAGGGCGAGCAGCTGGCTGTCGAACTTGCAGTAGTTACTGATTTTGTCGCCCTGCTTCATGGCAGTGTAGACGCCGGGGAAGAATTGCTTGAGGAAAGAGTCCGTAGAGGTAACTCCGGCTGGGCGATTTCATCCAAGAGGGCTGAGATTAGGGACGAGAGCAATGGGAGGAGATGAAATGGGTTACCTGAGATGCCGAGATCGTAGCCGAACAAGAGGCCGCCGGAGGAAGCAACCAAGCAGGAGAAGAGGAGGAAGGGTGTAAATTTCTGCACATCGCCGCCAAGGAGCTTGCTTTCAAGGCCTGTCCTTTCCATGAGATTTCGACAAGAGCCGAGCGGCGTTGACTGCATAATGGTCCTAACGGATTTGATTGGGTAAGGATATGCCGGCAACAAAATTAAAGCTGACTACCTCCATTGTCTGGATGTGTGTCTGGATGTATCTCTCTACATAATATTTTCTCCGCATTCAATCAGTAGCAGAGTATATTATGTTTTCGAGTCTGGAGAACAATTACATCTTAACTCCAACATCTGATTCAATCTTATTAGTATTAATCATAATATGTTAGGTTTAGAGTGATCCATATGATCATATGGCTAGGGCCGTCAAAAAAGCTCCTTGTTCGCAAACAGTTCGTGTTCGATTTGTTAAGGGATTTGTATTAGATTCGTTCAATAAGTAAACGAGACGAACACGAACAATTTTTTTTTCCGTTCGGTTAGTTAAACGAACCAAACATGAACAATGATGTGTTCATTCGTGTTCGAATTATTAATGTTCGGAATATAAAATAATTTAAAATAATTATATATTAAAATTTTATGATATTTTAAAAAATTAAATTTTATAAATTATAATATATAATAAATTAATAATAATATATTAATATACTATATTAGTGATATACTAATATAGATATTATATATTTATATAATATATGTTATATAATTAATATAATATACTATTTATATATATTAATATAAGTGATGTCAAACTAACTCGTCATTCGTGAACAGCTCGTGTTCGGCTCGTGTTCGGCTCGTTCGTTAAGAAACGAACACGAACAGTGATTTCACGAACAATTTCAAACACGAGCTTATTTTAAACAAACTAAATTTCAAACGAACATAACACGAACACGAGCTCTGTTCGTTCGTGTTCGGTTCGTTTACACCTCTACATATGGCTTCCTTTGAATCAATCTTTTGCCTTTTAAAAATCTTTGGCAAATTGAAATATCGGCTCCTTTTTTGGGGTGAACTACCTATCGGGTTATGGTGACTCACTCTCTGACCAATAGACTATCATCACTTAGGCAACACGAGCTCCTCACTAGGGATTGATGGTTGACAGTCAAACTAGGCCAACAAATAGGTAAAACCAAGTTAATCGAGTCAGTCCTACAGATACAAAGTCAATCAAAGGCCGACCGACAACATCGACTCGACATAGACGAATAAGTAGGTCTTACTAAACAAAGGCCCACCAAGCTCAGCCAACTGAGTTAGAGTGTAGTCTAGTCGTAGACCCACATATAACTTCAAATAGTATACCCCTCCCTCATAAATAGAAGATCATTTTATGAGAAAGAGCTAATAGACAAGACATATTACTATTCATTACACTGTACACTCATCTCTCGCTCCCATCACTGCTAATAGACAACTACGTACGTAATATTTGATAATCTTTAATTCAGTTCCAAAAATTAGCATCTCATTTCATGGTATCTATAAAAACTGCTAATTAAGCTTTCAATACATTTAGGTAAAAAATAAATTATATTAACATTATATAGCATACATACCTTGCAAATTTGAATTTATTAGATCATGAAAATAATAATATTCAATAAATTGGAGATTTAAGAGAAAGCAGAGAAGAAATTGAGAAGGAATTAAAACTATTAAATTCTGAATTTAATGTTATCATTTTCTTTGTACATGTTAATTTTTAAGGGTGTATTTGGGGCAGCTGCATCTGTTGATGAGCAACGTATCAAGATAAGCTGACTGTCTATTTAGTTTGTGCCTAGGAAAACAGCTGATTTGTAGTTGTTTTTGGATAAATGATCATTCTGCCCCTCTAGAGTAATGGTGTTTACAACAAAACTGTTATAGTAATATATTTGATACTTGAGAAGAAAAAAACCACTTCAGATACACACCTCACTTAAGAGTGAGTATCAAATATACTAAGAAAAAAAAAACTATTAAAATTACAATTAAAAATATAATAACATTAATTTTAAAATCCAAACGGTGTAGGCCACGAGCTACCACATCATCCGGGATACCATCCAACCTCGATTCCTAATATATTTTAATATAATAGTTATATTTAATATATATATAATTATGGTGTACAAAATATATAAACAAAAATATACATCTTATATACTGATATGCCACCTACAAATTTTCATCATCGGACACGAATCTCGATGCAATATGTTGAGTAAGAAACGTTCAATCTTGATAAAAAGTCATCTAGAACACCGATTACAACAAATTTATAGTCAAACTGACCGGCTTGATGAGAAGGACCCAATGACATCCAAGTTAGACCAATCTGAGTCAAATCAATTACAAATCAAGTCATTAAACAATTCTTGGAAGATTTTCAGACACATCTGGAAGGACAACGGATGTCGAGTCTGGCGAGTTTATAGTCGAATCAAGCATCTCGACAAGACAAATCAAACGAGCATAAGATCACTCAATTCCAACATCATTAAGGCATCCAATTGTCCATTAAACGCTGTCTGATTGAAGGAAGCTCTCCGGACCATCCGATCAAAATAGTTCATATTGTTGCATTAAATGCACCCAGAACATATAAATAGACCCCCTACCTCTCACATGAGAATAAGCTTAAGTTTAGAGAGAAGGAACCTAAGGTCTTGAGGAGAAGCTGCAACTCAGCATCACCGCTGACCGCGGACGACCACCGCCAACCTTCATCAACAACCACCGCCGATCGTGGTCGACTACCGGCAATCGCTGATTGTCGTTGACTACCATCAACCACTGCCGACCTCCGTCAACTACCTTATACCGTCTTCGAGCACCGTCGACCTCCGTTGACCTCCGCCAACAGTCGTCAACCTCCGCTAATCGCTATCATCAATCTCCACTAACCAGATACCGTCAGTCGACACTGTAATATGAAAAATATAGTTACTATTTCCCGTCTGTGGGACATGAGATTTCTATAATCATTAATCAATAGTGGATTTTCACAATTGGGTCAGGCCCCGTGGTTTTTCCCTTTACGGGTTTTCTACGTAAAAATTTCGTGAGTCGTCGCTGCTTGTTTCTCTTTCATCTGTGTGTGTGATAAATTTTCATACAACGCTGAGACAATAATTTGTTATTCGATCGTCGCGAATTTTCTAGCACGCATCATCTATAGTAGAATTTAGCGTATATAAATTACAAATAATTATATAATATGCATTAAAAAATATTATATAATTTAATATTTTTATTTAATAAGTTTAAACATAATAATAATTTAAATATATAAAAAATATAAATTCATTTACAAATATATTTATAAGTAATCATATTATATAAGTTATATATATTATATTTAAAAAAAAGATTATATAGTAATATTTATTTAATATATAAATCATATATTAAATAAATTAACATACGTTGAATATAGTATAAAAGTATTAATAAAGTTATATATTAATTATATATGATTTATATAATTATATATGCTATACATTATATATAAGTTAATAGCAAACATATTTATAATATACAATATAATAATTTTTTTATAAAAGCACATAGATATTATTACAATATAACTTTATGATTATATATGTAATAACACAGAATAACCAAAAACAGTGAGGAAATGGCAATAACACAGCGATTAACTCCTCGGCAATAACACGGCGGAATAATACCACAGTAATATCAATAACACCGCGAAATAATGAATAACACTGAGGAAATGGCAATAACACCACGAATAACACCGCATAAATGACAATTACACCGCGGAATAACCAATAATTCTACAATAACACCACAATACAACAAAAAAACAACCACAATAACATCACCTCCCCATCGCAGCAATAACACCACGGTTCCATTGTAAAACCACGCCAATAACACAACAATACTACCCAATGCACCCGCAATAACACCCGCTGCTGCACAAACTGTGTGTAATAACACTGATTTTTTCACTTATGCGTGCCAATAACAACAATTGATTCAAATTCGCGCCAATAATACTGCAATACTATCATAATAACACCGTCAATAATAACATTACGGAGGAGCCGCAGTAACACCACAATACTACCATAATAACACATTCAATAACATCATTTGCCATAGAACCACGGTAACACAGCAATACAACACGAATAACACATCGAATAACACCGTCTGTCGCAGAACCGCAGGAGGGCGGAGCCGTAAATAACTTTCTTCGAACACTGGATGCGGGTTCTAACTTTTGGGGGATGTGTAATACAAAAGGAAAAACGTTTATCCTAAAACGCACCAAGGACGCATTTACCAAACATAACGACCGCGTTTTTCACCCTCAATTTTAATCCACCCCAAACGGACCCTAAATTATATCCTACATAAATTCGGCTCTAAAAATGTATAGCAATTTTAACGAGACAGCACGAGTTTCTTAACGAGACAATTGCAAGCTAAATTTTCATGAATAACAAACTTTTTATAAATATTTGATTGATAAATGAATTGAATTTAAAAACTTGTCATTTGATTATTTTATTATTATTATTATTAGCATAAATATATTTTAAAGTACATAAATAAGCTCATTAAAAAGCTTAATTAAAATCATTAATGTATCCATTTAATCCTCAATTATGAATTGGCTTAATACATGATTATGTAAGACTCTTGTTTTTTTTTTTTCTTTTTATATTTGATTTCAAACACAAGCTACTCATTTGTATTGGTTAAAATACTTAATTACTTATTAATCAAGTCAATTAAGCCTAGTTTTTAAGTTTAATAGTTTGGTCTTAAATAAGAAAATTAAAAAAATTAATAATAAATAATAAAGAAATATAACTTGGATTAAATTTATAATTAATTTTCTATTAACTTCTAGGTTAATCTAACTTTATCCATTTTAGTATAACAAAATAAAGATAATTACATACAGACCCTTCAAAACATTAATATTTAGAAATTAACCACTCAAATGATTTTTTCGAAATATAAAATTGTAATAAGAATTTATGTCTTGAGAAATAATTTAGATATCAATTTTATTTTCTTAATTTAAAATTCTATTTAGCTTATTTTTTAATAAAATTTTAAAATTTAAATTCAATTTAATCAATGCAATTAAAAGAATAATAAAGTGATTATTATGAAAAAAATTAACTTAAAATTTAATTACACATTAATCTCTTTTCATAATGATGTGAAAAGACATAATTTTTTATTAAGAAAAGTGACGGCTTTTTATGAATGAAAAAGACTGCACGCTGTCACGATTTTTGCTATTTATTAAAGAGTCCAAAAATCTAATGGTACACATTTTTTCAATAACATGGCCCACAAATTATGGCATACTTTAAGGCCTTATTTGGTGCGGTCGCGTTTTAAAAATACACTAGATCTGTTTGGGCACGTTTTGACAGTTTATGCGGTGTCAAAATGTTTAAAACAGCATTTTCACTGGTGCGGTGACACTTTCTGGCCGCAGTTTAGCTTTTAAAAAAAAATAATAAAAAATTGTAATAGTCACCGCACCTAGTTTATTAGCATTTTATTTTTAATCGCTTATCAACAAATTATTGAATAAGCTACGGCTGCCCCAAACAGACCTTAAGGATGGTCATCAAATCAAAGATTAATAAAGACTAATAGAATTTGAAGAAAATTTTTCTGCACCTTTACCCACATTATAATTGTTAAAATGCAGAGAATTTCATTTTCATTAAATTAAAAAAAAAATAAAGAAATTCAATATAAATTCGAAAACAGTCAGTAGAGAAGCAAAAAGTTATTACGTGAAAAATTAATGTAAGAAAAAAATCAGGAGATCTGACCCAATTGAAAAGATTCATTATAAACTGGAGACAATAAGTATAGTCTCTGGTCTCACAAGTGAGAAATGGTGATGCAATCTTTCATGCTGCAGAGTCAGTGCACGGAAGAACTTGTCGCAAAGAATGGGCAGCGATCGATGATGATCGGGAATGACAGTCAAATGATGGTCGATAGTGGTTGGGGGTTGCAGAAGTGAAGTTGGACTCTGATCCTTCTCCAACCTTTAAGCTCTTCTTCAGGCTTCAAATTTTTTCTCCCTCTTCAATAGAGGTTTAGGACTCTATTTATAGAGTCTCAATTTCAATTAATGAAAGAATATGAATAATTCTGATCGGACGGGCAGAGAGATTCTCTCGATCAAACGACGTATAATGAACATATTCGAGTAACTTAACGATATCGTAATTGAGTGATATTAAGCCCGCTGGATTTATCGTGAAATCCGTGCAATATCTCAAAATTTATACTAAAGGTTGAGAATTTGTTGATTGCATATCAGGAATTAATAAATTTAATAAATTATATACGAAGATAAACATTATTTTAATATAAAAATTTATTTTAAAAAATGGTAAAATCAGCTAAGCTAAGCAGACCCATTTAATAATTAAATAGATTTAGCTCCTTTATTTTTTTTTCAACTAAAATACAATTTAATTAAAAAATATAATTTCCAACTAAAATATAATTTAATGAAAATATAATTTAAAACTAAATTAAATTAAATTTATTTTTTATATGAACTAAAAGAAATAAATAACTAAAAAAATTAAATTTAGTTTAAATAAAATAAGGTTAAAAATTAACTTAAAATTAAATTTATTTTATATTATTAACTTAAAAATTATTACATTGGCTAATAGTTCTAAAAAAATATAATGATTTGATTTAATACAAATATAATTTAGATGGATAGCAAAACTAAGATAAAAAAAATACAAAAATTTAGGATGATTTATATAAATACCACTCAATTCATATATATTTACATATCTGACCCTTATACTTCACTTTTAAAAATAGAAATAGTGAAATTTTTATTGTGATATAAATACCACGCATTTCGCTTTTAAAAATACAAATAGTGAAATTTTTATTGTGATATGAAATATTTGAGTGATATAAATATAAAAATAGAATTTAAGGGTTAGATATATAAATATATAAGAATTGGGCGATATGTATGTAAACGTCCCTATTATTGTTTAATATAAAGTATTGTAAGTAATTGTTTGAGAATATTGGGGGCTTGAGAATGACCGGATTGTGACTGTGAAAGATTGATGACAGAGTGTTTGTGATATGGATCTGGATTCATTATCACTGATGGTGACGGCTTGAAGAATGTGGTCTAGCACCACTATGATTCCCCGGGGATGATGATTTAATAATGACGACGATGCATCACAATAGCGGTAGCGCGGTGGCCATGAGATGTTGTTTTGATGGTGGTGGTGGTGGTATGGTAACGGCGGTGATGGCTAGATATTGGTCTTGTGATAATGGTCAAGTGGCGGTAGCAACCAGGCAGTGGTGGTCCAACATGATCGTAGAGGTCCAGTGTTGGAGGTCCAACACGACGTTGATGGTCCAACAAAAGCGACTTGACGGTGATGGCAGTGGCTTGACAATGATGAAAGTAATGTTTATGAAGAAGATAGCCTGATGGTGTGATAGGAGCCCAATGACGGCGGTCCGACGATGATGATGGTGACTAGGCTCCTATAGGGTTGCAATAGTCCGGTGATAGTGTTGGCGGCTTGGCGTCGGTGGTCCGAAACGATGGCAATGTCCCAACATTGATGAGTGATAGTGGATTGGTGGTTGTGGTTGGCTCATGATGATGGTTCGAGGTGACAATAGTGTCCCGACACCAGGTGAAGGTGGCTAGAAGAAGACGACGATGATCTGACGGTGGTCTTGCGCGAGAATTTTCAAGAGCATGGACCTTCGTTCAATCTTCTCATCCCAGTCCAACCCCTCTTCATGAAGAGATTATGGAGTTTATTTATAGATTTTGGGACTGTCATCATATATATGCATGAATTTTGACAATTTCATTAGTGGCCTATGCTCCTAATTATTCACAGGCATTGTTCTCTCCAAATATAGTGACTGACCTAAAGTCCAAACCCTACCATCACAGGGTGTACCAATATTAAATTATTCTCAACCACAACCTTAAAATCATCTTTCTAAAGAAACTACAAACCACCCCAAACAGACCATTAAAACAAGCTTCCAAACAGAATATTACTATAATCACTCATTAAAACAAGCTTCCAAACATATCTCACAGTTCTGTTACATCAATCAAATCTGGCACATGCATGCAATGCAATAACTGGACATAAACCATAGCTAAACCCTTAATCTTTCTCCATGTATGCACAATGTTTCTTTATAAACCACAATGGTTAGAGTTTTCTGTCAGTTCTATATTTTCAACAGCAATAGCTGCTGTAGAAGAAGCAGCAGCAGCAGCAGCAAAGGATTTCCCACAGCCACAAGTTTTTGTGGCGTTGGGGTTTTTGAATGAGAATCCGCCTCCAATTAGTGCATCACTGAAATCTAATTGCATGCCATATACGTAGAGAAGACTCTTTGGATCACATACTGTAACAGAAGGCAATAAACTCATGAAAAAATGGGCAAGTTCATGTTATTACAAGAAAAAATTAGGGGCATTTACATACATACGCAATAAGCTATAGGATATGTTTGATTCAAGAAGACACCCAATAACTACAATAGAAGCAGCATTACAAGAAACAACTTAATAAAATCTAACAGTTTTGAAAATAATTGCATTTAGGCTTTTTTAATATCTTAAAAAGCTTAATCAACCGATTTTATTCAATGAAATTTTTGTTTTTTAAGGAAGATAGCCCATTATATTGTTGAATCATTTAATGAATCGTTTATACACCATAGCCAAACCATAAAAACTTCAAAATTTATGCCATGTAAATGCGTGTTCATCAGTTATCAATTGCTTCGACACTATCAAAAGAAATACATATAAAACTTGACACAACAACAACAACAACAAGAAGGCTTTATCCCACTACGTGGGATACTCGGAAAACTTGATATAACAAAACCCAAAAATAAAATGCAAATAGTATAACAAGACAAAACCTCTCCAGCCTAAGATATAAGTCCTCATTTTTCCATATATCAAAAGAATTTTCTAAAATGGGCATAATGATGCCCTCTAATTTTCTTGTATGTCAAAAAAAAAAAAAAGAAAAGTGTCAAAATAGTCCCTTGACTCTTTGCAAGGACTATTGTTGCCTTCATTAAATAGGGTTTAAGAGTCCACATTACAAGAAACAACTTAATTGCATTTAGGCTGAATACTCATATACTTTAATAAGGGTTTAAGAGTCCACGGTAAGGACTATTCTTGCCTTCATTAAAGGACATTAAAAGAGAGTGATGAACTGATTTAGCACTTTTGTAAACTCTAGAACTAAAATGGGCCCATGTAAATATTCTAGGCATTATTTTGACACTTTACTCTGTCAAAAATGTCATGCAATGCATGGACAAAATTTTCCGATAAAGGGTTGAGGAACATGATTCATGATTCTTAATGTACTAGTTAAATCCAAAATTCCGCTTCCATTTATATTCTTAAAAATTTATATGACGATAAGCATTTCTCAAACCAAAATTTTGGTAATATCAAAACTCAAGACCTTATCCAATGGATCGCCCAATCTAAGCATAAAAAATATTTGATAAAGGTGTTATTAAATGCTCTATTGTTATCACACATTCTCTAATTTTCATTTTTCTTAGGAGTAATCTATAGAAGAACTGCACAATGATTCAAACTCTCTAATAAATTCTTTTCGAAGCAAACCATCAACATATCTTTTAAATTCAACATGTTCAATTAGATTTATCCTATAATGTGGCAAATTAGGCAAAGATATTAAGGAATCAAATCAATAACATATTGTATGCTTCTTCAAGATGATAATTTGTCATTTATCATCAATGTAAAGAAATCCTTCAAATAATAAAAAAAAAAATTGGACTAATATTTTCACATATATTTACAATTTTAGTAATAAGATACTTTGATTGTATAGTAGTTAAAGCATAATTGAATCCTTCCTCGAGATTTCCTTTCAAAACCATGTTAATTTAAAATATGTAGCAATTTCTTCATCTCATCAGAAGCACAAAATTCTTTTCTACATGAAGCGTAAGTACTTGTAGGCTTAATAAACTTTAATCCTAGTATCCCTCATTATTTTAAACACTGAAATATCAGTTTTCAAAATGAATCAAATCAAAATCATATAATCAGGTTTGACCCAAAATAATATTTGTCGCATCCATAAACAAAACATCACACCAAATTTTATCACTATAAGAAGCAAGTTGAGCTAATACTAAATATCATCATGCAACAATAATCAAAATCTTATCCAACCATATTTTATTTTATCAGGTTGCAAGTATGCTTCGCCACAAAATTCATACAATTTCCACCACATATAACAACCTTATATGAGTTTCTTATCATGCTTAAAGTTTCAAATGTAGTAATAGAAGCTCATTTCAATTCCAACTTGCTTAAAGTGAAGCAATGATTGATCCATAAAATTTACAAAAATTTAATTGATACATAAGCAAATATTTTTTTTCTCACATCCATGAATATCATTTCCTTAATTAATTTCATTGTCCTCTTCTTAAAAAATTTGAGAATATTCATTTCAACAGTGATCAATCTAATGACATTTAAAATAAGCATGTACATAAATATCAGAACTAG
Organism: Papilionanthe hookeriana x Papilionanthe teres; assembly: GCA_022702705.1. NCBI lineage: Eukaryota > Viridiplantae > Streptophyta > Magnoliopsida > Asparagales > Orchidaceae > Papilionanthe > Papilionanthe hookeriana x Papilionanthe teres. The sequence goes on along the minus strand of CM040427.1, from coordinate 69,148,824 downwards.
AAGCAGTAGATATATTTTCCTCTTAACTCTGCTTGTTAATAATAATATTACTTATTTTAGATGTTTGTTCAATAAACTATGTTTATTGTTTATTATTTTGATGAAAAAATATATTTCCAGATTTTCAATATATATAATAGCCCACTTAGCAGTAGAAAATTTCAAAATTTGCTCAAAATTTAATGCAAATTTAAGAGCAAGCTCAAGTTGATGACGTGATGTAATATCAATTCTTTTTTAATGACAGATTTAACCAAAATTAAAATCTTAAAATTATTATTTTGGGATCTTCAAATCATTATAAAAGCCAATGCTGATTCCATAAATTTGTCCATATATTCAACAAACGTCTATGTTCATGTTTTAAAGTATCAAATTAATCAATAAGTTGAAAATCATATCATATAACAGCAACCTTTATTCAACTAATTCTTTCATTTCCGCTCAAGCAGTTGTAAATTCTCCACCAACACTTTTATCTTATTTTTTCAGAATCTTCCAAACCATTATAACTTGCTTTAATTAATTTTATTTAACATTCAACAAACACAATTTATATCCAAACAAATTATTCAGGTCCACAACTAAATTAGGAAAAGATGCTTGGGATATATTTTCCAATTATATATAGGCATTCCACTTTTTATTTTTTGATTATAACATGATCTAAATCAAATATTTAATATATATGATTACCACAAGCTTTATCATATATCATATATGATTTGTATTGATTATAACTACAATTGTAACACAAGTTACATCCTCACATATTGGATTTAGTTTATTAACTCAGTTAACTGATTTTGCTAAGTTTTCGAAGTCTCATCTCTTTGATGATCTATTGAATTATCCTGATATTGAGATTCACATTTAGTTGACACTTCAACATATAGGCACTCTAATACATAATGGCAATCTAAAATAAGATGCTAAAAATCAATAGCATTCAAATTCATAGTCAGCAAACAATTAATTTGGATAACTATTCATTCCGTCATATGAAAATAAAAAATACAAACAATTTGACAATGGAATCAAAATAGTCATCCATTAAAAATTATGCATAGAAAATAAAATTCATAACCAAATTTAATAAAATTTAATCATAAAAGCAACCCATAACTATAAATTAAAAAGTAAAATAAGAAGAAATAAGAGATCAAATAGCAACATCAAGCCACATGTATGTCTAAGTAGATTATATCACCCAAAAATCATGAATCTCCATTTGCATATATTGAATCAAACTAGAATCATGATAGAATATCCTATGCATGCCTCAGACTATATTTTATAGTCACAAAATATTCCTAAATTTACAATTACAAAAAGTAAGTAAATAGCCAAAAACCTTATTCTAAGAGAACTGCAGAATCGCTGCAACCATAGAAGACTCAACCATGATCTTAAAATAGAAAGACAGGAAAGACCAAAGCTTGAAAACTGAAGAAGCTCATACTAGAAGGATGCCAAAACCATGATCCTATAATGGAAGACCACATCGATCGAAGCCTAAAAACCATATAAAACCATAGCAAAAGCATGCCAAAATCAAAACCTGAAAAGAACCTAAAATCCCATAAAAATGGAACAAATGTAAGATAACCAAAGAAAACCCAAAGTGAGAGCTAAAAAGAGAAACACAACAAAGGGGAATAAAAAAATCAGAGCATACAACTCATTCTAATTAAGGATATGAAAATCAGAGAACACCATTGACATATCAAAGGAAAACTAAATATGAAATTCCTACGAGCATAGAAATTTACAGTAGTAAAATCACCCGTATTGCCAATTCGTTTGTCTAAACGCATACACATTTTGCATTTTCAAGTATCATAAACATTAAAGTTTAGGGTAAAATGCTAAAACAGTCCTGTGACTATTTACAAGGGGTCAGTTTAGTCCCAGAGTTTAGCTATTTTAACATGGGCCGAATTGTCCCTAGGAAGAACAATTTTAGCCCCCTTTAAAAGAGTCTAGGACTAAATTGATACTTTTATAGACTTTAGGATTAAAATGACCCCCGACCTGTTAGGAGACCATTTTGACCCTTTTTTCTAAAGGTTTATATCAATTTTGTACAAGAAATAACTTAAAGGAAGTGTAGGTTTTAGGAAAAAAACAGAATAATATTACTGATATCAAAAGGGGTATAAAATACATGATACAAAAGGTATAAAAAAAGAAAAGATATAATATCCAAAATTCTCCTAATAAATCCCAAAAGATAAAAAGGAATAAACTAAGAAATACATAGTAAAGGAAATAATACGAAAGTCAACAAAATAAATAAAAATCTTATGTAAAAATTCTAGGACTATTTGAGCCCTAGGAAAGGACTATTTTAGGCCTCTTTAGGAGTCTAGGACAAAATTGATATTTTCATAGACTCTAGGACTCTTAGTCAGGGAGACCATTTTGACCCTTTTCTATTAAGGTTTATATCAATTTTGTACAAGGCGATAACTTAAAGGAAGAAATGCTGTTAATGCAAAACCTAATAAAACCTAAAGTTTTTTTCCTGGAAAATAAAGTGATAAGATTTGATGTACAAAAAAAGAGGAGATAATTCTTCAATTGCATGACTCATCTCTCTTATAGTTTAGCGGCTTCCTAAATGGTGTGGGTAAAAGTACACCTACAAAAATAACATTTTCAAACCTTGCATCAATTACGGGCATGCCTATTTCATCATATTAATATTCTAGGCAAAGAACAATATACAATCACATAATTTATACACAAGTATGTATTGCCCTTTTATTCAAACCAGTTACTCGTCATTCTCATAGTAGCAAAGTCTAAACTCGAAAGGAGGAATAGAGTTTTACCAATTGTGAAGCCTTTATACTCTATAAGTGAGTCATCCGATCGTGCATTGGTTCGATTCTCAAATTCCATGGTGTAAGACATGCCAGAACATCCGCCTTGCTTGACTCCGATTCTTAAGCACAGATCTTCATTCTTTTCAACCCTCATCTTATTAAGATGATCGAATGCCTTGTCAGACAACGAAATGGCTGGTGCAACACTACCGGGCATGGCAGCTGCTAAGACCATGAAAGAGTAATAAAATTTTGAAAATATAGGAAAATAGAAATGATTCAACTTTTTTTTTCAAAATTAAGAAGAAAATGCAAGGATTACCAAATAAATTATAAAGGTATGATTTTTTTAATGAAAACCCCTAACATTCAGGGTTTTACACTTTTTCTTGTCTTACTAATCTTCTTGTCAATCATAAACTGTAAAAGAAAAAGTAAACATATAATGTTCACTGAGAATTTGAATAGAAGAGCCTGAAGAAGAAATAAAGAATTGGACAGTATGAAATGTCAATGAAACATGCATATTCTAAAGGATGCCATGTTTGACACATTTGTCAAATATCTGTCAGATAGGTGGAAATTGAATTACCCATTTAGCATATTTGGCTTTGAAATATTAAAAAGAATAATTTTGATATCTCGATGAGTTCGACAATGGTTTTTATGATATAAAAGTTTTAAATGAATAAGGTTGGGTGGATTACAATAAAGGTACATAGCAGTAGTAATTTAAAATATCATTAAATTGCTGAAAATTTTCTTTAAGATTTAATTTTGGTCGACTAAACGACTATTGTATGCACACACTATATGTATGTGTGTGTGTGTACAGTTTGAAAGCATGTGTGTGTTGTCATAGATAGATTAGTGAGCATCGAAAGTGAGAAATTAATAGTTTATTTCCTTTATGTATTCATATGCATATGCATCAATATTTCATAAATTTATATATTTTTATATGCGCAGGTGGGCATGCTGCCATATCACCTCAAAGAACTTATCATTTGTAGTCCACACACCAACTCAATCAGGTCTTGTTTTTAAAACTTGTTTCATGGATGTTTGTGCTTTAAAAGAATTAGCAGCATCCACAGAAGACAAAAGAAAAAAAAAAGAAGAAGAAATATATAAAAAAGTTTTTAAAAGTACCATGCATTTCATGAAAGCCAAATGTTTTATTAAAATTAAAATAAAATCATTCCCTATGCACACTTTAAAAAAAATGGCTTTAATGAAATTGAGTTGTACCTGTGTACAGTAAGAAACCATTCCATCAAATTAACAAACAGGATAAGACATATATGTAGCTAGTATTCGACTTAATTGCAGTCCTGGTGATATATGTAAAGTCTATGCAATAAAAAGTTCTAAATCAAGTCTATTATCTCAATATGTCAACCTTACTTTAAATAATGATTTCATAAGACAAGATATTTTCAATGAATGAGATATAAAGACACCATGCATCCCAAAATCCAAGAAAAAAAAATACTTGCACATACCTTATTAACTCAAACGCTCAAAACTAGACATCAAATTTCCCAAGTCAAATAAGCAAAACAGAATAGGCTGGGCAGAAATTAACATCCATAAACCCTATGTACTAGTTGAGCTAAAAAAATATGAGGAACCATAAAGTAAAAAAAACAAGAATGAGCTGCAACAAGTAGAGTCAATGGACAAAATGAACCCTAAAGGGAGAAAGAAACAAAACTAATAATGACGCCAAAGTTCCAGTATATTACCCTTGGTTGGCATATAAACCAGATGCATCTATATTTATGTTAGTTTAGGTAGGATTCCGGTAAGCATCAGAATGCCCTTGAAAAATTATTTTTATGATTAAATTTCAATGTGGATATAGCAAATGCACAATTATTTTATGAATACATTTCAACGTGATATAGAAAATAAAAAAAAAGTTAGGCTTCATTTGAAAAAACTTAAAGAAAGACTGTTTTTCTTTAGTCATTCATGATTTACCCAAACTCAATTTTTAAATTATTTATCATTTGAATATATTCATCGACATAAATGTTTGACACAGTTGAATGTTAAAAAATTTATAGCATAAAAAAAAGATTTTTATGTCTTAGTATTGCACAAAAATGCATCATACGACGAAAGAAAATTTCATAGAAGTCCCTAGAGTTTTCATGTTGAAAATACAGCAAAAGAAAAAAAAACGCGATGCTTGAACAAAATGAAAAGATTTTCTTTGTAAGTAGAGATTACAAAAATTCACTGTTTGCCTTTAACTAGAGAAGATATAATTACAATATTTGAACCACTAGCCTAATGGCTATGGTTGTAGCTGAGTATACTGGAAAAGTCATGAATGGTGCTGATGGCGATCGAGAAATGGTCATTAAAAGACAACAATGGTGATGATAATTGGTTTTGAGTGTCGGATAGTGCTCCGAATTCTTTAAATCTCTTGAAGGTATAAATGTTTTGGTTCCGAGGAAAATCAGAATAAAGTAAAATGCTTTCATATAATTGAAATACACCAAAAGGTGCAGTAAACCCTTGCAAGATTTGAAGAGTGTAAACTAAAAAAAATTGCAGAGGTATTAATGTTTTGGTGTTTGGTTCCAAGTAAGACTAGGATAAAGTAGACTGCTTCATATAATTGAAATGCACCAAAAGGTGCACAAAACCGAAAAATCACTAAACTTTGGATGGATGGATGGATATATGAATGGATGTAAAGGGAAGCAGCTCTTTCTCTTCTTAGATTAGGAATATCTCTAATATAAAAAAGATTCTGCAACTAGATCTGCTCTAATTAGATTGTCTATTATCAAGCATCCTAATATATAAGCTTTAGATTTATTACTTTCCATAACACTCCACCTCAAACTAAAACATAGATATTTATTATACCCAGCTTGTTACAAATATAAGTGACCCTAGCTCCATTAAGAGCCTTTGTTAAGATGACCCCTAATTGTTCCACAGTGTTTACATGAGTTGTAAATATCAAATCTCAAGAAAAAAAAAAATTTAATCTCAAAGACTTTAGCTCGTTCATGAAAGAAAAAATTTGAGGCAATATGAATTGCAACTCGGTTATCACACCAAAATTTGCTGGAACTATCATCTTCAAACTCATTTCGATCAAAAATTGGGAGGTCTGCGTCAATTCACTCGAAATTTGTGTCATTGCTCGATACTCAAATTCCGCACTGCATCATGACACCACATTTTATTTCTTACGATTCCATGAGACCAAATTGCCACCAACAAAAACACAATATCCAGTAATGGATCTCCAATAAATCTTGAAACTCGCCCAATATGCATCAGAAAAATATTCAATATTTTTATGCTCATAGTTCTAATATAGAATATCTTCTCCAGGTGCTCCTTTGAGATAACATAGTATATGTTCTAAATATGATCAATGACGAACTGTGGAGAAAAACATGAACTGACTTATAGTGCGAACTGAACAAACAATGTCAAGGCTAGTAACTGTAAGATAGTTTAATTTTCCCACTACATATATTGTTCAAGATCATTAAAAGACTCCATCCATGGTACGTTGTTGATTGGGAAGCACCGGAATAGTGCATGGTTTAACTTCTAAAAGATACCATTCTTACTGCTTGATACCTCAATCCCCAAGAAGTATTTCAAGGAACCCAAATCTTTGGTGTTGAACTGAATTTGGTGAAAAAATTTTAACGATAAGATTACCTACACATCACTTTCACTAATAATAATGTCATCAGCATAAACCACTAATAGAATGATCTTGGATGCAGATTGTTGTTAGAGTACTGTGCGATCACTTTTACTTTTCTGAATCCCAAACTCTTCTACTGATTGGCTAAATTTTTCAAACCATGCATGAGGACTTAGTTTCAATCCATATAATGATTTCCGAAGATGACATACTTTCTCACACTCTCCCTAAGAAAACAAATCAGAGTTTGCTCCATGTAAACTTCTTCTAACAGGTCACATGCAGCAAGACATTATTCACATCAAGCTGGAGCAAGGTTCAATTATTTATTGCAACCAAGACAAAAATAAACGAATTAAAGTCAAGTTAGCTACTTGAGAGAACGTGTTCAAATAGTCAATCTCATAAGTTTGAGCATAGTACTTAGCAAATAACTGAGCTTTGAGACAAGCTACAGATCCATCAAAATGAAACTTAACTACAAAGACTCATTTACAGCCAACAATCCTCTTGCCAAAAGGTAGTTCAACTAGTTCCCCAAGTTCCATTTTCAATTAAGGCATTCATTTCATCAAGCATCGTTGCTCGCCACTCAAAATGGCATAGGGGTTGTTGAATAGATTTCGAGACCTAAACAGAGTCAAGAGAAACAATAAAAGATCAAGAGGTAGTAGATAACTGGTTATAGTTAACACACAAGAAATGGAATAGACGCATTGACATTTACTTCTTTGAAGGGCAATAGATAAAGCAAGATCACTAAGAGAAGGACCCATTGAAAACGATGATACCAATGTTGGACTAGGATCGGGGGATGAGGTTTTATCAAGTAAAGATTAATGATAAGTGGTCTAGGCTAAAGTACTAGTGGTGAAATGGAGTTGAACTGATGATGTGATATATTAACAAAACATTAAAATCTTATGAGGATCTAGGCAATGATGAGTCATCAAAGAATGGATTTTGGTCATTGAAGGTGACATCAAAAGAGATCATATACATGTTTAAGAGAGGGAAAAAGCATCAATACCCTTTTTGCAAAAGATAGGACTTAAAAAGAGACACCTAATGACTTAGGGTCCAATTTAAATGAATGCCTGAGATATTCAATGGACGAGTATCATGAACAAAGTAAATAAACCCAAATATGTGTTATTCAATGGAAAAAGAGGTGATTTAAAATAAAACTTTATAGAATATCTAATTCTTAAAGCTGAAGGCATCTGCTTTATCAAAAACATGAAGTAGAAAGTGCATCAACCTAGAACTATTTGGGTACAATAGTTTGAAACAAAAGAGTTCTAGCTATCTCAAAAAGATTCATATTTTTCCTTTCAGCTGCTTCATTTGGGATCGAATATCGACACACGATGACTGGTGAAGCGTCCCATTTTATGTTGTGAATGTATGAAAATGTGCAAAAAAATATTCTTTCTCACTGTCACTTCTCAGAATCTTAACGAAAATATTAAATTGAATTTTAATTTCAGTGCAAAAAGATTGAAAATGTGAAAGTAACTTAGTATAAGATTTCATAAAAGAAAATCAAGTCATATGAGAAAAGTCATCTACAAAAGTGAAAAAATATTAAAATTCAATAAATAAAACAGGACAAGATGCCCATCCGTCAGAACGAACCAACTCCAAATTATGAACTATTTTATTAATTCTGGGAACGGAAGACAAATGATGGTATTTAGAAAATTGACAAGACTCGCAATCTAAAGATGATAATGAGGGTATAATTTTTTAGCATTGGTAGTGATGGATGTTCTAATCGGCAATGGATCTCAGGCGAAGATAAGATGTTGGAACAGGCTGTGTGTTGAGTTAATATATAACCCCCTCAAAACTGGTTATTTACTAATAATCTCCTTCGCCAAAAGATCTTGAAAAAGATAATTATCAAGAAGGAATAACATACAAAAATTAAGAGTAAGTGTAATCTTGATAATAGAGACAACATTAAAAGAGAATTGAAATAAACTACAAAACAGATGTTAAAGGTAATTATAGGTGTAACATTAAAGGTGACATAATCAAGAATATTAAAGATAGATCCATCTGCTAAGATGACGGAAGAAAGATGTTTATGAAAGATAAAAAAGAGTTTTGGATTATCTGTCATGTAATATGGCACCATAATCAATGACTCATTGTATGGAAGAGGAAAGAAGACAAGTATCATTGTTACTTGACTAAACAAGGCAATGACATAGGAAGATTTCTTGGATGTTTCCTAAAATTGGATAAATTTAGCATATTCATCTATAGAAATCGAGAGTCTAACTCAGAGATTTCTCGTTAGTCGTGACCATGTGAGTTGACTATGATCTAAAACTTTTCTAGTTTTTTTAGCAACTTCTGACATGTTCCCTAAGTATTACAAGGTTCACGGCAATAGTAACAAACTACCGAGCTTTGATTTCCAGAATTTGGAGTTCCACTTCCATAATTACTCTGAAACTTAAGTCTACTAATGTCTGTATTTTTTGGCTAATAAGAGCACTAGTTTGTTGTACGGATGAAGCCTGAGAGCTAGGAATACTACACAACACTCTGACATAGGCTTCCCTCAGAGTAGCAGCTCCAGGGCTAGATAGGATCTGTAATTTGACACATTCATACTGAGAGTTGAGACCAGTTAGAAAACTCATAATAACTATTTTGTCCTCTTTGAGCCTGCTGAGTCCTGACATTAATACTAAAGGACAATTAATAATGCATTCAATTTTTCATAAAGATGTTTAAATGCATGTGATAAGTCTTCAGTGATTGATCCTATTATTTAGCTCAATATAGCTCCTTACATACATCAAAGATTTGAGAAATATTTTCTCCAAAAAACATAGATTTCAATTTTTCAATCACATCTTTCACACAACACAATGAGTAATATGACCAAATTGATCAGGTTTGGTAGAGTTTGTATTTGTATTAAAATATGGACATCAACTCTCATTCACTCAGATAATTCAAATCAATATCAACTGGAGGATTATCAATGAGGTGACTCTTGAGAAATATTTCTTCAATAAAGTCACATAGTTTTATTTCAGTAAAAATAATTAATGCCAATTAACTTTTCATCTATAATTTTAGCCCCTAATGAAACCAAACCTATTACAATATATTTTTGTTCAATAGCCACACTTATCACCAATGATGGCCTCCTCAATGCGTTGGTACGAAAGAGCCGAAGGACTAAGCAAACTCCAGACGTGTGATATTGATCCATATGAGACAAATGACAATATGAACAATTCAATGATCGTTGAAGAGAAGTAAACACGACGAACAAAGCCGCAGAAAATGACCACTCGCGATGGTCGACGACACTCAAGCGAATGACGTCCTAGGATGAAGACGAAACAGACGATTCTAGTGATGCTCTAATCTAGTCACAAGATAAAGAGGAAGCTTCGAACAATGCAAACAAAGTCGTGTGATGCAGACGAAGCCGAACAATGCAGAAGAAACAATGGAAGAAAAGGAAGCTTTGAACGGTGTAGGCGAAGCCATACGACACAAACGAAGCCTAACAACGTAGACAAAGTAATTGAAGCAGTCGAAGATTATTGACACAAACTAAGCTGCTCCACAGAACAACAAAGACGAACGACACAAGTAAGGCCACACTTGCATGCAGAGAACGAAGCCAAACCGAGGTTGACGAGTCATGTGTGGCTTTGATACCATGTAAAGGGAAGCAACTCTTTTTCTCATTTCTCATTTGAAAACATATGTTACATAGTTATAAACAATCATTTTTATATATTAGAACTATCTCTAATATAGAAAAAAATCTTATAATTAGATATCCAATAATTAAATTACGTAATATATAAGCTTTAGATTTATTGCTTTCCATATTAAAAATATTATTCTACTAATTAAATTACCTAACATATACTTTTATCTATTCCCTCAACTCCATCACTCACCCAATCACCACACAATGTTGATTAATCGCTACTCATTTCAACTCAATCCCTCCTTTGAACGAGGTTGCTTGCCTCTGACGTCTTGCCTTCCATCTCTAAATGTAAAACATCAATTTTGTATCTAATCAAACAAAAAGTAAATAAATTTTCATGTATATGATTTAAATCCAATCAAACAACTTTAGATGAACAAACTATAGAGTAATTTATTATCCTACAATCCTAAAATGCATGCATCAGCTATATATATATATACAGCCCCTAGGTTAACGTTCTAAATTAGATGATCAGTAAATTGCATATTACTAACTGAAAGCCTACTCCAAGATCACTCCACAATCACAATAGACTAAAAGGCAATACAAGTATAACAATGCGGCTTACTATCAATCAATTCCAAGCCTTCAGCTTTACCTATAAATATCATGCACCGTATCTCTTTAGAATCCAGTCATAGAAAGGGTATATTACTTTAACAGAAAAATATTTTTTTTTTCCTCTTCCAAGAAATGAATTGAATGCAAATCAACCTTTCACACATGGTAAGCTGGTTATCCAACTCGATCAACCTTTCGCACATGGAAAGCTGGTTATCCAAATTGATCCCTTTTTTATTCTACCAGAAAGGCTTGTAGATTCAATAAATAATTAGTTTACAACATGAGAATAGAAACAGTGTGCAAAATAAAATAGAAAACGAAAGAGCAAAAAGGGAGTAAATTTAGGAAACTATACAATATATTCGTCTAAGTTAACCAAGTTACAATGAAGACCTAAACTTGGTCCAAGAAGATGCCATTTATGAACGAACTTGTATTGCTTACAACTTAAACTCAATTACTCTCAATTCCCAAAATATCTTAAACCGCATAAAACGAGAAGTTACATAAAAACATTTATCATACAAGACACCTAAGAATTAGCCATGTGAATTTTTTGAACTACAGAGCGAATGCATTTATAAGTGCCATAATCGAACCACTGACAATTTTATAAAAATAAAAACTATGGGTTTGAGAATTTTGATATTTGCACAAGAATCTGAAAAATGGATGAAAGTGTGCGCTAGAGTTGTAAATAGCAATGTCTAGACTGCTATTTATGTAATTGCCCCTTCTCAAAACTGCAGTTCATTGATTCAATTTCAGACCGTCCTCCTCGTTTCAAAGGGATTTAATCAGTTTCTCTATACATCAATCAATAAAAGTCTCTATGAGATCTAAATTTTCCCTCTTCTTCTCCCCGCACCTTGGGAATGATTCGTTTCTCTACAAATAACACCTTTGGATCCAACTGAAACCACAATAAATCATACCACTAAAATCTGAGCTCCAAAAATCTCAAAATCTGGCAAAACCCTAAAAATCTTGCCTTCTTCGCGGGCAAACAATCAAAGGTAACTGGAATAGAGCAGATCAACGGAAAGAATATATGAGAAATCTACGCAATCACAAACAAACACGAACTACATAAGATCAAAAACACCTCAAAGAAACCAATGAACAGTGGATTGAATAAGGAAAGCGTGAGAAATGTTTATTACCTGAAGAAGCGCTGAATCGAACACAAAGAGACGTCTTGCCCCACTTATCGCCGCTCTTCTTAGGAAAGACAAGAATAGGTAGATTGATCGCCGGAGAACGGGAATTCAAAGGCAAGCGTAAAGGCGGAGGAACTCGAGTTCCGGCGAGCGCCATGGTGCGAAAATAGCTCTGATAAAACCTCAAGAGCCACTACACGCTGGAGGAGGAGGAGGAGAAGAAGAAGAGAACTTCAGGTCCGCATATCGACCTCACATTTTTCACATTGTCAATAGAAATTGGGTTTATTTGATCTGATACGACACGTAATTTAGAAAATATCTCTATTATTTATTTTTGAAGAAATATTTTCAAAATTTTATTCTAATACTGTAAATAAATAATTTTGTTTGATTTGTTGAAAATGAAATATGATACGAGGGCAAACAAAATAAAAAATTACATGCATACCTCTCAAATCTTTTATATTTATGACGCGTGTTAGAAAATTCGCGGCAGTAGAGTAGCGGATTATTGTCTTAGCGTTGTACGAAAATTCATCACATACACAGATGAAAAATAAGCGGTGACAACTCCAGAAGTTTTTACGTGGAAAACCCGTAAAGGGAAAAACCACGAGGCCTAACCCAGTTGTGAAAATCCACTATTGATTGATGATTACAGAAATCTCATGTCCCACAGACGGGAGAGAGTAATTAAATTTTTTATACAACAATGTCGACTGACGGCGTCTGGTTGGTGATGATTGACGATAACTGATGGAGGTCGACGGTGACGGAGGTCGACAGTAGTCGATGGAGGTCAACGTTGGTCGACGGCGGTCGGCGGTGGTCGACGGTGACAGAGGTCGACGGTGACGAAGGTCGAAGATGACGGAGATCGACGATGACGGAGGTCGACCCACCTCAGAGGTCTGCGGTGATCGACGGCGGTCGGCGGTGGTCGACGACGATCGACGGTGGTGCTAAGCTGCAGCTCTCCTCAAGGTCTCGGGCTCTCTTTAGGCCTCTTCCCCCTCATGTGAGTGTTTGGGGTCTATTTATAGTATTCTGAGTGCAATTAATGCAAGAATATGAACTATTTTGATCAGACGGTCCAGAGAGCTTCCTCGATCATATGGCGTTTAATGGACATTTGGTTGTCTTAATGATGTTGGAATTGAGTGATCTTTAACTTGTTGAATTCGTCTTGTCGAGACGCTCAATTCAAGTATAGGCTTGCAAATGTTGGCATTTGTTTGACCTTCCAAATGTGTCCAGAAATCTTTCAAGAGTGGTTTAATGACTTGATATGAACTTGATTTGACTCGGATTGAACTAGTTTTGATATCATTGGGTCGGTCTCATTGAGTCGATCAGGTTGACTATAAGTTTGCTGAAATCGAACCTCTGAAAGATTTTTTATCAAGATTTGAACGTTTCTTGCTCAAAATATCATCTCGGAATCTGTGTCATACCCCGAGTTTCGTGTCAAATGATAAAAATTTGTTGGTGCCGTATCGATTTACATATATAACACCAAAAAGTATATATATATATATAGGATATTTCTAAAATTTCAAATAGGCATTTAAAGAAAAAAAACTTTTAATATATTTCTATCATCGAGAACATTAAGAAAAAAATACATGAAAATATTCAGATTAATTTTTTATTAAAAATTTTTTTATAATTATTTGATTTATTTTAAATTAATGTAAAATAAAATTTAACTACTTTTAAATATTATATTTATTTAAAATTATTAATAATTTTTAGACAACAATGATTAGAATATTCAGAATTTTATTTCCATTGTGAGGGAGTATTAATTAAGGTTATATCCAGATCCCCAAATATGATCTGAATCTGGCTTTAAGAAGAAAATTTATTTCCTAAATTATTTTGAATAGTGGAGAACTCAAACTCAATTTCTAGCCCCAATCCTAAATTTTCAAAATTTAACCTTCATATTCATCAAAATTCTATCATAGTATCATGATACCAACTATCAAGACCTAAGCCCCTAACCAATCTTTTTTTATGCGATCGCACATTCGCCACAAATCTGATCAGGAGAGAAGGATGTCATGCCACCAAGGAGGAATCCTCAACAAAATGTCCAAGAACTTACGATGGAGAAAATGCAATAAGAAATTCTCTAAGTGCAACAGAAGCTTACGACCTTCTAAAGAAGACAACCCATTGTAGTCACCCATAGTCATAACAACAACTCAGTAAATCAAGGAAAAGAAGTGAATCCAACAACAACAACAACAACAAAGCCTTAATCCCACTAAGTGGGGTTGGCTACATGAATCCTTTTTCTCCATTGCGTCCTATTTAGTGTCAAATTTTCGTTTAATTCTAATAGATTAAGATCATTTTTTATGCAATAAGCCCAAGTTTTCCTAGGTCCGCCTCTCGCCTTTCTTAACATAAGTTGTATTTAAAACATCTACTCTCCTAATCGGATCATCAAGTGGTCGACGTTTAATGTGACCAAACCATCTAAGGAGACTCTCTCTAATTTTATCCGTCACTAGTGCAACTCCAACCCTATTACGGATATATTCATTTCGCATTTTGTCTCTAAGTGTAAAGCCACTCATCCATCTAATCATTCTCATCTCGGCAACACTTAACTTAACATTATGCTTCTCTTTTAAAGGCCAACATTCAGCACCATAGAGCATTGAAGGTCTCACCACCATCTTATAAAATTTTTCTTTCGATCTAAGCGGTACTTTTCTATCACACAATAGGCCGGACGCATTCCTCCACTTCAACCAACCAACTCTGAATTCTATTATTAACATCCCCATCTATATCACCATCGCTTTGAACAATGGACCCGAGATATCTAAATCGTTCACACCTTTTAATAATTTGATCACCCAAAGTTACACTTCGTCACTAGACCTACTATTACTAAAATTACATTCCATGTATTCGAGCTTTAGTTCTACTCGAACGAAGACCTTTAGACTCCAATGTAGACCTCCATAATTCAAGTTTTTCCTGGACTTTTTCTCTGGTCTTATCCACCGGGAGGATATCATCGGCAAAAAGCATACACCAAGGTACATCCTCTTGTAAATGGCCGAGTAAGACCATCCATAAATAAAGCAAAAAGATATGGGCTTAAAGCCGATCCTTGATGTAAACCAACGAAATAGTAAAATACTTGGTCAATCCTCCTTCGGTTCGAACACATGTAACGACTTTATCATACATATCTTTAATGACTTGAATATAAGTCAAATCAACACATTTCTTCTCGAGGACTCTCCAAAGAACATCTCTAGGAACCTTATCGTAAGCTTTTTCTAAATCGATAAAAATCAAATGTAGATCCTCCTTATTATCTTTGTACCTCTCCATCAAACCTCTTAATAAATGTATAGCTTCCATGGTAGACCTGCCCGGCATAAATCCAAATTGATTATGAGAAATCTTCGTAATACGTCTTAACCTATGTTCAATTACCCTCTCCCATAACTTTAAAGTATGACACATCAATTTAATTCCTCTATAATTTGCACACTCTTGTGCATCTCCTTTATTCTTAAAAATGGGGACCAAAATGCTCTTTCTCCACTCCTCAAGCATCTTTTTTGTTTTTAAAATAATATTAAAAAGTTTAGTAAGCCAGGAAACCCCCAAATCACCTAAACATTTCCACACTTCGATTGGGATATCATCGAGTCCTACGGACTTTCCCACATTGGTTTTCTTTAAAGCCTCATTAACTTCTTTTTTACTAATGCGACGGTAAAAGTGAAAAGTTTTATTATTATTAACGATATTAAAATCACTAAGGTCGATCGTACTTTCAAGCATCATCATTAAAAAGTTTATCAAAATAACTCACCCACTCTATGTTGAATATCTTTTTCTAAGAAAAGCACTTTTTGATTTTCATCTTTAATACACTTTACTTGAGTTAAATCTTTACTTTTCTTTTCTCTTTGTTTGGCTAGTTTATACATATATTTTTCACCTTCCTTAGTATCTAACATGTTATAAATATCACTAAAAGCAGAATTTTTAGCGTCACAGATTATTCTTTTACACTCCCTGCGGGCCGTTTTATATTTTTCCCAATTCTCTACGCTTTTACATTTAAACCAATTTTTATAACATAACTTCTTATATTTTATCTTTTCTTGCACATTATTATTCCACCACCAACTATTTTTATTTATAGAAACTTTTTCTTTTGATTCTTCAAGTACATCTTTAGCCACTTGTTTAATAGTATTAGTTAATTTTTCCCACATAACATTCGCGTCTTCATAGACATCCCAAATATTTAAATCTTGAATTTTACTCATAAAAATAATTTTATTTGTGTCTTTTAGGTGCCCCCATCTTATTCTACGATGTTGAATCCTAGTATTCTTTATTTTACAACTCTTCATCTTAAAATCTAGAACTAATAATCGATGTTGTGTACTTAATTGCTCACTTGGAATGACCTTAAAATCCTTACAATCTCGACGATCTCTTCTTCTCATAAGAAAATAATCAATTTGTGTTTTATTAGATCCATTCTTATAAGTAATAAGATGCTCATCTCTTTTCTTGAATAAAGTATTAGTAATAATCATATCATAAGCTAAAACAAAATCTAAAATGGCTCTACCTTCTTCATTAATCGCTCCATAACCGTAGCCACCATGAATATTTTTGAAATCTTCTACCATTCTACCGACATGTCCATTTAAATCTCCTCCAACAAAAATTTTTTCTTCAAGGGGTATCAAGTGTATTAAGTCTTCTAAATCATTCCAGAATTTATCTTTAGAGCTTATATCTAAACCAACTTGAGGAGCATAAACACTTATAATATTAAAAATCTTAGTATCGATAATAATCTTAAGTCTTTATAATTCTATCTCCAACTCTATTAATTTTAACAACATTATCTTTCAAACTTTTATCAATAATTATACCTACACCATTTCTAGTACGACTCTTACCAGAATACCATAGTTTAAAATCTAAGTTATCAATTTCCTTAGCTTTTTCTCCAACCCATTTAGTTTCTTGAATACATAGGATATTTATCTTTCTATGGATCATAATATCAACCAATTCCATTAATTTACCATTGAGAGTACCTATATTCCAAGATCCTATCCTAATATTAGTATCATGGACTAACTTCTTTACCCGCATCCGTCCGTAATGTGGGAACCCTTGCTTACTTGACACTACACCCGGGCGCCGGTGTAGCGGCCACTGCACACTTTCCATCGTATTCGAGGCAATACGAGCGCGTCGCTCAGGGGACGCCCTAGCACTTACACAATGATCAAAAGGATTCATGTCATGATTTTTTTCGACAAGTTTTACGCTGGCTGTCGACTACCTAACGCAACCCTCCACTTTTCACATCCGGGCTTGGGACCGGCAACGGCAGTGTTAGGAAAAGAAGTGAATCCAATCTATCAAAAAATTTCTAGTGAGAAATAATCAATACCCTGATCATTTAACATAGAATATTAGCGAAGAATCTAGGATCTTGGATTGAAGATAGATTTATCAACTTTATGGTTACATGAATTCATATGAGTTTATTGAGTGGTTTCATACAGTGAAATGAATTTTTGAGTATAAACATTCCCCAGGATAAGAGAGTTAAAGTGGTAATTATTAAGCTTGGGAAGAATACTTCCTAAAAGTAAAGTAAAATCATTATCAGATCTAAGATAAAAAAGGTAGATACAACGTATTTACCATCTCTTGCTTTACTGACAAGATAAGGTCATAAAACTCTATCATTATGTCAGAGAAATTCTTATATGTAGTACACAACTGGAATTGTTCAACTCGTCGTATTAAAATGTTTGTTGGTGAAATCAAGGAGCACATTGCAGTGAAGTATCTTGGAGGACTGAGGTCATTCATTAGTAATGTGGTGCAGATACTGTCATATTGGTCTCTACTCAATGCACATATCCTAGATTTAATGGTAGATAAATAGCAGTGTCACCAAGAGACTAGCACATCTTACAGGCATAATTAAATCTCATAATCATGTAGCAAGATTACACAAACTGGAGCATCTCAACCGACCCCGCTTGAGAATAAAGATAAAATAGAAACAACCAACACTCCGACCAAAAGATGATTTAAGTGTCATGATTTTGGGCACATTACATATGATTGCCAAAATAAAAGGATTATATCTTTTATTGAGCAAGGAGCAATTGAAAAATTATGCAGTGACACTGGAGAGAATGAAGATCTTAGTGAGGAGTATTGACTTCAATTTGATGAGAGAGGGATGCACATGATTGAAGTTGAGCCCATGAGAGAGACTTCAATAGAACTTGCATTAGTCGTCCTAAAAATTAGTGAGTCTAAGGAGCCAATGCTAAAAAGGTTAGCTCTTATTGAAGGAGCCATCAGATGCTCTGACTGACAGTTTACCTCATAGGTGGTTGATGCAAAACATTGTAAGACTATTTGTATAAATGGCCATCATATTTTGTATAAAAGATAATTAAGTGTTGTAATGAGATATGATCAGTCATAAAGAAGAAATTATAAAAATTAAGTAAATGCTAAAGCACATTCATACTCTTAAGCAAATGAAGTCAAATGTCAATTTACAAGAGCCAAACAAGAGTCCATGAAAGCGTAAAATCAAAGACCAATTAATGCCCATCACAACAGCACAATCAAAAATAAATATTTGAATTTGTATTTTATTATTTAATTTTTAATTTGACTTTTTAGAATATTTTAATTTCCAAAAACGAAAAAAATTAAGATTGCGGTTGGCACATTCCTTCATTAAAGGAAACCAACATTTCCCTTTCAAATTTCCACATTTTTTTAATTTTTTATGATTTTAATCTTTATAAATAGGGCTTATTTGTAATGAATTAGATCATTTGTTGAATAAAATCTTAGAAAGAGAATTTTATCTCATAAACACCTGTTAGGAGTCCTAGAACAGTGTCAATTTTAGTACACAAAAAATGATGAATCTGACATTGTTTTTCAAATCTGACCATATCTACATCGATATAAAATTTTCGATGAACAAAGAAGAAATGAATTTGATTGTTGCAATTGTCTTATCCTCCAAGTAATGAATTCATAAATGATAGTACACTAATTTGTGGAAATAATAGCATGGATATAAAAATATTGGCATATTTTCATTCTAGATGAACTTTCGAATATATTTTCTTGAGAAATAAACTAACTAGTATATTTCTCTAGTTTATATTATTATGAGGCACATAAAGTCAAAATTTTCATCCCTCTCTCTCTCTCTCTCCCCCCCTCTCTCTCTTTCACAAAAAAAAAAAAAAAAATTGTGTGCATAAAACGTACGCAGCATTGCATACGTCATCCAATAAGAGAATGTCACGTACGTATAACCTCCATGTAACATATCTGTAACCTGCAAAAATAAGGAGGTTACAAAGTGATTACAGACAGGTTACAGAGAGATTATAAGGTATAAACACGAAAATACCACTCATGTAACATCTATGTACCCTGTAAAACGTACGCAGCGCTGCGTACACATTACGTACGCAAATTTTCTCTCTCACACACACACACATTTCCATTCATTCTATTTGTGAAAAACTTTCTTTTTCAGGATATTGCCGGTGAGAATCAATATTAATTTTTTTACCGTATTATACATTATTCACCATTAATTTGATCTAAACTAAAAGAAATAATTTTGAATATAGAGGTAAATTTTAATATTAAGTTTTGTGTATATCAAAACATGGATTGCTTTTTGAGAGTTATAAATAATCATTCTATTGCATCCACAAATTCTTGGATGCCATTTGCTATGTATTGGAAGGTTGGGTTAAAATATATATCCAATATAAATCTCACAAGTGTTCAAAGATTTTTATAAGCATTTGTGACTGATTCTGTAGGGTATTTTCTTGATCCATTTTCCCTTGCAATTAGCATAATCAAGTTAGAATGTAATGAACTTTATTTAATGTTTCCTTAGATTAATAAATGATTTAAATGAACCTGCATAATCATGAAAAGATATGTCATATGCATAATATTTGATCAAACATGCTGGCTTAGTCCTTGCTTGCCATGATAAGAACACGTGTGTTCAGTGATTTTTTTCATGCTTTTATATTTTATTTTCAAAAATAAATTAAAAACTTAAAAAGCCAAAAAATTATTTTAAATATTTTTAAAAATAACTAAAAATAACTATTGTCTAAGAAATTGATCCCAAACAAGCCCCATTTATTATAACATGGTTTCATTATTTCTAAGACATTCAAAATCAACCTAAAAAATTACATAAATCACCTTTCATACTCTTCTCTTCTCTTCTCTTCAAAGCGATATATAGCATTAATATGAATGGTAATCAAACTCGTAGTTTATATATATATATATATATATATATATATATATATATATATATATATAAGTGACGGATGAGAGAGCCAATATACAGTTGAGGCAATTTACAAACAAATCATGATACAACATATGAAAGATGCAATGAGCACAGAGCATGTCACAGAAAGAAAGAGATATTACAGAGTGTATTGTTCCCAAAAAGTAAGCCAAAACACCCCAAGAATAGAAAATTCTATAGGTGCAGCCAAAATGCCCCCAAGATGATTCCATGTAAGAGAGCTTTATGTTAGGGACATTTAGTCCCACATCGGCTAGGTGTAGGGCCTAAAAGCAGTATATAAATCTTAGGCTGTCCACCTCTCTTAAGAATTCTTTTGAGAGCGTAACATTTAGCTCCCATGAAGAATGACAGTTAGCACTTAGTGAATGAAAGTCGCTCCTTTTTTACTTCAAGGATGTTCTTTTTAAGAAAATGAAATATTTAACAAACTTCATTAATAATAAATTAATAAATAAATCATAGAATGACTTCTATCATGGATGATTATAGCCACGAGAGCTCAACAATCTGGATGGTTATATACAATGTAAAATTATTCTTGATGAAGGGGTAGCTTGCCAATAAAAATTTTCTAACTTATCTCGTGCAAATCAATCACATAGCTAGGTCGACAACATAGCTTTCTGAACACATTCTACAAAATCGAGCAAGGTATAAATCTAGCTAACAATTAGTAAAAGATAATATTTTATCATTCGCTTATTCTTTTCACGATTTCTTTCAAAGATACAAGAGAATCAGAAAACAAAATATGTATGACCAGAAGACTTTGGATTGGGTTAAATTTGTAAAGCTAGATAGTTTGTTGAGCCGCTTAGACAACTCAGCTTGATCAATTCAACCAAATAACTTGACGAGGAAACCTACTTGGATAACTCATCAATAATGATCAGTGCAAATATGCTCTTCTACTTGAGTAGCTCGACAAATCGCCCAAGATAACAACTCTTCAAAGAGATTAATTTGCCCAGGAGATCAACTCTCTCTAGAGATCAACTCACCCAAAAAGATCAGCTCTCTAAAGAGATCAACTTGTCCCATAGTTCAGCTCAATAACAGGAGCATTACTAAAAGTAAAAAATTAAAGAAAAAAATAATTATGAGGAATGATTATTATTACAAAGTGCTAGAAAAATAATATTAATTATAACACCCAAGCTAAAAGAAGATAAAGAGAATACATCAAAAGATCTTTTGGGTTTCGCATACAGTAAATGCATTATTAATCATGTATAAACGAACCCCTATAAAAATAAGGGTGGTACATGTAAAATAGGGGGCCTCGAGATTTGGAGAGGCTTAAACTTATCTCCCTAAACCTCTTCTCATCTATTCTCTGTGCTATGAATTTCTTATACAGCCTTCTTTGAAAGGGTGAATCCACGGACAAATCAGAATCCCATAATATTCGAGCATAATTTAAGCTTTGATCGAATATTTACTTGAACATCATTTAAATTTTACTAGAATCTATTTGAACCTTATTAAAACATTATTTAAACTTTGCTCGAACAATATTCAAATCATGTTGAAATCATATATGAAATTTTACTCAAACTCTACTTAAATCTTGTTTAAGCCATACAAAGTACATTCAAATCATGTTGAAACCTATTTGAACCTTGTTCAAATAAGGTTTCAATCGAGTTTTAATATGATATTGTTGCAGTTATATTATCCTCCTATACAATGAAATCATAAATGATAGAACATCGACCTATGGTAATGGCTGGACGTCATTCTTCCTATAGCAAGGATATAAAACTATTAGAATATTTTGATCTGAAAAAAAACCTTTGTTCATATTTCCTTGAGAGACAAAATAGCTGACATGTTTTTTCTAATTTCTATCATTATTAGGCACATATATTCAATTTTCCCATTCCTTATCTACCAAACAGGCTATGCATCAACAACAAAAAACACGTCTCAGATAAATCTTGCAGTGGCATTAATGTGAATGGCAATCGAATTTCAAGTTGTTCAACTAATTGTCATAGAAATATTAAATTCATACTCACATGTAATTATCACTACAAGTCTCAAAGCCTTTCCTGTTTCTCTCATGTAATCTATGTTTTTTATTTAATTTGATGTAGTTTATCTCATGCCATTAACTTCAGTACTAATCTATAAATAGGGAGTCACTAATCTAACGTGGACATGATATGATACATGATGTTATTCTATACTTTTCTCACTAATCTCTATCATCGATTTTCTTTCAGAGCTGATGTGGCTAAAATTTCATAATCCAGATTTAATACATCATTTCTAAGTAAACAATATGGTCAACTAGATTTTCCCGCAAGCAAAGAAATTCTGAAACCTATTCATCCTGGAGTTAACCCAAAATCAGAGTAGAATGATAACATTATAGCTGAAATTCAAAGGGGATTATATGTAAAGATACTTGATAATAGGAAAACGACGCAAACACAGAAGACCCCCTACGGCGAGGATCAAATGTGGTGCGCTGCGTGTTGAGGTAGTGAAAACAGAGAGTAGTAAGTGGTAGAGAAGTTTAATGGAAGCGAGGGGAAGGTGATTTGGCAGCTGGACAGCAAGCAGGAAGCTGTGGAGGGACAGGAACTGGTTTTGTATAGGTGGACAGCAAGGGTGTGGTGCAGGGAGGGCAGCATCAACTTGGAAGGAGCAGGGAGAGGCGGCAACAAGTAGAAGGGGGAAAAGTGAAAGAAATATGCAGGGGTAATCACCATCTTGGAGCAGGATATAATCGGAACACCACTGTTTTTGGATACAACCCTACAAGGGAAAAGACGTTGACGACAGAAAACTGAAGCAAAAATTGAGCTACATAACAAATAACATATCTATAGTCTTATAGGTAAAAAGGAGTGGGCCCCAAAAGAATCATGCGCACCGAGCCGATCATGCAGCATCTGCTGCGCCCGTGCGTGCATGGTGCCCCTGTGCCTGGCCTAGGCGCTCCTGCACCCTCACATCACCTACAATTTCTCTAATTTTCTCGCTCTAACCATCTGCTAAGATTGAAAAGCATCACTAAACTTAGCAAATTATTTATCTTCAGAATGTCTAAATCTGGAACCAAGCAAAGAAGGTTAATAGTCGTTCTAATAGATAAAAATAAAAAATATATCTGACAGATGAGAGAGCCAATTTACAGTTGATTCATTTACATACATCCATCCCATTCCCCTATGTACGTTATATATCTAACACCTAAACTTTACTTTTTACTTTTATACCACTCAAACCTTTCATATCACATAAAAAATATCATTACTTAACTTTTAAAAGTAAAATACACCTTTCCATGCATGTGTAAAGTGGCATATATGTAAAAATTGAAGTTTACGTGTTAGATACATAAATACATAGGAATTAAGTGGTATGCGTATAAGTCTTTGGAGGCATGTTTCTTACCTCCTTCATATGGAGGAGGTGAGTAAGAGCTTCATAAAAAAATCTATCTTTAATCTTCTAAATTAAGCCACATCAATGTGAATCCTATGGTCAAAGGTACGTATGGGCAGAGTAGACTCAATAGATGAGATGATCAAAGGATTTGATGATAAGAGGAATAAGAGGTGGAAAGGAAAGCCAATCTCAATCAATTTTAATTTTGTAGTTCTCTTTTGGTTGAACATAATTTTAACTTCAGAATATGGTTTATGTGACGTATATTGGAGAGGTTTTTCCAATGGTTTCACTAGAAATAATTTAACGGTGCTCTTTTTATTTGAAATTATTGCTTTCGTTAGCAGGGTTTATCACATCTATATAATAAATTCTTGATCCACCTAACAAAATATGAGCAATATCTATAGGCAGGATATCAGATCATATTTTGACTTCGTAAATAACTAAATGGAAAGAAAGAATTCAGTAAACACTAGCAATGAAGTTTGGTAATCCTGACTCACATGAAAGGGACCAGATGAGACCCTGGCTTAAGGTAGTCCTTATTAGTGCATGAGTGGATATAACATTCAATGCACTGCCACTATCAACAACTAACCTACACATTTTATTCTGTACGAGTAGCTTATATGGGAGAAATATTTCGACATATGTGATGCTCAAGATTCATGTTTATTATCAGTAAACAAATCATAACACTCAAAGAAGCATCATCAATAGTAACAAAGTTTCATTAGATAATGGAGTATTATCAATAGTTAAATCAAAATCATCATCCTCGAGGTAGGTCATCAATTTCATCCAAAAATAAAATTCGGGCTTTACATTAATTTTGTATATGACCTTTTATAACATTTAAGCAAATAATGTGCAATTTTTCTTATTGGTGCAAATTCCTAGAGACAACTATAAGAGGTAGGGGATGTAGCAATTATTCTAACAATAGACGTATAGTGGATAAGAAAGAAGGTCATTTGGGCTCAGAAGAAACATTTTATTTTGCTTTTGAACAAGGCATTACAAGAAAACAATGACTTACTAATAGATTCACCAATCACTCCGACAACCTAACCATTAAAATTTTACCATACATTTGCTGGGGGATAATATCAACAGATTTCTAACAAGCAACACAGGTATGTAAAGATTACCAAAAAACTTTTAACAAAATCCACCAAAATCTACTTATTATAGCAAATTTTATCTGCCAAAAAATACACTACAATCATGAACAAATCATTCATTTCTATGATCTCCTATCCCTCACCTCTCCCTCTAACCAAAAGGATGATCTTAACCCGACCCTAACACCACCACTTGTTGGCTCCTCCCTTGCTCTTATTGCATATCGCAGTAGCTTCTTAAACCCGGTCATGAAAGTGGCCACCAACTTTATAGATCCATGCTCCACCAACCCAAACCTAAAAGTAGTCATCCCTCATCCACTCCCTATAGTTCATCCTCACTCCATCTGTTATTATAGCCATTACTACCACCCATACCACAGCTTGAAGTCGTAGTACGCCATTACTCCCTACGAGTACATATACAACTTGATTCCATCCATAATCGTCTTAAAACCAATATACTTCGAAAAATCATCTGCGTACCCTCAAAAATTTTACACAACAAAATTATTATCCCCGCCACATCTCTCATGAACACACTGCTTAGCCCAAAAAGTGAAGTGTAAACCCGCTACACATAAGCATAGATGACGAGGGGCGCAATTGCCACAAACATAAGACTCGGTCGACACAGAGAGGACGCAACCTTCATGGAAGCATATTTATTATTTTTAGCATGTTTCCTCTTTTGGTTATTTCTTTTCTATTTCTTTCCTATTTTCTTATTTTCCAATTATGTATTTTCTATTAGGAAACTATTAAATAATTTGTATTAGAGTTTGGATTTTCAGTATTGTTGATTTTATGAACATCAGAGACTTTTCTCTATATTATGCCATTCATAGTATTGCATCATCTTCCTCTTGTAAGTAGTGTATGTGCATATTACTTGGGAACATGTGGAACCTCCTCGCCGCCCGTATCTCACCGTACCTCCATTCGTCTGCTACACATAAGTAGTGTATGTGCATATTACTAGGCAGGAGTCAAACCGTTGTAATCTATTGTCCATTTAGACAAGAGTCAACCCGCTGTAATCTATTGTCCCATAGCAAATTACGTTGCTTATCTCCATCCAAATGTCGTCAATCATCGCATGTTTCCACTCCAAACCCAGTCAAACTCGCATATTATCTTTCCCTTGCCAATCCACAACAGCATTCCATTCTAAATCTCCTTGCTAAATATCTCATCAGAGTCCTAGAACGGTATCATACGGTATTAGAGCCGACAAACCCAAAATATTTAGGGTTTGTCTTTTTTGACCCAAACCAAAATCCCAAATAACATAACTTAACACCTTAACCAAAAAAATAAAAAACAATTCCACAAATTATTCCTACCTCAATCCCTAGCTCCAACCGTAACATTTTCAAGATCCAATTTTTGTACCTCCACAAAATTTCCACCCGACACTATAAAACCTAAACCCATGAACAAACTTAATTTGCAATCCTACATCCTCCAAAAACATGATCAAGAGAAAAAATTGTAGTTGAAAATCCTCAACGAAATTTTCAAGAACTTACAATGGAAGATGTGCAGTTGAAAATCCTCCAAATGCAACAGAAATTTGCCACCTTTGAGAGAAGACAATTTGGTGAGGTCACTCATAACTATAAAGGTGGCTCGCCAAATCGAGTGAAAGAAGTGAATCCCTTCCACTAGGCCATTTCAGAGACAAAGAACCACTATAAGAGATATCATGATCTTCAAGTAAAGGCGAATTTATTAGATTTTGACAATTGCATAGAACAAGATAAGATTATCGAGTTGCTTCAGACAGTGGAGCAAATTTTTTAGTATAAAGCCATTGAACTACAACCTCTAAGCTCAGGAAGAACAATTTCTTATGGTGTGAGCACTTGAAACATCTTTGACATTAGAAAGGGAAAAGTAAAATTACTACATAGTCCAAGATGAAACGAGAAATGCAGCACAAGTACGTGCCAATATATTATAGACATGACATGTCTTTAAGACTGCATCACTTATAATAGCAAGATTTCTTAGTAGAAAATTAAATGAGTTTGAGCAGCTTAAGTTAAAGTGTGAGCTAGTAGAGCATGAGAAGAACACCTTAGCTCGATGTCTGGGTAGATTCAAACCGTGCATTGGCAACATAGTCTAATTATTATCATATTGGATACTAAAAGATGTTTAGATCCTAGCTTCAATGATGGAGAGACATAACCGGGTGACCGCCGCATTTTATAGGTAAAGTTCAACCTTAGAATCAAGTAAGAAGAGTACACCCACAAGAGCATCCAAGCCGACCCAGCCTGAGGAGAAACTAGTTCAGAGTGGAGAACAGTTGGAGCCAACTAGCACTCCTAGATCCATCCCAGCTAAGAAGTGCTTCGAGTGTTACAGTTTTGGGATCACTGCATCAGATCGCAAAAACAAAAGAATGATCTCTATCAATAAGCAAGGAGCGATTGAGGAAATGAGCAGTGACAGAGAAAAGAATGGAGACATTAGAGAAGAATCTCAACTTCTAGCTGAAGAGGAAGAGGCACTAGTGATTCAAGATGAGCCCATGAGCAAAACTCCAACTTGATTAAAATTGATTGTTCTAAGAAGTAGTGAGTCTGAGAAGTCATACCATAAAAGAGGCAGCCCCTGTTGAGGGAGTTGTTGGATATCCTAGCTGACTATTTACCCCTAGGGTTGTTGCCGCTAAGAGTGTCCGGCATGCTACAGATTTTATTTCAAATTTGGTTTCTCTAAACATGCTTGTTTATAAGATACACCCAGTCGAGTACGAGGAGTGGGAGAACCATATTACATGTTTAATAGTTTTAGAATTGGTTTCGAGAAGACTCATGAAGTTCCAGCTCTAGTTATTCCTAAACAATATGACTACGTATTCTATTAGAACGGACTTTGGAAAGACTTCTATGTTTTGAAGTTGACTAAAATGGACTTGAGCATAGATTTTGCAGTGGGAATGCCTCAAACATAGCAAGACAATGACTTTATTACGACGGTGGTAGACCGATTCCAGAAGCTTCCAGTAAAGAAGGTAAAGGCCTTACTACCCAGGAAGAATGATGTGGGGCACGATTGTCACGAATATGGGGAGCGAATGACATGGAAGTGTAACGCAATCATCACAGTAGTCAGCTCCCGCAATATCGCAGTTCTATAAATCTGCATGTCATGGGTCTTGCGATCGCGAGATTAACGGGTTTGGTGCCATGAAATCTTTTTTTATATATATATTTTCAATATGTTTCCTCCTTTTTGGTTCTTTCCTATTTTCTGATTTTTCAAGTTGATATTTTCAATTAGGATACTTTTATATAATTTGTATTAAGGTTTTGGATATTCAATTTTGTCGATGTTAGGAGTGCGAGGGTTTTCTCTATATTGTGCTCTTAGTAGTGTTATATCTTCTTCCTCTTGCAAGTGATGTATCTGTATCTGCTTAGGAACATGTGATGGAACCTCCTCGCTACTCTTATCTCATCATACCTCCATTCGACTGCTGCCATCCATCTGAAAAGAATTTGAACCATTCAAATTTGTTGTCCCATAGTAGATTTCGTTGCTTATCTTCATCCAAACTATCAATCGATGCTTATCACCACTCCAAACGCCATCGAACTCATAAGATGGTCAAGCATGTCTTCGACATTATTGTCTTTACATAATTAGTTATGGTTTTCTTTAAAGTTTTTTATTTATTTTTTTAGTTCCACCACATAGGCTACACATAAGGTTAGAAACATAATAAGAGCCAAGTTCGATGCTCCTTATGTACCTTAGAAGAAATATCTCCAAAAGTTTGTGAATGGTAGAACAAAGTTATATGCCCCACAAGAGAGACATTATTATCTTAGAAGTAAATGGAATGATTAAAATCACAACATTGTTTTTGTGTTTTCCTGAAACATGATTATGGAGGGAATGCCAAGTCTCTGATTATTAAGCATCAAGGTAAGAACAACACAATATTAGGATTGACAAAAATATAATGTCCATTGGTTTGACAGCCAGGGAGTCAAGCTGATGAAATCTTTTATGAGATCCAACGAGAAAACAAATAGCCCTAGAACACAAGAGATGGTTAGTGCTGGTGTTTGATAATTCTATCAATATTTGAAAAAGGCTTCATTTCAAAGCCAATAAAGCAATCAAAGAATATCACAAAAGAAAAGAGGGGTGATCGAGATGAGTTAATTAATTACAGACCGAGAGACCATGCTCAGCCAAGGCTAAGGTGTAAAAGAGCGATCACTTAATGAGATCACTTAGCAAACACACCTACAAGCGAGAATGCATAAGTGATAACCAACCGTAAGGACTATGCGAGTGAGACACATACAAGCAGGAATCCATAAGTGAAAACTGTAAGGAGCATGTGGGCGAGAAGGTTGTGGGCATGAGCGAGTGTGCAACAGAGAGAATTGTGGTATTAGAGGGGCATAATATGGTGATCAATGTGGCATGATAGCGTGATAGGGAAGGTTAGAGATGGATCAAATCAGAGCTAAAATCAAGTTAAAAGTGTTGCAAGTATGAGATGCAGTAAAGCTACACATTAGAACACAATGAACACAAAGAATATGACAAAGTGTGGCGATTTAGCATGGACGAGCAGGCACACAACGAGACCATGCAAGCAGCTGAGTAGCAAGAACATGTGGTGGGAGATTGGCAAGCGCATGCAAGTGAGGGATCAACTTAAAATTTTAATTAATGTAAACTACATAGTATTAAATTAAGAAGATGATATAGAATATTGCTTCAACTATAATAATTATACAATTAACAAAAATTTCACATGGGAGTAAAAAAATGAAACTCGCCATAGCTCATACAAACACAGGAAATGAATACACAAAAATTGATTTTCTAACATGAAAGGTAGGACGATAAAATAGGGGCAAGCAAGCAATGAAGAGATAGAGCTATAGATAGCGAGAGAAAGAGAGAAAATGGGTGAATCGAGACAAGGTTAATGAAGCTCATGTGTTTGGATATATATATATATATACACTCGTAGAAACTAAAATTATAGTATAGCTTATATTCAAATTACAAAGCAGCTCAAAAACATTACCAAATAAATAACCAAGCACTGAACTAACTCCAAAAATTTCAAAATCAAGAATACGCCTCCAGGTTTAAGTTTAAATTTACCAAGAAGCAATCATCACCAAAGCATAAACGCAAGTGAGCAATTCTTTTTTCATAAAATTCCATATGTTATCTGAATGAATTTCTCATCAACTAAATAATCATTAATTAGGATTTCATTTTCTCGGGAATAAAATGAAACTACGCTGGATAATAACACTGCAATGAGTGGCAAATCGTTGCAGAAATAATAACTTTATCCATTACTTTAGCTTTATAATCAAACCTCAAATCTTCTTGATACCAGCTATAAACCTCTCACAGTCTAATTTCTGCAACTTCTCAAAAACACCACCCTGCTTCTTAATATTCTTTACATCGGATCCAATGGGAGAAGCTGTTGCAATGACAACAAAATTCTCACCATCTTCTACTTTTAGTTCATACAATTCACAGAAAAACTTGCGAAAAAGCTTAATCATCCTTGCATATAGTGATTCATCCGAAGGAATAACATTCACTACCAGAATTCCATTTGAATGAAGAGCCATTCTCGCCCCAGCAAGAACATTCATCTGCAAAAACTTTGCTGGTGGCGCACTGATACCATTCATGGGATCTTCTTCATCTAAATCCACCATGATGGCATGAAAAAGATTACTCTCCGATCGTTCTAGGGCATAATCCTCGATCAATCGGATTCCATCGTCCACTAATATCTTTAGAAATTCATCTTCAGACAATCCAAAATGCCTCCTTGCAACGCTCAAAACCACTTCATCGGCCTCCACCCCCAAAACACGAAACCCAAAACGCCATCTCAGAGCTGTAACCAGCGGCCCTCCGCCAACCCCAACACAGAGAACAAACGGCACATAGCCAGACCGGAACTCCTCATCGATAGCAAGACCATTCAAGAAAAGCGCAGAAACCATGGGCCCAAGATAGGGTTGCACTAACGAACCCATCTCCGGCCGAAAGACTTCAACATCAACCGAATCGGGAAGAAGCCGTACCTGTGTCTGAACGAGATTGGGCATCTTCTTGAACCGCAACCGGCGACGGAGCTCCGGTAACTCAGGCGATACTTCAATCTCTACGTCCTCCACCAGCATCTCTCCGGCACTATGTCCGACGACCTTCTCAACAGGATTGCAGCGAATTACGCCGTCCTCATATAAGAGAAAGGGTATCGATGGCAAGCCATTCAGAAACGCAGCTTTAGGGCACAGGGCAAATAGTAGCGGCATTAAGCTCTCCTGGAAGCAATCCAGTGACGTACCTTCGCCGTCTGACTGGGAACGAGAATAGGGCCGCGGCAAGGATGACGAAGAGGATGGGAGGTCGCCAATAAGGACGAGCCGAGAGATTGAAAGATTGGGAGAGGACAAGAAGAGGAGGAGCTGGAAATGTCCGGCGGCGGTGGAGAATACCCAATCATCTTCACGGCGGAGAGGGACAAGCACGGCAGCGATCGCCGGCGTTGAAGTTTTAGACGGGGAAGACGGAGAATCAGCGACGGCAACTCGGAGGGATTCGGAGTAAGGGTTTTCTTTAGAAGGTAGAGGGTTGGGAAAGGAGAAGCAGAGGAACTGAGAAGGGATGAGATGCTCGAAGACTGCGGGGTCCATGCCTTCCGCGCACATTTCTCAAGACTGCATATAAAGAATGTATATAGGTTGTAATTAATTTGAATGAAAGATGAAAAAAATACGTAATTAATTTGAATGAAACATGAAAAAATTAGTTAGAGTTACGTGCGGAGTCCAATAAAATTATATCATGTGATATATGATAGAAAAAAAATTTTGTTCGATAACACAGGAAATATTTGTTCCGTGTTATTCCGCGTTATTCAGGTGTTATTTTGTATTATTCATGTGTTATTGATGTGTTATTGTGTTATTATAATATCGAGAATATTTTCAAAACAGAATAACACCTGGATAATACACAATAACACACAATAACAACTAAATAACGCGGAATAACATATGTGAAATATTCTCGTAAGCACGGACAAATTTTTTTCTCGTCACGCATCACGTACACGATTTCATTAGCACTTCGCACATAGCTTCACGTGCAAGTCGTGATGTAATATTTTCTCTAAAATACAACCCCTAAAAAATTTTTCAATTTAATAACAAAATTTTAAGTCATATAAATCTTATAGTTTTTTTTATTAATTTTGAATTTTCACAATAATTCCTTTTATCATGTCTTTCTCTTTTCTATGTAGATCTTAGAATTTAAATAATATTTATGAGATATTGTTAAATTTTAACCAAAATTATTCTTTCATGTCAAATAGTTGTGAGAATGTAATGCCTTTATGATTTATAAAATATGACTTTGCAACATTTACAAAACCCAACTTGAATTAAATCTTACTTGTGGCCTCACATTCCATAAATGATGACACTTTGGATTTGAAAATTCACATTACATAACATATAGCCTCACTTAAAGCATGAGATTAAGGATTGCATTCTATATTCTTCATGCATGTGGTTGAGATACTATTATCTTATGAAGTAGCATCGTCTTTCAACAAAGTTATTTTGAAAGGCACGTTGGCAAAACTGAGAAGGTTCTCTGCTGTTCAAAACAACAAAAAATCATCATTTTTGTAAAGAATTTCGGGAGACGCTCGATGGGTGTTGCTTCATCAAACGTCGGAGTTCACTGCAATGCAATGGAGGTTCAACATCTTCTCAAATGAAGTCTTTTTCAAAATCAATTAGTTGCAAGTCGGTAAATTAAAGATGTTGAGTGAGCAATATTTTCAACAACTACTCTTAAGCTCTCACGATGTCATTTTTATTGTCGCCCTCTTTATATTTTTATATTTTTAACATTATTTTTTTACACCTAAATTTGATAGAGGTGAACCTCTATAGGGCTGCTTAATGGGGGCAGGCTCAAGCTAAGGGGATATATACTATAATCACACTAAAATATGTAAATGAGTGGTGAAATAAAAAGTTTAATATGTTATATAGTATTAAAGAGTTTTGGTATATATGATAATATGAATAGTCTAACATCTGATGATTCAATCAGGAGAGTAGATGTTTTAGATTCAGCTTATGTTAAAATGTAGAGGTATACCTAAAAGACCTGAGCACTTTGAATGAATAATAATATTAATTTATTAGAATTTAAAACATGATACTCAATAGGACAATTGAGAAAAAAGATTCATGTTGACAACGCCACAGTGGGATAAAGGCTCGTTGTCATGTTATAGATGACAATATGTACAAAAGAAGTGGGTGGCACTTTGAACACATCACATTCAAAAATAAGTGATGTTGTGGACATGCAAATTATGGAAGATAGTTGCTCCATGGGTACTCTAATATTAAACCATTCAAAGAAGACTATAACCCCAACTTATGACCTACTTAAACCTAATAAACGGGCCAAACCTTCCTGTTTTTTATTTACCTTGGGATAGTGAGTGGAAAAATTAGATATGAAAACACATGAATAAGCCTCATACTACAAGTTTTAGTGCCAGAGAAAAGATCTAACCTAGTGGTTATTGGTATAATGATCATATATTGAGTTTGTCATTAGTTGATTTAATTGTTGGATCAATTTTTATGAACAAATAAAAGTTAAAGCTAATGTAATATCTACATATATTAAAAAAAAGACTTTTAATTCAATTTGAACAAAATAAATAGAGTTATATGGTATATACATTGCAATTTAAGGAGTTTGTGTGCTCCAAACTTAATAAGCTTGAATATATCTGAAATTAGAAGCACTAAATCAAAATGACATGCACTTTTTATGCTCGATTGAAAGGTCACTGACAAGCTCACTATTATGTATTGGACACAATTAAGGAGAAATTCTTAGGATCTTATTTGAATTTGAAGCCAAATATAATAATATCATATGAAAATTTATAATTATTTTAATTTATCTTATGTGAAGGTTAATAATAATGCGAGCTGGTTATCACTTATACAAGAACCTTCTAAAATATTGTTTTAGATGTTACCACCCTGGTTGTTTATCCATCATGGAAAAAATTTAGTGATCATAGTTTATTTTCATCTTGATAGGGTAAGAAGTTTCAACTATCTATAATTTTCTCATGTGCATGTGTTCAAAACTTCAATATTGTAAGATAGTTGCACCGTATGCTAATAATTTATCAAAAAATTAAAAAAAAGCATATTATTGCTTATCAAGAATTAATGAATATCAAAAATTTAAAATTAATAATTTTTATAAGTAAAGTGATATTACATTAAAGCACATAAACGAATTGAGTTCTACAAAAACTTTAACATATTATGTCTGCTTATCCAGAGGATGAGATTGATTTTGAGTATAGAGCTCATGACTTTTGCCCTATAAATTCATATCACTTAAATGGACTTGATAGTTTACATAGCTTTAACAATATTACTACATGTGCATGCTCTTATAATTTATTAGAGTTTTTGAGACATATAATAAGAAATAATTATTCTATAGACATGCAATTATAGCAAATACAAAACCTATTTTAGTAAAATAAATAAATAAATAAATTGAGGAAGCTCTTGATTAAGGCTCAAGAGTTGATTTTCTTTTTCCTATTAGTCAACTTAAACTATTTGTGCTTGACAATAACATTAATAATGATATTGATTTTCATGAGAGGATATATGCATGCATAAAATTTTATGTCATAAATATTTTGTGCAAGCTTCTATTTGTTGTAAATTTGGATTGGATTTTCAATTATAGTAGCTATTTGTGTTGTTAGTTGTTTTTGTTAAGAATATATTATGCTAAGAATATATATTTAGTTCAAAAATGAAGACCTTTGGAAGGTTGTGAATGAAATAAATGTAACTATCATATAACCCCCATTAGTGAAGCTAAAGTTTGGTCATTTTAAAAAAAAAGCCTTTAAAAATAGATGGTATCAAATGTGAAGTTAAAGGTTTTAGTTTAGCACTTATAAGGTCAAGTTTATATCACCTTTAATGATAGTTATACTTAAATGTTTTATTATTAGAATAATATTTATTTGTTATGGAAAATTTTAATGCTTGTTATTATGAAATGCTATGTGTTTTGTTGTATTTTCATATATGTTACAACTTTTTATTATGCTTAGTTATTATGATAGCTGTCTATTTTGTTAAAATTTTATATTTTACATTTTCTTGTATAAGCAGTTGCATCATTCTTTGATATAGCTGTTGGAATGCATTTTGTTGTATATACTCTTATTGTGTTGTATAAATATCATTTAAACATTGTTTAAACTATATTTGAACATAATTTAAACCTTACTTGAAATGTTTGAACATTATTTAAGTCCTAAACAAACCATTTTCACATCTTAAGCTCTACTCGAACCCAATTTGAATCTACACAATGTCTATTTGGAAGCATATTCAAATTGTGGTACCATGTTTGAAATATACTGAAAATATTATGTACGTGGTAAAAAAAAATAGAGATATTATGATATGATTAAAACTTTTGTGTATATTTCTCTAATTTCACCTATTCATTTTCACACACATACACAAACATAGACACACACATACACACATACAAAATCTTCAATACTATCATAGCCATTGGGATGATATGTTAATTATAGGTGTTTATTTAATATATATATATATATATATATACAACATATCATCCTAATGGCTATGATAGTATTGAAGATTGTGCACAGAGACGAATATATTGCTTGTGAAAACCTTGGTTATGAGATTTATTATATGATTTTTTTAATTATATTCGTATGAGTACTCACATGTTTTCAATCTTGTCTGATTACTTTATAACATGTTATTTTCAATCATGAGGATACTTATGAATCACCTTTTGATACTCACATGACAATGATATAATATAACAACGAGGTTCTAAGATTTTTGGTAAAAAAATTAAGATTGGGATACCAAATGATTTAAAATTTAAAAAAACTGAGATTTTTGAGTTATTTACTTGTACATAATTAATAATATCTTTGTAGGGATGGGGTATTGGTTCATACCATTAAAATATTCTATTTAAAAAGACGACATCTTTAGCAATACAAAAAAAAATTATATCAACTATTTTTATAATATTGAGATTTATGTTTATGCATAACAAATTTGTTTTGAAGTTCTCCTGAATTCTTTAAAAATAAAATTTTTTCGAACTAACGGTATCTCATTTAGATCAAGAAGATGAAATATAAATATGATTCTAATTTTTTCATAAGATTGAGTCAAGCATAGCATATAATCAGTGATCAATAACATGTATCCCTCCTGTTATACTAGATACAATTTTAGTAATGAAATTCCATGAACCTAGCTTATGTTATAAGACACTTCCTATAAATTGCATCCATCTTTATAAATCATGCACATAGAAATTGAATGTTATTTTTGTTGAGGCTTGTGAATTCTTACAAGAGGCAACATATAGGAGGATTTTTGTGGTATATAATAATGTGTCACTATTGTTTGACTCGATGTTAAAATTAAGATCAAAGAATTCCATGACATAACCTCACTCTGTGTTCTCTCTCATCATTCATTGATATAACCTTTTGTTAACTAAGATTTCAATATAAAATTTTGAAAACTTTTATGGATGTAAAATAATATGAAACAATGTATAAGTTTACATAAAAAATGTGTCAGCGATGATTTTGAGGAGATATAATAGTCCAAATGAGAAGAGAATGATTAGGGAAGGCTCATTGACAGATGAATGTGAGGCTCACTTATCTAACCAAATGCAGTAATCCGAGCCAAAGCCAACTAAGTCATGAGAATGACAAAAAGACGGTCAAATAATTTGAGTTTGAAGCATTCAGTCAAAAATGATATAAAGAAGCATCTGAGCCAATTACCGCAAAGAGGCCAACCCGAGAGAAGACCCAATCCCTCAACAATCCAATCATGTTCGAAAGTGTCCACATATATTATCAAGGTCAACAGCTAGACCAAATCAAACAACCATCAACACTCACCAAGTATAGCCGATGAAAACGGTCCTACTGAACCGAAGTCAATTAAGCTAAGCTAACTCGGACAGCTCAAATTGAGCTTAGCCGACAGACCCAATGAACAGTCAAACAATAAGCTCATATATGTAAAATACAAAGAATATCATGTACAAACCCCTTTAAAGCAGGGGCAAACATTATCCCTATAAATAGGGAGATCATTTTGTGAATAAACTCACACAGATTATTGTTCACTCATCTCTCTGTCTCTATTTCTCTCTTTTTTTTACTTAAGTTCTATTCTTTAGGTGTGATTCACATACAAATTATGATTCGACATC
Source organism: Papilionanthe hookeriana x Papilionanthe teres (assembly GCA_022702705.1). NCBI lineage: Eukaryota > Viridiplantae > Streptophyta > Magnoliopsida > Asparagales > Orchidaceae > Papilionanthe > Papilionanthe hookeriana x Papilionanthe teres. The sequence continues at coordinate 69,111,456 of CM040427.1, read as the reverse complement.
CTAAATGGTGCAATGAGCAAGGATCAAAAGCCAATCCAGAAAGGTGTATGTGCTAATGAATATGTCATTCTCTCAAATCACCAAAGAAATACAAAAGTTGACTGGTAGGATCGCAAACGTAAACGAGTTCATGTCAAAATCGAGCGACACGTGAACTTCCTTTTCAGAATTTTGAGATGAGCAAAGAATTTTATTGGTCGGTTGAATGTCAATAAGATTTCAAAAAACTAAAAGATTCCTTAACGTCTCTGCCACTTATTTAGAACCCAAAGTCGAATGAAGAACTCTCACTATACTTGGAGGTCGTACATGATGCCATTTGCTTGGTTTTAATCCGAGAAGTGTTAGGAAAGCAATTTTTGATTTACGGTGTTAGTCAGTTTTTGATTTACCGTGTTAGTCACATCCTTCGAGACACTGAACTCAGGCATCCGATTCTGAAAAAATTAATGTTTGCTCATTATTTCTACCCGCGGGCTGTGCTTTATATCTCTAAATTCACCCAGTCAAAATCATCAACGACCACCCTCACTAGACCCAAGCACTCCGGTCGGCTCCACGAATGAGCAGTGGTAATCAAAGAATTTGATTTTATCTCTTATGCCTCTGGGACCGCAATCAAAGCACAAGCCATAACAGATTTCCTGGCCAATTTTTCTAAACCGAGCATGTTGTACGAAGAAATGGCAACTGACAACCATACCCAATCCATGGTCATTTTTTTACTTAAGATTATCGTATCCTTCTCATTGTGTCGCTCATTTTTATTGTAAATATGTGAGATTTGAATACCATTCAACATAGACACGAATATTTTTACTCTATTTTAAGTATTTAATTTGGGTCTAGTTGAATATTTACTTTGACTATAAACACGCTAAAATTTAAGTACGGATTATTATAAATTCAATTTCAGAAACTCTTGATCTAACATTTCATGAAGATCCATATTTGGTCAAATGAATTTTTTATAATTCACTTGATATGATATATTCAATATTTTTTTGTTGTAGTTATAGAATATCTTATGTACTATTATTATATAAATTTATATTAATATAATTATATCCCTCCTAAGTAGATTCTTATTGGTCTAAACCATATTGTTTGGCTTTTGTTGCTAAGCAAACTCCAACAACTAGCCTTTAAATATATGGAAGGTCTATCTCAGATTTGATTCTACAACTGCCTTCTTCTTTTATGAATAAAATAATTAAATCTTCTGTAAAATTTTAAATATTGATAAGAAAAAGAAAATATCTAATATGTTCAAATTTTTATTATTCAAAATGGATAGTTTTTTACATTATTCTCCTCATTATTTCAATAATTTACATTTTACCTACATTACCAACCTATATTACTAATTATTTAATTGTTTAATTCAGTATGATGATCGTATCTTGTAAAACCTTTTTTTAATGTTGTTTACAGATCTAAAATCTCATATTTTGTCAATCGATGGAATTTATGCAGCATCCCGTGTTGGAACTTAAACAAGTCGTGGCAGAGATACAATCCGAACCGCCAGAGGACGAGAAAGGTGATTCACAGTCGATGGGATTTAAGCATCAACCAATGCTATAACCGAAACGAGTCGTGTCGGGGACATACTCCGCACCGCCAGAGGATGAGAGAGATGATTCTCAGTGAGATTTAAGCATCATTCCGTGCTAGAACCGAAATGAATCTTGACAGGGACATGGTTTAGAGTTCAGGGTTAGCATTATTGTTTATCTTAAAAAAATAAAAAATATTTTTTTCATGCATAATATTATGACACCAAAATGCATATATATAATTTTTATTTTTATTTATTATTACTATTTTTTTTTTTTGTTACTTGGGAATAATTTGTATATGGAGGGCAGAGTTGACTTTGAATTAATATAATAATTAAAGGTAATGCCGAAAGCTGGATCGATGGTGTGAAAAGGACATTTTCTTTGACCGCCGCATACGTTGTCAATTGTTGACTAATGGGATAGCGTTGACATGGAATTAAATAAATAATATTTAAAATTCGGAAGAACTGAAATGTAAATATAAAAAATATATATATATAAATTTAGTACGATTGCATTAAAAAATAACAGTAACAAACAATATTAATTATTCAACGACGGCTCAAACGTTAGAAATCAAATATTATTTTAAATTTTTTATATAAATTTTTTTTTTAATTTACGTAAGAAAACGAGACCGACTAAAATTAATTATTTTGTTTTATTTTTTATTTTTTTTGAACTTTTTGTTCATTTTAAATTAAAAGTAAATTAGTAAATAATATGCACGACTGATTAAAGGAGAAATTATTGTATTAGGAGTCTTGATGCACTTTTACATCAGGACTTCAATCAAAATCTGTCACATGTATATGCGGACTCTCAATTTAATATATGGGTGACCCTACTTGTACACATTGTCGATTCTGATTTGAGTCCTAATATAATTTTGAATCAGGACTCTTGATGCAATAATTTTTCTAATCAAAGACATTTTCATTTATTCTTATATATTAAAAAATAAGATAATTACACATGTAACACTCAAAATATTATTATTTAAGAAGTTTAACATTTATGTTTTATTTTGAATTATAAAAAACGGTTAAATCATTGAGAATTCGATAAAGTTGGAAAATATGAGTGGGGTTTTATTATGAATTTTGATATTTGTGCGAGAATTTGAAATTCGGATTTAAGAGAATGCTAGATTTGTAAATAACAATCTTCTTGGTGTTATGTATGCAATTGGTCTTGTTATGTATGACTCATACTAGAACAGAGCAGAAGCATCTGTCCAATCAGGAGAGTTTTGTTGTTTGGGTTGAGGGTATAGGGGCAACGCCCCCACTGTACCTTACAAAGTAGTTATATATATGTGTGTGTTGTTCTTGTAACTCTAAGGAGATTAATTGCTTCAGAAAATTTAAAATAAAATGCTGCTCATCGCTCCTAATGATGTAGGCATATTGTCGAATCTCGTTAAATCTCTAGTTCAGTATTCTTGATTCTCGTGATTCTTTGCCCTTATTTCTCGACGGCTCTTAAGAAAATAGATGAATTTAAGCTCTTTAAAAAAAAAATTGCAATTGCCATTAATTATATAAAATAAAACTATATGAAGTTTCCATTCATGAAGAAGATTAGCTGACAATAAATAACGTGCAATATTTTCCAAAGTCAAAGCTTCAATACTTTGAAAATATAATCTGTAAAATTGATAAAAAGACCATAAAATACAATATAAATTATGATATTTACATTCATACCTCCTAAATCTTAGATATTTACATATCTAACACCTAAACTTGTTATATTTTTACTTTTTAAAAATGAAATATAACTTTCCATGCAAGAAGTTGATGTTTAGGGGTTAGATATATAAATATATAGGAATTGAGGGGTCTTTATGTAAATTTTCATGCATTTAAACCGGCCGGTGGAAGGAATTATAATACTAGAGAACAAGTTGCTTATTGCATGTTAGACAATTGGCAAAATATAATTCCAAAATATTTGTTGGTTCAATTAGAATATGTTTACAAAATATTATTTGTAATTGCGTTCGATTCTTTTTTAAATTGATTTTTTCTTGAAAGATTATTGATGAGAAGTGATCGTTTTTTATTCAGAAGGAAATATTATCGAACCACGCATTGTTGCTCATCGCAAGTGACATCGTCAGTAACGATAGAGAGACGGGCAGTGCCAGATGAGCTGCGCAAGACAGTTGAGTAGAACTTGCAGTATCTAGGAGGTTAGTAACTTGACCTAACAAGGCAAAGGTTCTCTCACAGAGAAAGGGCTTGGTACAAGAAAATATGTGCAGCGCACTTTTCTTTCAGTCGCTGAATTTGTGGCAAGTAAGCTCCATCGAGTAGCGGTTGTAGAGCTCCATGTAAGAGTTGTAGAATATACAGTTAAGACTCCTTTATCCTTCATACTTGGTCTTTCAGAGAAGGGCCCCAGGCACCTTTGCCAGGTGGGTAATGTCTTTTGGGGTGGGAAGATTCGTAGGCATGATGCCCTTAGCCCCTTCACTGCCGTCAGGAATGATGGGGGCTAGAGCGGATGCTCTGTTGTTGGGAGTTAGAGCGGGAGACTCTGGTGGCCATGCAGTAAATCTCTTAAGCACTTTAGTAATGGGAATGCTTGTTTTCTATGGACGGTATCAAACAAATGTGGGCTATAAGTTTTGCAATGATAGGATAACATATTGTCGTCTTAGCATTGCACGAGAATTCAACACACACTCAGATAAAATAAAAAAGCTACTAGAAACACCAGAAGTTTTTATGTGGAAAGCCCGAAAAAGGGAAAAAACCATGGGGTATGACCCACTTGAAAAGATCCACTAAAAAATGGTGATTACAGTTACAAATCATTTTCCCACAAGCGAGAAAGGGTTATAAATCTTCTGAGTTGTAATGTCGGTGTGCGGATGAACTTGTCGCAAGGAATTTGATGCGGCTGGCGAGTGGTCGTGAACGGTGGTTAACGATGATCGACGGCTGTAGGAGTGATGTTAAACTTTAGCTCCTTCTTCGAGCTTTAGTCTTCTTCAGACTTTAAGCTCTCTCTCTCAAGAGATGGGTAAGACTCTATTTATAGAGTTACGGTTGCGAATGACTATGAACCACTTCGATTGGACAACTCAAAGAGACTCACTTGTTCAAAAGGCGTTTAACGGATACTTTAGGCCTTAATGATGTCGAAATTGAGCAATCTTAGACTCCTTAGATCATCTTGCCAAGATGATCAAGTTGACCATAAGCTCATTAGATTCGACATCTGTTTCATCTTCTAAATATGCCTGAAAAGATATAAAAACCAGTTTAATGGCTTGATTTGGGCTTCATTTAGTTCGAATTTGACCAATTTTGGCACCATTGGGTCCGTTTCGTCGAGCTGCTCTGGTTGAATACAAGTTTGCTGACATTGGAGATCTGAATGAATTTTAATTAAAGTATGCACATTTCTCGCTCAGAAGATCATCCTGAGTTTCGAGTCATGTCTCGAGATTTGTGTCGGATGATGAGAATTTGTTGATGACGTATTAATGTTATTCCTATTTATAGAAGATAGACAAATAAAAATATAAATTACAAAATTACCCTTACTTTAAGGAGAGCTGCAGAGAGTATTCTATTCTTTTGTCGTCAGAGCATATCGCTCGAGACCTCATAGACTGCTGAGTCTGTGTTTCGATCGGTGATTGGCTGGAGGCGGCCATCTGGCCAACGTGACTGGCCTGAGATGAGGCCCATTGGAGGGTCGACCGGCCAAAGGAGGCCACTGGAGAGGGAGAGGGGCCGGGCTTTGGCGGTCGCCCCGTTGGAAGTGTTCTTGACGGTTGGCTGAAAAGATTTAGGTTCTGATATTTCTAGTCATACACTAATACTCTTATTTTTAGTGAAATAAATCTCTTCTAAAACGTTTTAAACGTTAAAAATCAAAATTTTGATGCTGGATATGTATTTCTTCTATTTATTTATTATTCTTATTTTTAGTTTTATTTTTAAATATATGTTTATCCAGTATATTTTTCATATGGTTCTTAATTTTTATTTAAAAATAAATATTTTTAAAAACATAAAATAATTTTATATAATTGTCACCAACAAATACATTTTATTTTTTAAATCAAAATAACTCCAAGTAAAAAAAAATTAATAATTAAGAAACATTTACATCCATACCCCCACATACTTATTGATGCGTGCTAGAAAATTCGCGACGGTAGAGTAACAAATTATCGTCTTAGCTTATCAGACAGATTTCAAGACACACACAAATAAAAAGGAATAACGAATGACTCTAAGTTTTTACTTGGAAAACCGTAAAGTGAAAAACCACTGGCGCCTGCTTACATGCAGAATCCACTATTGATCGACGTCTGATGAAATCCCTCGTCTCACGCACTGGAAATAAGTAATTATATGATATATATTACGACGTCGATCGACTGGTATATGGATGATGGTAGTGGTCGACGATCGATCAGTGGTCCATGGCGATCGGCGATGCGTCTACGACGATCGACGGTGGTCGACGGCTATCTACGGTGGTCGACAACGGATGCGGAATGCTTTTCTTCTCGAGTCTTAAGACTCTTCTTGTCATCCCCCTCTCATGTGAGAGTTGGGGTCTACTCATAGGCTTCGGTGCAGATTAATGCAACCATTTCGATCGACGGTTCGAAGGCTCCTCGATTCGACGGCGTTTAAGGGCATTTGATGGCTTTAACGATGTCAGAATTGAGTGATCTTGGACTCGTTGGATTCGTCTTGTCGAGACGCTCGATTCGAGTATGGACTTCTGGTAATTTCGAGATCCATTTGACCTTCCACGATTAGTCAAAGTTTTCTAAAAGCTGGTTAATTGACTTGATCCAGGCCGATTTGACTCTGATTGGATTAATCTTGATATTATCGGATCCGTTTTATTGAGTCGGTCGGTTTGATTATAAGTCCATTGAAATCGAAGCTCTGAATGATTTTTTATCAAGATTTGAATGTTTTACTTTCAAAAAATTACATCGAGATTCGTATGGGATGATGAAATTTGTTGGTGGCGTATCACTTATCATATATTTACAAATCTAACATCTAAAATTTAATATTTATATTTATAACACTTTGGCACTATAAACTTAAATATGAAAAGTTGTATAACTTAAAAAATCAGGAATAGCGTTACTAATTTAAATATTAAAATTCAGATACTAGATATTTAAATACATATTTCTAAACTTCCGCATAATAATCCAAAGCTGGCCTTTCAAAAATCTCCGGCAATTAAACTAAAGTTAAAAAAGAAATTAAAAAAATAGACTTAAAAAAAAATATTGAAAGAAGATAAGAGCTAAAATCAGCGCTGCTCCTCACCGGCGGCGAAGCTAGAAGCCATTCCATGATCGGAGAATGAATCGGACGCCGCCGGTATAGCTCTCGCCGGAGATTTTCTCATTTCCTAAACGAGTTCGCTAACTCAATCGATCTAAAGGACCATGAATTAAGATCCCTGTAAGGCCCGGGTGCCAGCCCCTCCACCATCGAACCGTTCTCTTCTTCTCCTCTTCTCCTCCTCCCTCTCCACCACCGATAAATTACAACTCCGACCACCGCGGCGGCAGCCAGTACACCGACCGCCACCAATGCCTCCGCCGTCTTCCTCCCTTTATTACCTCCTCCGCCATGATTTCCGGTATTCCTCACCTTGAAAAAACCAATTTTGTTCTCATCTCCAACTTCCATCACCGTCTGAATCGGATAATCCATTCTGTAACAGTATCCGGTTCCATTGTTATACACCGCCCCCCAACAACTGCAATTCCGCTCGCACAATCCCTCACACTCATTCAAAGATCGAACCTTTACGAACCCGAGCAGCTCCTTGTTCGCCAAGTCGACACCTTTTCTCCTCAGCACCCATAAATCATCATTTCCGCTCCCACAGAGATCGCCGGAATCAACCGACAAGCAGCCGTCTCTGCGGTCATCGATGCAGCTGCACGTCTTCTCCCCCGCGCTGCAAAGTCCATAAGCCCCGCAGGAACTTGGAAGCTCGCAGAGCGTAGAAATGGCTTTGTAGTCCAACACCCAAATCGTGCCGTTCCAGTAATATCCTCTGAGATTCCCGTCGGCCTCAAGAGTGAGCCGCCGGAATCCGGTTATCCCCCTTGCAAAGCTATCGAAGGATAGCTCATCTACCGGGGCGTTTTCCTTTTGGTACATACCGAGGAAACCCAACGGGCTCAACATCGCGTAGATCGGTCCATCGCCGGCAACAATCTGGTTCTTCGCTTCCAAGGCCGTTCGCTTCCAATACATCGGTTCTTCAACTCCTCGTCCGAATTCCATGAACAGGGCGAGGTAGTTGGAGCCTAATCTCATCGAATAGCGTTGATTTGAAGAAAACAGAGCAGCAGTTGATGTAAAGTTCTGATTTTGAACAATTGTGTCCGAAGGAAAATCGAAGCTTTGCCAGAGAACGGCGATGGGTTCTGCAATTTTCAGTATCTGGAAATTGGACGAGTTGAGGAGAACCACTTGGTCGCCGGAAACCGCCGGAGTTGACCACAAAACCCCTGTTTCTCGGTCGGAGAACACCAGAGTGCCGTTGAAGGAGAGCGAGGCTGAGCGCGAAAGTTGTGCCGGCTGTGTAGGCATGGCGCGCCAGAGCGACTGGTTGGAAGGGAGGTGGACGACGGCGAGGTCGAGGTTAGAGGAGTTGATTTGAAGAAAACCGAAGGAGAAAATGCCGGTGGGATCGGAAAGCAGAGGCTGAAATGAACCGGATGACAGATCGAAGTTCGCTCTGAAGCCTCGATTGAGCTGAATAGCAGGAGTTGCAGCTGCAGAAGGTTTGATTACTAAGTGAAAGATAAGAATTGAAAGAAAGCCGCAAAGATTACTCTTTTCCACCATTGCTGGCTTCACTAATGGGCTGCGGAGGAGGAAGAAAGGTTTGATACAGGGAAATAATTTATACCGAAGATAGCTAGTTGGATAGAAGCTAGCAGTTCGGAGGTAATAATATTAAATCTCTGGACTTTAGCATGGTGTTGACTTTAAAAGGAGATTAAGAAACTATTTTGACGACTATTGGGAGGAAGGAGAAGCCCACGTGAGCTGAAGGTCAAATGCCTTCTTCCCACTCGAATCAATGGGGGAATGGAGATTGGAGAGGGAAGTAGCAGACAACACAGCTGCTTAATTATGATAGATGGGAATCGGTGTACTTAGGTATGTTTATGATAATATTAAAATTGGCCGTATATATTTGTCCGGATGAGTTTTGTCAAACCATCTTGATAGCATGACATATATTTCCATATATTTAGCCGCATAAAAGATCTCATTGGGTCCTTAGTAATTTGTTGCTACCTGTTTGCGGCAGTTTATTTGATGCAGTGACATTTTGAAAACACACCAAATATGTATGGGTAAACTGAATTTTCAAAACGCTGAAAACGGTATTTTCACACCGCACATATCGAGGTGCGGCGGCAGCTTTTTGGCTGCTGTCTGACTCTTCTAAAAAAATAAAAATTTATAATAGCCGCCGCACTTATAGCTTATCAGCAGATTATTCAATAAGCTGCAACTGCCCCAAACATACCCTTAATCAAGGGACTTTCAGAGATCTACTCGCGTATGTAAGCTTTCTGTTTATATATATATATATATAGCCGGAGACTGCCAATCAACCCATGTAGGTTGAACTGACCGAGGAGCGGACCCCCATTTCAGTCCTTGTGTGCTATTCAAATCCTCTCGTAAGGGTGGGATTCAAATCTCTAACCCGAGATACTTACACCAAAGGCCGCAACCAATGAGCCAAAGTTCGCATGCGCGTACACACACATATATAGTCACATATTTGATTCGTTGGTATTAAACAAATCAAACATGAATAAATGTTTTTCAATAAATTTTTGTTCCACATTCATATGACGCCTGTAAATTCTTAATTTTTTCAATTATTTATGCTATGTCGAAATATTGTTTGTGATATATCTGAATTATTAACAACGCAATGAAATACTGTCTAAAACTATTATAAATTATTTCTCTAAGTCCAATTATTGTTCGTGTCGTCAGGATCTTATCTTACGTATCATTGTTAGTAAGGTACGAACAATTTAATTTTATATGAAATTAATTTAAAGCTCAATTACGAAATTACTAGAAAACTAGCAAAGTATAATTGAGTAATATGGATTATGTTGGATTGGCTAAGAGTTTGCGCTGCCATTGGGTGCGGTGGCGTTTTTGAAAACGCCGTCTAATCGTTTGGTTCGCACGTTTTTGAAAATGTTGTCTGCTATGTTTGGATTTTTTATATTAAACGCAGCGCAGTGCACGACTCAACGTATCAACTTTTTAGTGATAATTCGTTTATTCTGAAACGCATTGCTTCGCTGCTAAAGCAGACCCTTAATTGTGTTTATTTTTTTGTTATGAAATTAATCATAAGAATCGCAATTAAAATAGTATTTAAATTACGTTTACAATTATTATATAAGGCTAAATATTCACTTCTAAACTTAATTTAATATTTGCATGATTTCATTAAGACTAGAAAATAAAAGTAAATATAGTCAAATTAAAACTAGACGAATTACTTTAATTTTTATGGGCTTTATGTATATAAATTAAATATTTTATGATTTGTTTATCAATGTTATAAAAATAAAAAAATAATAATAATTCATTACTTATTTTATGAATTGTTTATCAATGTTATCAACTTTGATTTGCTTCGTTAATGAAATATTTGTCGTTTTGGTACTTTATATTCATTATCTTATTATTATTATTTTGATGTGCTGTGCTCTTTTGTGACCACTAATATCACTTTTATGTTGTCATTTTGTATCCGTTATTTTTATTGGGGGAATATTAAGTGTGTATTCTCTTTTATTTATATAAATTTTAAGTTTTTTTACTACCTTGCTTCAAAATAAATGTCATATAATGAGTTTTTAGAAATAACATCGCAATAACACATAAATAACTTCACCGAATTCTGAAATAACTTCATAATAGGACTCAAATAACTGAAGTCGAATACTAATACAGAGCCGTCACAATACCACTAAAATAACAAAAAAAATCTCAATAACGCATGAATAATAGCAAAATAAAATTATAATAACATTATAATAACACCAGTCGAAAAACACCACAGAACTGCCACGTTACCACTCAAATAAAATCTTAAAAATATCTCAATAACACCACAAAATTACCACAATAACAACATAATAATACACAATAAAACACCGAAAAAATAACATAAAATACCACAGTAATACACCAACAACACCACAAAAATGTTGCTACATATAAAATTGATGTCAATATTTCAAACGCAGCTAAATTCACATTAATTTCTAAATTCTAACCATTATTTTCATAATTAATCACCCTCCATGCCATCATCAATATTTCAAGACACGGCGAGAGTGAGGAAAAATTATTGCGTCCGGACAGCGTACGCAAAGTTGCGTCCGGACTCCAATTACATGACGACACGTGTTCGTGTCGGCCTCATCTCTCAAAATACAAAAATACAATCGTTGGTTGTATTGGAATATTCCAGAATCTTCTCGTAATACAACCGACAAATTTAATCACGCGACTAGGACCCGACCCAATTTTTTCAACGAAATAAAGCTGTAGTCGTATTCAAATATTCTGCAATTTTATTGGAATATTTCCGAGTTTTATCGTGGTAATATTCGCAGTACAATACAACCACTGGAATATTTGAATACTAACCGCGTTGTATTCGAATATTCTCGCATTTATTGGAATATTCCGGTTGATATTATGGTAGTATTCCGAATATTCGATCAACCGAACGGTATAAAGCCAGTGGTCGTATTTCAAATATTCCCTAGCTTTATTGGAATATTCCGGTTTTTATTGTGGTAGTATTCCGATAATACAATACAACCGTAGAATATTTGAATACAACCGCAGTTGTATTCGAATATTCTGCCGCTTTATTGGAATATTCTCAGTTGTATTATGGTAGTATTCCAGAATATTCCAATACAACCAACGGTATAAAGCCGTGGTTGTATTTCGAATATTCTGCGGTTTTATTGGAATATTCTCTGGGTTTATTGTGGTAGTATTCCGGTAATACAATACAACCGCGGAATATTGGAATACAACCGCAATATTTCCGGTTTATTGGAATATTTCCGGTTGTATTATCAGAAGTATTCGAATATTTCCAATACAATCCACTACCGTATTTTTGTGTTTTGAGGGATGGGGCCAACACGAACACGTGTCGTCATATAATTGGAGTCCGGACACAACTTTGCGTACGCTGTCCGGACTCAATAATTTTTCGAGAGTGAGGGACTCAGAAAATTGTTATGTGAAACCCTACCCGATGGCGCCCAAATAAAAAAGGAGATTTATTCGGCGCGAAGAGTTTTGTTTTCGAAGAAGTGGGCTAAGTCTGACTGGGTCATGCATTAAAATATAATTTTTTTTCATTTTTTATTCTGTGAGTCCGCCTCTAGCAAAATTTCATCGAAATTCTGATGCATAGCTACGTCCAAACGCCTTATAGAATCTTTTTTCCCTCTCATCAGCCGCGGTCAGCCGCGGTGCGGCGGAACCAGACAGAATGGGTATTTGTCATTTGGGTGCTATGTGCTCCCACCATTCTTCAATGGGAATTTGGATTGCGAGATGCTCAGATCGTTTATTCCACCGTTCTACATTTGATCATTGAGGCATGAAAATTAAGGGATATTTACCAAATCCAAGTTTGGTAAATATCAAAATTATTTGGGTGCATTTACATACATAGCCCTCAATTCTTATCTATTTACATATCTGACACCTAAACTTTCATATTTACACACTCAACATTATTACAATTTTTTAAAAGTCAAAAGTTTTAAAACACCAAAGTGATATATATATATTAAAAAAAGATTGATCGACATGCAAAACCACAGATAAACCCTTAAGCGCTAACCACCGCTAGCTCTTGAGGGGGCGACACGGAATGCAAATTATTCGAGTACCACCCGTCTTAAGGTGACGCAACAACACCAGCAGGCGATTCAAATCCAGGATCAGAGGGAACTTACGATCGACGAAGCGTCTGCTCTGCCAACATGCCACGGAATGTTCTCCTGAAACATCTATGTAGAAAATAGACAACGAAGATATAATAAGGACGAGAAAAAAGATTTCAATCAAAACATCATGATCAAAATTTGAAATAAGGTAAACTTTAAAATTATAATGTTTATTTTGAATTAATTTTAGTATAAGAATATTGAATTCAAATTTATGTTTGACTTGTTATAAAATAAATTTAAGGATATAATTACTTGTATTAATTAAATTTTAATAAAAAAAATATTCTCTTAAAGAAAGGCAATAGAGATGCAATACCAAACGTTCATTAAGTAATCACAGGATCTCACTAAGCCGCTTTAATCTAATTAATGGGAGTAGACTAAAGGAGTTCATCCCATTTAAATAATAATGATGATGGCACTGATGGGGATTGGTGATGGTGATACTCCACTAAAATTTCAGATCTTTTTGCATGAAGGGGAATACGTCAGCATGAATCTTGAGGAAAATCAACCGTTTAGAAGGCAGAAAAGTACAAAAATGAAAGACCCGCAAGCATAGCAGTCTAAATCAAAGTCGAGACCAAAGCCGACTGGATGCAGCATCCGAGTCAGGGCCAACAAGACTAAAGATGTCCAAATTAATGGTCAAAACCAGAACCCATCAGACTAAGACATGACAGATAGGCATGCAAGCTAACCATTATAAGAAGTCCTCTCGAAACAGACAATCATCAGTTTCGTTAGAACAGATAGACATGTCAGATAGGCATGCAAGCTAACCATTATAAGGAAAGACTCGGCTCCTCAGTAACATCAGACATTTTGCAGAGGCTCCAGAGGTTCCTTATGAGAGGTAAACATGTTATAAGAAATCTAAATTATCCTTATGGCTCACTATTTTGGGGATTGAGCTACTTATTTGGTTACCCTAATTCACTCTCTGCCCAATAACCTAGCATCGCTTAGCTAATAGACTCCTCACTAGAGATCGAAGATCGATAGTCATACTAAATCAATCGATCATTAAAGTCTATACAATCCAACCAGTCTTGCCGACTCAAAGTCAATCAAATGTCGATCAGCAACTTCGACTCAACAAAGCCAAACGAGCATGCCTCATCAAATTGAAGCCTATCGAGCTAAATAAATTAATAAATTGAAGTTCTTAAGGCTCGCTCCAAAATGTTTTTTTTCTTTATTTTTTAATATGTCTATCAAATAAAGTGAAATTTCATGAATTTTCTGTCTACTTTGATGCGCTTTATATCAGCATTATGCTTAGACATAGATGAATCTATGTAGTGCTCGCCAATGTTAAAATACATATGTGAACAGAATCTGAACTCTATCATACAAATTATCAAAGCATATTTATGGACTGATAGAGTAATAGAATATAACATGTTTAATCTCTTGTATTTGATTATTAAGAGTTGCTAATTAATTAGGAGATCACTCGGCAAGAAAATAAGTCTTGTATTTTATGATGCACAGACATTTCTGATTAAGGAGTTGTGTAGATTCAGAAAGGAGCACGAGCCCCACAGGCCCTAGATGCGGAACAAACGTGTGTGATTTAAATAATATTTTAAAAAAATGGGAATATGAGTGTTTTAAATTAGATATTTTTTTAAAAAAATATTGATCTATAAGGATTTGTAGATTCGGATATGTCGGATGATATAGATTGTAAAAGAAATATAACGTAGTATATCTTCATGTTGGAGAGTATAGCGGTGAGTTGAGTTTTCATAGAGTAAAATTTTTTGCACTTTCAACTATGACCTCAACTCGAGCAAGTGAAAATACAACGCTAAAAGCAGTTTTGTATGCAGTTAGGGATTTAAGCCCTCATTTTACAAAGTATATATCTCACGGTGTATTTTTGACGGTTTATAACTGGTGTAGTGTGGCGTGTGTGTTGAGAGAGTGAAATTTGGCTAATATTGTCTCTTGAGAGATCAATAAATGAAGGAGCATGAACTGCAATAAGTTTCTGTGGTAATATAGTGTGGATCTGAGTGGTGTAAGTTTGTACAATTCTCCTTTCATAGTAAAATTTTTAGTGTGATGTAGCTTTGTGGCTTTTTTTTTTGTTCTCGGGTTTTTCCACATTAAATCTTGGTGTGCATTTTTTAGATTTCTTTATTGTGCTCTTCCGTTCAAATTTTTGCTCTAGATCTCTTGAATCAGTGTGTTTTTACGTGGTGTGATTTTGATTGTGATCGATCAAATACCAATTTTACATCCCAAAAGGACTTCACTCCTTGTAATTTCTCTTTGCCATAAAACATTCAGAGGAATCTATTCATTGAAATGAATCGACAAAAAAAAAAAAAGAGATCATCATTAGTCACAAACTAAAAAATACATACACACTAGATTTTTAAATTTCTGTAATAGAGTAATAAAGTAATTATCAAAATAATAATAATTTTGTTCCTCCTAATAAATGATTTTGTCTATAGTTAAGAAAAAAAATTATAAAGAAGCAAGTTTTTAAGTTAATCCCTCGTGAAGAATTTATTTTGTTACTTAACAAACAAGCTTATCTACTTTCAAAAAATATGTTGGTTCTACCCCTGCTTGTAAATGTGCATTTTGATTCTTGCTAATAAGTTAATATATCCATCTCAATCTATCATAATTTCTTCAAATTAAGACATTATTTGTATTGAAAGAAGAGAATAAAACATGTCAAAGGTAGAGTTAGATAGTAGCCATGTAATCTTACATATCATAAATTGTAATTGTATAGCATGTGATATGAATATAACATAAAGTATTGCCACTATCAACATTCTCTAATGAATTTCTTGATATAAAATTATGGTGACAAGGATAAAATATAATCAAGCAAACTATGATAAGGATTAGTTAGTTGAAGTGATCTTGGAAGTGGTATATCTAGAGCATTATGCAAATCATAGTTGTTTATAGAACACAAAATGTCAAACATTTGTGACTTCATAGTATGATCTATAGTGTGGATCACTTTGAAAAGAGTGCTTATTAACCATCTTTCTATGGTGAATGACAAGTAGAATTGATGGGAGTCTTTACTTACATATCTAACATCTAAGCTTTTATATATATATATGTATATATATATGTATATGTATATGTATATATATATGTATATGTATATGTATATATATAAATATATATATATATATAAATATATATATATATATATATATATATATATATATATATATATATATATATATATATATATATATATATATATATATATATGCTAATCCTTTCATATCACTTAAAAAATACAACCACTTTAACTTTTAAGAAGTGAAATGTGCACTTTCATGCATAAGAAATATGGTATGTATGTAAAAAATTGAAGTTTAGGAATTATATATGTTAACACGCAGGAATTGAGTGGCTTGTATGTAAATCATCCTTACATTTATACACTAAAATCTTTCATATCACAACATAAAAGCTATCATTTCAATTTTTAAACAGTGAAATACATCGAATTATGTAAAAATTGAACCCTATGTACATAAAATTGGACTAAAAAGAAAAATTTGATGGACAAAATTTAAAACCTAAACTTGCGGACGAGAGAGTGTGTTTTTTTCCTTTAACTAGAATGGCTCAAAAAATGTCGACCAGGGCATCAAAGTTTGTTGGTTGAGAGCTCAAATACGAGAGAAAAGACGAGACATGAGAGATTTCAGGAGGCTTGACGTTATTAAAACGTTTTACAAGCAGATTATCTGTGGATTAGCTGTGATATGGTCAGTTTACAAAGAACCGACAGTTGTTAAGTTGTTAGTTCCACAAATATTTCAGCCAATAAGCAGTCAACCATTTCATGATTGATTATCCGTCTGTCAGTCCTGCAGCGAATTTCCAACAGTACATTTAGTTGTTAAAATAATCACAATAAACCGACGGATGGTCTGCAGGCCCTTCAGCCAAAATCATTTAAAAATACATTCAACCAAAAAATCAATCAATATAAAGAATGGTGGATAATGTTTGCCAATATTTTCGCCAATTTTTAATGATTTTCCTGTAGTAATTCTAAACACTAATAATATAGTAGTGTTCTTTAGTTCCTTTCGTTCATTCTTATATGGAAGAAGGCCGCATTAAGATTTTCAATCCTTCTAAAATAACATAAGATATATTGGTTGTTCTTATATCCATTGTTCAATTTAGTTTATTATTCAACATTGAAAGTCATATTCTTGATGCATTTACAACCTCTTTTTCTCCAAAGATTAAGCAAACTCTTTTAGGTGCTTAAAGATTAGTTGTGTACAACATGAAAGGTGATCAAATCAATGTTAAGAAAGATATTTGTGATATTAACAAACTTTGATGTGAATCATATATTAGTGTTTATGATAAATTGCCTTCACAAATTTTATACTTATTCCCTTCCATAATTATCTTAATTTTGTAGTAAAATAGCTCTCTCTAATGTTACTTCGCTGTGATGACAAGTGAATATGGATTGTGATGTGCAAAAGAAATTGAAGTCTAAAAAGTGGAGGACTTCTAATGCAAATAAGATTCAATGTAAGAAAAAAAAAGACTAGTAAATTTATTTAATGTTGACTTTATTATTACTTTTGCTAGTAGATAGGTCTTTGAATCTCTTTTCATGAGAATAATGGGGGATCAATTTATAATTTTTGAAAGTGACATTTTATTAAAAATTGTCTAATCTTAAAGCAATGCATCTATGTTAATACATTTGATCATAGATCATTCTTTATATATTTAAGTACATTAACCAACAATTTCAAATTTGAGCGATCTTTTGTGCTATTTAATTTTCTCTCATCTACCCGCTCAATTTGACTATAAGCAATCCAAATTTGAAGTTTATGTAAACTTTCAATTAAACTTTAAAACTTTCGGTTACACTTCAAATGCTTGATCTGAGTGAATTTATAATCGAATCAAAACACTTTTGATGTCTTTGAATTCGTATCATCCCCACATTCAATTACATTATAATAACATAACAACAATAGATATTGAGCTATTGATTATAAACCATTTTTAAAAAAAAATGAATCAATCATTCAAAGAACTAAATACTCTCCATACATCCTTTTATAAGGAGCATTTAAATACATAGCCCGCAATAACTACGTATTTACATATCTAACAACTAACTCTATTTCTTCTTACATTATATCACCCAAATCTTTCATATCACATCAAATCAAAGATACCCCCAATTCCCACATAATTCACATATCAAGCACATCTTCTTGCACAAGTAAAATGCCAAGTGCAAAAATTAAAAATTAGGTACCATACATGTAAATACATAGGTATTGAATGGTATGTTTGTAAATCTTCTTTTATCAGAAGGAGATTTCCACACTTATATAGGGGGTGTAAACAAGCCGAACACGAGCGAGCCAAGACTCAGCTCGTGTTCGACTTGTTTGTATTTCGAGCCCAAAAAGTGTGTTCGTGTTCGACACGTTTGCTTAACGAGCAGTTTACGAACAAAGAGTCGTTTTAACAACCATAATCACGTAAACATAATTAATTATAATTTTAATTTTGACAATCATAAACACAAGTTGTTCACGAACAAAGGGTTGAGGCAAAATTTATGAATTATAGTTTATATTAAAGTATTGTGGGTCCCGAGGGCCTAGCAATAAAATCATGGTTGATCGTGATCTAGAGGGGTAGGGGTGTAAACAAGCCGAACACGAGCGAGCCAAGACTCAGCTCGTGTTCGGCTCGTTTATATTTCAAGCCCAAAAAGTATGTTCGTGTTCGGCTTGTTTACTTAACGAGCCGAACACGAGCTGTTCACGAACAAAGAGTCGTTTTGACAATCATAATCACGTAACCATAATTGATTATAATTTTAATTTTGACAATCATAAACACGAGCTGTTCACGAACAAAAGATTGAGGTAAGATATAAGAATTATAGTTTATATTAAAAATAATTTTAATCGATTATAAATCTTTTAAATTTAGATAGACAGACAGACACACACACACACACACACATAAAATTGAGGAATAGTATTTCGAGCCAAAACGAGCCGAACACGAACGAACAAATCTTTGTTCGTGTTCGCCTCGATAAGACTTGTTTACTTGGCTAACGAGCCGAACACGAGCTGTTCGCGAACAACAAGCCGTTTTGACGGCCTTACACTTATATGACACTGAATCCTTATTATCACATTAAAAATACAATTGAATACATATTTTCATGATATGTTTCAAAGTGGACTATGACATTAAAATGTGATGCATGTAAATTTCTTATTCACAATAGAGAGAAATGACAAACATATTTTAACATTTTTTCATCAGCGCCAAAGGGAAAAAAAGAAAAAAAAGACCAGAAAGAAAGAGAGTCAGACCAGATTGTCTTAAAACTGCATTAAAGAAACATTAAATCTTACATAACTCCATGCAAAAATTCAAATAAATAACATAACATCACAAAATATTTAAGTTTAACAGACCACTGAACCATAAATGGCCCTTAATTCAAATGGTATAACCTAAAAACAACAACAACAACAAAGCCTTAATCCCACTAAATGGGTTCGGCTATACGTTGAATCCTTTTTGTACATAAATGGTATAATTTAAAAAGAGAAGGAAAAAAAAAATGGAGTTCTATATTTTGTAGACAGGTGTAATCCCAAGTAGATAGAAGCATTTCCTCATTACCACTGCTGTTGCCTCGCACAACAACAATCTGCTAGTTTCTTCTGCAGATCCAACAACCTGCTCAATCAAGAAGAAACAGATTCATGTAGAATGAAATGATAGATTTACATACATGCCCACTCAATTCTCATGTATTTACATATCTAATAGCCTAAACTTTTAATATTTTGCAGAACATGCCATATTTCCTATATATGAAAGGCCGTATTTCACTCGTCGGTCATCATATGAAAGGCTTGGGCGGTACAAATGTAAAGAGTAAAATTTATGTGTGAGATATGTAAATACATGAGAATTGCCTCCAAAAGTTTCCCCCCCAAAATGCCATGTGATGGTCGATGTTAAGATGGGGAGCTCTGGAGGAACAGAATAGGCCTGTGAAAGCCCATTCCACTCCACTTGGAGCAACAATGAATGGTTTAGCATAACTTGAAAACAGTACAAATAATTGATAAATAACAACATTTGCATAGAGGACCCAAAAAATATATCATATTAGACATGAGTACCTGACAGCTAGTGTAAAATCTTGTGAATATTTCCGACAGATTGTAGAGATACTCGCACAAAACATTTGGAAGAAGATTAGTGCAAGCCTCTTCAACCACCTGAAAATCATACAGCAAACCTAAATATATTTGTACTTTGTGGAAGAAAATGAAAAAACATTATTGAAGTACAGTACCAATAAAAAGAGAAAAAGAAAAAAAAAATCTCAAATCAGAAACATTATACAACAACAACAACAACAACAAAGCCTTAATCTCACTAAGTGGTGTCGGCTATATGAATCCTTTTTCTCCATTGCGTCCTATTTAGTCTCATATTTTCATTTAATTCTAATAAATTAAGATCATTTTTTATACACTAAAGCCCAAGTTTTACTAGGCCTTCCTTAACACTAAGTCAGAATATAAAACATCTACTCTCCTGAGCGGATCATCAGATGATCGACGTTTAATGTGACCAAACCATCTAAGGCGGCTCTCTCTAATTTCGTCTGTCACTAGAGCTGCACCAACCCTATCACGGATATATTCATTTTGCATTTTGTCTCTTAAGTGTAAAATCACTCATCCACCTAATCATTCTCATATTGGTAACACTTAACTTAGTATTATGCTTCTCTTTTAAAGGCTAACATTAAGCATCATAGAGGTCTCACCCCAATCTTATAAAATTTTCCTTTCAGTCTAAGTGGTACTTTTCTATCACACAATATACCTGAAGCATTATTTATGCATTAAATCGATACGATCGAATATATGTAGTACTAAGCATTATGCAAACAAAAGATCAGTCAATGGGCATGCCAAAATAAAAGGGAAATTTACATACATACCACCCAATTCCTAGGTACTAACATATTTAACACCTACACTTTGTTTTTTTACATTTGTACCACACAAATCTTTCATTCCGTATAAAAAAAGCACCATTTTAACAATTAAAGAGTGAAACATCATGCACAGGTAACGTGGTATGAATGTAAATATCAAAGTTTAGGCTTTAAAAAAGTAAATAAATAAGAATTGAGTGTTATGTATATAAATCTTTCAAAATGAAATTGACGCAGAAACAAGGAGGCGGAGGCAAATGCATACTACTCAAGATAAATAGGTGAACAAGAATACGAAGCATGCTCACCTCTGCGAATTGTATAAGATGAAGCCCCAAAACACGCTCATCCGCATGACCAAGCACGAGCGTCCCTGACTGGAACAAGTGGAAATTAAACAGAATAAGTTTTGAAGAATTTATTATTACACTTGAAAAGCTTCTTTTTATTTTCCATAAATAAATAAAAAAAAGGAAAAAAAGCAAACATCTTAACCAAAATTCCAAACTCATACTTTCTTTAGCTCTTCAATGTCTTTGCCAGATTTCCTGATGATGGAACAGATGCGGGCATGAGCATATAACAAGTAAACTGCAGTGTTTCCCTGTTGATTTCAAAGTATGGTAAACTATTAAATAAGAAACAAAAAATTAATTTTAAGGAAAAAAAAAAGCTATCAATGTTGCTAAAAAATAAATATTAATATTTACCATTGCTAAAAAATAAGGTAGAAACGTGTTCAAACTCAAAGTTGGGGCATTAAAATACAGTTTAAATAACAAAAAAGGCCCCCAACGAAAGAGAGTTTTGAAAAAGCACACAAAGAAATGTGTTGCGCAAACAAAGAAAAATTAATAAATAGCACCAACATGAGCATGCTTGAGCCTATCTATCTCAACAAAGGAGAGAATGTCCGGGAACACACCTTGTCATTTAGCATTTGGTCAAAACTGAAAGTGTAATTAGTCAACCGGTTATTTTTCAGATCTGCATATCTGTTGAGAAATTGACTCAAAAAATCAAAGACTATTTATTGAAATATCCCATTTTGCATTAAAATAGCTACAAAAAAATACGCATGTATGCAATCATGTACGAAAATGTGATATATCATCTACCAGTATAAAGGAGAAAGCACTGTGATCATCAACATGCTTGAAAACAAAACAATCTTGGAGCGCAAGGTTGGCACGGGCGTGTGCCACCTTGTTACAAAAGCAAGAGTACAAAGTGATTGTAAAAGAAATTGTAAAAAATCCATAAATAATCAATCTAGTCCTTAGAGCAGAAAATAAGATACCTAACTCTTAACCAAGGATGACCAAGCCCTGTAATTGTTATAGATGTCTAAACTATATGGGTCAATTTTCCACTTCTATCATATTCAGTGGGTGTTACTCTGACTTCACTTCTCATTCCGCATTTCCTAATTTTACAATACATCCATCATAAAATCCTATCACCACTAGATCTATATAGTATAGTCAATTTAAATACAGTTGCACACAATTTAACATTTTCTTTCTGATATTACTTTAATAAAAAACAATCTACTTTCTAATGTCAGGGTTCCTTACTTCGCCTGACAAAGATGAAAATAACAAAAAGATCCGTAAGGCTAATTGGTTGCAACAAAATATTCATAAAGACCATAGCCATGAAGGTCACAACACTGAAGCCATAGTTTAACAAATAATAACTTTGCTTAAAATGCGCCCGAATAAATGCATGATTGACAAGATAATGAAACAAATCAATAAAAGTGTATTTCATGGAGCAACACCCAAGGAACCAAAGAACACATGATTTTGCAGATCATGAATTCCGTAGAAATACATAATAACTATGTAAAAAAAATACATAATAGCATGATATAGAAATAATAAAATGCATGCCACAGTGACTGACTTGATAGCACCATAGCCAACAGCCTCAGCGGTATTTTCAAGCTCTTCATCAGTCCACTCCTTAAGTTTTCCTGATTAGCCCAAGAGCATAATTACAAAATAATTAGATAAAATTAAGCTCAAGAAGAAACAAGTATATGGGGCATTTACATACATGATATCCAATTCCTATCTATTTACATATCTAACACCAATTTTTTTGCTTTTTACATCTATACCACCCAAATGTTTCATATCACCAAAAAACACAACTTTAATTTTTAAAAAGGTGAAATACACCTTTTCAAGCTAAGGTGGTATATATGTAAAAATTAAAGTTTAAGTGTTAGCTATGTAAATACATAAGAATTGTGCGGTATGTATGTAAATCTTCCAACAGGTATATGACTGTCAACTAGCTAAACAGTTATTTTTTTAATTTAATAAGTTTAAATGCATGAACTAAACAATTAAAAACTAAATAGCACTTTGAAATACCGTTATCCTCGAGCCGTTTAACGAGTTCAGTTTTACTGCGACTTTTTGCTTCATCAAGTAGCTCTACTAAACGAACAACTTCAGAACTTCGTGTGCGGAATCGCTTGCCATCCGATCCAAGAACAAGACCAAAACCAACATGGTTTGTTTTGGGATAGACATTGCTCTTCGCATCTGGAAGCCAGCCAGCTTTCCTTGCTGCCTGAATCATTAATAAAAAGGGGCATTTATATACATATCCCCCTATTCATATGCATTTATCACTTAAACTTTGGCCTTTTTACAATTATACCACCCAAATCTGACATATCACATCAAACATACCACCATCTTAACTTTTAAAAAAATTTATTTCATTGAAGACCACATCAGTAAAATGATGAGAGAAATCAAAAGTTCAAAGAGCATCCGTTAAAACGAAATCTGTGGAAAGAGTTTAACAGTTGATATTCACGATACCGCAAATGAATGCTTAATGCATCACGATAAAGACTATCATGTAGCTCAGCAAATGTTGAGTATAGCAGATATAATACTTACACTGAAAAACATATCAAAGTGCTGTGATTGACCAACATCTGTAACATAAATTATCCACTCTGCTTTTTCTATGTTGAGACGGTACCTAAATCAGGAAAACAAATGATTTAAGCCACATAAGATAACTTCAAAAATTTGAATCCTCTTTGCATATTTGAATGAGAACATTCTGTCTTCCAGTGGTAAGAGATATATATAATGGCCTGTCTATCATGGCTTAAGAAACACCTATAGTGAGCATTTAAACAAACTAGTCAAAAGCATACAATTGATGTCAATTTGCCTCCAAAAAGTGCACCAAAAAAATTCAGAATATATAACAAGTGAGATGAAGCAATCCAATAATTGCTCAAAAGAGTAAGACAAATACTTTTGAATACAAACCAATACCACTAAATAATAAAAAAATTACGCCTAACATATAATTCTTATGTATTAAATATTTGGGTGATTCGTGTGTAAACATGAAAGTTTAGGTGTGAGACTTATAACTACATAACATGAGAATGTTGTGCTATGTATGTAAATACCCCGAAATAATAAGACCAAACCAGCCATTGTCGATCATTATCTAGGTTTTACTATTAACGATTCTAATAATTACTCGTAGGGTTTGATTATTATGGAAAGCGCCATTTGAAGATATGAGCCTTTACTATATAATAAGACTTCATAAGATGATTCAAGTAGGACATGAATGAATCAGATTCAATAAATTATAGAAGCACACAGAACCTATGAGTATTAAGCCAAGTAACAGAAAGTACCAACCATAGAGCTGCTAAATCTGTTGAAGCATAGTTGTACCCACCGTCCCTTTTCACAACAATCAAAGGAATCGGCTGCCCCTCAATGAATATTACGCGAGCACCATTGCTTTCCTCAATAAGCCCCTTAGCAGTCAATTCCTCCAAGACTTTGGGAATGTAAGGGTTGTAAAAGCTCTCCCCCTAAGTAAAAAAAAAATAAATAGTTTATGAAAAAAATTTGTATGAAAAATGTGAGAGTATTGTATCATTTCTCACACAATTAAAAAAAAATACAAAAGAAAGATTTATTCATAACTTCCCCAATCAAGAATAAACCAGCTAAACTAACAGAAAGATGTTCTCTTAAAAAAGACTCAGGATAAAATAGATTATTGTAATTTAGATGAAGGTTAAAAAAAGTGGGTGCGATAAATGATTATGCAAAAAACCACTTTGAGGAAGGTTGTAGTATATGCAAGATGTTTGAAATCAACATTTGATGCAATTTGCAAGTATTACATTACCTATTAATGTTGGTGCATGAATTGAGTATTGTAAATAGAAAACAAAAGTTTTAAAGCAAGCATGTTATTGATTGTAATAAATATGTAAATAGCAAGCTGGATAGGATACAAACCTTGAGTTTCACATCATAATGCACAATATCATAAGAAAAATGCTTTACAAATATTTGAATAATAATTGTGGATTCTATAATTTTAAAAATGTCCGAGAGTTGGATCGTGCATGTATACATACAAATATGATATATATATAAATTTGAGCAATTTCAAACATTTTGAGCTTTAAAAATAATTACTAGCCATGATCAAAAGGAGACAAGACAAACCAATTTGGCCTCAATTTTTCCCTATAAGTGCACAAATTACCTATGAAAAGTAAGAAAATGATGATTCCAGATATGAGGGCATACGAAACACCAGAGAATCCTGATATATAGCTTAAATTACACCAAAAATACGAGCAATTTATATCCTAAAATACATCAAATCAAAAAATCCAGTAGGTACTATTATTTTTTGGGTAAAAACTAGAGGCTACGCTCATCTTCACCGAATTCATCAATTTTCGTGATGATTATATATGAGATCATAAAGCATATTTTTAAGCATGTGACAACAATCAACATTGGTAAAGTGACGGCAATGAAGGTTCAATGCCGCCTTTCAAAAACACAAACACTGTAAGACTAGAAAATTGGAAAAATTATTCGGTCCGGAGTTCGGACGTAGAGACGCGTCCGGACTCCAATGAAATATCGACATTTGTATGTGTCGGCCCTACCTCTAAAAATAAAAAAAAAAAGTTGCATTTTTAATCACGAGGTCCGGCCCGACCCAGCGTTGTTTTGGTTTGATGCAAACAAATTTATCAATAGTAGTAATATATGAGATATCAATCTTTAAATTCTTTTAAATTGATGTATTAGATATCAAAAAATCTTTAGATTCTTAAAATTCTTCAAGTTTTTTAAATTTGTTTCCGCGGTGTTCAGTTTTATTCTGGCAGTATTGCGGCAATATTTTGGTAGAATTGGAATATTCGGTCGTGGTAGAGAAATATTCCCCAGTGTGATTGGAAAATTCGGCGATTTTATTCAAGCTTTATTGCGGTAATATTTTGAAGAACAATAGGATTGAAATATTCAGCGATGGTAAAAGAACATTACCCCGTAAGATTGGAATATTAGGCGGTTATATTTAAGCATTATTACGATACTATTTTGGGGAGCGTTTAATGTCGCGGTCGGAGTGGAATAATCTATCGTTGTAAAAGAATATGCCTCTATGAGATTGGAATATTCAGCTGTTTTATTCAAGCTTTATTGCGAAAATATTTTGGAGAATGTAAACAATGCCCCTCTCGGATTAGAATATTCCGCCGTAGTGAAAGAATAATATCGTGAGATTGGAACGCTGTCAGGCTTAGCCTCGTGATTAAAAACACATGTTTTATTTTTTAGGGGTGGGACCGACACATACAAGTGTCGATATTTCATTAGAGTTCGGACGTGTCTCTGCATCTGGACTCCGGACCGAATAAATTTTTCAAAAAATTGGGGATAAAAAGGTGAAAGATTGTTGAATGACAAATTTTGAAAAAAATTGGGGTAACATGAAGAACAAGCACTGTGAAATTAGGATACTGGGTAAAAAAATAAATGTCGTTTGATATCATACATTTTAAAAACAGAGTAAAAAAAATTAAGAACAACTGAATGACTATTCCAACAAATCTCTTTGGAAGATAAATAAATTGATGGAATTTGAACAGGAAGAAATTATATTATAAAATATTCTCAAAAGTACACACTATGATAACCTTAATGCGTTCAAAAAATAATCACTAGTAACTGATTGTTATTAATTCTCACCAAATTTGAAGGATTATCATAAGAGCTATTTTAACATTTTCCCTATTTATTTCAGACATTATTTCAATTTTGATTTTCAAAATTTAAATATATTATTACTTATTATTTGCTTTTATTCTCTGATTATGTTTTTTTTTACTTTATCTGTTTTATTTTCTTTCCTAGTTATTTTATTCAGTTTTTATTACTTTCCATTATTATGCCTATTGTAATTGGGTATAAATACCTCTCATATCAATGAAAGTAAGCTGATATATTCCAAATCTCAACATGGTATTAAAGCCTAACCCAAGATCCAACGACCCATGGCTTCCACTGCTGGTTCTAGCAGCTGTCGCCTCCACCCACTTCTCCTAGTCGGCGGCCTCCTCTACCGGGTCCAACGAACTACAAGAATCCTACAGTTCAAGCAACCATGGGCCAAAGTTTCCTATTCCCTGCGATTATTTTCAATTCCAGGAGAAATCTAACCCTAGATTTTTGTCCATCAGGTTTCTGTCCATCTGGAATCTCTCTGCAGTTTCTTGTTTTTCAATTCCACAAGGAATTTCCCTATTCCCTATAGGTTCCTGTACATCTCATTGAAGGGTCCCTGTAGTTTGTCCTGATCCATTGAAGGGTCCCTGCTGTCATGTGGGTGCAGTCCTACAAGAAGAATTCATGCTATCATTGTTCTACAAGAAGAATTCCTGCAATTGTCCTACTACATGCATTCCTACAAGTTTTATTCGTCGTTCTTGATTCTACCTAAATTCATCTATGGCTCAAGACAACAACAATATATCCTTTGGCTCAGTCGGAATTATGACTAATTCTTTCAATGAATCATCCTCAGAAGGTGTTCTTAACGCCACCGGAGGATCAACTTGAACCTCCACTCCCTTATAAATTGGAGGACCAGAAGCCAACATGAATTTCTTGATCACAACTCAAAAGTT
The DNA here is from genome assembly GCA_022702705.1 of Papilionanthe hookeriana x Papilionanthe teres. Lineage (NCBI taxonomy): Eukaryota > Viridiplantae > Streptophyta > Magnoliopsida > Asparagales > Orchidaceae > Papilionanthe > Papilionanthe hookeriana x Papilionanthe teres. Next base: position 69,083,779 of record CM040427.1, on the reverse strand, counting down.
GAACGACAATAGGATCTTCCAATGCTTCCAAGCAGTGTCCTTGTTCGCCAAATAATGTGGGAAGTTTGGTCATCTCACTGTATGATTCACGAGCCTCCAAAGACTGACCCGACACATGAAACTTGGGAAGTGGAGAACTTCATGGTCATGTCAGGGCTAATTAACTCTATGGAGACTTCAATTGTCGTTTGTAAATGTTCCTTCAACGGAACCATACGTGGGACGTCGTGGGCCTTCCTCGGGGTAAGAAAGCTAGTGGGTGCTAATGAATTTTTAGCACCAAGTTCAATTATGACGGATCCTTTGAACACAAGGCAAAATTGGTCGCCAAAAGATACAAAAGAGTTAACTATGAGGAGACATTTCCTCCAGTGGCAAAGTTAAACATAATTCAAGTCCTGTTGTCACTTGCGGTGAATATGGATTGGCCTTTATTCCAACTAGATATCAAGAATGCATTCTTGAATGGTGACAGAAGAAGTATACATGTCTCTCCCTTCGAGATTTGATTTTACTGCTCTAGAGGACAAGTGTGCAGACTACGAAAGTCCCTCCATCAAGTTTACAAAGGTGGTCGTGGATCATGGTTACTCAGGCTTAATTGGAACATAGCTTTTCTTCCAGCACTCCTCCAATGGTTAAGTAATTGTACTTATTGTTTATATTGTTCTTACAGGTAATGATCTCCCAGCGTGGGAGTTCTTAAAAAACATTCTTGATTCGTCCATCGAGATGAAAGATTCGGATCTCTCCGACACTTCTCAAGCATGAAAGTGGTCCAGTCCTCCTGGGGAAATTACTTGTCTCAGCACAAATATGTGATTGATCTCCTGACAGAGAACATCATCTTCTGTGTAAACCTGTTATTGTTCCTATGGATCTCAATGAAAAATTATATGATATTCCCAATGTTATACTTGTTAAAAAAACTCATTACCAACGCTTTGTGGGAAAACTCATCTATTTGGCTCGTACTCGCCCCGACATATGCCACACAATTAGAATAGTGAGTCAATTCATGCATGACCCCTACGAGCACCACCTCCGAGTACGTCAACCGGATTCTCCACTACTTAAAAGGTACACCGAGCTCAAGTTTGTTCTTTTCTAGCCATACATCTCAGTCTATTATTGTTTATATAGATGTTGATTGAGCCTGATCAGTTTATGATCTGCGTTCCATCTCCGGGTATTACTTATTTGTATAGGGCAATCTTGTCACGCAATAAAGCAAAAAACAGTCGGTAGTTGCCCGAAGCAGTGCTGAAACTGATTTCCGATTCATGTTCTTAGGAATCCGTGAAGCTCTCTGGTTATGCATAATGCTCTGTGAACACCGTATGCCAACCTCTGTTGCGTTGCAGCAATTTTGTGTTAATAAGGCCGACATCAGTATTGCACACGACCCAGTCCAGCATGATCGTACCAAACAAGTGGAGATTGACAGACATTCATTAAGGAAAGAATCGAGTCTAGGGAGATTTATGTTCCATATGTGCCTTCTAATGGTTAACTAGCGGAGATTTTCACTAAAAATCTGTCTCGCCCTTTGTTCAATGACTTCAAATCAAAGTTAAACATGACTAACATCTACATGTGCATGTCATTATTACTTCAACTTGAGGGGAGTATGATATTATAACGGCCTATGCCATTATTACTTATTATTTGATTTTATTTCCTTATGTATTTTCTTTTTTACTTTATTCCTTTTTTTTTCCTAGTTAGTGTAGTCTCTTTTTTATTGCTTCCCATTATTACGTCTATTGTAATTGGGTTTGAATACCCCTCCTATCATTGAAAGTAAGCTGGTCTATTCCAAATCTCAACATAATATTTTATAAGTTTCATTTGATATTCATGAAAATTAATGAAGAAGATAAAAAAAATAAAATGCAGATTTTTTTTTAATGTTATAAATGAAATGACAGAGTGGTTTACTGGAAAGTGAATACTCGAGAGCTGATTGATTATGAGTCTATGACCACAAAAAAAATGTAACTTTAAAATCAAAATTGAAATTTTCCTTTTTTGATATCGCGACTTAATAGAATGCAGTAGTGAAGCTCTGATAAGTAAGCTTCATAATGCATATAGGTGAGCATAAAAAAAAGTGAATTACAATCTCAAAAGAAAAAAGAAAAATAAAGTGCATGAAGATAGATAGACCTCGATTAAATATATGTAAAGCCTTGTTAAATAATACTTTTATAATTACAATCTAAATATAACATCCGAGACACAAATATATCAAAAAAATAAAAAATAATAATAATTAATATAAAATACAAAGAAAATATCCTCTCTAAATTAGTCTCCTCAAAGGAGATATCATCTTACATCCTGCTCTCTCCCTCTCTCTCTCACACACACACACACATACTCTCTCTCCCACTCCCTCACCCAAAAATAAAATCAACAGGCATTGGATCTTGAATGAGGTAGAGGTGGATATGGAGAACAAATATCCTCCTATGAAATTTTGTTGCATTATCTCCAATTGCTCATCTTTACATAGCCTTTTTTAAATTAAGGCTTTATATATGATAATAATAATTAAAGGAAATTATATTAACTTACAAATGTCTATTTGCCGATATGCAGCAACTTCATGTTCTACCAAAAGAAAATAAGATGATAAAAATCTTATTTAATTTGTCGAGTATGTCATTACAAAGTTCTAAACATTCAAATGTTTCATATATATATATATATATATATATATATATATATATATATATATATATATATATATATATACATATATAGTGTTAGCATTAACTTGAGTGAACTGATGAAGTATAGAAGGCTGAAATCAATTTCGTACATATGGAAGATATTGAATCATTCGGCAAACAGCTTGATTTAGTCCTGTGTGATGTTTATGCAAATCCCACTCTACCTCGCACAAAAGAAGTCAAATGTCCTATCTGTGATCATCCAAGAGTTTCCTACTTCCCAGTTAGCTCCATTTAATTAATTTGTTTAACATTTAAATCTTTTAATTAATTTCAATTTATTTCTAGCTCAATTCTCATTAATGCATGTCAGATGTGTTTTAATTTTTTATCTGATAATAGATATACTATATTTTTACTTTTTTCATTATAGTTTATATATAACTACTGAAGAAAAATATATAGAATTTTATATTTTGCGTATAATAATATATTTTATATATGTTATAACAGTGAATAAACAATGAACTGGTATTAAACTTGTTGATCAAGTGATTATATATAAACAATTAATATTTTCTGAAGACGTTTGTGTAAGCATTGCAAACAAATTCTCATATAAGCATGGAATGAACATTTGTCTGCAACAATCCCACCTGCGGTCATAACTTGAGAGACGATGCTGGAACCAGTCGTTAAAATTATTAATTTACATAAGACTCGAAAAAAAACTATATATATATCTATATATCATATATATATATATATATATATATACACACACATACACATACATACATACATACATACATACATATAAATAGGGCTAAACAAATATTTTTTTATTGGACAGCTGCATGCTCGTTTAAATTGCTTGATTTTTTCTCTTACTATTTTTATTTGGGAAAATTTACATACACATCACATCTTTTTTAATGTATTTACATATCTGGCGTCAAAATTTTGAGTCATCTGATGATCCGTTTAAGAGAATATCAAAATTTTGATGTCAAATATGTAAATACATAAAAATAATGTGATGTGTGTAAATTTTCTCAAATAAAAATAGTAAGAAAAAAATCAAGCAATTTAAAGAAGCAGGTAGCTATCCCATAAAAAAAAATTGTTTAGCCTAATTTAAACATATATATATACATATATATATATGTATATATACATATATATATACATATATACATATATACATATATATATATATACATATCTACATATATATATATATACATATATACATATATATATATACATATCTACATATATATATATATATATATTATATATATATATATATATATATATATATATATGTAGGTTTACCGTCTTTACGAGATGCTTATTTGAGAAACCCACTTTCGACACCTTGCTCGAATGCATCATGGAATCTTTGCGGGAAAATATTAAATCGTGAAGGGGCGCGGGCGGGGTTATCGTCGGCGAGGCGGCGGCGTAAGAACGGCTCGAGGCCATACTGCAGTTGCGCAAAAACCCACGGGATCTCTAGACCCCGCTGTCAGGGGAATGCGACGAACCTGACTCGTAAGCAGAAATGCGTCGTCGGGAAGCTACAGATAAGTCGCTGCCGCAAATCAGCGCATTAGCGCCGAGCCAGCCGAACGAGATGTCAGCCGGTAGCGAAGCACCACAGACGCTCGCTCCAGGACGACAACACGAGCTCCAGAGATGCGAGCTCCTTTGCGGGACGACGAAGCACTAGTCGCTGAAGACGACGCACGGAAACAGTCGGAGACGACGAAAAGCGATGGAAAATGAGCAGTGTGATTGAAGAAAGGATGCAGTGAAGTAGGAACCAGGGTTCGCCATTACGGCGAAACCCTAGCAGAGCGAGAGCGGGATCGCCATCTTCTAGATACCTGCAATCTTTCTCACAGAGGAAGAGATCTCCATCCTAGCTACACCCTGTCGGCTATTTCTAGTAGGTAAGTTCCTCTACGGCAATCCTAAATTTGAACTGATCCGAAAAGAATTTGAGCAAATGAAGCTTAATGGAAGTTGGAAGATAAGAAGACTCGGATTGGTCGGCACGTCCTCATTCAATTAACAGATGATGCAGATTACGCCCAAGTGTTTGTTAGAAGAATACTTCGAATAGACAATCGGGCGATGAAGGTGCTGAAATGGACGGTGGATTTTGACAATCGTACTGAACCTCCCATCATTCCGGTGTGGCTACGCTTCCCAGATTTGCAGGTTCATCTTTATGATCAAGAGCTTCTCTTTACTTTCGCAAAAATTATTGAACGCCACTCCACACTCGATCCGCCTACAGAGCATCTTCTGCAGACCTTCCGAGTGCTAGAATCATCGATAGAACGGGATATTATGTTACCCTTCCCGAAAGAGCTATGGATTGGTACACATCATGGTTTTTGCCAACCAGCAGAACTTGAACAACTACCTCTTTACTGCACCCATTGTCGTATGTTTGGTCACTCTCACCAACAATGTTACCACCTACATCTGAATCTTAAACCTCCCCGTGCAAACGCTACTGGGCCACACATTCCTGCGACGGGTATACCCCAGTGATACCCACTACTGTTTCAGAACAGATTGAGAAGGATCGCCCATTAGAGGAGAACCAGGTAATCGTCACGATAGACGGGATGAGGTCATCTCTCCGCTTCTTCTGAGCTAGCCTACACTACCACCTCGGTGCCCACTACTATAGTGGGAGATCGCACCATGTTCGAAGATAGGAAGAAACAAATACTAATATTTTGATGATAGAAAAAAGTACCGACTACTACTGAGGAAGAACTACTGCCAAACAGTAGCTTGGTTGGTCGACCCGCTCGTTGTGTAAGAGAGGAAGCAACAGTCATTCCCACTTCGGATTAGACTGTCAAGTCCATCGAAGAAGAACGACGAGTGTATACCTCCGGAGAGAAGAAAGTCTGGGTTACTATCCCCTTGGAAACTTAATGGATGATATTTTGGTCTCCCCAGTAATTGAGATGCTCTTCGCAGTGTGATCGATCGATCGCGCTACGAGAACTGCGGTAGAGGGAGCCTCGGCGACCTCGTCCTCTTTAGTTGCTTGTTTTCTTTTTGTTCAAGCTTTTGTAGCGCTCTGTCCGAGCTTTATTTTCTTTTTGTTTCTTATGAGTCGGGCTCAATTTGTTGGACCCTCTCATAATATTTGCTTTGTAACCCTTTTTATTTCAATGAAATCGGCCATACGACTCTTTCTTTTAAATATATATATATATATATATATATATATATATATATATATATGTACATATAGATGTACATACATATACATATACATGTACATATAGATGTACATGTGCATGTACATATAGATGTACATCTACATGTAAATGTACATATAAATCTACATGTATATGTACATATAAATGTACATGTATATATACATATATATGTACATATATATCTATATATACATTTATATGTACATATAGTATGTATATGTGCATATATATGTACATATAGAGATACATATACATATACATATACATATACATGTACATATAGTATGTACGTGTCCATGTACATGTACATATAGATGTACGTGTGCATGTGCATGTACATGTACATATAGATATACATCTACATATATATATATATATGTACATATAGATCTATATGTACATATACATATACATGTACATACAGATGTACATGTGCACGTAGATGTACATGTATGTGTACATGTACATATAGATGTAGATGTACATCTACATGTGCATGTACATGTACATGTACATATAGATGTACATCTACATGGGCATCTACACCTACATCTACATATATATGTACATCTACATGTACATGTAGATGTAGATGTACATGTAAATTAATAATGTGATTTTTTTCCAGAGTCTTCTGTAAATGATTTTAATGACTAGTTTCAGCATTGTCTCTCCAGTTATGATCGCAGGTGAGATTGTTGTGTTTATCTGAGAATTTTCCTGCAATGCCCATGTAAACGTAATCAGAAAATATTAATTATTGCTTACATATAATCACTTAATTAACAAACTTAATGACAATTCATTATTTATTCACTGATATAACATATATAACATATATTACTATACGCAAAATATAAAATTATGTATATTTTTCTTCAACAGTTATATACATGCAATAATTAAAAAAATAAAAAATTGTATATCTATTATCAGATAAAAAATTAAAACATGTCAGATATATATTAATGAGAAGGTTGAGCTAGAAATAAATTGAATTAATTAAGAGATTTAAATATAAAATAAATTAATTAAATTGAGCTAACCAGAAAGTAGGAAACTCTTGGATGATCACAGATAGAACATTTGACTCCCTTTATGTGATGTAGAGTGTGATCTGCATAAGTATCACGCAGGACTATATCAGGCTGCTTGTCGAATGATTATATATCTTCTCTATGCGCGATGCTGATTTCAGCCTCCTCCAATATTTCATCAATTCACTCTAGTTAATGCTAACACTATTTACGTGAGCTAGAATGGGATCTGCACAAGCATCACACAAGACTACATCAGGCTGCTTGCCAAATGATTCTATATCTTCTCTATGCACGATGCTGAATCTTCTTTATGCACAATGTTGATTTCAGTCTCCGCCTATATTTCATCAATTCACTAAAGTTAATGTTAACACTCGTGAGGTAGAGTGGGATCTGCACAAACATCACGCACAACTACATCAGGCTGCTTGCCGAATGATTCTATATCTTCTCTATGCACGATGTTGATTTCAACCTCCTCCTATACTTCATCAATTCACTCAAGTTGACGCTCACAATATATATATATATATATATATATATATATATATATATATATATATATATATATATATATAGAGGATATATGAAATATTTGAATGTTTAGAACCTTGTAATGGCATACGCGACATAAATTGAATAAGATTTTTCATGTTTTATCTTCTTTTTAGTAGAGCATGAAGTTATTGTATATTAGTAAATAGACATTCATAGAAGTTAATATAATTACCTTTAATAATTTTATCATATATAAAACGTTAATTGAAAAAAACTATAAAAAAGCTGAGCAATTGGAGAAAATGCATTTTACCAGATGGGGCAAAATTTCATAGGGGGATATTTGTTCTCTATCTCCGCCTCCACCTCGATCAAGTTCCAATGCATGTTGATTTGATTTATGAGTGAGAGAGAGAGAGCATGATGTAAGATGATATCTCCTTTGAGGAGACTAACTTAGAGAAGATATTTTCCTTTTATTCTATATTAATTATTATTATTTTATTTTTAGGTATATTTATGCCCCGGATGTTATATTTATATTGGAATTATAAAAGTACTATTTAGCAAGCTTTAGAAATATACAAAATTTCACATTTTCAATATACGATATTCAAAAAAAATATTATGGTGCTTATATATGGTCAAAAAGTTATTTTGAGTGCTAGAAAGAAATAACAAAATTAACTATCAGAGGAATGTATCTAAAAAAAATCATACTCTATTGTTCATAGTCCTCAATTAACCGGAAAATCACAGCATCCAACAAAGAGGATTATTTAGTCCCAAATACTCTTTTTGAGAAGCGAGGATCTTTCTGAATCATAATGTCCTCGTGTACATTAGAGAATCAAGAAGTTTAATTAAGACAACAAAACTTACATTTCATCATAAATAAGGACCAAGAAAGTGCAAAGAACAAATACACTAGAATACTCCACCTCAAAAAACGCAATACAAATCAATCAAGAAAATCTCAAAGATAATTGACCAGCCATAAATTCAAAGGTTCAAATTCATATAAAATATTCTAAGTCAGTCAAAAAAAAAAAAAAATCTAAAGTGATTTAATCTACTGAAGAATATAGGATAAAGAGATAAAAATTAACCAAACAAAATTTCATTAGAAGAAAAGTATCAAACCCCAACCAAAAAAACATGGAATTGTAGATATTCTTAATACCTTTTCTTCTAAATGAACACCAAGCCGCTGATAGACTAGATGAAATTCTTTACGGCTAATTTCACAAATCTTCTTCCAGGCATTGCGGTACTTATCTTCCCCGCCCTATCCTTGAAGTAAAAACAGTTATGTTAGCAAAGAATATCCACTACGAAATCAGAATTTAAAGTTCGTCCCAGCTCTTGCACCTTTTCAATTTTTATTTTTTATATATTTTTAAATTTTTTTAGTGAAGATGAGCCACTGTCCTGTCATACTATATCATCCTTATTGTCAGAACAAACTTAGATGCAATATGAACCAGCTAACAGCGTGTGGAGCCTCACCTGCAGACGAACCACTGCTTGTTGTGCCCTTTGCATGAATGAAGGATCATCATCAAACCTCAGCTTAGAAGCCTTGTAAAATTCCTGAAGTAAGAATGCCACCAATACACATCACTAAACAGTAACAAAATGAAGTAATATACTAGAGATTCAGAGGCATTTAAAAATGGTTCCACTTCTAGACAGCTAGTTGGCACACCAAATATTCACATTTAATTGTTTTTTCATATCAGAAGGGTGCATTTACATACATAGCACACAATTTTTATGTATATACACGTCTCACACCTAAAATTCAATATTTAAACACAAAGCACAATAATCTTTAATATCACATCAAGAAAAGCACTATTATCTTAACAAGTGAAATGCATATTTTCATGTATAGGTTTAAAGCACCAAAGTGCTATATGTATAAATATGAAATTTTTTGTGTGTTATATGTAAATACATAAGAATTTGTGTAATCAGCACAAGAGCCACTACTAAGTGATGTGCAGCTAACCAAAATCAATATCAACATAAAATTTAACCTTATACCAAACTATTTGGACTCGAAAATATAAATCCCTATTTTCCATTTAATTCATGTTGAGTGATGCATCAAGAGTAATCCTTAAAATTAAAAGCGAATCATTTTGTGCAACTTCAAGACATGGTATCATTGGTTTACCCCCTACTAATCTCCAAAATTTTTATATACACCATCTTAACAGTGCAAGCTCTAGTCCCCTTCTACTCCCACAAAACACCTATTTATGTTTATTAATCTTATCCTCAATTGATATAACTGATGATGTCTCAATAATATAATCGGCTTATCAAAAGACAAATATTGATAAGATCCTTGCAGATTTTCATTGAATCAAGCACAATGATGCTTTCCAAAGCATGCAGATTTGCAGTAAACCTAACAACATAGTGACATGGCTACCCCAATATCTCCCATTACCAATAGCATTGTCTCCATGATTATCCTTTTTCTCACCACCTTTGAGATTCACTCATCTTACTTTCTCCGTCTCTAAGTTTGAATATGCATTTTTTAAATATGATAAACACCACTGCCTTTTTTGACATGGTGCCTTCCCATGTTTAGGGTCTAATTCCTGTCTTAACAAATAAGAGGATTCATTACTCTGCCACTTTTACCTGTCACACCAAAGTTACTAACATATGCCAGTTAAAATGTATGTTTATAATTTCTGTTGCATTCAAGTAATTTATAAAGAAATAGAAGTTCAAATTTCCACTGCTGAAGTTCTTTTTTTCATAATATCCTTGAATATGTGCAATCATTAATGATGCCCGTGTCTTTCTAGGGTGGGTCCTAGTAGAGACCATTATACAACATGCTACTAATCAACTATGTATCCTCCACTAGTTTTGAATGAGACTACATCTTTTCTCTTCTTTATCCACAAAAGAATGTTTTTCCTTCACTCAAATTCTTCATATTGGATGTAGTAAACTTTCATCTCTTGATGTTAGATGCATCTTTCCAAGTAAGAATCAAAAAGTAAATCATTATTGTGATCCCTCTAACAATAGATTTTATAGCTTTATGGAGCTACATTTTATAGAACATCAATCTACTACCCTTGTCTGCCAAATAAAAAAAAATTCTCCAAATATTCAACTTCCTCAGATATATTTTCTCCTACTCGAATATAGGATTATAATTGATGGCCTCAAGAAATTCCTAATACCTCTTTTCATCACATATTCAATGGTTGAGCATTTCTCTATGCAAGTAACCTCGTCTCCATTTGCTCTTTAGAATAGCATTGGCCATTTTTCCAATGGAGTCTATTAAACCCATTGACCATTAATCCTAATTATTTTGCCATTTTGTTTTCCCTTATTTCTTTTGTTCCACTGGTGTATTAGGATTGCTCAATCATAACTAGAAACATGCATTCAATATTGAAATGGGGATTCTCTTTGATCACCACACTTGAGATGATTACATCTTGCTAGTGTAAAACATGTTTCATGTCAGTGGATTTTCAGAATCAAATTTATTTGGAGGGAATTATCAACCATACAAAGTAGGATTCGTGCAACAAAGTGCACAAATATTCACGGCTTTGATTATCTTGAGACATTTTTCCCCAATAGCTCGACTGAACCATATTTGCTCCCTTTCAATGTGTTCATTAACCCAAGGAAGCCTTTACACCAGATGGATGTGAGCAATACTATTTTTTATGGTCATCTCTCCAGATCTATGAAACCTAGTGTCGGATAAAGAAGTCCTTTGAATAAAAACAATTTCTATGTTAGGTCTAGCCTTGTTTGACTGGATTGTTTGTGATATCAAAAATAAATCTATAGTCACATTATAAGTTAATAGTAATTTTCCATTTTATTTCAGATTCATTAATGATAATTTTGATTTACAATAGTTCATAGATTCCTTGGGCCATCACCTAAAACTCAGCTTCAACACTAGGCCTAGTGACAAATGATTGATTTTTGCTTCTTTAAGTAATTAGCTTTTCACCTAAGAAAGTGCAATAACCAGAAAAAGATCTTTTATTTGTAAGTGATCTTGTTTAGACCATTGATGGACCGATATGATTAGCAAATACAAAAGAAAATGAGCAACAAATTCATGTGCAAAACAAGGAAACACGTGCTATAGATCCATTTGCAAACAAGGAAAAAAGAAAACCATGCTGCTCGCGAGGCAGATGACAGGTAAGGCATACAAGTTATTGATAGCAGCGTTTTTATTTTCAGATGTTATAATTAGTATTTCTCCTAAATAATGTGAAGATACATTTATTCTTTTGTTACTGTGCATAAATACACATTGAAGGAACAAACAAACCAAGCTTTCCAACCACTTCCTTCCTCAATATGATATCAACACAAGATAAGGATCCTTTCAACCTTTATTTTTCCCAATTTCATTGTCATTATTATCATGTATAGTTTTTTCTACTTTACTCCTAAAGAGTCAACCACCATGAATAGTGAACACGAGCATAAAAGAGAAACTAGGGGCTACAAACCACATATCACCTAAATAGAGAAAACTGTATAAACTAGTATTGGATAAAGAAAACATTTGAATAAAAGAAAATCCACCATATTGTCAATCCACCACCAAATCTATGAGACCAATGTTTGCACTATGGGATAAAGCAAATTTCATGATTCTGTAATTGTCATAAAACACTATGATGTTTGAAATTAGTGAATCATACATGTATCTAACAACAAACCAAGCTTTCCAACCACTTAGTTTCTCAATATGATATCAACACAAGATAAGGATCCTTTCAACCATTATTTTTCCCAATTTCATTGTCATTTTTATCATGTATAGTTTTTTCGACTTTACTCCTAAAGCGTCAACCACCATGAATAGTGAACACGAGCAAAAAAGAGAAACTAGGGGCTACAAACCACACATCACCTAAATAGAGAAAACTGTATAAACTAGTATTGGAACACAACACATATCCCTTATTCACCTCTAATAATCGAGATGACTTCATTTAGGTTGAAAAGGGAACCCTTTCCAATTATTTAAATGTGTACATTATCATATTCAATATTTAATTCAGTTGAGAATACATAAATTATTTATTTTTCTATAAAATGTATAGCAATGTAGCATCTTCACTGCATCTCATTTTATTATACTTGTAGCAATCAAGTTTTGAGTAACGTATTTTTTATTTTATTATATAATTCAATAACTAGAAAATACCTATCTAGGTGGTGTGAATTTGCCTTAATCCCATGACTAAGGTGGCATCACCTATTTTAAAAAATGTTTGTTTCTAAGCATCCCATATATCATTACCTCTCCAATCTCAGTCATATACTCGATAACATAACTAATATGACTACTATCACAACCAATTCTATTGGCTATTGCAATACAAAAGCTTATGTAAGGCCAACAATAATTGTTATCTTAATTAGATATAAATCATAATACTTCACCCAATTATTCCCACGATCATGTTACAATTTATTATCCAATCCAACTTAAAGATCATAACCACTAACTACATTTACAACATCCGCACTAATAATTGATTTAATATTAATCAAGCAATCACTAATAAGTTTCACCTCGACAATTTAATAAATCTATTCTCCATTTACATATCCATGTCAAACCTTTCTCATGTGGGTTTAAGATCAAAAAACAGTGGAATGGGGAATCAAAACTGGAAATCTAAAAGTTTTAAAAAATAAATGTAATTTAATCATACCTGCAAATCTCCAATGGCTTGTTCTCCAACATCCTCCCAGTTGGGAAACTTCTCAAATAAATGTTCAATCAACATGCCAAACTGTCGAAAGTAAAAAGTGTAACATTCGACCACTCAAAAGGAAGACCAATATAAGAAAACCCCACAAAAAAATAAATAATGAATGCCAAACTACAGAAAGGTTTAACAACAAACATTAAGAGTATAAAAAATCAAGCTAATCCCTTAAAAACAATATGTGTGTGTGTGTGTGTGTGTGTGTGTGTGTGTAATGATTTAGAAAAAATACATCATGTCATAAGGGATGGTCATAGCTAAAATGATTGTTTAATCAAGACAAGTAACACGCACATATAATTCATGTTGCACTCTAAAACAAAAGGCCATTAAAAATCTATAAGTTGACAGATTAGAATTCACATTTATAAAAAATTATATTCTATTGACTACTGATAAAATAAAAAATAATAAAATAGCATTTATTGATCTTGTAAAGAATATCGAATGCCTCATTTAATAATCCAAAGGTTACAGAATAACTCACGTGTTAAGTACCAAAATTGCTACAACAAAATTTGGCATTGAGAGAAAATATTGAAAAGCACAATAAAATAAAAAATGACTTTATTTCAACCAGGATCCCAACAGGTTTTTGGAGCACTATTTGGTAACAAGCTTTTCGAGACAATCTCATGACATAGAAATACAAGATGGAATACGTTCCTAAGATGCTGAACAGATTAACACTGAGTAACATTAAAAAGACAGATCAAATCCAAGTACAAAAAAGCAATAATCTCAACATATACGATAACAAAACAGTTAGAATAATGAAGAAAGATAATTATACATAATATTCATAGATATTACATATATGTTTAAATTAATGGGTTATAAATAAACAAATGCATCCACCCTTTAGAGTAAAAATGAACAAGGCGCATGGATATTATTACCTGTGATTAAACTATTTGATGAAATTGCCAAGAAAACAAAACGATGAATGGGCATTATTCTAAATTCACCATAAAAGCATATGCAACAAAATACTATTTTCAAAATATCAGTTCAACAAAAGCAATACCTGAGTTCCCCAATCACCAACATGGTTTCGTCGAAAAACCTCAACATTTGAAAATTCCAACATTCGAGAAAGCGTGTCCCCAATAATTGTGGATCTTAAGTGGCCAACATGCATTTCTTTGGCAATATTAGGAGAAGAAAAATCGACCACCGCTCTCTTAACTGACAAAATTGGCGCCCAAGCATCAATACCATTTACGAGCATATTTTGTATGTTCTGCATTAAAATTTAGTTAATCATGAACGGTTGTGCAGACTTATGTGATACTCGTAAAAGATATTTTCAATGCCTCAAAACAAACCTGAGCCACCCATTTGTTAGATAAAACTATGTTCACAAACCCAGGTCCTGCAACAGAGGTAGACTCAATTATATCCGATGGAGGTAAATGTCTGGATATGGCCTGCAAAAGATACAGTTTAACAACCGTTTTTAATGCAAAAATAATGGAGAATCTTGTTCAAACAGCACATAAATTATCTCTTTCATCATAGAGAAAATTTCATAGCACCTGTCCAACTGAATTCGGATTTTTAAATGCTGCTGATTTTCCTTTGATCTTTGAAAAAATGCCCATTGCATTATTGCTGCATCATTCAAAAAATAATTTTCACTATGAATGAAGTCAAGATATGAGAATTATAAAGCAAAAAAATACAACATGCCATTATTATAAAAAATGTGAGCATATATAGGCTAAAAATTAGAATTTTACACCATAAATTTGAGCCATTGTTAAAAGGCCAACCATTGGTAATCACCAAATTTAGCAGTACAGACAGCAATTAATGGCTCCACATTTGATTCTTCAGGAAATAATACTTTAAGCGATCCTTCAAACAATTTTGCTAGTTGTTGCTTGACACTTCCAGTACGCCGGCCATGGTCCAACTACAATTTATATAGAAAACATCATAATATGCAGTGAGATGGTGAATCCGTAAAAATAGGCCTGTAAATGATCTTCTTCCGTGCGCCTTACGAAAATGTATATAACCTATGTTAACCCCCATAGAGCTCTCATTTATCACAAATGAACACATATCATTATTAAATAAGAGTAATCTGTAGGTAAAGCATAATCTGCCAAAAGACATCACATTAACTAATATTAACAAATCCATCTCTTTTTCTGTATGCAATGAGACACAGAATAGATATATAACATAAATATCAACAAAGGCAATGCAGTTTGAAGAATTGGATATGGTACTTGTAAGTAAGTGTAAAACCGGAAGCTAAGAGCATCCATTCTAAAACCAGTCAAACAATAATGGTCAAAAAGATTTACAAACATGCCACTCAATTCCTTTGTATTTATTCAACAGGGCTCGACCTAAGTTAGTTAGCGCTAAAATCAGGGATTTGGTGATGAAATTTTGCTCAGAATTTAATTTACCTATTTCTACATATTTTGGCATACTTGATTCACTAGTTGTATTTTAATATCCGTGTTAAAAATAAGTACTCAATTTAGGGTTTTTTATCTAGAGCCTTCAGTTGGTCCTCGACCAGTGATATTTATGTGGACTCAAGGGTAGTATTTGATTCAAGTACACACGTTGAAGTGGTTATTTTTACCATCTAGTGATGAACATAAATAACCTTCCACATTAGGGGTATTTCTCCTGCCAATTGCTATAAATTTAACTTGTATTTACTACATGGATTACCATGCTTATCTTTAAGTAGTTATTATCATAGGGTATGAAAGTAATTTTATGTTTTAGATACTAAATATTTAGTTCTCCTTGGCATGATTGTTGCTGAATATATTAAATATTTACAAAATCAGCATCGACGTAACATAAATAATTTGTATAATTTCCTATTTGCTATAATGTTAACTCTTGCACATGCTATAATCTATACGTATGTTATTTCAATCATTGTTCCATGCTACAGACATGACAAGTATATAAATTAAATTGATGTTCTTGATGGAAGTAAACATCAATTGTACCCTTTAGATTGCTATGTTATTACTTAGACTAACCGAATCTATGTATAGAGTGAGAATTCTCTAGAGAGGGGTCAATAAACTTAGTAAGGTTGATGATAACCTTACCTTTAAGTTCGGGAAAGTACGAGACTTCAAATGGTAATATATAAGATTGTCAAGAGGAAGTAGTTGATAACTTCTTCATGTATAATTGGGTTGCAAATGCTCATTAGTTGTTCAGCATTTATTTAAATCGGCCATGATTACTACTACTTAATTAATACTATTTCAATTGATCTTTGTTATATAAGATCAATCTAGTAAATGAAATATTTGAAGTTATTGTATACCTAGAATGCCATTTTTTTATTATCATAGTGAACATGCATCTCAAGGATAGTCATTTGTGCGTTAATAAGTAGAAACTATCTGCTGATTATCCTTGAAAGCTCACTCCATATGATTAATGTAAAACCAACCAAGTTCACTAGAAAAACATTATTGTAGGAGCAACTTTGTAAACAGTTGATTTTATTTGAGAGGAATAAGTTAATTCTTCAGTAGTTTTTGTAATAGGAACTGTTTAGTTTTCCATTTATAATTTGTTTCCTTTCTCCCATTATGTGGATAGTATTAGTTTCCTTGACAGCAGTTTGCTAATATTATCATTGCATTGATAAAATTCAACTCTATATCTCCTGTTATAATGAAGTACCAATATCAACTTTCTTTCTTTGTGAAACAAAATTACCATGTTAAATCCAATAATATTAGAAGAAATGCGTTGATTTTAATCATCAGGAGACTGAGTGAGATTGCAGATAATGCATATCATGAGATTCATCTATAAGAGAAGATATAAGATTCAACAAGGGTGAAAACTTCAACATTGATTCCATTTAAAGTGATTGAGATAGTAAGAAAGATTTCATAGCTATTAGCTCTTCCGAGACTTTCACGCGAGTGCATGATGTTTTCACATATTTTCCTTCTGGTGTTAAGTTCATAATGAATAGCAACTCATTCAGTATGAACAACTACTTTCAAGTAAATATAGACAGTGATGAAACAATGAACATACAATGGATTATCAGTTTTCAAAGGATTACTGTCAATCCACGACATTTGTCAAAATATTTTGAAAGAATTATTCAAAAGAGAAAGCATCACCATATCTAACACATACAATTATAAATTCAATCCGACACAACATATTCTAAGAATCTACTCCAAGAGATCACTCTTCAGAACTTAAGGCCATTACATAGGATAAGACCACATGAAAAAACTCAATGTCATGACCACATGAAAAAACTCAATGTCATGCATACATAACACAGTTAAGTTTTCTATTATCATGCAATGAAATAAGTTTTATTTAATTAACTTCTAAAATTTATCAAATGAGTTATGGATAAGTTTCATAATCATAACAATGTTTCCGTGGTATACCGCTTCCCTGGCCTAAGGTGTTACATGCTAAAAATCAATCTGTCATGGTAGCGTAATATCGCAATAATTACCACAAAAATACTGCACAAAAACGCCAGAGAAATTTGAATTTTAGAAAATAGAAGTAGCAACTGTATCATTAGGAACTTAAGAGAATCATACACTTGCAATAAAAATTTGACAACAAGGAAGAAGAAGACAGTCACTCACAGTTGTTGCCACCTGCCCAGGAGAAGGAGCGTAACTGATGGTATTACCGCTCATGGCTGCACACAGAAGCGTCTCCTTCGTAGAAACAGATAGTTTAGAAGATACCCGTAAGAAACCTGACTAGTTTTACAGTAACCACATAAAATCAGTTCATTGTCAAGCTCTACTCAATCCGATAACAGCAGAAGAATAAATAAACAAAAAAAAAAAAAACTTTCATTATGCCTTCTTGAAGATTTGATCTTCGGATACTAATCATTAAAATTAAATTAAAATCTTTATTTTAATCAATGCCCATTAAAAATTTAAAATTTATTAAAAAATGTCTCTCCTTCTCTCCCACCCAAAGCACCGAAAGCCCCTCGCCTTTCATTCGCTTCCAGCAGGTAAGTCGCCGTTGGAGCGAACTAAAGGCGGCGTTGATAGGACAAGCGGCGAGCACCGCGCGAAGATAAAATAATTAGTCTGATAAAGAAGAAACAAATGTAACCCTCTCTCTTCCCCCTACCCTCATTCACGCACTTCAGTATCTCAAAATCCGTAAATCCCCCTATCAGTCGAATTTACTGAATCCGCGACTTACGGCAAGAAGGAAGAGAAACGGGATGTAGGTTGAACCCTACTTAATCCTGAAAGAAATGCTCGATAGAAGGGAAGATAGAGCAGAAGTGCAGCCAGCTATCCTGTGCAAAAAAAAACATGAAGCGGAAAAATGCTTACGAGGAGTGCGTGTGTGGCGACTAAAGCGAAGAAGCGGAGAGGGGAGAAGAGAAAGAACAGCAGATGTTAATGTCATAAAGAGAATTCGCTTCCCCCCTATTTGGTTTCTAGGGTTAGGGATGCATTCGGCTTAGGTGCAAAGCCGTTGGTCTTCTGGCCGAAAAAAATTTGAGTCCGGACGTGTCTGTGAGAGGACACATGACACATGAACTCTCATGTACATCTAATTTATATAGGAGTTATATGGAGGTTTATAAGTGGTATTCTCATTGTGTCACGACGCAGCTCTGCGTTCGGACACCAGACGCAAATTTTTCTCTTTCTTGTCAAACTGGACTACAATTTGAAATTTGCATGACAGTGAATTTTTTTTTTGGAATAAGAAGATTTTTTAGGTGCAATTACATAAATAGTACTTAAAATTTTTCTATTTATAAAACTAACAAATTATTCTATTGTTTTGTATGCTCACTCAACTAACATAATTATAAAACTTGTATGAATGCAACAATTTAATAGTACAAAAAAATTATATGAGTTTTAATTTTTGTAAATAATAAAATTTTAGTTGTTTTATATATAACTATCTCTTTGAATATTTTTTAAAATAAGTAAATTTATTTAATAAAAATAAAAAATAAAGATGTTAAAAAATACACTAATTTCAAAAAGTTATATTAAATTATTCAATTTTCTAACTTCATATCACTTGTAACATATATCTTTTTAGATGACACTCTTCTGCAGGTCTATATGAATGTATTAAGAATAATTATGGGGATTTACATGCATACCAGTCTTACCACCCCAAAAGTGATAAAAGTGATAAAGAAATACAAATCATAAATAATGCATAAATCAATCTTAAATTTCTATCAACGAGTGAATAAAATAAAAGAAAATGTCTGAGAAATGAAATCAGAGTCTTAGTGTAAGTACAATGCATATTCATTAACATATTATGTTGTGAGAAAATTTCATAGCTTCTTTCCAATCGAAACATTGGTACTTCTAAAAATTCTTATCATTCACATCATCACTCTCAGACCTCATAACTTAAGTAGTGCCTTCCTATGATGTGGCAGTGCAGCTCCTTATACTTAATCTCCACTTTATGCAGTTTGCTCGCTGAACTGCAGAAATTCGATGACGGTGACATCTTGATGGAGTTCCTAGCCTGCATGTTGAACTCTGTCCTTAGGGTTTCATATCCTTGCACTATGCAATTTCTAAAATAAAGGTTTAGTTTACAATACACTGAATATTTTTAGTTATGATTCAAATTTACATTTCTTACAAAAAAATCTCATGTCACGACCCGACTCGATGCTTGGAATTGACCAAGAGGGGAACGGACAATCAGATGGTGAAAATCATTTCTCTATTATTATCTTTATATTAATAATAATTTAATATTCAAATAAATAAATGAAAATGTTACTAAAGAAAGCAATAAAAATTAATAAGTAAAAAAATTGTATATTTTCTTAATTTATGCGTGTCAACATCTATGATACAAAGAAGATTAACATGGCCTGTGTGCAAGGAAGAGACACATAAATCGAGAAATAGTACAAATTTTTACTTATTAATTTGTATTGCTTTATTTAGTGGTTTTTTATGTATTTGTTTGAATATTAAATTGTCAATAATAGAAATAGAATAACGGAGAATTGTTTTCCACTATCATTTTCCGTCTTTGTTAAGTCCAAGCCCAAGCAGGGTCATGACATCTCACCAATAAGCTGCACTGAAGCAAAATTGCACTCTCGATCTTTTTGTTTCTTACAAAATGTCTGACCAATATCCACAACGCAGCGGCGCTCTTCACCTTCAAAACATCCTGTTGGATATGAGTTCAAAGATCAAGATGAATTTGAGAAAGAGTCATTTGATCTTTATGTTGCTTCTTTAGCATTCAAGATGAGAGCATCTTTTCAAACCCAAGGATGACATCATATAAATCAATATGTTATAAGATTGCTCGCATATTAACATGCTAAAGAGAAAATATAGTATTGCAATTTGAAAGAAGGATGTCGTATTTTATTATTGTTAGCATAAAAATCCAAACTAGTTCTGATACAACTTATTATGGCTTGATATTTAATTGATGCAGCAAATAATAAAATAAACAAAATAAGAACATGAGCAGATGAAGTGAATTCGCTACATCAAATAAAAGATTACAAGCAAAGAGTATTTTATATAAAACGGAAGAGGGTTAATTATAATTTTAGCAAGACCCATATAAAGCAACTGATTAAAATAGTCATTAAAAGTAGCATACATAATGTAATATAATGACTATTAAAAAGCTTGATCTAATGATCAAAATATTCAATTTGTGTGCTCATAGTTACCTTATAAGAGACTTAACCCACGTGATCATAATTTCCTATGGATGATAAGCAAGGCTAACAAATTTTGGTCACAAATTTAGCGGCTGGAAATAGTATCTCCAACCATTTGATCGGTTGCTTTGGTGTGTTGGAATTTCTTGTTGTTTTCAAGGAAATAAATTTTACCCTTTGTGTTTTCAAGGAAATAAATTTCACTATTTGTGTTTTCAAAGGAACATAAATCTCACCCTTTGTGTTTTCAAGGAAATAAATTTCACCATTTGTGTTTTCAAGGGAAAATAAATTTCACTCTTTGTGTTTTTAAGGGAAATAAATTTCAGCATGTGGTTCGTATTGTGTCTAAGTTCAACAATATGCCCTGCTCACATTCGTTGAGCTCTGTGATGAGCAGAGTACTATAAATAGACGTGATGCTTACTGATTTTGTCCATAAGCTTGCTCCTCCTAATTTTGTTTTACGCACCGTCGGCTGTGAGTGTGAAAAGTTTAGAAGATCTATAACAAAAAATTTACTGTGTAAATTATGAGTGTCGACTCTGCTCGTGTAAGTTATGGTTAGAGGTATGTATAATCTTATCTCGTTTCTACTTATCGATTCAAATGTGTTTATTTATGTTTGTGAACATGTTTAGATCGAAATGGACAATTTTACACGGTGTTCATCGATATATCTGCCATAGATAAAGCAAGACACCCTTCTTCAGCGATCTGACCAGATTTGGTATTAGTTTAAACTTTTAAATACATCTGAAAAATTTTCAAAAGTGATTTAATGACTTGATCTGTGCTTGATTTGACTTGGATCTGATCAAGTTCGGTGTCATTGGGTCATTCTCGTTGAATCTGTTAGTTTGAATATAAGTTTACTAAAGTTGAAATATTTTTTGCTCAATAAAAAATATCGAGATCGGCGTCATGTCCTGCGATTCATACGAAATTATACTAGGTTCTAATTAAGTTCTTCCTGAAGGCAAAACAATAAAAATATTGTGATTTATCAATCCCACAACCCTATATTACTAAAGATCTCTTACTATCCGTTGATCCCCTCACTTCCCGCATTGACTAAAATATAGCAGAACAGAGCAAATCCAACAGAATAAAAATAACCATGCACAAGCAGAAACTTTCGCGCCTGTTCGCCTGAGAAAAGTAGTGGTTACTGCTTGCGGATCTAAGAACGAAGCTCGGCTCGCTGTCCGTGGAACGAAGGCTTCCTGCGGTGGAAAGATGCGGGAACAGTGAAGAAACGGCGAATGACGAGAGAAGTTTAGGCGGAAGATTGATAATCGGTGGATTTGAATTAGGGCTGTCAATTTGGCTGGTTGTTCGCGAATATCTCGTTTGGTAAGCTAATATAAAGCCGAATATAGAAAAAAAAACATTTACTATACAAATAATACATATTCATAAAATTAAATATTATAAATTACAATTAATTAAAAATTTTAAAATAACAAAATTTATCAAATTTTAATAAATTAAATCCTATAAATTATTAATAAATATTATATATTTATATAATATAAATTATATGATTAATATACTATAATATATAAATGTAAAACTAAACAGACCCTCACTCTTAAGCCTCGACACTCCCTCTCGAATGTTCTCAGGTTCGACTATCTCTCCCTCTTATGGGAGCGACATTTCTCATTCCTCTCAAAATTGTGAAAAGCGTTCGACCGCGAGAGCTTAGGTTTTGTCGTTTGTGTTCGCCGCTCTCAAAAATTCGGTTTCAGCTCTCCTCGTCTTCCGAGTCATCTCATTCTCCTCTCAAAATCGTGAAAGGGTTTCGACGGCTAGAACTTAGGATTTGTTGTTTGTCTTCATATTCATCTTCTTCTTTCTCATTCTATTCCGAGTCATCCTCTCCAATTTAGAGCCGAACTCGAGTATGAAATTATTATTCGAGCCGAACACGAACACACCATTCACGAGTCATTTCGAACACAAGCTGATTTCGAACACGAGTCAATATCGAACGAGCCGACCCTTAACTCGCTCAGGCTCGACTATTTTACAACCCTAATTTGAATAACAAAGATTTTTTATTTTGTGGTATCTCTATATTATTTAAGTTTGGGTGCTGTTGAGGTATCATTATTTAAAGAAAATTTAATAATGTAAAAAAATAAAAATTAAATTTAAATATAAAAATTTTCAATGTCCTGTTTTTCTTCTTATATTCGACCTCATTTAGAATATAAATTTAAATTTGATTGTAAGACATATTTAAGAATTTCTTTCCACTTGTGTGTTTATTTCAAGGTATTATAATAAAATTTATTGAATTTAATAAATTATATTTAATGTAAATTCATGCAGCAGTAAAACATCTCATTGGGAGTGTTTTATTAACTTCAATCTACGTCCGGAGTCCTATAATAAAATTTATTGAGTTTAATAAATTCTGTTTAATGTAAATTCACAGAGCAGTAAAACAACTCATTAGGAGTATTTGAATGGAAAAAAATATTATATCCGGATTTCGTATACATCTAGAGTCTAATGGTGGGACGTCGCGTCTCAAATGAGCCCCATAAATTTTAACACTGACACGTGGTGCCTCATCATTGAACTCAGGACTAGGCCTGTCAAAAAAGCTCGTTGTTCGTGAACAGTTCGTGTTTGGTTTGCAAGAAGTTCGTGTTCGATTTGTTCGATAAACAAACGAGACGAACACGAACAATTTTCTTCGTTCGGTTTGTTAAATGAACCAAACACGAACAGTTATGTGTTCGTTCATATTTGATTCGTTATTGTTCGAAATATAAAATAATTTAAAATAATTATATATAAAAATTTTATGATATTTTAAAAATAATTATATATTATAAAAATTTATTATATTTTAAATGATAAAACTTCTATAAATTATTAATAACAATAATAATATTATAGTATTAATTATATTAATATAAATATTATTATATTATAATTAATATACTATACTAAATATTAAAATAAAATCCTAAATAAAATCCTAAACGTCTTATTCGGTTTGCTTCATTTTGAGAAAATATAGTTTACGTGATGTGTACGAAATACCTGATCAATTTGTTTCATTTTGATGAAGTATGCTATCGAAGCAGGGCTGTCAAAAAAGCTCGTTGACGCGAACAATTCATATTCGGTTTGCCAGAAAGTTCGTGTTCGATTCGTTCGATAAGCAATGAGACGAACACGAACAATTTTTTTCCGTTCGGTTTGTTAAACGAACCAAACACGAATAATGATGTGTTCGAACATTTTGAACATGAACATTAGCTCTGTTCGTTCGTGTTCGATTCGTTTACACCCCTACTCTGGACCCCCATCATTTAATTTTGGACGCAAATTACATACTGAATTCCTACGTAATATTTTTTCATAATGTGACTTCATTTAATGTTATACATGATTTATCAAATCATGTTAAATCCAGATTTATCAAATATCAAATATGATGAGCAATCGATGACACCTGTAAATCTGTCTCTCAGATGAATTTAGTAAATTTAGATATATGTAATTTATTTTATTAATATTCATAAAATGTAAAAGTTACTATTTTAAGGAAGTGTTGGATTTAATTTCTAATTTTTTTTTTTATTGTTTGGCGGGTTATCGCCCTCCCCTTCTTTAAAGTACGAGATTATCTCCTAGGAATGGCCGACAAATTCCTCCCAAAATGCTGTCAGTGCTGTCGCCGCTTTCCGGCGAATTGCTTCCACTCTATCGCAGAAACCATAGAACGCTTCCGGTTTCCTGTTCGAGCGTGTCGGAAGTGGAGAAGCCTCCAGCGGACTTTGATCCGAGGACGGGGTTGCGCCGCGCGCCCACGTTCCCTGAGATTGGAGAGGCTAAGAGGGTGGTTTTGGTGAGGCACGGACAGAGCACATGGAACGAGGAGGGGAGGATACAAGGCAGTTCCGATCATTCTGTGCTCACCACCAAGGGGGAGTTTCAGGCGGAGACTTCCCGTCAGATGCTTCTTGGACGACACCTTTGATGTTTGCTTCACCAGGTATTAATATTTTCTTTCTGTAGCTTGATCTTTATTGCCGGGCTTCTAGCTTCATCGTTTTGATTTATTCTCAAAATTTATTTTCGATTACTGCTTTTAGTTGAATTTGTTTCATCCCTTTGATTGCTGTTATGGACTCTCAAGTGAAAGTGTGCTTGTTTATAGTATGTATTGTTCGGAAAAATTAAACCAAAGTTCTATAAGTATGGCCACTATTGATTTTTAGTTCTTTGATTTGCATGTATTTTTTTAGTCAAATTAAATTTTATAAAAAAAATCCTATTAATTATTATTTTTGACCTCAATTATATTTATTTTCCAACTCATATCCACTTTCGTCCTTCCTCTCTAAATTCGGTCATTGCTAGAAGCTATCTGATTATTACCATATGTCGGGCAATAGACACAATTTTTTTAATAACCAGAGTGGGAGATTCGGAATGTGTCTAATAATAATCAATTGTAATCTTTTTGTAACCATCTGCTGATAGAAAATAATCAGATTGAAGGAAGAAAAGTGAAATGATATGAAAGGACTAAAAAATAAATCTCTATTTTTAAAAGGACTAATAAGCAATGAGGATTGTTTGAAAATACTAGGACTACAAATATATGAAGTTAAATTCTAGGACCATCAAGCAATCCATCCAACATTCAAATATGGGGCATTCTTGATAACTTGCACACTCATGAAAATAGGACATGAATGCATCAGGACTTGATGGACATTGACTCATTGTTAGAGTTGTGCTTTAGTGTAGTGCTTCTTGAGGAGAAATAGCCTGTGACTCAAATCATATTTCAACATCAAGCGTATGAGCGTACTGGTGCATGTTCAGTGCAAGGGCAAAATTGAGGAACAAGCATGCAACATATACAATGTTAAACTCACAAGTGTGACGGGCATGTTGATGCAAATTACTTTTTAAGAAAAAAGTAACTACTGTGAAATGTTAGGACATGCGGTTTAGAATATTGAAAACATTTGTGAAATCGACAATAAATTTACATAAGTAGGTCTTATTAATCAGAGTATGGTCTAGCATCCAGGAACAAATCGGAGATTACTCCTAAGTTGGTGCAATAGATGATAATGAAGCCCTATTTTCTTTAGGATATCAAGGTATAGATGTTCTATTCTCTTCATCCTAGTTTGCAGATTTTGGTTCTTCTAATTATATGATTGGTACTTTATGTCATTTTTGTAATATATAACCATATCATAGATCAACGTCTATTCAATTTTACTATTGTTAGACGGTTATCTATTAAACCTATTGGAGATTTTCAATCAATCTCATCTCATTAAGAAAATTGATCGATAATAATTGCAATGTTCGATTTTCTTTTGATCCATGCAAGATCACGAGACAATGAAAATATTTATGAAGGGCATAAAGTTAGAAAATTATGTCCCTTATGTTCCTCAATTTCAAAGATTATTTCATTATCTTGTACTTTAATAAAATAAAACAAAAAATGATCTTTGGTGCAAAAGATTGGTTCTTAATTTTTAAAATTTTTTTAAATCACTCGATTCTCTTAGTTTTTTATGAGATAGATTAATTTATTTTTCTCATTTCACTTGATTGCTAAACATGCAAATTAGGAATAAACATAATTTTATTTTTTCATCACATGATTATCGTGTTGAAAATTCTTTTGTTTAATCCATAATGTTGTATAAGTATCAGTTATTATATATCACATGAAAATTGGTATGGTATAAGTATCAGTTATTATATAGAACATGAAAATTATAAATATTTTATATTTTTCACTGTTGATTACTATAAATACACCTTGATTGTTTTTCTTAGTCGAGAATATAAAGTATTTTATGTCTTCCAAATATTTGTTGCTTTTGTTGAGACTCAAACTCCATGCCACATCGAAATATTGATATCTGATACTTGAGGTTGACTATATCACTTTAAATTCACAATTTTGTTGAAAACAAGAAATTATTTGTCAAAAATTATGTCTCTACACACTAAAAAAATGGCATTATGGAATGAAAAAATAGTAACATCCTTGGCATTGTGTCAATCATATAACCAGAATCCTCTGTCTCACGTAGAATTTGGGTTGAAACATTAGGCAAGATGGCCTATCTAATTGATAGAATACTCTTTATACTTAACCTTTACTCTCCTTGTGTTATCACTCTTTAACAAACATTCAGACTATATGATTTTCACATATTTATTTGTATTTTTCAGCTATCAACATATGAATGGCATAAAGGTTTAGCTCATTTTATTAAATACACACGTATTGGCCATAACACTTCTCTCAAAAGCCTGTGAAATTTTCCAATTCAGCCTCCAAAAGATTTCAAAATTTCTGTCATGTTGTATTATTTGAGCGTCAATTCTTATTCTCTACTAATGTTTAACCTCTGCCAGCAGTTGATGTTATTTCTAATTTTGATTATCAGAATTGTAGACTAGAAAGATTCAAACATGAATATTTTCTTGAAAGAAACTTTCTAACTCTAATAGCTTTGGAGTCAAATCCTTTATATGAGGTTACACCAATTGATCTGCCACCTAAACCAAATTGCAACCATTGCAATTTGATCCAAATCCTGAATCTGCTAATGAGATTTCAATCATGGCTCTCAAATAGTATTCCCAAATTTCTCATCCTCCAAATTGGTGTGGGTTTTGCACCTCATTGGCCTATATTCTTGTTACGTCAATTCATTCATTGGCTGTTAAACATTATTGTTTGAAAGAAACTATGGCTGAAGAACTTCAAGCTCTTGAGAATATTTATAAATGAGAGATTCTTCAATATCCTCCAAGTTTTAAAGCATAGAGAACAAATTGGTTTCCTTAGTCAAACTCCACTTTTGTTTTGTGGTACTGTTGATTGCCATAAAACATTATTGATTGGCTTTGATGATGAGCAAGAATATGGGATTGATTATGAAAAAATATTTTCTTTTGCCGCAAAAATGACCATATTGTGAATGATTATTCTGATTGCTGTTTCAGAAAAATTGCCACTTTATCGAATGAATGTAAAATATTCCTTTCTCAAGGAATAAATCTACATGAAATTTCCGGCATGGTACTGGTCTTTTCTCTTATTGAAGTGTGCAAACTAAAGCAATTCCTTATATGGTTTGAAATAGGCTCTTCATGCATGGTTTGATAAAATTGGTCAATACTATTTTGTCTCTCTTTTACAAAAGCAAATATGATGCATCATTATTTTTCTATAAGACATCCAGTAGAATAGCTACTGTAACTTATGATCATGATGTCATTGCTATTGATAAAAATTTAACTTAAACAAATTATCTTTTATATCTTCTATTCATATTTCATATAAAGAATAATGAGGTCCTCACTCCTTGTTAGAGGTATATGTCAATTTCCTTGGTGTATTTCCAAACCAACGGATATGCCATTAGAATTTAGTTATGATTATTTTGGCCGGTTCTCAGAATACTTGCGCAACGGATATGCCATTAGAAGTAAATATAAAGTACCATAGTGAGGATGTCGATCTTCTCGCTAATCCCACCAGATATGGTTGTTGGTAGTCTAAACTATTTTGATCAAAGATTTTCTTTTAAGTTTAATAAATAAGTCAATTCATACAAAATCCTGGTGGTCGCCAGTCGTGGAATTATACAATATCTTATTGGGATACCAATTGTGGTTTGTTCATTTCACGTTATTTTTGTTTGTAGGTGATTGGATATAGTGATTCAGATTGGGCAGAGTTCCATTTTAGTTGCCAATCATTCACATGGTAGTGTGTTTTCTTGGTAATTTTTTATTTCATTGGAAAGAAAGAAACTTATGTCTAAATCATCTGGATATATCTAGTATCTTGTGATGTCTGCAAGTACATGGACCTTTTGTCCGAATTTGATTTTTCCTTCAAAAAATTTCACTTCTCTACATTCTGATAATAAATATGGCATCTAAATTGCTGCTAATCTGGTATATAACGTGAGAACCAAGCATATTAAAGTTGATTGTTATTCTTTTTGAGAATCTCTTGATATCATATTCATATTATTTTTTTCCCTTTCTCCATAAATATTGAAATTTCAAACATATTTGTGAAGAATTTGATCAGACAAAAGCATTGATTGTAATCAAATTGATGCTCTATTACCAGTCAACATCAATTTGAGATAAGATATGCATATAATTATTTGGAAATTATTTTTTACAAATTATAGCTAGATCAGCTTCTTGTATGCCATCTCATCTACCCAAAAAATAATCTTCATGATATAGATAGATTGACTCCTTGCATACCACTTTATTGATGTGCTTGTGAATGCCACCTCACCAATTCATGTGCAGATTTATGATAATTAATTATATAGTTATATTTCTGTGTTGATTGTGCATTATTTCTATTATATAATTTTGCTAGGGTTTTATAAGCACGGGTCAAAAGATGTAATAAAACTCAAGCAATTTCATTTTCCATTTTATTTGTCACATAGTTACTAATTCATGATTTCACAAAGCATCACCAAACAATTACTGTTAATTGTTAGTATATAAGTAATGTAACGAGTAATGCTAACTCATTTATATCTCAAGTATCGTGTAATAGAGGAAATGGATGATTGATTTTACCCACATGATTACCATGTCATAATGCTGTTTAGTAAAAAAAAAAGATGTATAATTAGCAGTATAATCTTAATTACTTTATAAACTAGTTTATACTTTAACGATCCTGTTATGATTTAAAGTATTGTAGTAATGGTTTAATTTTGAGAACCTTAATGCATAACTGTTTGTTAACAATATAATTTTATCACTACTCAATTATTAAGCATTATGATTAATTCACAATTTTTTTTCATTAATATACTTTCGGATACAAGCAATTCTCTGAAATTGGAGTGGAGAAGGTGACTAGGATGATTTCTGTAATGTCAAATTTTATGTAGGGATAGCCAGGAGGGATTCTTCAGAAGATCAGATAGATAAAAAACATGGCAAGAGAAGGTACCGAACAAATTATGTGTTTCCAGTGGTTTTTTGGAGCATTCCTCGTGGAAGAGGAAATTTCTTCTTATCCATGTGAGAAATTTCAATCGTCAACATAACATTTCAAGTTTGTGAAATACATCAGCATCCTTATAGAGCACGAAGTCATTTGTAAGAAAGCGAACTACATGGTATATAAAATCAAGATATGTTGTTGCAATAAACAAAGTAGATTTATTTATTTCTTTCTAGCTAGATTTTATTTCTATCCTGATGTAAAATGAATCTACTAATTTATGAATCTTTAATGGCTGACATCTCCTTGCATGGGGGGATCCCTACTGCTTAGGAAGGAGGAGAAATAGATTTAAGAGAAAAATTGGGTTTCAATTCCATACCTTGATTAATTCAAATGTGACATTATTTATATAATCCAAATATCTTATGTGAAAGTCTGGCAGTCTATTGTGAGAATCTCCCTTTCGGTTCCTTATGAAATATGTATTTATTGGTTTAGTATGATATGATTAGCATTCAAAAGTATCTAACTAATAAAAAGGTAGACAAAGTGTTTATTGAAGATTGCAAGCAAATTTGTTGCTTGATTTAATTGTTTTGCATTATACGTTATCAACTGTTTCTAATGGAATATTGACTTTCTTTTGCCCTTCAGTCCCTTGATTCGATCCAAGAGAACAGCTGAAATTATATGGGATTTTCGCAAGGACAAAGTGATAACAGAACCAGACCTTAGGGAGATTGATCTATATTCTTTTCAGGTAAGTGATAATTTCACTAAGGTTTTGTTTAGTTTGCTAGAAAATAAATCAATGTAAAAGGAATGTATTGTATTTTGAATACTATGGATTTTTTTGGTTTAATGTAAAAGAAATGTGGGACTTTACATTTTTTTTTTAATTTGGTTTGAAGAAAAACAAAATCAATGTAAATATACTCAATAGTGGTAGTGACAACCGCCGACTACTGCGAGGGCGGCGGCGGAGGGAGACGACAGTTGATAGGCGGACAAAGGGTTGTGGTTGCGACATGGAAGGTTGTTGCGATTATGGTTGCGGGTGTAACACCCCAAACCCACCCCCCCCCCCCCCCCCCCCCCCCCCAGGGTTGGTTGAGGTGTGACAGGTGGGAACAACTCGAGCTGATTAAATTCTGACAAACTCTCGTCCTAACCTGCAAAATCAGGACCCAGTTGGTGATGAACTATTCTAACTAAATTGTCACAATATATGCGATACATTGCATTTCATATTTCATTCATATACATAATCGGAAGCATGAAAATCATAACCTTAAAATATATAAACCATGCAAGCTTGTTAAGTCTAACATAAATTAAATACGCGCCCAAAAATCCTGTATCGCTCCCAAAATTATATAGTGCAAAACTGTACAAACTATTCGCCTCAGTGCTCATTTCTCTACGTAGAAGGCAACAACATAGAGTGAGCAACAACTAGCTCAAAGAAATAATCAAGACTAATATAAGATTTTTATACAAAAAAAAAAATTGCATGCTTATATGTCATTATACATGTCTATACGTAAATCATAACATACTAGTATGATAGAAAACATGTAGTGTAAAAACCATGATTGTTGTGTGAACATGTGGTTTGTAAGCATGAAATCATAAGTATAATCAAAAGCATATTCATAAGCTGTTTATCTTATGTAATTGTAGCAATGTCATTTTATAGTAATGTTACATGAAAATTTATAAGGCTCAACTATTTTCATGTTCTTTTATCATGGGTCAGTATCATGTTCCAAAAGCTATATAAACTATCATTAAAGGTTGAGCTTGCCTCAACATAATGGTTATCAATAGCTCCCCTGATACCAACTGTTTTCTAACGTTCTGTCACCGCCTAATTCCAACGATTCCTAAAATTTTGTTCCTGCCTACATATCAGGAGTTCAAAATATCTTATTCTTGCATTGTTTATTTGCAAACGTTCATGTAGTTGTCTACCCGTAACATTCATTGTGACATTTATTAAAGCATAATATCTGTAGCATGCATTCATAGATGTTTAATATACATGTATGAATCATAAGTGAATACTTGTGGTGTATCATAACATATCATTATATGTATCGTAAACGAAATCAACATGTATTTATGCTTTCACTTGTAATTATTTATCTATAATGTGCAAGAATTTTTATATGCATCAGTATCGAACGTTGAATCACATGAAAACCTATAGAAGATTATTTCTTAAATTAACAAAAGATTATTTCATCTGACTTGACAGAGCAGCCATACAACGAGTGCTTACACACTCGTCTTGAGTTCTCAGTCTTGTACAACCAACCTAAGAATTCATAAGCAACATAGAAATTCAAAAAATTTAGCCTCATAACATGTATTAACCCAAAAAATTTATTTGCCCAAAACATACTTCAAATGGCTTCTCAACATAGATTCACTTTTTTCGAATTTGCTTATTTTCATAATACCTTAATCTTCACTCCCCTTTGTAATATTGTGCTAAAAACCCGTACTAAAGTTTGCATTCCATTTTTGACGCTTATGACATGAGTTTGGTGCTTCTGACCACTACCGGAAAAGAAAAATGCATGAGAAATGAGGTAAATGCCAAAGCAAAAGGTTGAGGAAGGAAATGAATGTCTCAAATACCACTAAAATTATTTTCATATCTTTCAAGATTGTTGTGGAGCTCTTTATCATGAATTGCGGCTCCCAGAATGCCATCACCTCCCTTCCGTGCGCAAGGATAGCAAGCTGCTCTACGATACAACAATTGACCGCAGAGGCTCACGGAATTCGACTCTCGTCGCTGCAGTAAGAAAGAGAGGAATGAATCGGGTGAGGGGAAGGAATTCGAAGTTCACTGGAGCCTTATTCTACCGAACAAATGGAATAAAATGACGTAGGGGGGAGGGTGGGCGCTGAAATTGATTATGCGAAATTTAGAGATTTAATTAAGTTTAATTAATTTAATAAAAGTAAACTTCTAAATTTTAAATCTCCCATTTCGTTCTTAATTAACATATGGTGTTTTAATATGGAATTGATCGGTTTCCTATATCGATTTTTATACAAATACTTTGATTGAATTATGGGAGATGCAAAATTTGGAGTACTTTTCCAAATTGTCGAACTTTACCTATTTTCTCAAAATTTGGGCTTAACAGTGAGCGTGGTTGTGAGCAGCCTATTGGGGCGGCTACGGGAGATGGTGGCCGGCCGGAGTGCCATGCAAGCGACAATCGATGGGTAGCTGGTGGTGGTGGGGGGTAGCTGGTGGTGGTGGGAGGCAGCTACTGATGAGTCGGGCGGCAACCAGAGGGTTATGGTGGTGATTAGATCTGGGCGTTGGGCGGACTGGGTTTGGCATGGGTTGGACTTATTCGGGAAATGGCTTCGCGTTGGACTTGACCCCGAATTCTATTTATAATTTCATAGCCAGACCCACATGCTGCCATGGACTTTAAAAGAAAAATTATTTTTATACTAAAAAAATAAATAAACAATAAAATTTTAATATTTTATCTTAAATAATTTTATGGATTTAAAATATTAAAAGAATATTTAATATGTACGTTTGAAATATGAAAGGCGGCGAAAGTTTTAAATTTTTTATATACGTTTAAATGAATTTAATAACAAACTTATACACACGAAATACGTAAGATTTTAAATTGAAAATATCTTAATATGTAAACACAAAAGAGTTGAGTAAAATACTGTAAAAAAAAGATTTACATACATACTATTTATTAATTTCTATTTTATTACATATCTAACACCTGTACTTTACTTTTTACATATTTGCCATCTTATATATGCATGAAAATTGTTATTCATTATTAAAAAAAATTATAAGTGATAATTCTATGTGATATTAAAGATTTGGTTGGTATTAATCTAAAAAATAAAATTTATGACTATATGAAGAAAGAGAAAGTACGAGGAAATTAATCTCTTCAAAAGTTTATAATCGCGAAATATGTTTATGAGACGAGACTAATGGGCGGGCCGAGCTTGGCTCAAGTCGGACTCATTCGGAGTTTGATTAAATCAAAGCGGGCTCGAGCCGGGCTGGGCCTGCAAAATTTTATTTTATTTCATAGCCAAGCCTGCCTATTTTAAGTGCGCTTATGGCGAGCCCGTAGGGCCGCCAGTCCAATTCCCAGGTCTAGTGACGATGGGAAACACACTCCATAAAGTAGTATATTTGGAATTTGTCCAAATCTGGCAAGTTTCAAATACATTGAAATTGAACTAGAGAATGAATTGCAAATATATTGTAATTTTACATTGCATTTATTTGTTTTCCGATCAACTAGCGGGATTTTTAAAACTTCCGCGAAAGGAATGCAGTGCACTTTTTGCTGTCGACCAAACAATCTCTAATAAACAACATTCTTATAGTAAAGCTTATTTCTCCAGTTGTACTAATGCTTTTTCCCTATCTATCCTCGTCAGGGCCTCTTAAAGCATGAAGGAAAAGAGAAGTTTGGTGGTGCATATCGTCAATGGCAGCTAGATGCTGCAAACTTTCAAATTGATGGACATTATCCTGTGAGGGAACTCTGGGACCGAGCTGAGAGCTGCTGGAACAAAATTTTGGCTCATGAAGGAAGGTCCGTGTTAGTAGTTGCACACAATGCTGTCAATCAAGCTCTTGTTGCCACTGCGATTGGTAATTCCTTTTGACATTGGCTTTAGCAAGCTGATTATGATCTTCTGGATGGTTCTCACTTTTTTTCTGCATGTCTCTGTAGGATTAGGACCAAAATACTTTAGGATTCTCTTACAAAGCAACTGTGGTGTAAGTGTCTTGGACTTTGTACCAAGAATGGGAGGTGAATCTCCTCATAGAAGACTTAATCGTTTAAACCAGGTTTGCGCACTATGTTACTTATGTGGTTTATTATAGTTTGATGGATTTTACTGGCAAAAAATTTCATTATAACTTTTCTTCCTTCTCGTCAACCGTTGTTTGGGCTCTCTGCACGAGTATATTAAGGTGAAATTCTAAGGCTCTGGTCTTCTGATTGATGGGAAATGGTTTATGGAGTTCTTGATTGTCTTCTTATTGATGAGAAATGGATTTTAGAATCTACATGTGCTGGATCAAATGTTTGAAATTTTTTTCTGTCCCTTCTAATCGTTTTATCGCTTATGACTTACAATGTGATCCCCATTTCAATGATAATTTGTGGAAAGAGCATCAAGAGCTAGAGAAGCACATGCCATATAGGAAACAAGTATGTAGAGGAGCTTCTAGCTACATAATAGTAAACGTTGAGAATGAAGAGGATCAATCTTAGGAGATATTGGTAAAATTAAATGCAGTGATGTAGAAGCAAGCATAGATGATTGTGATGTATATGAAACATATAGTATGGTAGAATAGATTATCCTACGCTATATAAGCTACAAACATATATAGTTTAGTTACTTTTTGTTACCGAAGTTAACCCAAACAACAACGGAAAACCAAAATATTTTTACGGGAAGTAAATAAGATATTATACCAAGACGTTGAAATGGAAAATAATAACATACTCAATACACAAACTCAAATAGAGGTCAATCCAGAGGGTGGTGGAGGTAGGCTAGCTGGGCTGGAAGTGCTGATAGGCTGGAATGGGTAGAATGGGATTTTAGAGGGTGGCTGTTTCAACAGGTAAGGTTTCTTGGAGGTGGATGAGGGGCGATAGGGCTAGTGGGCGGCTAGGACAACAATAAAACAATAAAGGGAAGGAGTTGAGGGGCTATGACAGCGATATCGGATGGTTGGACAGCTGTAAAACAACACGGAAAGGTGTTGCGTGGCTGCGACAATGACAGCTGGACAGTGGTGAAACAGCAAAAGAAAGAATTTGAAAGGATGCGGCAGCGAAGGTGGAGGGTTGAGACAGCGATGGCAGTGCAGCGCGAGTCCGGGGACAACAATGTCAATGAGGAGGAAGGGAAAGCAACAATGATGGTTGGAACTACAGAGGAACAACCAAGAACGGTTGTTTTGGGAGGCCAAGACAAAAGAGGGATGCGTGGCAGCAAAGCGGGGATTTACAGAGGAGCTAAGGAAGGATAAACACCACCTCAGGAGCGAGTTATAGTCGGAGCACCACTCGACCCTTGGATACGACCCTCTGAGGGAGAAAATGAGTTGTTGGCGGCTATCCTGAACGAAACTCACGACAAAACTAACCCTAAATTCCTACAAAAGCAAATATATAATAATATGATAACTAAGAGTGGCCCAGGAGGATTGACCACTCCTCAGAAGAAAGAATAAACTGGACGAATTTGGTCCAGACAATCATCGACATGCTGCTTTTGTCACGAGACTTTCAGTGTCTGCTCCTTATGAGGGAGCCACCATCATCAACTTCTCAGGGTTGGGAAGTTTCAACAACATCCGTCAAAGTTTCTATCGTCTCATAGTTTGACGTCAGGCGGTCATGTTGAAGGTGACAGAAATGTTGTATGCTCCAGATAAATTAACCTTGCAGGTGTTGTCTCTCCAAAGTACATCTTGATATATTAAGTATCCATCCTCGTTTGACACAGCCTGAGCGGACACTGTATATCGACATAGGTTTTCATAAAGTAACTTCTTAACTATTAAATTTATAATTTGTCTCTTGTACTTGTAATCGACAAAGCGCATCCGATAAACAAATTCGTTTGTGGGATTTGGAATAACATTTAGGGAATGATGGATCACTTTCAGTGTCAGCCACTCATGAGATGCTTTTTTTTTCTTCTCTAAAAGATCTGGATCCCACTATAGGATCTTCATATTCACAAACATCTGAGTACAATTTCCAATGATGTGGTTCATCCCTTTTGTCTGTCCATCTGTCGGTGGGTACATTGTTGAACTGATTTTTATACCTAAATGACTCTATATAGTCTTCCATAAGTAGCTCAAAAGCTTCTTTTCTCTGATATGTTAGACCTTCCTCAGTAGGGTTAGAACTTTCTCAGTAGGGACAACTCAGGAGGTAGGATATATATATATCTAAAAATTCTAAAATCCTCTTATCTGAGGTTACCTTGCCTAGTATGAACTCCTTGGACTCGTGGCCTTCTTGGACATTAAATGCTAGTTTTGTTGATGCTCCTCCCAATGCCTGCAAAAAGATGGTTTGAGGCACCATAATCTCATACTCTGCATGAACGCCTATCACCTCTGACTCAGTCCTTTCTAGAGCAACTGTAAATTCTGTTGGAGTCGCTCTCATGCTGCTAATTGGAATTGCTGATGTCTCTTGTCAGTTGGAAATTGAGTCATATCCGAAATATTCATCTTCTCTTGGGTTACGATTTATTTCTTCAATTGTTCTATGATCAGTGAAAGAGCCATTCTCCGGTTGTGCAATCTGATTTAATATGTCCAAATCCATGGCACTTGAAACACTTATTGACTGGGACAATTGAGAATGTTGATTGGTTCCCACCCGTTCTTCATTGTTAACTAATGTCTGCTCAGGCCAGGTTAGCTTCGATGTTCCCCTGGTTGCTCTGGCTGAAAGAACTTGGGGTTAAATTTTGTATGTGACGGTTATCCGATAATATTCTCTCTCCCCTTTAGAAGCTAGGATATGAATATCCTGTTTGTAATGAACTAGTAGGCACCGATATTGCATTTATCGTTTCACCTTAGACAAGGTAGTAATTTTACTTTTCTTTTCTCATTATCGAAGAATCTTTAAGTTCTCTCGCCATTGAGTCGTCCTCTTCTTAAACTTGTTGGCGGCTTGTTTTACCATTCTGTCTAATGAGACATCCTAGTACTCAAAGACACATTCTATGGTTTGGAGCCACTCGATGACCATGTTCGGATCCATGCAGCCATCAAAATATGATAAATTCACGTTTACTTTAAGATCTAGGCTCCTCTAAAATTTCAGGCCAACTCTTTGGGGAGGGGTTCTTCATCTTTGAAATCTGTCGGGTGCAAGGGATGTACTGCATTCTTCGACTTGACAAGTAATAGTTGTGGATACGGAAGACTTTTCTGGATTGGCTCTATAGAAGATTCCTAGATATCTCTTCGTGGATTTCTCATAAACGATATCGTGGCATTTACTTTCATTCGGGTCTCTGACAATTGTCTCCTCTGTGACATTGCTTTGGTTTAGGGTCGGAGGGGTGGAAGGGTCTGTAGGGATGGCTTGAGTGGAAAAAGAAGGCAAAAAATTTTCAAAGGGGAATGGGGGCTGATTTGACCATCCTAGAATAGAAATAGGTTAGGCTAGCGCTCATATTAAATAATGCTGAAGTTAATCCAAACAACAATTGAAAACTAAAATATTATTACTGAAAACAAATAGAAGATTACAACCAACACATTGAAATGGGAAACAACAACATACTTGATACACAAACTCAAATAAAGGTCTCGTCTAGGGGTGGTGGAGGTTAGCTATGTTGGCTAGAACTAGTGTTAGATGGTCGGAATGGGTAGAATGGGGTGTTGGAGGGTGGTTATTTTAGCATGTAAGGTGACACGCCTAAAATATGTACGATTTTTGCTATATTATTTTACTCATTTTTGATGATATTACACTTTAAAGGAAGGTATTTTGTATATTTTATGGTTTTAGGTACAAGAAATGGTGATTGGAGCAATTGAAGCAAAACGGTGCAATTTGAAGCAAAACAATGAAGAAATGAAATTCGCCTCGACACCTTTCGATAAATCTTTTGACGCTTAATCTCTTTTATACTTTTGCATATTTTTGAATGAGATTACACTTTAAAGAAATGTTGTTTTTACGTTTATTTTGCAGAGCTATCTCTTACGAACGCAACGCAATCGAAACGGAGCGAAACGAGCCTAAAACGGGGTCAAACGGAGCGATACGGTGGAGCTGCTCAGAGCCATCTCGCCGACGGCGAGATCGATCTCGCCGACGGTGAGATTTTCCCGAGACCACCGAAATGCTCGCCAACAGCGAGCTCAAACTCGCCGATAGCGGCCCAGACGACCACGAACCGACTTTTGGCGGTTTTGGGCCAATATTCGACGTATTTGGACGCTTTTTCGAAGGGGTGCGTAAGGAAACTCTTGGGAATTCGTCCAAACTCTTTAAAAACGACGAATATAGAGTTAGAAAAAGGAGAGATTAAGAGAAGATTAGAGAGAAAAATTGGAGAAAACTTAGTAGGAATGTTTAGGATTCTTAGATTAAGAGTAGAAACGTAGATTTCTACCTTTTGGAGAGATCGAAGAGGAGATTTTCGAGAGAATTTGTAAGGGATCGTACGAGCATCGCACGGATCGACGGAGACATTGCGAGAGAGATCTTCCTATTTCTTTCAAAGTGAAAAATGCTAAGATTGTTCTTCATTATCTTACGATTTTGTAAACATTTATGTAGTGGATTGCTTTGTTTAAATGAAGTTTCCTCTGCGTTTTCTTCGTGCTTTGTGACGTATCTCTTACTTCTCTTCTTCTTTCGAAATAATGGCATGAGATGATTATGCTATTGTTTTCAATTTACTTTTCTTTTATAACGAGTAAAATTCATGCTTAGTGATTTTGTGATGCATGTTAGAGTTAATTTAGATATAAATGCGATTGGCTTTTACTTGCACTTCATTTACATCGCAATTAAGGCCCATTAGTAATGTTAAAATTTGTTGCGAAAACATACGATCCGAGAGGCTATCGTTTCTACAACTAAAGATCTAACCACATTTAAATTCCATGAATGACGAAGTTCATAGAGTTGAATGCGAATAAATAGTGAAATAATATTAATCGGGCGCGAGATCGGAGATTTAGATGCGATGCCTAAAATCCTTAATCGGTCCTATCGTTTCGGTGCTCGAAGTCGTAGATGTTAGCCCTCAGAGCGAGGGAACGCGAGAGTCTCGAAGTGGCAACCAAGATCCTCCTAGACGCTACCATGCAGATTCAGATAATCGAAGATAGGATTAGTTAACGTTCTTATGCTCCGGATCAAAGCAGTAAAGAATAGGATTGTTCTTATTCTAGCACATACAATATTAAACGCATCTCAATCCTATACATTATCTATTTCATTACATATGAATAGTAGCTTTTAATATCTCAAAATTCTCCAAACCAATTCATCCAAGAAGCGGTTATCTTTAAAATTATTATTTGCACTTAGTTATAATTACTATTACATTTAACACTCGTATTTGGAGTAGTTTTTAGATAAAACACAATTTTCATCGACATTCCAAACTAAGACTATTAGTAGTAGTAGAATTGACTAAAACACCTCTTACTTCACTTCCATGGGATCGATACTCGGGTTTTTAAAGAAAACTCTTTATTACTCGAAACGATACGTATACTTCGCGTAGCATCCATAGTGTGCAGAAATATTTACTAATTTTTATATCACTTAAGACTTTCTGTACGCTAGCCGTTATTTATAAATCGGGTCAAGCTTTTGACCATCTTTTGAAGACAAATTACTGCGTTATTTGCGGTCGAGTCAAGTTTTTGGCGTCGTTGCTGGGAGGCCTCGAAGAACCGTAGGAGAATTTTAGTTGAAACAATTGAGCTAGATTTGAAAATCAGTAGTATAAGAAAAACTATTTTTTGTGTGAAAAATTTTTATTGTATGTAAACTTTGTTGTGAAAAAATTGTTTGTGTGAAAAATATAGTGTTCGTAAAAATATTTTATTGTATTGAATATATTTCTTCGTTTATTCGTTTAATCGTTAATATATTATTTGTTATGTTACGTATGCGAAACAAAGAACTGCAGGACTTCGTGCCTTATTATCCCGAGTTCAAGAGAATAAAAATAAAAATTCGAAAGAACTCGAAAAAACTAGAAGTTGAAATGGAAAACTTTCAAGATAATAAATCGGAAAATCATCATAAATTATTGAGGGATTGCGATAAATCACTACGACGGATTAAATTCACTTAAGTATACAATACCCATCGTAGTAGTTCGACTCATTTAAAATAAATTCCGAGATTATCCAACCTACAGCAGTAACAATCGGCTTAGATGAACTCCTTGGATGAACCCTATTTACACTTATCAAATTTTCATGAACTTCGTGCTTACATTTCATTATAACAGTATGTCGAACGATCGCTCATTAGATCGAGCGCTTTTCCTTTCTCACTGAGTGATAAGACTAAAATATGGTTATATTCATTAAGACTCAGCTCTATTGAAAATTGGGAGGAGTTAAGTCGAAATTCCTAGCTAAGTATTTTTCACCTTCAAGGACTACTAAACTTGAAACGATATTATCTCATTTTGTCGGTATGAAGCGGAATCAATATACGGCTTCAGGAAAGATTTAAGGAACTCCTAAGAAAGTGTCCACACCACGCTTCCGCCCGACTTGGTTAATCATTCAAACTTTTTATAACTGGGTTAGTAAGATCCCTAGTGTCTATAATCGATGCTTGCAGCTAGTGGATCATTAATTTCAAAATCATTTGACGAAGCGTATGCATTAATTGAAGAAATGACTACAAATGAATTTCAATGGCCCTCTACAGGGTAAATCATAAAAATGTAATTAGTGTTCATGATACGGATATAATTACAATTCTCGCATCTCGCATTCGTCGCAATATCGAGCGAAGTTGGACCAATTTGGAATGAAGCAACCTCAATTTACTCCCTGTAAGTGAGGAAAGTTCATTAGTGGCTATAATCGATTCTAAATTATCATATGAGACTTTAAATACTATAAACAACCCGTACTCTAACTTTTACAACCCGGATTGGGAGAACCATCCAAAATTTAACCGGAATCATACTACTAATGGTAGAAACCAAAAATGTGAAAATAATCATGCAAATCCTAATGGAAGTTGGAATAACCACGGAACACAAACTATGATTTTCATATCCACCGGACTCTAACAACGATAAACAATTTGAGGGTAAGAAGATGTTCATGGAAGAAGTAGTATTGCAAATGGGAAACCAGGCTGAAAGTCAAAATGTCTGTGATTAGAAACATAGAGAATCAATCCGGACAAATCGCTAATTCTCTTAAGAATAGACACCAAGGAACACTTCCTAAGCAACAATGAGATCAACCCTAAAGAGAACACTAATGAACAAATGAAGTTCATCCAATTAAAAAATGAAAGAGAGATAGAGGATGTGGTTAGAAAAGAGAAAGATATCATGAGAGAAACAACGAAAACTAAAAGGCTCGAAGAACATGTTTCTAAGGATTCGAAAAAATTAATATCTCCAACTAAAATCAATTTGGAAAACCACCACCTCCATTTCTCAAAGACTTAGACAACGATGAGTTGGATAAAAAATTTTCAAAGTTCATGAAAGATCTTAAGAAGTTAACGATAAATATTCCTTTCATCGAAGTCTTTCGAACAAATGCAAAGTTATGCAAAGTTTA
The DNA here is from genome assembly GCA_022702705.1 of Papilionanthe hookeriana x Papilionanthe teres. NCBI lineage: Eukaryota > Viridiplantae > Streptophyta > Magnoliopsida > Asparagales > Orchidaceae > Papilionanthe > Papilionanthe hookeriana x Papilionanthe teres. The sequence goes on along the minus strand of CM040427.1, from coordinate 69,041,405 downwards.
TACAAGATATATTAAACAAGAAAAGGAATTGGGGATTACGAGACAGCTGCACTAAGTGAGGAGTGCAATCACATACTTCGTAAAACTTTTCCTCGAAACTTAAAGATCCTCATGGACTTTACAATTCTCATGCACGTGGAGAAAAATTATGTGGAAAAGCTTTATGTGATTTAGGAGCGAGCATTAATGTGATGCCTCCATCTATATTTAGAAGGTTAGGTTTAGCCAATATTTCTCCCACTACTATAACCCTTCTGTTAGCTGATCGATCTATCATTTATCCAAAAGGAGTTATAGAAGTGTGCTTGTTAAAGTGAATAAATTTATCTTTCCTTTGGACTTTATTGTATTAGATATTGGAGGAAGATAAAGAAATTCCAATTATTTTAGTGAGACCTTTCCTCGTTACATTTGACATTGCTATGATAGATGCAAGAAAAGGAGATTTGACTATGAATATTAGTGACCAAGAAGTTACTTTTGATGTATTAAAGACTATGAAATTTCCAGCTGAGAGAAAAGATGATTGTTTTTGGATGGATGAAATTGATTATCTAAGTAAAGAACATTTCCAAGAAAGTTTTGAGAGTAAGTTAGCAAATGAGATTCAAATAGACTTTCATGATGAGTCAAAAATGTTATGTAAAGAAGACTGTATGTATGTTCAGGAGATGTGTGAAATGATGGACGCTACCAAAAATAGTAAACTTTTAGTTCTATCTCTTGAAAAATCTCATGAACTTAAGCATGGATGTATTCTATAAAATTTTAAAGCCTATCTATTTAGGGAATTCATCTATACAACCGAGCCTTAATATCTTTAGATGCGACTCAATCACAAGAAAAACCCGAATCGAATGATGAACCGTGATAATATTATCGAACCAAGACTTGAAGAGAATTCGAGGATAAATTTCAAAAGAAATTTGAGTTGAGAAAGAGGATAAGGATATCGGAAGACCATTAGAAGAAATTTCTAGCGAATTAAAAAACCTATTTTCTCAATCTAAGATAGATCCTCCATCATTTAATAATTATAAAGTGGAATAATTGGAAGATAACTCGAATCATAAGAGTGACATAGAAGAATTTGATTCGAATCCGAATTATTTAAAGAGAATTTGATCCAAAATTTGGAAGATATCGAAGTATCTTATAAAGATCCATTTCTTATCAATTTCGAGGATGATATTAATATGTAATTTCGGAAAATCAATAAGAATATTGGATCTGAAGGAAATATGAGGAACAATAATATAAATCCAACCGAAATTGAAGAGCTAAATGAAAAATTAAAATTTGAGGATTTTATAGGAATCCCTGGATCCGGAAATGATCGGGCGATTGATCGAGGATTACTTAAATTGAATTTTGATCCAGTGGAATCATATGTTCAATTAATGACGTTAAACTAAGCGACTTTATGGTGAAGAATCCATAGTTATCAGATGTGTTTGATTTAAGATGTTTTGAGAGTCGTGATTGTTAGTGTTGTATGACGTTTCGCTTTATAATGTATTGATAAGTTTGATTGATGATTGGTAGATGTTTAGATTGTTAGTAGTTTGATCTTTGTGTGTCTTGAGGGAGGTGATTCCTTAACTTCTTATTATAGTTCCATCTTAATTTGTTACTTCCTTTCCGCAACTTTATTTTCATTAGGTAGGAGTCATGAACCTATTTGATGAACACCATATGGATGATCTTACACTATCTTTATAACTATTATAGGTGCTTAATTATAAGGATTAGGTGATGCTCGAGATTGGTGCCTAGAGCCAATATATCGATGATAATCTTATCTTTGGGATTATAATCTATAAAATTATTTTAAAGTGCCTAATTTACTAGTGTAGTGATTCCGTTAGAAATCGGATGTAAATTAGTAAGATGTGATAAGTTAAAGGATGAATCGCTCTCATTTATCATTTGTGTTTGTATTTGAATTTTGTGTTTATGTTTATGTTACAATTTTATTTAGGTCTTCAAGAACATTTTTATATTCCCTTACTCGATACATGCAATGCTTAGTTAAACTTTTATTTAGTGAACTTCATTCATGCATAATTAGTTTAGATTACTTTCTGTCGCATATTGTTACGTCCTGATGAATATTTGTAGATGTTTTTGATAGACATTTGTGGTAGATAGAATTTCTAAATTATTTTCTGTATTGAATGCTATATATGTTAAAAATTAAGTATGGGGTAGGAAGAAAAATATAATTTTAATGTGAAAATAATTCCTTTTAATGTAATTTTATTACAAGCATATTTTAGGTTAGATTTATTTTCTCCTACGATTATCAGTATTATGATTATGCATGAATATTAATTTGATAGGATGTTGTAGTAGTAAGTAGATTCAACCTTTACATTTTCTTCCCGCTATATTTTATGGAATTAATCGCAAAATATTTTTAAATTTTAAGTTCGGGGAAGAAGTATTTTAAAGAAAACCTAACTTTATTTGTCCTCAGATGGCACTATATTTAATTTGATATCATTTTTAAAATGACTAATCAGTATGTGGTGTTACGCTTTGAGTTACTTATAATTTCAATTTAGTGAATGTTAGAAAAATAACTTAGTTGAAATCTTAGTGAAGAAACCATTCTAGAGTTAAGTCATTTTGTAGGAAACATCGGAAAATGATTTTTCTATTTATGGTAGAAAGGAGTTGAATATTTAAAAAGCTTAAAATTCTTAGATTTATACTTAATGAGAATCGAGCCTTTATCGAAAACCTTTTTCAAACTAATACTTACACTTATAAAAAGTGAGGAAAGTTTTGAGTTTTGGATTTTAGAGAGAGGATAGTGAAATTTAAAATTATTAAAGCGCCTATCCAGATATAGTAATCCTCACATGAAAAAAAGGATTGAAAATGATCCTAAAAGAAAAAGAAAAAAAAAGAAGAGAAAAGAAAATAAGTGAGTATAAGCTTGAGTATAAGTCTCAATAAAAAATCGGCTTCACTCGAATCTTTTTAAACGAAAAGACTTAAAAACAATCCTAAGCTTATTCTTATTTCAAAAGGTATTGAGTTAAATTAGTATAGATAAGGTGCTTAATTTCCATTTTTATACTTTCTATGAATCTTTAGTTTGATAATTTTCAATAACTTTTGAAGTAAATAAAAAAATTAGTGATTCCTAAGTTCGAATATGAGATATTCTTACACTCTACATCCTAGAGTTGATTTGCAGAATTTCTCCTATGTTATACTATAATATTTACGAGATGAAATTATAGAAAACTCTATCAAAACCCACACCACAAGTTAACATATTTTATTTTTAAAGTTATAGTGTTACTTGATGACAAGCATGATTAAGTTTGCAGGATTTTGACACGCTCTAAAATACGTACGATTTTCGCTATATTATTTTACTCATTTTTGATGATATTACGACTTTAAAGGAAGGTATTTTGTATATTTTATGGTTTTAAGTACGAAAAATGGTGATTGGAGCAAAATGGAAGCAAAACTACGAATTGAAACAAAACAAGCAAGAAATGAAATTCGTCCCGACACCTTCGATAAGTCTTTCGATGCTTAATCTCTTTTATACTTTTGCATATTTTTGAACGAGATTACACTTTAAAGAAATATCGTTTTTATGTTTATTTTGTAGAGGCTATCTCTTACGAACGCAACGCAACCGAAACGGGCGAAACGCAGCTAAAACGGGTCAAACGGAGCGATACGGTGGAGTCGCTCGGAGCCATCTCGCCGACGGCGAGATTTTCCCGAGACCACCGAAAAGTGGCCGAAAAGCTCGCCGACAGCGAGCTCAAACTCGCCGACAATGGCCCAGACGACCACGAACCGACTTTTCGGCGGTTTTGGACCAATATTCGACGTATTTGGACGCTTTTTCGAAGGGGTGCGTAAGGAAACTTCGAGAATTCGTCCAAACTCTTTAAAAATGGCGAATATAAGTTAGAAAAGGAGAGATTAAGAGAAGATTAGAGAGAAAAAAATGGAGAAAAACTTAGAGGAATGTTTACGATTCTTAGATTAAGAGTAGAAATGTAGATTTCTACCTTTTTGAGAGATCGGAGAGGAGATTTTCGAGAGAATTTGTAAGGGATCGTACGAGCATCGTACTGGATCGACTGGAGACATCGTGAGAGAGATCTTCCTCTTTCTTTCAAAGTGAAAAAGCTAAGTTGTTCTTCATTATCTTATGATTTCGTAAACATTTACGTAGTCGATTTCTTTGTTTAAACGAAGCTTCGCTTCGCGTTTCTTCGTCTTTGTGACGTATCTCTCTTACTCTTTCTTCTTTTTGAAAATAATGGCATGAGATGATTATGCCATTGTTTTCAATTTACTTTTCTTTTATAATGAGTAGAACTACATGCTTGGGATTTTGTGATGCATGTTGAAGTTAATTTAGATATAAATGCGATGGTTTTTACTCACGACTTCATTTACATCGTAATTAGGCGCCGTTGTAATGTTAAAATTTGTTGTGAAAACATACGATCCGAGAGGCCATGCTTTCTACAACTAAGATACGAACCACATTTAAATTCCATGAATGGTGAAGTTCATGAAGTTGAATGCGAATAAATAGGGAAATAATATTAATCGAGCGCGAGATCGAAGATTTTAGAGTGACGAGCTAAAATCCTTAATTCGATCTCTATCGTTCGTCATTGAAGTGTAGATGTTAGCTTCGTGCAGAGGGGAACGTGGGAGCTCTCGAATGGCAATGCAGTAGCTCTCCTAAAGATAAATGCAGATTCGAGAACTAAAGTATAGGATTAATAACGTTCTTTATGCCTTGACTAAAGCGGTAAAGAATATGATTGTCTCTATTCGACGACATACAATATTAAATGCATCTCAATCCTATACATTATCTATTTCATTACATAAGAATAGTAGTTTTTAATATCTCAAAATTCTCCAAACTAATTCATCCAAGAAGGGTTATCTTTAAAATTGTTATTTGCACTTAGTTATAATTACTATTACATTTAAAACTTGTATTTAGGAGTAGTTTTTAGATAAAACACAATTTTCATCGACATTCCAAACTAAGGACTATTAGTAGTAGTATCGAATTCGACTAAAGACTCTTACTTCACTTCCTCATGGGATCAATACTTGGGTTTTTAAAGAAAACTCTATATTACTTGAAACGATACGTATACTTGCGTAGCACTTCTCAGTGCGTAAAATATTTACTAATTTTTATATCACTTAAGATTTCAGACACTAACTCGCTATTTATAAATCGGTCGAGCTTTTAGCTATCTTTTGAAGACAAATTACTGCGTTATTTGCGGTCGGGTCATAAGGTTTATGGGAGGTGGATGATGGGTGGTAGGGATTGTGGGAGGCTGGAACGGCAATAAAACAATAAAGCGAAGGAGTTGTAGGCCTGCGGTAGCGATGCCAGGTTGCCGAATAATGGTAAAATAGCAAGGGAAGGAGTTCTGGAAATGATGTCAGACAGTTGAACAGTGATAAAGCAACAAAGGGAAGGATTTGCGGGGCAGCAATAATGATGTCAGCTAGTTGGACAGGGGTAAAACAGTGAAGGAAGGATTTGTGGGGCTGTGACAGCGAAGGTGGAGGCCTAGGACAGGGATGTCAGCGAAGCTGGATGCTGAGAACAACATCAACGAAGAGGAGGGAGGGGAAGGTGACGATGACGGTCGAAACTGCAGAAAAACAAATGGGAATGGTTGTTTTTGGTCGCTGTAGCAAAATAGGGATGCATAGCAGCGAAGCGAGGGGATTGTGCAGGAGTTGGGGTAGGACAAACATCACATCGGGAACGAGTTATAAACAGAGCACCACTCAACTCACGGATGCAACCCTCGAAGAGAGAAATAGAGACGTCTGTAATAACTAATTTTGTGAAATTATGTAAATTTTTTTTGCTTATAATGTACATCAAATTTCACATTTCTTAGATTTCAACTGAAGCAATTTTATAATATTCTACACGTTAAATCGATCAATTCGATATACAATACTATATGTAAATTATGATTGGACTGCGATATACAAAGTTTATAAGATATTGAGTTAATTAAATTATTATTATTTTTTTTGGGGGGGAGGGCTCCAAAGTTTTCGATCTCTCGGTTCCGTTCACGCGAAGGTCCTCTGTCCGACTATTATAGCGCAGCTCGTGAGCAGAGCGCAAACACGCGACAACAGAGAGTCGTTGGTCGTAATTTGACGTTTCAGCGAGAAAATGAAAGGTACGGAACTCACATTAGTGATATTCTAGGCATTTCTTTTCTTCCTCTTTCATTTTGAGATTTGCCAAGAATTATGCATCTATTTGGTTCCGGTTGTCATAGCGAAGATGAGGTTTGAGGTCCGTTTTTACAAAACAGTTTTGGTTTAGGTTAAATTACTTTATGAGCTAATATATTATGAATCCTAAGATATTTACAAATTTCAGGTTGTTTACTTGAGGCTGAGTTTGTAACAAACGTGTAGAAACTTGTCGTAGGATTAATCTGCCAATTCAGGTTATTAATAGCAACGTAAATGTTATTATGACGTCCAATTAGTTACTGAATATTAAGAATCTAGCGCAAAGATCCGAGGTGGGTAATTATATTTTTAAATTTCAATAATCTTTATTTCAAAATGTATGTGTGACTCCATGTATGTTTTGATTTAGTTAGATCCTTTATATTGTTAAACATGAAAGATATGCATGAAAAGCACGATAGAAAAATATGTGCATGATATGAAAGATATGCATGAGATTGTGATGTTTAGATCGCTAACCACTATGTCGACGAGCAAATATCAGTCAGGTGCTAGTATGGTTCTTTCCATCTTAGTCAATTGTGATGTTTAGATCGCTAACCATTGTGTCGACGGGGGAATATCGATCAGGGTCAGGTAAGGGCTTTTCCATCTCAGATAATTGTGATGTTTATATTGCTAATCGCTTTGTCGACGGGATAATACCGGTCGTTGGTGTGTTATGTTATTTTTGACGGCGACTCTCAAATGGACAAACGTGTATGTAAAGAATATGAAGTAAAATTAAAGTTAAAATACATTCATATAGAAGTTTATAATATTTTTTATTGAGTAAAGGTGATTGATACATGCATTAGTATATTCAAAGATTTCGTATAGAAACATGAAAGACCATCATATTATAAGTTTTCTTATAGAAATATGAATGACCAGCTTACATATTATTTTCTTTTTTCTTCCAGGTTACTGTAGTTTATAAATATGATTACTCCAGAGTATTTTTAGATAACTCATTATATTGTTTAAATATTTTTTTTAGGTTTCACGCTTTTGAACAAGATGAATAGAAGATGAGCAACTGTGTATGAGAGACGAGAACAACAATCGTAAATGTATAAATTCCTACTTGGTAATTTATTTATTTTCTTTTGTGATTCTTTCAAGAATATTTGAATATTAAACTTTTAGTAATAGAATATGATAGCAGAGAATTGATTTTCACTGTAAAATCATATATTCCTGCCTTGGTTAATTCTAAGTTCCGGGCCGGGTTGTGACAACATTAGCAGCTGTCCCAAACAAAACTCACGACAAAACTAATCCTAGACTCTTACGAAAGCAAATATATAATAATAGGACAACTAGGAGTGACTCAGGAGGACCAACTGACTCATAAGAATCAAGAAAAACCTAGACCGGGCAGCTGCACAATGCTTCCGCCGTGGGCGATTCTGCATCCATTCCTTATGCATGAGACGTCCGTGTCACTTTTTTTAAAAGAACCAATTTAACACAATTTAATAATTTGGAATTACATTAATTCGATCGAGGAATTTCTTTAATTTTCTCATGTAGTTTAAATTGATGATGATAATGAATACTCTTAAAAACACTTATAATTAAAATAGGTTTACCAAGTAATATATCAATTTTTTTAGCATTTGACTTTATTTGGTTGGAGCATCCAGGAGAATTCCTAGTGCCTTGGTCAACAAACAAGAATACTTCATTGAGATGGTACCCATCTCTTTGGATTTTAAGCGACGACCGTATCGACTTGGATTCTGCACAACCGAATTATACTGAACTTATATGGATGCTTCCAGTGCTTCTAATAGATTGTTAAGCTCCTATTTATACTAAACTTTTGTTATTTTCTGTTATAATAGTGATACTGTCATCAATTTTCTTTTGTTTGACTCTTGTTGCAGACACCAAATTCTCCTGTTGCTTTTGGAAGTTCTGCTGGAAGGAAAACAACTGCACGGCTTATTTTAGTGTGCCATGGAGCTACACAGAATAATGAAGTACGACAGCACTTAAGACAATCCTGTAGAAGTATGATTTTAGCCAAGTTAATGTTATTTTGGACTGCTTGTTGGGTGCCTTATTCTGATCTGTGTAACATGCTGGGTTTTCACTAGAATGATTGGTACTTAATCCATACTGTCCTACAGATGGTATCTTATTATAATAAGGATTTGATGCGATTTTATCAATTGAATGAACAGCCTATATCAAAGTTACTAAAAATGCAACTATTCCACCAATTAAAGGTGGCAATGTCTGACAGAGTTGACCATTGACCAGATACTGATGAATGAGTCAGTTGACATAAAAAATGAGAATATGTGTTGATCTATATTGATATTAACTAACAAGTCTATTTTATTATGTGATATTGCGTGGTTTAAGATATCAAGATTTTATTGCTCCTGGGAAGATAAATGCCTATTTTTTGTACTCTGAATCGTTAGCTTAAGGCAATAATGAAGTATGGGTTTGGTTGTAGATGGAGTCTACAACCTTCTTCATTTTTCATGCCCGGTGCTATGTTCCAGTAACACTTCTTTTAAATATTTAATTTGTTACTTTTCTCTTATTTCTAGGCTGCTTATTCAGATTTCGGGTATGAGCCCTTAAACATGCTTGGGATTATACAGGTATTTTGTTTGTCAAACAATGGTGAAATTATTTCAACCTTGTTTTCATTTATATATCGATGCCTAAACATCTTAATTGTAACCGCAGTCTCAAAAAATTGCAGAACTACTTCTAGACTTGAAGGTGAATTGTTTAGTGTGCAGTCCAAGGATTGCCTCTGCTGACACTGCAACAGCCATACGTGAGGTAAATATTTGCAACCTTTATAAAAAGATGTACTTGTGGGTTACTTTTATGAGAATATTGTTTGTACATTCAATAAATCTTCATTTAATTCAACTCTGGCAGCTATGATGGTAGGTTCAAGAAGCAGCAGATTGCTTGGGCGCTGATTGTGTTCCTCGTTTTGTGGAGGTGAACACAATGCTGGAACTTGAAGTAGAATCTATTCTTCAACGTGCACATATGGTAAGTTATTTCCATGTTTACCCTTTGTAGGGAAATTTTATATTGCAGCATCTTGTATTCTTTTCTAGTGAGACATTAAGGGTTTGCTTAAGGTAGCTTTTCTACTGCTTTACCTTTTAGGCTCCTGCTATACCTTCTTTTAGCTACCAGCTACTGCTGCTTTTAATAAAATTATGTATTTCTGGATTATCTTTTTCAACCAAATATGTTAGAAAGTTGTAATATTTTTTGAAGAATATATTTGTTTTATTCATAGTAGCTTTTGAAAAGGTGCTTTTTTCACAACATTTTGCCCCACAGCTATTCAACTATTTTTATAATAAGATTTGGCCATACCAGACGGTAATTTGCTTCCATTTCTTGTTTACTAGTGTGCCAAATGGAACCACCTAAAAAGTTTTATTCCCTGAGATTAGAGTAAGCTGACATTTATGTGGAAGCCTCAAAGACTATTTTGTTTTTAAGTGGGATTAGCTTATCCTAAATTAAGAAAGAATAATAGAGGCTTATGATGTGATCTTAGTTATTTCTTTGATAGCTAATATAATCATAGCTAATCCTTTATCTTTTTGCGGTAAAAAGGCTAATTTGAACAGGCTGTTCTTAATATTTAGGTCATTTTATACTGATTTTATGCATTACGAGTTTAGAGTTCTAGAGCATTTTACACATGCTCATTTTTAAAATCTAATCCTGAATGATGATTTATTAACAAAATTGAATATTTGATTGATCCATAATTATGCTGCTATTTAACTTTTTAGCGGTTGAATTATAGTTTCATAGCATATTTTTCATTTTAATTTTCCAGTAGCAAGCTCATAATTTAACCTCTAATAATATATCCATTTTATACTAAATTATATAATAATGATAATCATACTTGATTAGTGATTACTAATTAGTAATTAACTTCTTTAATAAGGTGAGTGATTGTTGAGAAAGCTTAGCTTAAGTATGGCTTTCTTCAGGTAAATTTAAGCATATCCCTTCACCAAATTAAAAATTGAGCTTAAATTTTTTTGATCTATATTCAACATTATTTTTGTGTTGATTAATGCTACACTTGTAAATAAATTTACATTTAAATCAATAGCATCACGCTACTTATCATTTTGATAGCTAACATGTCATTCTTATTTTGGAATTTAATATTACTCTTCTTGTAATTTGGTGTTTTTATTGAAACGAGATGATAATTTGAAATTTTATAAACATTGATTAATAGTTTGCCTTAGCTTGTAACCATTGACCAACCCTTCTTACATGCTAAGATCTTTTGAAATCCTGTTTTTGTTCTAGAATTATATTAAATTGGGAAGATTTCTGTATTTGAAGAGTGTTGTAGATTATTTGAATGAATGTACACAATGACAAATTGTTCTTTTTTTATTTTTATTTTATCACATGAATAATACACACTTATTTTCTCCTCTAACATTCTATTACATCCTACTTAGCTCTAGTTATCCCTGTCATTTAACTCATTCTCTATCAAATCCTAGTTCTGCAAGCGTGCCTATTTTTTTTTCACTGCATGTGCCTTTTCTTGGTTGCACTCTTTTATCCGTAGTGCTCATTCCCACCACCAAATCCGCTACACCTAATCATCAATTGCGTCCACTATGGTTCCCTTCTTAAATGCTAAGATCTTTTGAAATCCTGTTTTTGTTCTAGAATTATATTAAATTAGGAAGATTTCTGTATTTGAAGAGTGTTGTAGATTATTTGAATGAACGTACACAATGACAAATTGTTCTTTTTTTATTTTTATTTTATCACATGAATAATACACACTTATTTTCTCCTCTAACATTCTATTACATCCTACTTAGCTCTAGTTATCTCTCTCATTTAACTCATTCTCAATCAAATCCTAGTTCTGCAGGCGTGCCTATTTTTTTTTTTCACTGCATGTGCCTGCTCTTGGTTGCACTCTTTTATCCGTAGTGCTCATTCCCACCACCAAATCCGCTACACCTACTCATCAATTGCGTCCACTATGGTTCCCTTCTTACATGCTAAGATCTTTTGAAATCCTGTTTTTGTTCTAGAATTATATTAAATTAGGAAGATTTCTGTATTTGAAGAGTGTTGTAGATTATCTGAATGAATGTACACAATGACTTTATTTTATCACATGAATAATAAACACTTATTTTCTCCTCTAACATTCTATTACATCCTACTTAGCTCTAGTTATCACTCTCATTTAACTCGTTCTCGATCAAATCCTAGTTCTGCAGGCGTGCCTATTTTTTTTTTCACTGCATGTGCCTGCTCTTGGTTGCACTCTTTTATCCGTACTGCTCATTCCCACCATCAAATCCGCTACACCTACTCATCAATTGCATCCACTATGGTTTGCCTGATCGCCTACATGCATGGCCCTAAAGCCCACGCTACCTACTACTTGTTAGCGTTCTTACTACTTCCCACCCACACTTGCTTCTTGTTTGAACTACCCACTGCACTTGCTACCGATTGCCCATGAACTATAGTAGGAACACTTCATGACTCATCCACCTTTTATGATTGGAGTTACCTCATACCATGTAATGATCTCTCATACTTCCAATGAGTTGAAACCCCCTTATCTTCTATACCAATATTAAATTGAATTTAGCTACTCATCTTCTACATTCAAGGGGCCTTTCATTTCCTTGACGGTTTTCACTACTACTTTATCATTTTGAGGTCCTTTTATTATTCTCATTGTCCATTTTGATCTCTAAGAAATCCCAAGAATCCTTTGGTTACATTCGTCCCAACCTTCAACTCTTCTTTTGAGCTTCATTCATATTGAATCAATTGAACGAACTTTGAAGATTTGTTCTCTTTTTGGAAAACCTCATGATATGTCACCAAATTCCAATTTTTCATTTATAAATGTCATTAATGTATATCCTTCATAAGGGGTTCTCCATAATGGCTATGTACAACAACTATTGGAGTGACCCATAAGTCTCAATTTATCTTATAAATATAGAATCAATATGAACAATAAAAATTTGACTATTTATTTTTGAGTAATCAGTTTGCACTGTTATTGCCGGGTCCCAAGTCCCGGATGTGAAAAGTGGAGGGTTGTGTTCAGTAGTCGACAACCAACGTAAAATTTGTCAAAAAATCATGACATGGATTTTTTTGATCATTGTATAGATGTTAGAGCGCCCCCCAGAATCGACACACAATATTACTTAAATACTGTGAAAAGATTGCAAGGGTTAGTGAGTGTCAAATAAACAAGAGTTCTCATATTACAGATGGATACAGGTATGAAAGTTAGTCCATGAAACTAATATTAGGATAAAATCTTGGAATATAAATACTCTCACATGTAAATTAATGAAATTAGTTGATATTATGGTTCATAGAAAGATAAAGATCAAATGCATTCGAGAAATTAAATGCGTGAGAGAAAATGCTAAGGAGGTTGATAGCTTAAGTTTTGAACTTTGATATTCAGGCCTGAGTCGCACTAGAAACGGGGGTTTAATTATAGATAAGAGTTTGAAAGATAACGTTAATAAAATTAATACATATGGATATTCTCATTTGGATGTATAGACTAAATTACTGTTCTCAATAATCTTTCGTCAATCTCCCCTCTTTATCAATTGTATTTTGCTTCATGCACTTAATAGAATTGGTTTTATCTTCTTTTTTTCATACTTCTCACTCAAATGACATTGCCTCATAAGGGAAATGAAGCCACTCAGAATTTTGAAATTTAATATTTCAAATTAATACGACATTGAAAATAATCTACTACATCAAGAAATAGAAATATTGTCCTACAATGCACTCAATTATGAAAATAAAGATTTTTGAATTGTCTCTACGAACCATAGATTTTTCTATTATCTAATTTGGATAAAATAGGTTAATTTCATTACGAGGTAGAGATTTATAAAGACAAGCCATTATATTCAATTACATCTTAAGAGATGTAAGTTTCTAAAAAGACTTGATTGTTGGTGATTTTTCATTTTAATGACCCAATCTTATCTCATAACATTATATTCACAGACACATATCATATGTATATATCAATTTTTCCGTGTAACAGATTTAAGATACTTAATCCTATCGCACTTACATATCACTTGATTTGCTAGCAACATTGATTCACAATTATCAATTTCATATTGACTAAAATTATACATTATACCCTATATTTATTCTATTAATCTAAATCTTACCTTCTGATCTTTTACCCCATCATTATAACTTTTCAATTGTTTCAACATATTTTGTCGTTAACAAATAGGATGCATCTTATTATCTTGATCACAAACTTCTAATTCCAAAACGTAAATCAGGGAGTAGTAGCATTTTTATAGAACAGGAAGACATAAATAAAGTTCCAAAATATGCCATCTGTAAAATATGCCAAATTAAGATGGTTACAGCTCCGGACATTATGGCTCTTTAATGTACAATTCGAAGGTAACATTGATCATGCTAATTATGATTATAATTGTCTTGAACGTAGTATCAGTTAAAAGCATGTTAAGGTATTACCCTACAAAACGAGTCTCCCAAAATTTCAACGAATGTTCAATACTAAACCTAGAATCCTTGTATACCTCATCACTAGTAAACGATAAGAGAACTCGGACTAAAGTTATTTATTAAGAGTCCTCATTTACTTGTTTCATCATTTTCTATATTTGAACTCCCTTCCTAGCCTCATTCAGATCTTAACTTCTCTAACAATGTTCTGAATCCCATCAGATTTCAAGAAAGGCTGCTCCTTTTCAACCAGGATACTTAGTTGACCTCAATGATACAAGCATGTTAGAACTATGGACCCAAACAAAGAAAGCATGGCATTATCTGCTACAGAAACTATCCCTTGAATCAGAATCAGAATCAGAATCGGAAAGAAATGTTGTGGTCATTGCACATCCTGCTGCTCATATTGCACTCATAGCACAGTCTCTGAAGTTAACAGCAGAATGGATGGACTCTTTCCATCTTGATGCCGGCAGCATCAGCATCATTGATTTTCCTGATGGTCCCGAGGGAAAAGGTGTCATAAGATGTTTAAACTATACTGCACACCTTGGTAGATGGTCTGTACCAGTTACAAGATCTCTTGGAAATGATGAGGAGTTTTAGGCTACAATAACTGTCGAGTCACAGGTACTTTGCCTCCTCATTCACTGAAATTATTTGCTTTGGATACTTTTAGATATAAAGTTCTCCTTATGTTTGCATTGTGATGCTCGGGATTGGTATAGTTTCTGACTATGATAAGATGTATTAATTCACTTTTGATTTATAAATTTATAACAATCAGATCTTGCATATCATATAGAAGAAAGTTGTATATTACAAACTTTTACTATGTGAAATACACATTTTCATGCATGGATGAAATGTTATAAATTTAAAAATCAAAGTTTAGGTGTCAGAGATGCATACATGAAATGCTATTGAAATTGTTTGGTATGTGTGTAAATCTTGCTGGAATAAGTGGGAGGGAGAATGGTTGGAGAAGACATTACCTTCGCGTTTGCAGCTTCTTTCCACACATGAATCAGCCTTACTCATATATGTTTTTTATTCTTGTCCGCACACGAACAATGCAATAAAAGCACTCAAACTTCTCATCTCCTTGTCTAATTTATCCCCAACACGCGAGCAAATGCCACTATTCTTTGCTTGAATGCATAGCATATGGTTGGAAAAAAATGAATTAGCATTTTTTGCATAATAAAGCCTCGTTCAGGAGAAAATATGACTCCAGATGCAAGATGCGTCCGGACAACCGACACGATACACCAAAAAGACAAAAAATATCAGTGTATCACATCTGTTATCCGGACGCACCGTACGTCTGGACTCCACACGCAATATTTCTCCTTATTTGAGACCACTTCACCATTCAATAAAGCTCCCTCAAACATAACTTCAAAATAAACAACAGTATGAAGGAGCTCTTTCTAAAGTCATTACATCGTTTGGATACAAAACTTTACGACAATTTTTTAAAGATAAAAGACAAAAATATCCAATAAAGTAAAAATTATTCCCGAGCTTCTGCTTTCTTTTCCATCGCTTCATCAGTACATAATTCTCTCTTTGTTTCCTTTGGAGTGGTCGTGTCTCCTTCTCGACATTGATCATTTCTTGCCGGCGAACCCGACGGAACTGCTCCAGAGGATCACGAGGGCCGCGACGCACGTCACGCTCGCGAGGAGGGGGTTTGCGTCGCGTGAACTACCCGACTCTGCTCCTATTACTCTGTATTCCTGATCTCACCGGCGATGCACCCACTCTTTCACAGCAGCGACGCTGCTACGTCTTCCGTCAGCCCTCTGCTCCTTAAATCCTCCTCTTTCCCTCCTTCACCCTCACTTTCCTTCTCAACATTGGTCCAGAGCAGATGACAGTTACGAATGGGTCGCCGAGATTCTCACGGTGGAGACATGAAGCTAAAACTCTTCAAACCTCCGTCACTATTTGAAGTATAGGAACAACCAATAAAAGGGCAAATTAAAATCCATGATATAAAAATTTAGGCCATGTAAATGTGATGGGTATATATAGGGGTGTTATAGGGGTGTAAACGAACCAAACACGAAAGATCAGAGCTATTGTACATGTTTGAAATATTCGAACACATTACTGTTTGTGTTTGGTTCGTTTAAAAAACCGAACGAAAAAAAATTGTTCATGTTCATCTCGTTTGCTTATCTAACAAATCGAACATGAACTTCCCGGCGAACCGAATACAAACTATTCGCGAACAACGAGCTTTTTTGACAGCTCTGACTTTGATAGCATACTTCCTCAAAATGAAACAAATTGATCAGGTGTTTCGTACACATCAGGTAATCCATACTTTCTCAAAATGAAGCAAACTGAATAAAGCGTTTAGGGTTTTGTTTAGGATTTTATTTTAATATATAGTATAGTATATTAATTATAATATTATAATATTTATATTAATATAATTAATACTATAATAATAATAATATTATTATTAATTTATCATATATTATAATTTATAGAAGTTTAATTATTTAAAATATGATAAATTTTTATAATATATAATTTTTTTTAAATATCATAAATTATATATATATATATATATATATATATATATATATATATATATATATATATATATATAATTATTTTAAATTATTTTATATTGCGAACAATAACAAACCAAACACGAACGAGCACATCACTGTTCGTGTTTGGTTCGTTTAACAAACCGAACGAAAAAAATTGTTCGTGTTCGTCTCATTTGCTTATCGAACGAATTGAACACGAACTTTTTGACGAACTGAACACGAGCTGTTCGGGGACAAGTTTTTTTGACAGCCCTAGGTATATAGATTCTCCATACAAGAGGTTAAATTCTAAATTTAAAATATATTAAATTCATTTCTTTTTGTGAAGATTGTACTTTGGTAAAATAAAGAAGGGTTTATTTTTTAAAGATGAGGCAGAGCTTAGACTCAAATAGTTGATGCTACTGCACATGGATCTATGGGGGCCGTTCCCAGTCACTTTATAGGAGGATCTTTATACTACCTCATATTTAGTAGAAGAAATATTATATCCGGACTACGCACGTAGAGGTACGTGCGGAGTTCATTCGGATAGCGCCATCTAGCGCGCGTGAGGAAAAAAAAGAAAAAAATCAGAATAACACGCGGCGGGTGGGGGATACTCCCCCACCGTGTTATTCTTGAAGAAGTCTGCATACACACACACACATATATATATATATATATATATATATATATATATATATATATATATATCTGCGTCGAATCCTGCGATCTGTATTTTCAGATAAGCAGTTTATCTGGATAAACACAAGCTGTCACAAACGTAACCGAAGTAAAGCATAGACCTTATAGAGATATTCTGTCTTATTGTTAAAGAAATGACTTTTCATCTAATACTAAGTACTATAGCAACAAAGATCTCTTGAATAAATGGATATTAAGGTTGTTTTACTCCATTCTAATTTGTTGAAAGAAGTCTACATGACACAATCTAAATGTTTTATTGAACAAGAAAAAGAGGTCTTTGAAAGTTAAATAAAAGCCTTTATGGCTTAAAACAAACACCTCACCAAGGGTATTGACGTTGTTTTGCTCCGTCCTAATTTGTCGAAAGACGTCTATATGATACATGATACGATCAAAATGCTTTATTGAACCAAGAAAAAAGTCTTATTTGAAAATTAAATAAAAGCCTTTATGGCTTCATACAAACACCTCACCAAGGGTATCAAAAATCTAATAGGTAAATATATAAGATTGAGCTTTATCAATGCAATGTTAACACTATTGTTGTTATTAAATTATTTAATTATTATATGTAGATGTTAATTGTAGATTTGTAGCAGTTCATATTTAAAAATTAAAAAAAAAATTGAAAAAATATCTATCAAGGAGTTTGGCATAAGGGATATAGAACAAGTGAATTTCTTTTGGATGAGAATATATTACAATATAGGCTCAAGTGTATTAAGTTTTTTAACAAACATGCTATATTGGAAAAGTGCTATACAAGTTCAATATGATTAATATAAAGAAAATAAGTATGCTACTCATTGTTCAGATTATCCAAGGAGTTTAAGATAAAATTTGAAGTTGACATAAACATACGACCAAAGCACCTTATTCATCGCTTGTTGGATGCATTATGGATACAATAATAAGCACTTGACCCGATATTTTACAAGTGATAGAAACAATTATCAGATATATATCAAATTTGAGAAAAGGTCGTTGGGAAGTTGCAATGTGGCTATTGTGCTGTCTAAAAGATACAATCAATTATTCTTTGAATTAGAATAATATAACTTAACTGGAATGTTGTGTTAATTTAAGAGGAGACCTAAATATAAAAAGTATCATCTGGTACATATGTATCTAAGGTACCATTGCTTTTATTTTGGTGTCACAATGTCAAGTCATAATTGCACTATCAACCACATAAACAAAATAAGCAGCAGTCAGTATGGCTAACAACAAAATGATTTGATTAATATTGATCTTAAGAAACGATATCACTCTTTATTGTGAAAGTGAAAGTGCTATTTACTTCACAAATAATGTAATCTTGCACTCACAAATAAAGAACATACAACTCATGCATTATCATTTAAGCACCATGCTTGAAGTTGATATATTATAGCTTTTCAAAATTAATGGAATAATAAATGTCACTTACATGCTTACCATAGTGTTACCTATTGAAAAATTGAGGCTTTGTAAAGCCTAAAATATTCTTTATGAATGATGATATAGAGGTGTGCATAGAAAAGTGTTCAAACAAAATCACTAAACTAATACATTGAAATGCCAAATAAGATATTGTTATGGGTTGAGTCAAATTTTTATTTATTTAAACAATGGTTTTTTTCCCAATCTTGAGTGGTAGTTACCATAAATTTTTAAATGGATGTAATCATAAATTTACACATAAAGGCTACCATGAAGATCTATGTTGTGCTACCACAAAAATCTATAATTAAGATTAAAAAAGCCCTTAATAGAAACAAATCATTAATTTTGGAAGACAAACTTTTTACTATGTGAATCTGTGGAATTCTTACTTATAAATTATCGCACAATCATAAACAACAGAAAGCGAGATAAAATGGACGGGGAAGAAGTTCTCATAGTGATCAAGAGAAGAGAAAGAGAAGCATCGCTAATATTTTTTCTTTTCATTCAACTCTCATCTTTATAATAGGTTATCGCATTCCTTTCTCAACTATCAATTTAGATAAAAATGGTATCTTTATTCTTATTCATATGAATTATAATCTCTTCACGTATCATCTCTTTTAACATTTAGTGAAACAACAGTTCTTTGTGTGGATGCGAATATATGCAAATTTGATCGTAACTATTTAAATTTGTGCGTATTATGTTAGAGATCTGTGATATTTATTCTCTGCCACATTCAAATTTATCATTATCTTGAGCTAAACATTTACCTACTACTATTGAAATGGCCTCATCTTCTTGTTCACCAATTATCTAACTCATTATTTTAAAATAGGGGCATTGACATACTTTCCACCCAATTCTTATGTATTTACATATCTAAAACTTAAAGCTTTACCATTTATATTTATACCACCCGAAATTTTCAATCACATAAATCCTGGTTCTGCCTCTGCTTACAAGTGATATTTATATCTAAGATGAATGATCATATCGTGCATTAGATACGCATTAACAATATGTGATTCCATGGCGATGAGATCGATGGTCTTCACCAGAGTCGTATTATCATCATTAAGGCTGCAAATGTATCAGACTGAGCCAAGTAGGTGCTTATTAGAGCTTTAGCTCGAATCCATTCGAGCTCAGGTCATTTTATGATTGTTCTAGCTTAGTATATGCTTGTAGAGCTTTATAGAGTAAGCTTATTTTGTACATTAATTTATGTATCATACTATTGAATACATTGTTAATTAATCAAGTAAGTCTTAGCAAGCATATTAATGAAAAATACTATTGAGCAGCTTGGTAGTTAACCAAATGAGTCATATAAAGCATATTAATTAGCAGGATATTAACAAGCTAATAAAAGAAAATTGCTATTAAATAATCACATATTAATAAATTTATTATCAAGTATTAAACAAGCATCTTATCACATTTATGTAATTTGAAAGATTTAAGTGGTATATATATATATAAAGTAAAGTTTAGGTGTTTGATATGTAAACATGGAGGAAGAGTTGAATGTTTGTAAATCTTCCTATTTCTTTTTGCAAAAGATATGGACAAAAATAAGGACTATATAAGTACTTTGGCATTCAAGGTATATTGCATTATTGCCTCACGGTTAAGGGTGTAAACGAGCCGAACACGTGCTAGTTTTGGCTCAGCTCGTGTTCGGCTCGTTAAAAAATACTACTGTTTGACTTCGGCTCGTTTATATTTCAAACACAAAAAAATTGTTGTGTTCGGCTTGTTTACTTAAGCTAGCTTAACATGAGCTGTTTGCGAATAAAAAAACATTTTGATAACTCTAAGGGGTGTAAACGAGCCGAGCTTGAGCGAGTTCAGACTCGGTTTGTTAAAAAATATTATTGATCTTGGTAGGCTCATTTATATATCGAGCTCAAAAAATTTATTTGGTTTTGGGTTGCTGCTTATCGAGCTGAACACATGCGACTCAAACATGAGCTATTTTGACAATTCTAATCACAGAAGAAAAAAGTTAAGGGTAAGATGAGATTTAAAATCTTGTTATTCATATTAAAATATTCATTTAAATAGAATTTAATATATTTTAATTCTATTTTTAAATTACTAATTTTAATTGGTTATAAATATTTATAGCATTCTAGTCAATTAAATTATTTAAAAATAAAACTCATTATATATATATATTGAACACAAAAAAATTATTCGTGTCCGGCTCGTTTGCTTAGCGAACAAATCAAACACGAGTTATTTAAAGAGTCATTTTGACAGCCCTACTCGCAATAGGCGCCTCTTAAAATTCGAATTCCAATTCCTCGAAATATATATAAAAAAAGTGATAATTGCATTTCTACCTTATTTAATTTAGTTTCAAAATAAAAAAAAATTAAAAATATCTCCCCATTTAAAATTGATGTAAGTGGCCTTTTTACACTATTTATAATTTTATTTTCAATTTATTTATTTATTTTTCAAAAACCATTAACTAATCTTGTACTCATCCTCTTATCCGATTGTCTCCCTTCCCTTATTCAATTATTAGTAAAAAAAAAATAGAAAAAAAAAATAATAATCCACCTCACCATATGGTTGACCTTCAATTAAAATTGTATTCTTTAAATTTAATTTATTTTATTTTATTTTTTTCATTCAAAGGATGACTTAGGCTAAGGATTAAACAATTATCTCCATGTTGTTATTTATTAATCTTCTTTTTTTCTTCCCTATTATGAAAAATTGTAATTAGTGTTTTTTATTTGAAAAAAGTCAACTTGCTCAATCTTAGACTATGGTGTTAATTGGCATATTTACACATTTATCCATCTTGGGAAGGAAAATGTAAAATATACTCATGAAATGATTTTTTATTTTATTTTTTTTATGTAGTAATACTTGAACCATAAAAAAATCAACATCAATGAAGAATAATAATAATAAAGAAATTAGAAACCTATATTACATTAGCATATGGGTGTCAAAACTATGCTGACAGGCACTCGACTTGAAAAATTCGTGTTAGGGTTGATCCGAATATTTTTCGAGTCGGGTTTGGGTCAGATGATTCAACTCATTTATTATTTGAGTCGGGTTTGGGTTAAACTCAAAAACCCAAGCATACCCAAATAAGCACAAAAATTTTGGGGCGGGCTCGAGTCAGAGGGTCAAACTCGGGTTTGGGTTGAGTTTAGGTCTTAGTTTTAACACGTTTATTATTTGGGTTGGACCCGAACTCGACCCGAATTGACACCATACATTAAAATACGTTCATAAATTCATAGAAGTTGTCTTTTTCAACTAGTGATTTAAAAAAAAATCATCATAAAAGACGAGAAAAAAAGCACAAGTTTACAATGCATTAAAATATATTAATTAATGTACTTCATGTGTTGATTTGAAGTAATTAAAATATTACTCATTTTTTTATTACATGAGAATTATGTGGTAAATTACAAATCTACCTTAAATTATCATATTAATTGGAGTATAAATTTTTCAATTGCACTTTGGGTGATATGAATTGGTTCTATTTTTTTTTTTTTCAAAATTCTAATAATTTTGCAAAGAAAAAAAAATGATAATAATCTCAATCATTAAATAAAAATTAAATGTTGGAATTAAAAACTTTAATTATTATTAGTAAAACCTTGGGGTAAAAGTAATTGCCCTCAAAATAAAAATAATTCACATGAATTCTATTAGTAACTCAAAAGATGATTCACCCCAATAATTTTCCTCATTTTCATTTCAACCCATAATGTTTTTAAAACAATAAGCACATAACCATCATATGGTTTGAATAAATATTTGCTAAATATTGAATTAATATACTAAAGTAATAAATCACAAAGGATTATGTTGTTAACGACTCCCTTGCGGACATACTAGTAAATTTCAAGAAAACTTCCTTGGCGGATCCGGTCTACTTGGGAGGCCTCATCTATTATATTAGATGAGGGAGGCTTGTAGAGAGGGGTGCAGGTGAACTAAGGTAAAAGAATACTTTCGTAATGTGGTACCGCTCACCTCCCACATCTCACTACCGCTCACTTCCCACATCTCACTACCGCTCACCTACCTTCCACCTACCACTCTCTTGGTTTGTATAAATAGAGAGGGTGTGAGGCTTAGGAGAGCGAGAGAAGAGGTCTTAAGCTTTCACAAAGGATGAGAGAATAACTGAGAAGGCAGAGGGAGGAGAAGCATCTTGAGCGCTCAGTATCAAGATGTCGCTTGAGAGGGAGGTTATAGAAGGAAGATGGGGGCTCATCTCTATGTATAAGCTATGTATTCTCCATTTCTTTTGTCTTCATGAACTATTTGATTGATTCCATCCCGTGGACATAGATCCAGTTGGATCGAACCACGTAAACGATCTGTGTTTGCTTGTGTTATTTGCGTTTTATTTCTATGCCCGGAAGTACCTATCTCACAACATATTATATGCTTATTTTTAGAATACATTGGCATAATGTACAGATGGAGAAAGATTATTAAGGTGGAGCTTCTTTGCAACCTAGATTTATGTATATGTGATTTATCTAATCCTCAGTAGATCTCATGAACGACGACGAGTGACTTACTGTAAATCCAACTCGTAGTTGGATTCAATAAATCCTGATTTAAGTAATAGAGTGCAAAGAAATTGATGGAACGCGAAAGATTTTGAATTAACGGAATGTTGGATTTAAATTTTGTTTTTTATTATGTTTGACAGGATTTAAGTTAAACTCGTGTCTAAATTCAATAAATAATATGTTACCGAACACCCCCTGAGAGTGAATACAATTTTCACTACTAAAAACTAGAACAAGTCATGAGTCTTTTTGAAGAAGAGCTCATGCCCATCTCCTATTTTTATTATTTAAAAAAAAATTATTTAATTAATTTCATCACAATTATTCTAAAGTTGCATAAATATGAGAATTTAATGCCAAGAGATGTTAATTCTTATTATAAATTTAATGATTATTAAATTGAGCATCATAAAAATAAATAAATAAAGGTAAATATGGATTATGAGTCTTATCTAGATAAAGGAAAAAACAACAGAGAGCAGCAACAACAGTTGTTGACCATTGAATAAGAGGTTATATGCTTGCTGAGCTTTGGCTGAGGTGTAAAGTTTCACTAAGAGGCTTAAATAGATTCAAGATTTCTCTTTTTAAGCCTGCCACATTTTTTTCAAGGTGAACTTATATATTATTTAAACTGACCTATTCTTTAGAAACTATACTGCTTCACCAGTTCTCCGATTCAATCCTGGTTCTAACATGTTCAAATATAGTTCTATGTAGAAACGGTTCTGAACTTGAACTGAACCAGATGAAATACCGGTTCAAGTTTGAATCGGTCAAATCGATTAGTCCGGTCCAGTCATTAAAACCATGCAAAGAACAATCGTCAAATCAAACTATGCAATAGTCTATAAAATAAAACAACGAGAAAATTGTCCCAAACATACACTTAATCCTAACTTCAAGCTCAATCAAGATTATCCACAAGTAACATAAACTCATAATAAATATAAGTTGTACCTTCTACCATGCAACTTTAAATAGATGAGACAATAGAATGAAGATTTCAAATCTGAAATTTTCTATCCTATAAACAAAGCACAAGTTTTGATATATTTACAATGAAGTGCGACCAACTTTCAACGCACATTTGGTGCGGAACTTTAACAGCAATCTCAACAATGCTTCAACTTTGTAGAAATACTCTTAAAACAGTCAACAAAACTCTACATTGCCCCCAAAAGAACTAAGAATTTGATGGGCTCTCCATCTGCTTCACTAATTGTGCAGAGCAGTTTATTTCTGGTGAGCTAGAAACAGTCTCATTACCTCGAACTGGATCTGAAATGAGCCTTGGTGAACAATTATCAACGCCTAACTGATATTGATATGATTCAGAAACAAAATTTTCGCAGATACGAGGTCTTAAGGATGAATTTTGACCGGGTGGCATTTTTCGTCTTCGATCGGGCGAATCACGCAATGAAATTCTGCAGACCGGACACGTCCAGTGTTGCCTAAGCCACACGTCGATGCAGTAAACATGGAAAGCGTGTCCACAATAAGGAAGGACGCGAAGGATGTCTTTCTCTTGGTAATCAGAAAGACAAATAGCGCATCTGTGGATGGAAAGCCAATTCAAATAAGATAAATGCCATATAGTTGCTCACCATTCTTGTAATTGGATGAATAAACCAATCATATTTAGGGAAATTTACCTACGTAGCGCACAATTCTTATGTATTTACATATGTCGCACCTAAAATTTCATATTTACATACATTGCACTTTGGTGCTTTAAATATATATGCATAAAAAGGCATATTTCGAGTCTAAAAAATGACTGTAAATATGAAAGTTGAGATATGAGAAATGTAAATACATTAGAATTGTGTGCTATGTATCAAATTCTCTCTCCCACATAAATGTCATAGAAATAATGATTTGTTTCAACATTGTAAATTCGGACATCAATTGCTATTAGTATTTTAACATGTCACAAATAATTCATATACAAAGAAATGTATTTAGATAATGAAAAAATTAATTGTATCGAGATCACTTTTTTCACTATCAAAGCTGGAATAAGATTGGTAAATCATGTACAGGATCCCTATCACCAGGTGAATCATAAGAAAATCATGAAATCATATCATTTAAATTTCAAAATTCGCACCAATCATGACTTGTACCGAACAATAAAATGTACAAATTCATATATCATCATTATTCTAACGTCTTATCCCAAATATCTGGGGTCAATTTTCTGAATTGTTGCTGTTTTTCATTCACTCCGCCAGAGTGCTACTTAAATGTTAACACAGATTCTTCTCAAATCATTTTGAATTGCTTATATCTATAATATCTTAGATCTGCCACTTTTCTTCCCAATCCTCCTACACTAGTTTTACCTACACATCTATTGATGCAATTTCTACCCTTCATTGAGCTTAGAAACCATATGTTTATTTTCAAGTACATATCAAATTTGTTACTATAATCATTCTTTAATTTGTCATTTAATTTTACTACACAACTTATTAACATTGTTGGTTCATGTTCAACTTAGATATCAATGATTATTTTACTGCCCAATACTCAAATTCACACATTAATAGTCTAATTACAATTTTATAGCATATACACTTAAGTTATTATAATAACCTTTTATAATACTCCTTAGACACTTCTCTATTTTAAATATAAAAGTACTAACTCCAGAAATTATATGCTAAGCTATATCTTCATTCCTTTTTTATCATATATCCAAGATAATTAAAATTATTGCATAGGGCTGTCACTTGACCTTCTATTGATTAATACTTATTACCTTATACTCAATCATTTGCTAGATGAATTCTTATTTTCTATCTTTTAAACACTTTCTTATTTTTCTACTTTATTCTCACGAATTAGAATTTTTATCTACAAAATCACACATCAAGCACCTTACTTTGAATATCTTCTATATACAACTTCATAATCAATCTAAAAAGATCTAGACTCAATATTGATCCCTAAAGCAATTCTAGTATAATAAAAATTTTTTGATCACTCAACAACTAAATTTTAACATTAGTCAATATTTTAATTAATTTTAACATACCTTTACCAAATCAGTCCTCATAGTATTCGATTATATATCTTATCAAAATCAATAAAATTATTTGAAGAAACTTTCTTTGTTCACATACTTTTTCATAAAGTATTTTCACTTCCATAGAAAATCTAGCATGAAACGAAATTGCTTCTTCAAAATTGACATAATTTTTTTTCAAGCACATGATTCATCATTCTTTTGTATAGAATTATTGAATAATCTAAAAAATTGATTCCTCTATAATAAACACAAACTTGAACATCAGTTTTCTTCAATTACAATTGAACATCCTGCATCTCTTAGTATTAAAAAGTTTATTTGAACGATTTATTAATGAAACCACCAAAGTATTCCATATGACTCCCCAAATCTCAATATATATATCATTTGATTTGAGGTGTTATATGCCAAGCATCCTTCCCAAAGCAAACCACACTCCATTTTTCCTTTTTTGAAGAAACCTATAATATGACTAATTACATTGTTATCATATTATTCAAAAAATAAATTTTCATTTAAACTCACATTCGTTAATTTCATAAAATTTTCCTCCCACTTCTCTTTAATATCTTTTATTTTGGCTTCTAATGCATCTAACATTATGATTAACTTAATGAAGAAAATTTCTACCATCTCACAAGCCAAAGGGCCATCACTCTCTCCACACACACACACACAAACACACACAGACAGACATATAGGCTATTTTACCCGTATATTTTACTATTAAACATCATTAAATAATTTAAATTCAAGAAAACATATTTTTAAATCATGTAAATCTTAAAAAGTATGTTAAACAATAAAACACATCAAACTTTTTTCATAAAATCAAATCCACCAATTAAAAGATTATTGATAAAATCGATGATCATCAATCGGGATTGTTGTTCATGTTAGCACAATAAAAGAACCAAAATATGGACAAGACTTTTCAGCTAGTTAACAAACATTAGCTCATTCATTTTCAACTTGATAATTGATAAATCAGCTAGTTATTTAGAAGTTGTCGTGGATTTGTTGATTGCCACTGAGAAGAGGTATTGATAATACCCAATACCTCTTATAAACATATTAAATTTTGACCAATAATAATAAAAAGAAAAAAAAAACACTACACAATGGACCAACTAATCATTTTCTTATAATATTTATAAAAATCTATAAATGCTATGAATTTGTAATTAGTTCAAATCAAATTGATGATACAACAACAACAACAACAACAACAACAAAGCCTCAATCCCACTAAATGGGGTCGGCTACATGAATCCTTTTTCTCCATTGCGTCCTATTTAGTGTCAAATTTTTGTTTAATTCTAATAAATTAAGAACATTTGCTATGCAATAAGCTCAAGTTTTCCGCGGTCTACCTCTGCCTTTCTTAACATAAGTTGTATCTAAAACATCTACTTTCATAATAGGATCATCAGGTGGTCGACGTTTAATGTGACCAAACCATCTAAGGTGACTCTCTCTAATTTTATCTGTCACTGGTGCAACACCAACCCTATTACGGATATTCATTTCGCATTTCGTCTCTAAGTGTAAAGCCACTCATCCACCTAATCATTCTCATCCCGGCAACACTTAACTTAGCATTATGCTTCTCTTTTAAAAGCCAACATTCAACACCATAGAGCATTGCAGGTCTCACCGCCAACTTAGAAAATTTTCCTTTCAGCCTAAGCGGTACTTTTCTATCACACAATAGGTCGAACGCATTCCTCCACTTCAACCAACCAACCTGAATTCTACTATTAACATCCCCATCTATATCACCATCGCTTTGAACAATGGATCCAAGATATCTAAATCGTTCACACCTTTTAATAATTTGATCACCCAAAGTTACACTTCGGTCACTAGAGCTACTTTTACTAAAATTACATTCAATGTATTCAATTTTAGTTCTACTCAAACAAAGATCTTTAGACTCCAATGTAGACCTCCATAATTTAAGTTTTTCCTGGTTTTTTTCTCTCGTCTTATCCATGAGAAGGATATCATCAGCAAAAAGCATACACCAAGGTACATCCTCTTGTAAATGCCCAGTAAGACCAACCATAAATAAAGCAAAAAAATATGGACTTCAAGCCGATCCCTGATGTAAACCAACAGAAATAGTAAAATATTTGGTCAATCCTCCTTCAGTTCGAACACATGTAAAAGCTCTAGTATACATATCTTTAATGACTTGAATATAATTCATATCAACACCTTTCTTCTCAAGGACTCTCCAAAGAACATCTCTAGGAAACTTATGGTAAGTTTTTTCTAAATCAATAAAAATCAAATGTAGATCCTCCTTACTATCTCTATACTTCTCCATCAAACCTCTCAATAAATGTATAGCTTCCATAGTAGACCTGCTCAACATAAATCCAAATTGATTATGAGAAACCTTGGTAATACGTCTTAATCTATGTTCAATTATCCTCTCCCATAATTTTAAAGTATGACACATCAATTTAATTCCTCTATAATTTGCACACTCTTGTGCATCTCCTTTATTCTTAAAATGGGGACTAAAATACTCTTACTCCACTCATAAGGTATCTTTTAGTTTTTAAAATAATATTAAAAAGTTTAGTAAGCCAAGAAAGCCCCAAATCACCTAAACATTTCCATACTTCAATTGGGATATCATCAGGTCCTACAGACTTTCCACCCTTGGTTTTCTTTAAAGCCTCCTCAACTTCTTTTCTACTAATGCGACGGTAAAAATAAAAAATTTTATTATTATTAACGATATTAAAATCACTAAGGTCGATCGTATTTTCAGCATCTTAATTAAAAAATTTATCAAAATAACTCACCCACCAATGTTGAATATCTTTTTCTAAGAAAAACACACTTTGATTTTCATCTTTAATACACTTTACTTGAGTTAAATCTTTACTTTTATTTTCTCTTTGTTTGGCTAGTTTATACATATATTTTTCTCCCTACTTAGTATCTAACATATTATAAATATCACTAAAAGCAACATTTTTAGCGTCACAGATTATTCTTTTAGACTGTCTGCGAGCCGTTTTATTTTTTTCCAGTTTTCTATGCTTTTACATTTAAACCAATTTTTATAACATAACTTCTTATATTTTATCTTTTTTTGCACATTATTATTCCACCACCAACTATTTTTATTTATAGAAATTTTTTCTTTTGATTCTTCAAATACATATTTAGCCACTAGTTTAATAATATTTGTTAATTTGTCTCACATAGCGTTTGCGTCTTCATGGACATCCCAAATGTTTAAATCTTGAATTTTACTCATAAAAATAATTTTATTTGTCTTTTAAGTATTCCCATCTAATTCTACGATATTGAATCCTAGTATTCTTTATTTTACAACTCTTTATCTTAAAATCTAGAACTGATAATCGATGTTGGGTACTTAATTCCACACGTAGAATGCCCTTACAATCTCGATAATCTCTTCTTCTCATAACAAAATAATCAATTTATGTTTTATTAGATCCATTCTTATAAGTAATAAGATACTCGTCTCTTTTCTTGAATAAAGTATTAGTAATAATCAGATCATATGTTAAAGCAAAATCTAAAATGACTCTACCTTCTCATTAATAGCTCCATAGTCGTAGCCACCATGAATATTTCTGAAATCTTCTACCACTCTACCGACATGTCCGTTTAAATCTCCTCCAATAAAAAATTTTTCTTCAAGAGATATCAAGTTGTATTAAGTCTTATAAATCATTCCGTAATTTATCTTTAGTAGCCTATATCTAAATCAACTCGAGGAAAGATAAAGCATTTATAATATTAAAAATCTTAGTATCAATAATAATCTTAAGTGCTATAATTCTATCTCTAACTCTATTAATTTTAACATCATCTTTCAAACTCTTATCTATGATTATACCTACACCATTTCTAGTACGACTCTTACCAGAATACCATAGTTTAAAACCTAAGTTATCAATCTCCTTAGATTTTTATCCAACCCATTTAGTTTCTTGAACACATAAGATATTTATCTTTCTATGAATCATAATATCAACTAATTCCGTTAATTTACCATTGAGAGTACGTATATTCCAAGATCCTATCCTAATACTAGTATTATAGACTAACTTCTTTACCCGCATCCGTTCATAATTTGGGAACTCTTGCTTATTTGACACTACACCCGGGCGCCGGTGTAGCGGCCTTGCACACTTTCCACTATATTCAGGTCATACAGAACGTCGCTTCCAGAGGACATCCTAGCACTTATACAATGATCAAAAGGATTGATGTCATGATTTTTTTCGACAAGTTTTACGCTGGTTGTCGATTACCTAACGCAACCCTCCACTTTTCACATCCGGGCCAGGGAACGGCAACAGCAGTGTTAAACTTAAAAAATTCAAAAATGATTTAACCACCACTCCATTGCTAAAAACACTATACAAAGTAATCTTAGTCAATTGTGATTCAACTAAAAAATCAAGCTGAGCCTACTTTAATATTCATTAGACAGTAACTTGTATTTTTACGGGCTTTGCCTAAGCAAGCCTTCATTGGGGCTTTATTAATGGGTTTAGCTCATCTGACAGCCCTATCTGCTAAGTTCAATGGGTGAGCTACTCGATCTTCATTACTATCGAGTTCTAGAAATAGAAAACAACTTAATCACTAGGATAAAAGCAGCCCATTGATCAAACAGCAAAAGGTAGAACAATAGCGCAAGAAAGTCTCTCTAAGAAATATTTCTGACAAACGATTCAAATTTTACGAATTGAAACTCATTTGCTCAAGGAAAAAATGCTTCTTTTGTATATATATAAAAAAAGATGGACGCTAAAATCAGTAAAAATGCTTACGTAACAGATACATAAGCTGAAAAATGACAGTTCCGCACAAGCAATTTCACGACAACACTAATCAACATAAATGTCTTTTTTAAAATAGATACCATTATTCAAAAAATTTGCAAGCACTTCTCCGAATATCTAATATTCTAGAATTTTTATGACTAATTCCTTTATTAAAAAAAAAAAAACTCTTTTTTTTAACCCCTGGAAAGTTAAATCAAAGGAAGGTTTGAAAGCATAAGGCATAGAAGCTCAGCTATGTAATTCTGTTAGAACAAGCTAAACGCAAGGGGTGCTATGATGACTTCAAAATCATTAAAAAGTTGAGAGAGAAAGAATGGAAAGCACCATGTCCAAAGATATCTAGAATGATTGAATAGAACAGAAAAAATTAACTTTGCAAAAGTATTTTACTATCAAGTGGTATCAAGCATATTCTAGACATCAAAATCTTCTAAAACCCGGTTAAAAAAGGCCAACTGGCCTAGCTGCGACCATTAGTCCAAGCTTGATATGACTGTTTTGTTTTGCTTACTGAAAGTACTATGAATAAAATTCCTAACAAAGCTGTAAATAATGCTGACTATAAAACATGTAACATGACATAAAAAAGAAGCGTGCTTTTATTATTATTTTTATTAAAAAAAGTTTATTTTGCTGATAAATTGCAACTTAGTGCTAGAAATTTGATTCTAGTAAGATGGAAAGTCAAATTTATTATGACCAAAGCGACGCTAAGATAAATCACTGCATAATTGAATGTAAAAGACAGAGCTTACTGTGCATCTTGTCCATGTGCGAACTGGTCAACAAACTTTGTAGGGAAACTTGATACCACAACAGGCTCGAGCCCATGAACCCCACGCTCCATCTATTTCAGAAATAAAACGATCAAAAGACAAAGTAAGCAGCTACATCCCCTTGACTAGTATGATCTGAAAAACCTTTAATATGTTCAAAGCGATAACTACATGTTCATGCTTTTACAAAACACTGACCAGATGAATCCCTCGGAAGGAAACAGGAACAAAATCAGCATAAAGAAAAATACTAGAAGTAAGCCATCTTGAGACAACACAATTGCGCAGAAACCTCACAAACATAGGATCAAACTATGAGAACGCGCAGCGCTCATACATGAAAGTAAGAACTTTTAAGACCTTTAAAATCTTCAAAAATCCGATAAAACAGAAGGACTGAAAAATAGGAATTAGAAGCTTAATAAGAACCGCAGCTAGCCAAATCGACCAGAACTGTTAACCAGCACGTTTAATATACCCTTAAACTAAAGTTACACTACCAAAGAGCGCACTTTGCTGCTCTAACTATTGGAATTAGAAACCTAAATCTCAAATTAAGCAGAAATTTCAACCATGTTATCTTAAACACCAAATCAAATCAGAGCTTAAACCACAATCATGACGCCACAGTTCAAATCAGAGCTTAAAACACAATCATGCCGCCACAGAGCACAACTCGTCACCAAGAAGCAATTGTCATCATATCCGAAATAGAAAACCGTACAAATAACAACTATTCCTCAACCAAAAGTCGTACGAACACTCCATTATTACGGCCAACAGAAACCTACACCTTTCCCAAACAAAAAAGAAACTAACTCCAAATGGAATGGTGAGCAGTACTCACGATGCTTAGATCATACGCGGAAGCCGCGGGGAATGCCCTCCTCGACGCCTGCAGTTGGATTCTAGCACAGATAAGCCTCGTGCACACGAACACGATGAACGTCGTACTCACCGCAAATCCAATAACCGTCATCACAAGATTAAGCCCCGCAGAGATCATCTTCTCCGCACCCCCTCGCCACTCCACCTCAATCCACGAGACCACAATCTAAAACCCTAGAATTCGACTGATGTGAGCGATGCGCAGCAGCAACCCTCCCATTCTACCTCGCTCGCCGCCATCGAATCCGACGAGAACGGAGAACTGGATCGAATTCGGACAACAATAAGCGGATAGAATGAAATCTATCTCGTTCTGTTCAATCGCTCCCAGAATTGGATTTTATAAAAGCTTTATTACTGTAAAAATAAATATAAAAATCACTGTGATAAGGACTTTATTCAATAGGAGTTAAGTCATCACATCATATACTAATGATTGTCATTATCTAATATATATATATATATATATATATATATATATGTATATGTATGTGTATAAGTTTATAAATGAATGTCGGCCAAATATTATTATGATGATAATTGGGAAGGATACATTTCAATTTAAAATTTTTTAAGTTTTTTAGTGGTGATGGGCAAAGTGGTGACAATCGTGGGAAAAATTATTCCGTCCGTCGCCCGGACGCGAGCTGCGTCCGGACAATAGCTGTGATACCGCCGACGTCTATGATCTCCGACCTCGGTTGTATCACAGTCGTCGTCCTGACGCAGCTCTGCGTCCGGACTCCAGACGGAATAAATTTTCCAATGGTGATAAAATAAAAAAACAGTAGGACTTGACATATATAAAATAATCCAATATACAAAAAAGATTACATTTTTCTTCAAGTAAAAGAGGCACAATTACAAAATTTAAAGTATTAGCTTTGTTTCTTATAATCAATGTTTCAATCCTTTGGGCTCAATGCATAATGTTAGAGGAGATGTTTGATTGCATATTAGTATAAGGTTTGAGACCATTAATAATGAATATTTAAATCTCCATAATCTTGGTTGTAGCAGGAGGTTTTAAGACCTACCATCAATCCTTCCGCTTACCAAGAGATTATATGTCCCATCTATATTTGTGGAGTTAATTCGGACCTTTGATTTGTCACACAGCGAACTTTTTGTGTATATTTTATCTTAAAGGAAATATAGACTATAACATCCTTAAGTTTGGTCATATCCCTATAACTTCCATCTATTCCCTCAAGTTAGATCACAACCTAGTAAGTCCCACACATATCACTTTGTAGGATCACATTCTTGTTAGCCTCGCATGCAAATCAGTGTTGGCTCGTAACCTCATAATCCCCATCCACAACATCATTCTTGGCCATAACCTATAAGTCGTATGATTTCTTGAGCTAGGCATAATAATACAGCCTTGCATGCATCTTTTGTCTAAGCTAAAAATTTATAATTATCACTTTAAGTCTACAACTAGAAGCAACAACCTTCCTAATATTAAGACCTACATATCAATAAACATTCTCTGCTCATTAGATAAGACACCACTTTACTTTTTGCTTGCGGTGATGTTTTGAAGTGAGTCAATTTGAGTTGACTTATGGCTCGATACGGAGACAACTAATAACCCTCTATCAAGTAAATGATAACCACCAAAGTAATTTGTTGGATCCTTTAAAGTCAAACTTCATGATAAAGGCTTATTAGAGCATATTTCCTCATGCATATGCTTGGGAGTTCAATTTTTTTGAGTGAGCATAACTTTATCTTGAGGAACTAAACATGCCATAATCACACAACTAGTAATTTACATGCATATCTTAATATCTCTAACTTTGCTCAATTAGATATAATTATTTTGATCTAACTTTGATATGAATAAGTTGAGCCCGCTGTATAAACCTTCCACGCTCACATTCTCGAACCTATAAAACAAAGTTTTTTCATATCTTCATAAGCCTTTTCTATCCATAACAAACTCTAAGCCTCACTTTGAAGGGACATATCTTTTATTATATAGTCAGTCTGATCAACTCAAATTTTTGATAGGTAATGATTAATGGATACTGATGAGAGTATTAAAATGTTGTGGTCGTCTAAACCTCCATCATTTTTATATAGGCTATATCCACCAAGTTGACCTATTGAGAAAAAAATTGAGAGATTATTCTAGAATTTATTTAAAATTACCTGTAGCTCAACATTCCAATTTTTAAAATTTGACCTAAGAAAAAGGAGAAGTGAATTATAACATAAGTTCATGAAAACCAATTTAACACTTCAAAAATTTTTCATCAATAACAAATCAACGGCACAAAATATATCAAGGAAATCATACAAAATAAGTTATCATATATGTATATATATATTATTATTTTAAATTAATGGAGATTTATTTGAACCCCTTAATCTTTGGTGAAATCATCATTATGTTTGCCTTGCTTTTGGCAATGTAAAATAAGAAAAAAAATTGTTTTAGACATTTCTATAAAGGTGAAGTAAAATAACTATATTGACATTTTTTAAAAAATGGGGGTTTTTCTTTGTGTTTTTATGTCCTTGATCACATACCATGAAGCTTCTAATTCTTTTTTATTATCAACATGCCATGCCTCTTGAGATTAAATAATCAGTTAATTGAATTATTGCAAAGTGAATCTTCATAACACTTTTTGTATTGTAAAATTACATATCTAAACATTAAAAAGCTATAAGTTCCATGACATTTAATATTTTAATACATAATATTTAGTTTAGTTAATCATCCAAGTCACTTAGCTTGTTGGGTAGGGCCATACCAATGAAGAAGTCATGGGTAGAAGACTTTATAGACGCGCGCGTGCGTGTGTATACACTTGTGTATATCTCGTGTGTGTGTGTGTGTGTGTGTGTGTGTGTGTGTGTGTGTGTGTGTGTGTACATATATATATATATATATATATATATATATATATATATATATATATATATATATATATATATATATATATATGTAGATATGTAGATATGTAGATATGTGTGTGTGTGTGTGTGTGTCTAAATATATATGTATAAATATATACACAAAAGAAGATCATGCATCATAAAAATTAACATCAAAACTTACATCATAAACAATTAGAATTATGAATAAATACCACTTTAACTAATTAGAAGAAAATGTTGTTATATACTGCAACGTTAGGGTTAAACCTATTCATCTTTTACAAATCTAAATAAATCCTCTTACAACCACATATGATATTTCTTAGTTTATTTCATAAATAAAATACCTTTCTTTCTTTCTATGATATCTTCTTTCATTGATGCTTCTTCTTGTATATATGTTACAAGTGAAAAATACATGAGTTATTCTAACAAATTATTTACCATCTAATATTAATTATCAATCACCATTACATACTTTTGTAGCATTCATTATGGTTTATTATGATGGTCACCATTCATAACTTCTTGATAGCCTCTATTTACAAAGTTATGGTAGAATTTATGTAGCACTTTTTCTTGTAGCAAATAATTAGGACGTTGTAGTAGCCCCAAATCTAAAAAATGATAAAGTCTTATCCATAACAGTTGATAATTTTTTTTCATACATACATCTCCCATTCAAAGCCTAAGTTTTTAATATAACGACTAACGACTTAACAATTATGTGATTTTTTTTTTTTTGTGGGGTATCTTCATGTTATTAATTGTGAAGGTTGTTTGTGATTTTGTAGCATTTTTACTCATTAACAGAAAACTTGTTAAATTTTGCCTAATTATTATATTGCTCCTTTTTATTTTTGCTTATTAATTAATGCCCATCTATCCTTTGTAAGCTTCTAATTAACAAAAAAATTTATTTTGCAATACTCTTTAAGAATCATCAATAATCCATTTCATAATAACTCCCACATTTTCTAAGTTGATGTCATGTTCTTAGTACTATCATTGTTGATTCCATGAGTTATTAACATAGTTGTGAATCAACATATATGTATGTGATCAAAGTCCATTAGCTTCATGATAACCAAAACATCTTTATAAATCTTTAAATTACTAGTATTTCTAGACAACTTATATTCTACAATACTAAACTATACTAAATTCATTTTTAAATTTTGTTCACCCTTACTTTAATTTCATAGTTTCAAATCCTCTAATCTTACACATTCCTAATTTCTTACATAAATTTAGTTGCATAAATTCAAATGATTTGTGAAAAATATATTTTAATTAAAATATAATGTAGGTAAGTTGATTCTAAAATTCATAGATTTTTATATTTATTATATTTAGTCATCTAAAAAGCATCACCAAGCTCATAATTATTTTTATGTACCATTTTTCTTATAATAAAAATAAAATATATTTTAGAGAGGTCATGGACTTCGAGGGTGGTAAAGGAAGGATCATTAGAGATATAAATAGAAGACAATTAAACTAATTAATTAGGGTTTGATCCCTGAATATGTCATCGAGCAAGAAAAAAATCTAAAATTATTTTTCCAACATTTATTAAAAATATATCCATTCATACAATAAATACATGTTTATAATGAACATAGCAAAAAAAAAAAAAAAAAAAAACAAAATAAAGAGGAAATGTAATAGCCTTTCTTGTATTTTGCTTGAAGTTTATTGGAACATTCTTTGAGAATAGTTTAAAGAAGCCAAACTCTTAGAGGAGATTTGATTCTCGAAGCTGACCACAAGATTTGATTCAATATTTATCGAAAAAATTCATCCAAAGTTTTATGCATTATTCGTAAACTTTTCATCGTTCATCGAACAACTTAACACGTTCTATATCATAAAACCATATCCCACTCTTCTATGTATAAAATCATAACTTTTATCATGCTAAAATCAGCACAAATTCACACACTCATTTATCTTCTAATGCAAAATGAACCCTTTCCTCATACAAACATAAGACAAACAATACTATGCTACTATTGTCCAACAAAAGATAAGGACACCATATACCCAACCAAATTAATGCAAATCACTATCAACAGCACAATCAAACACCCTGAGGCACTTAAATAAGGCGATTGCAGCACTCCTCCTTGACAAGCAGAAGCAACTCAACCGTGCCTCCAGCAGGATGATTATTCATCAATGCAGACTTCAATGCAACAAGCTCTTTCAAGCTGGCTTTCCTGAGCAGCGATATGAGTCTGGGATAATCTTCTCCAAACGCAGCTTCAAGCTGATCATTATAGGCCTCATCAAGATAAACTGCTTTCTGTTTTGCATGGCTTGAACCTGAATTCCTATCCATGGCTTCAAGATTGTTGAATTCTCTCAATTCAGCAGAATAATGCAAGCACAAACAGGATTATATAAGGTAAAGAAAAGAATTTAATTAAGGTAATTTAATTAATGTGATGATGTTTAATAAGAAAACATATATTGCTGTAATAAATGGCAAGTAAAGAGATCTTTTTACAGAGGAAAGAATTTAATTAAGGTAATTTAATTAAAGTGATAATATTTAATAAAAGACATATATTACAGTAATAAATGCCATGGGGAGTTTATGGGAGGATGTAAGAGATATTGGCATTATTTAGTGATTTATTGAGGCTAAATATTAGTCAGGTATTTACAATAAGAATTTATGGTATCCAGTGATGTAGCTTCTATGAATATTTCCTTTTTGGTATTAATATTTACTGTTTAATTCAATTCAAAAATAGATGAAATGATATATATATATATATATACATACATACATACATATCTACATAAATATATATTGTGCTAGGAGATTTGCGGCAAAAGAATAATAATTTAACTGGGGTCACCCTAAGTCTAATTGATTTGGACTAACCCTGGGTTGGGCTGAGTTGATCCAAATAGGACTAAGTTAATTTTGAGTTAACCCGAGTTAACTTGGGTTGACTCGAGTTAAGCTTCTTGAGTTGTGTCAAATCTAACTTGAGTTACACTTGGAGCCAATGTTACATTATGTTTGACTCTTCCCTTAATCGAATCAAGTCAAATTTGAGTTAAACATGAGTCGATCTTAAATTTAACTCAGTTTAGTTGGATTTAAGTTAAGTTCGAAGTCGAATTCTCGATCAGGTTGACCTGAGTAATGTCGGATTGATCTTGGATATTTGAGTCGATTTGGGTTAACCCGAGTTAGATATGGTTGACCCGGTGGTTTAAGTTGATTTGGGTTAACTCGAGTTAGATTGAGTTGACCAAGTGACTTAAGTTGATTTGGGTTAACCCAAGTTAGGTCAGGTTGAACCGGCGATTTAAGTTGATTTGGATTAACCAGAATTAGGTTGGGTTAACCCGGTCAGTTAAACTGATTTGGGTCAACCCGAGTTAGGTCGGGTTGACCAAGTGATTTAATTGATTTGGGTTAACCCGAGTTAGGTTGGTTTGACCCGGTGATTTAAGTTGACTTGGGTTAACCAGAGTTAGGTCGGGTTGACCTGGTGATTTAAGTTGATTTGGTAGGACTAAGTTGGGTTAGATCTAGAAGGGTTCAAGTCATGCTAGGCCTGAGTTAGGTTAGATCTAGAAGGGTTTAAATTGAACTAGGTCTAAGTTAAGTTTGACCTAGTAGGATTTAAGTTGCACTAGGACTAATTTAGGTCAGAACTAGTACTGTTTAAGTTGGACAAGGTCTAAGTTAGGTTAGACCTAGTAGAGTTTTAGTTGCATTAGTCAAATTTAGGTTAGACCTAGTAGGGTCTAAGTTTGGTTAGACCTAGTAGGGTTTAAGTTGGAGTAGGTCTAAGTTAAGTTAGACCGAGATCAAACCTTAGTTTGACTTGAGCTGGGTTAAGTCTAATTGGTGGTCAGACCAAGATTGAATTCTATGGGGTTGGGTCCAATCTAAGTACTCGGGTTAGGTCTAAGTGTGGTTTAGACCTAAGCAAAGTTTAACCAAGTCAAGTTCTATCTGGGCTAAGCCCGGGTCGTTTTAAGGTGGCTTCATGATTAAAAGGGTAATCATGACGTCAATCCCTTAAAACTCTCATTGGGCTAAGCCCCTAAGGTTTGACTTTGTGTTTTAAATTAAATATTTAAGGGGCAATCTGCGCAAAGATGTAAAATTTTGATTTTACTTTTTTATCCATAGCTTCCTAATTTTTATTTTAGAGTTCATAAAGGCGAAAATTGTCATTTCAAGGTTTGATTATACTGCCCTAAATTTTATTTTAATTTCTATTTTAATTTGTAATTGTCTAATTTTTTACAATTACCTTTTAAAAGAATTATAAACTTAATAGAACATTAGTTATTTTAATGTTGGAGAAGCCCCTGATCTTGAAAAATTAGTTGAGCAGAATGCTAGCACAAATAGGATTATATAAAATCAATAAAAGAATTTAATTAAGGTAATTTAATTAAAGTGATAATATTTAATAAAAAACGTATATTACAGTAATAAATGCCATGAATTCTTACTGTAAATTTTAAATGGCAAGTAAAGAGATGTTTT
This sequence comes from Papilionanthe hookeriana x Papilionanthe teres, assembly GCA_022702705.1. Classification (NCBI taxonomy): domain Eukaryota; kingdom Viridiplantae; phylum Streptophyta; class Magnoliopsida; order Asparagales; family Orchidaceae; genus Papilionanthe; species Papilionanthe hookeriana x Papilionanthe teres. Next base: position 69,001,324 of record CM040427.1, on the reverse strand, counting down.
ACAAAGAAAAGAATTTAAATAAGGTAATTTAATTGAAGTGGTAATATTTAATAAAATAATTTAATTAAAGTGATAATAAATAATAAAAAAATATATATTACAGTAATAAATGCATGAATTATTATTGTAAATTTTAAATGGCAAGTTTATGGAAGGATGTAAGAGATGGCATTATTTAGTGATTTATTGATGCTAAAAATTAGTCATGTATTTATAATAAGAATTTATGGTATCCATTGATGTGGCTTCTATGAATATTTTCTTTTTAGGTATTAATATTTACTATTTAATTCAATTAAAAAAAATGAAATTATATATATATATATATATATATATAGACACACACACACATGCATATATACACACACACACACACACACATACATACATGCATACATACATACATACATACAAATTGTGCTAGAAGATTTGCTGCAAAAGAATAATAATTTAACTGGGGTCAAGCTAAGTCTAATTGATTTGGACTAATTCTGGGTTGGGCTGAGTTGATCCAAATCGGACCAAGTTAATTTTGAGTTAACCGGATTTAAGTTGGGTTGACTCGGGTTAAGCTTCCAGAGTTTGGTCAAATCTAACTTGAGTTACACTTGGAGCCTAAGTTACATTAGGTTTGACTCTTCCCTTAATCGAATCAAGTCTAAGTTGAGTTAAACATGAGTCGATCTTTAATTAAACTCGGTTTAGTTGGATTTAAGTTAAGTTCGAAGTCGAGTTCTTGATCAAGTTGACCTGAGTTAAGTCGGATTGATCCGGGATATTTGAGTCGGTTTGGGTTAACCCGAGTTAGATCTGGTTGACCCGGTGGTTTAAGTTGATTTGAGGTTAACCCGAGTTAGATTGGGTTGACCAAGTGACTTAAGTTGATTTGGGTTAACCCAAGTTAGGTCAGGTTGAACTGACGATTAAAGTTGATTTGGGTTAACCAGAGTTAGGTTGGGTTAACTCGGTCAGTTAAACTGATTTGGGTCAACCCAAGTTAGGTCGGGTTGACCAAGTGATTTAAGTTGATTTGGGTTAACCCGAGTTAGGTTGCTTTGATCCGGTGATTTAAGTTAACTTGGGTTAACCCGAGTTAGGTCGGGTTAACCTGGTGCTTTAAGTTGGTTTGGTAGGACTAAGTTGGGTTAGATCTAGAAGGGTTCAAATTGTGTTAGGCCTGAGTTAGGTTAGATCAAGAAAGATTTAAGTTGAATTATGTCTAAGTTAAGTTTGACCTAGTAGGATTTAAGTTGCACTAGGTCTAATTTAGGTTAGACCTAGTACTGTTTAAGTTGGACTGGGTCTAAGTTAGGTTAGACCTTGTAGAGATTTAGTTGCATTAGTTCTAACCTGTCCAAGTTAGGTTAGACCTAGTAGGGTCTAACTTGAATTAAGTCTAAGTTGAGTTAGACTTAGTAGGGTTTAAGTTGGAGTAGGTCTAAGTTAAGTTAGACCAAGATCAAACTTTAGTTTGGCTTGAGCCGGGTTAAGTATTATTGGTGGTGAGACCAAGATTGACTTCTATTGGGTGGGGTCCAATCTAAGTACTCGGGTTAGGTCTAAGTGTGATTTAGAACTAAGCAAAGTTTAACCAAGTCAAGTTTGAGCCCGGGTTGTTTTAAGGTGGCTTCATGATTAAAGGGGTAATCTTGACATCAATCCCTTAAAACCCTCATTGGGCTAAGCCCCAAAGGTTTTATTGTTAATTTCCATTTTAATTTGCAATTTTCTTTTTTTATAATAATCTTTTAAAATAATTATAAATTTAATAGAACATTAATTATTTTAATGTTAGAGATGTCCTCTGTTCTTGAAAAAATTAGTTCAGCAGATGCTGGCACAAATAGGATTATATAAAGTCGAGAAAAGAATTTAATAAAGGTAATTTAATTAAAGTGATAATATTTAATAAAAAAACATATATTACAGTAATAAATGCCATGAATTCTTATTGTAAAGTTTAAATGGCAAGTAAAGGATCTTCCACAAAGATGACTCCTCCACCAATGCATTTTCTCCTTCCACCTTGAAATGATATAACGAGTATATGGAAGGATGAGGAGATATTGGCATTATTTAGTGATTTATTGACGCTTAAAATTAGTCAGGTATTTACAATAAGAATTTATGGTATCCAGTGATGCAGCTTCTATGAATATCCTTTTTGGAATTAATATTTACTATTTAATTTAATTCGAAAAAATATGAACACACACACACACATGTAACACACGAAAAATTTTTGCATCGCACGTAGAGCTACGTGCGGAGTCCAATCTCAACCACACATCGTACCATTTAAAAAAAAAAAAAAAAAAATGAGACCCACCACTCATACACTTTGCATGATAGGTGGTGGAGATGAGGAGTCCGCAGTTGCAGAATCCTGATGCAAAAATTTTTCGTAACACACACACACAGTGCTCGAAGATTTGCAGCAGAAGAATAACAATTTAACGTCCGAATATTGTACGAAAAACAAGCAAACACAGACATATTGTGCTCGAAGATTTGCAGCAAAAGAATAATAATTTAATGTCCGAATATTGTACGAAAATCCAACAAATACAGAAAATAATAGTAGAAAGAGTCACCAAGATTTTTAACATGGAATAACCAAGAATTGGAGCAGCCCCTTAAAGCGAATTTCGGGGTTGTTCGGTAGCCGAATTAGAGCAGCCCCTTATGACGAATTTCGTGGTTGTTTGTGAGAGAGTCGGAGTGTTGTTGGGAGCTCACGAGTTAGAAGCTTGAGGAACGAGCCCATACACACCTTTGCCACCAGGAAAATTGCCTTTAAAACGGCTGATCACTGTATCTGAAAGGAGCAATTGCATGTATAACACTTAATACATTGTTATTTACAAAATTTCAAAGCATTCTGACCAAGAAAACAAACAGAATAATTAATTTCAAGAGATAAACGCCATATCAAAAGCAGTAACTCAGACAAGCAAGAAAATGAACAGTAAGAATGTTGCAATGGGATCCAAACAAAACAGAGTGACCAAATAGAACAAAGAAATGGGAACGAGCAAACCAAGCCAGAGGGACAATGAACCAATGTCAGAGTGTTACAGGAAATGAAAAGAGAGCAGAAAATGAACCCGCGAGCAACTCCAAAACACTTTTGCAGGACAAATGATAGCCAAATCTAGTATGCCTACAATTACCTTGACAAAACTCCGCAAGCAACTCCAAAATCTATCAAATATGAACTTCGGAGAATAAACAATCACCACCCATATTTATGTTCCTTCCTCTTACAATACACAACTTATTTAGACACCACTCATGCCTGATTTTATACTTTGTCGCGCAAGTAAATGAACCAAAAAAAAAAAAAAAAAATTCATGCTAAGAGCCCAAGTGACAGGCAACCATATATATGAACATGTAGGTGCAGATATGTAAACACGCAAGTCTTGTATAGCAAGCACTTAATCAGAAGCCACTCACAAGGTTAAGAACCTCTTTGGAGGCCAAGCTGATCAAAATGAAGAGGAGAAGGAAAGAATTATTACTCCCAATGACCAAGAGATTTAAGCATAAGAATCTCTAGGCTAGAAAAAGAGAACCAGTAATACCACAGCAAATGCACACAACCAGTGAAAATCCAGTAACAACCCCTTAGCACCTACAAGAAACTTCAAACACATACAAGATGAACTAGACAGGAGAACCACTAGCCAAAAATGCAACAACGCTATGCATCCCTCAAAGAAGGCCTTTTATAGCCAAAGGCGGAGGAGAAGAAATGCCCTCTACTTACCGGAGGTGAGGCAACCAAAGAGCGACGGGTGAAGTGGAAAGCAGGTGGCAGCGAGAGAAGCATCAGGAAGAAGAGGGGATTGCTAACCTAATGATTCGAGAGACAAATTCGCGGCATCAACCCTTACCTGAGTAGGAAACCCGTTGCTTGTAGTCTTCAGGATCAAGATCCTCGGGCAGGGAATGTCGGACAAGGACAAAGGGGTCAACTCTTCTTCACGTGAGGGAGAGGGAGAAGGGAGCACCTAGGGTTCCACTCGGGTCAAGGTATCACAAAGAGGAGAGGGCTTCGACAAGAGCTAGGGCAGAGGCTTGGCTCACTATTGGGAAGGAGAAGAATTGGGAGAGGAGCGCGAGGGTAAGTTAAGGATTTAGCAAAAATGATTTTTTTAATTAATTAATTTCATAGTATTTAACACTTAAAATCTCCCAATTTGCGCACTTTCCGCTTGCACATGAAGCTATATCGAAATAAGTGTCATTCCTAGCTAAAATCGACGTTCTGGACGCACTTGCGCGATCTGTTTCGTCATCCGGACAACTTCGTCGACGATCAAGTCGAAAATACGTCAAATTCAATTTTCTTTAAATTTTGAATTCGTGCTCGATTATTTTGAAAATTGTTTTCAATTTTAATTAATTATGAAATATATAAATGTGTGTGATGTGAATTTCAGAGTTGATGTGCATTGAGTGTGTGAATTGTGAATCATGGTGTCCGTGTATCGTGAATACGCACAAAAGTCACAATGAATCTCCTAAGGCATTTTCAATTCCTATGTGTACTCGACTTGAGTTTCAATATGTTGGTTTTAATCGACTCGACTAAGTGTCAAGGATTTGAAACCATCCGTATGAGATTACAATGAGTCAAGAAGTGGCTTGAATTTCTAGTTGGTGTGGGACCCAGTACTAGTCAACTAGGAAAGTCAAACAGGAGATCTTAAAGCTAGATTTTAGGCTCTAAAAAGAGGAAGAGACCTCACCAATGAGGTCAACATGTACCTCCAAGCTCTTTCCTGAGAAACACAAGCAAGTTTTTGAAGAGCCTCTTATGATCTCAAGATTCACTTCAAAGCTTCCCAATATTTTTTCTCTGGTTTACTCATGTATCTGCTCATAACTCTCACTGCATGGGCAATGTTCGGTTTTGTGCAAACCGTAACATACATAAGTGAATCAATAGCTGAAGCATAGGGAACCTTACTCATGTTGTCATGTTTCTCCTCTGACTTGAGTGATTGATTCTTGCTGAGTCTGAAATGACTGTCCAAAGGTGTGTCAACTGGTTTGACTTTGTCCATATTGAACCTGCTAAGCACCTTTTTCACATATTCAACTTATGAAAGCCTCAAAGTGCCTCTAACTCGATCTCTGACAATCCTCATGCCAAGGATTTGCTTTGCCTCTCCTAAATTCTTCATTGCAAAGTGCTCTGACATCTACTTCTTCAGATTATTGATCTCATCAATATTGGCCATGCAATAAACATATCATCCACATGTAGTAGAATGATATAATAGTTTCTAAGAAATCTTCGACATATAACGAATAATCGATCTGTCCGACATCCGTCGTACTCGTATCAGCATGTAATTTATCAAACTTCTTGTACCACTGTCTAGAAGCTTGCTTCAGGCCATACAAGCTCTTCTTCAGTTTGCAAACTAATTCTTGATTCCCCTGTACCACGAACCCCTCAATTTGGCTCATATAGATGTCTTCTTCAAGATTTCCATGAAGAAAAGTTGTCTTCACATCTAATTGCTCAAGAAATAAATCTTCGGTAGCAACCATAGCCAGTACCATCTTGATGGTTGTGAGCTTCACCACAAGAGAAAAGATCTCAAAGTAATTGTCGGCCGGCTTTTTTTTTTTCTTTAAAAGAATATAAAAATCTGGTGATTTAGTTTAATATAAAAAGGTATGTGATTTTGAAAGTAGCTTTGAAAGTAGTGTATTTTTAATTTCGAAAAACGAGACCGCCTTGGATCTCATTTGTCCAAGCAATTTGCATAATCGTGCTCCAGTGTCACAAGTGATACACCTTCTCGAAAGAGTAATGTATCTCGCGACGGTAGACCCAATCATACGAACTAAAGGACTCGCGACATCCGTTTGATCCGCGAACCTTTATACGTACTGACAAGCTCCCCTACCTAATAGGAATACTAGGTAGGGATTATTTTACCCTGTTCCGAGTTCCTATATAGGCAAGCCTCTATAGTTAATTACATCTCAAATGACTGGTGTCACTTCGAGAAAACTCTCGATAACGATCGGTGGTTCGTCTTCAAGAATTCGATGGTTTAGTGCTTCACGGTAGGACGTGGAAAGCAATGGGAGTGGCTCAAATGGGAACAGTTATTTCCAGGAGTCCAAAGAAAAGAAAATGTAGGGGATATCACAGATCTGAGGCGAGCCCCAGTGACTTCCCAACTATCCTATGGTGTGGCTGCGTTTTGGAGGCGATCTTAATTAATTGTTTAATCCTGCCAATTTTATTATTTGGGACTTACACTCGCATAATACCCAATCATGCAAATAACTTACGTGAGATATGAGGGTTTACGTCGTACCGTACGACAACCTCGAACCTAAAGCGAGTTAGGACTTACGGCTGCGCAACACTGGTTGCACGAAGCTCAAAGAGGAGAGTGAGGGTTTATGTCGCATGGCGAGCTAGCCTCGAAGTCTTATATGTTGTTATTTAAACTGGAAGAGTTTTCATTATTGAAGATCCTCTCGTTGCTCAATCCAAGCTCCTCATTGTCATTGCCTACTGGAGTTAGCTCCAAGCTTCGGTCAAGTAGTGATCCTAAGGTCTAAGGTTCAAATGGCTTTGCAAATGTGTTTCGGTGTTTCAGGTTTTGTTGTTGTTTTCGGTTTTGCGTACGAGTAAAGTAAATTCACTGCAGAATAAAAGTCTTTGAAAGTAAAGTCACGAAGAAAGTAGACAAATGAAATTGCAAAGACTTAAAACGTAAATGTGTACTCAGGCATCTCATGCAGTCGTGATGATTTAGTATTGCAAGCATGTCACGACTTGCAATGGATTTAAATGGACTTCTCGGAAAATAAGCAGAGCGAGAAAACTCAAATCACGAAAGTCGAAAGAAAAACGAGTCGTAGAAAGCACACGTAAAACTCAGTAATCACATACGAAATATCGAACCGGGTATAAGACATCGGTAGAGGCGGAGGGCTCGGAGACTTGTATCAGTGCTATTCGACCTCGAATAAGAGTTACCGACCCGACGATCCATGAAGGGTAGTCTTAACCTAATCCAAGTGACTAACCATGGACCTTTATATATATTTTATAAAAAAATATTCTTCGATTTTCATGCAAAAGTTGTTTAAGTTTTTCTTACGCAGCTTCTTTTTTTAACAAGAAAGAGGTTTTTGTTTTATTTATTTATTTATTTTTTTGTAAAATAATAAATCACTGTGCTACTCACTCTAATCGTGCTTGTGACTACTAACGACCCAAGATCGTCGTGTGAAACGATCTCACCAGAGAGTCGGTGAATCAGTATCATCTGGTCCTTTCCTCTCCCTTATCAAGGTCCTCGAGGTAGAGATACTATTCTAATTATCCCTCGTATCCTCGTATAAGCACACATAAAGCATTATTATCATCGCCTCGCCACCTGCATCTCGGACTTATACCGATCCGATGATCCATATGTGGCAAAACAAATGTCCCGATTATTGTGGAGGATTTGAGTAGTAATGTTCGCTCTCAATCCGGTGCGATTGGGTTTTATTATTGGTTAAGTCATTTAGGGAATTCCACGTTGATTTAATTAAGGAAGCGCGAACCAGCTCCGTGCAGATTCCTTCCAGTCTAGTGTCTTGAATGGCTTTGTGAATTAGGGTCAGTGCTTACAGTTCGCCGTGCATTCGAAGGTTAGATGGATGGGCTCTCACCAGGATGTGCTCTCAAAAATCTGGAGCTCTACGTCGAGGATTAGGTGGATGGGTTCTCACCTGTGGATGCGTCTTAAAATCTAGGAAGTCTATCGTTGTGATTTAGGTGGATGACTCTCACCTAGGTGTCTTCTCAGCGTATAGGAGGCTCTATGCTCGTGATTTAGATGGATGACTCTCACCTGAGGGTGTGCTCCTAACTTTAGGAAGCCTATCGCCGAGGACTAGGTGGGTGACTCTCACACAGTGGTGTCTACCTAAGACCTGGGGATTCTACACCTGCGGGTTAGGTAAATGGGGTTCACCTAAGGTGTATACCGAAGACTCATGGAGTTCTACACTCTAACTTATGTCTTGCAGTATTAAGAGTGATTTACCTTCCCCAAGTTAAATCAGAAATTTCCCCTTTTTTTATGACTTAACCGTTTAACAAGTAAAATGAAACAAAAGAAATGAGAAGGTCGGCCCACTTTCAAAAAGGAGCAAAACCAAGGGGGAAAACAGCAAGTGTGCCGACCTAGAAAACGTTTAAATGATAATCGAATAAGACCAAACCCAGGTGGGCAAGAGGGCTTCTTACAACTCCGGACAATGGCTCCGATGCTTCCTACGGCATCCTACATTGATTTGCAACTCCAAACAGACTCTCCCAACAATTATAAACCTCGAGCAATACTTCTACAATGACTAAGCAACTTCCAAATAGCTACTCACAACAATTATAAACTTCAAATAGCACTTCTACAATGACTAGCAACTTTCAAACAGCTACTCACAGCAATTATAAACTTCAAATAGCACTTCTACAGAGATTTGCAACTCCAAACAACAATCCCGAGCACTAGACAGCACTTCCAATGTCCTCACAGCACTCCTACAGCTAAAAGCAGCTTCTCACAGCAAACAACCGCTTTCCCACAGCTTTCGCAGCAAACAGCTGCTTTCTACAGCACCTACAGCACTAAACAGCTATGGCCAGCAGCTTTCTACAGCAATTAACAGCTTTCACAGCACTTTCAAATAGTCAAACAACACTTTTAAGCCTCTCACAACCGTTAGCAGCAATTCCCCAAACACTGGACAGCGACTTCTAAGACCCAAACTGCTTCTTACAGCACTTCCAATGCTTCAAACATCAAGTATATAAAGCAGAAAATAACTTTTAAAGCACCCCAAAATCAGCAAGCATATAGAGTAGAAAACAGTTCTTCCAATTTTCAAATAAAACCGTCAAAGAGCCATTTAACTCCTGCAACAAACGACCATTTGGGGCATCGTAGTGATTGCATTTGGAGGTTCAAAGTACAAAACAAGCAAAGAGAATTTTATCTTGAAGTGGATGCTCTTTTGGAGCATCATAATGATTGCATTCGGATGCCCGGAATAATAAAAAAAAACAAAATGGCAAAGAAGCATTATCCTTCCCACAACAACTCAAAACATGCCAAGAAAACATCGTTGCCTCTTTGGTGGCCATATTAGTCTTTCAAAAGAAAAATAAGTGCTCTTTTAAAAAAAAAAAGATGACAAAAATATAGAGTTACGCATGTAATCTTATAGAGCAACAGGAAAGAATCTCAAGCATAAAAGTAAGAATTCAATGTCCACCCACTAGCAAAACCCATCCCTTGGTGTGGATCCAAGGCAAAGGAAATCCAAAAAAATTTGTGAGATATTATAAGAGAATAAATCATATGCTAATGGCTTCATCCATATTTTCATGAGTAAAGAAAGGTGGCATAGCTAGAAACGAAATTGAACAAACTTAGGAATTAAATTGCGGAATAACAAAGAAATTCATGACCAAAAGATCTCTAGCCATATATGCCACAAATTAGAGGAGAAGGTTCAGATTTTACCTGAATTATTGGGGCTAGGAGCAAAATGAAGAGGTATGCCGAGGGGAAGGCGCAATCTGGGAAAACTGAACCAGGAAGTTTGATGCACGTGCAGTGGGCCGAACAGGTGAGTTGCGGTGCTTCTTGTGCACGGGGAAGAGGAGTCTCGGTCCAGTCGCGAGGGAGAGAGGAGAAGGGATCTCAGCTCCTGGCAGATGAGGAAGGCGAGTGCTTCCGTCGAGGAGGGGCAGAAAAGCTGAGCAAACCTCTGGTGTCGAGAGGAAGGAGACGGGATCGATAGGAGCAGGCAGAACCGAGCGGGTGTGGGCGAGCGGCTCCGTGCGGGGAGATAGCAGCGAGCGGGAGCGGGATCAAGAGGCGGGATCGAGCGAGGAAGCTGTGGTCGAACGACGTCGAGGCAGAGGCGGATGTTTCAGCGTAGCAGGCGAGCAGGAGGGCGAGGAGCAGGACGTGGGCTCGAGCAGCGATGGATTTCGGTGCGGGAGAACGACTAGGGCTTCGGCGTGAGGAGGAAGAGGAAGGCTGGCGAGGGTTTTCGATGTCGAGGGAGAAGGCGAGCAGGCTAGCAACGGTCTGCAGGAGAGGCAAGCGGCCTCCGTGCGGTGCGGAGGAGACGCGAGCGGGAGCGAGCTTCGGTGTAGTGCGCGGGGAAGAAGGTGGGCCGAGCGGGGAGAAGATCTCGCGAGCGGGAGCTAACGTCGAATAAGGAGAAGAGCCATCCCGCCCATCCCATGCCGCGTTCGTCCGTTACATGGTGATTGGGCGCCAAATTAAATGATTTCCATACGCAGAGACGTTTATTCGGTAGAATATTAATCTCGAATTTAGCCTAATTAATATCGGATTAATTGGTTTATTCGAAATTCAAAATTTGAATTTTAAAATCAAATGGCTGAGGTGATTAACTTTAATTCGGACCCGAATTAAACCCGAGTCGAGCCTGGATCCGCAAATTAAAAAAAATGCATCGATTTTCGTGCCGATCATGCGCGCGTGCGAAACCATGTACGATATGGGTGTCCTTCCTAGCTAAAGTCGACGTTCGGACGCATCCGCGTGGTCCGTTTCGTCATCCGGGATCGTCCGGACGAGCTTCGGCGATGGTCGAGCCAAAAGTGTCGAGTCGTGGCGTGCGCTGAGTCGAACGTCATTAGGCGGTTTACGAGTACGTCTGATCCTATTGTAACTCATTTTCGAGCCTCTACATGTTAGTCCCTGACTTCATGAACAAAGAGTCGAGTGCTGGGACTACTCATGCGAGTGCTTACAAAACGTACTAGAAGTGCTCGAAGTTTCATGTGAGGTGGGCTCCATTACTCAGTCCGCTAGGATGGTCGATACTGAACTCTTAGGTCAGATCCCAGGGCTACGAGGACAACTTAAGACCTCACTAAAATGAGGTCAACAAAAGGACTTGATCAGGTGCAGGTGTGCGGTCATCGCACACCGCGCGTATCAGTGTTGACCGAAACAATCAACACGACTCAGAGACTATGTAAGCATGTCACACTCGAACAAATCGCCTCGGAGTCGGAGTAAATTTGAGTTGGGGCTTTCCACCTGGGACTCTAACCCAAAGACAGAGAGTAATCGAAGATCTTTAAAAGTGCACGTACGAGGATGAAAGAATTGCGATATGATGTGTTGTTTGGTTATTTTGTTGTAAGTTTTGTTTGAGGATGTAAATTTGATTAAATGAGGAAATCGATTTGGCAGAGAAAAGTACTGAGGCCACTAACACGAGATTTATGCCGAAAACAATACTACAAGAAGAGTTTATCGTTAAAAAGCGGCCACTAACTGTGAAATTTACGCCAAAAGAGACTACCACCAAGTGATTTATGTCAAAAGAAATAACCATCAACTAGTGAATTACGCTAAAGAAAGCGCCACTAATGTGATTTTACGCCAAAAGAGACCACCACTAGTGATTTACGTCAAAAATAGCCACCAACTAGTGAATTGCGTCAAACAAGCGCCAATTAAGTGATTTTACGCCAAAAGAGACCACCACCTAGTGATTTACGTCAAAAAAGATATACCACCAACTAGGAGTTTACGCTAAAAAGCGCCACCAACTGTGAATTTACGCCAAAAGAGACCACCACCTGAGGATTTACGTCAAAAGAAATAGCCACCAACTGGCGAGTTTACGCTAAGAGCGTCACCAACTGGGACTTACGCCAAAAGAGACCACCACCTAGTGATTTACGTCAAAAAAGATAACTACCAACTAGTGAAGTTTACGCTAAAAAGCGCCACTAACTAGTGAATTTACGCTAAAAGAGACCACCACCTGGGATTTACGTTAGTAAAATAACACCAATCAGTGAAGTTACGCTAAAAGAAGCGCCAATTAACTGTGAATTTACGCCAAAAGTAGCACCAATTACTGGATTTACGTCAAAAGAATACCACCAACTAGTGAGCTTACGCTAAAAAGTGCCACCAACTGTGAATTACGCTAAAAGAGACCATTACCTACGGATTTACGTCAAAAGATAACGCACCAACTAGGAGTTTACGCTAAAAGAATGCCATCAACTAGTGAATTCTACGCTAAAAGAGACCACCACCTAGTGGATTTACGTCAAAAGAATACCACCAACTAGTGAAGTTTACGCTGAAGATAGCGCAACTAACTAGTGAATTTACGCCAAAAGAAGGCCATTAACTGTGAATTTACGCCAAAAGCATATCACCACCTAGTGATTTACGTCAAAAGAAATAACCACCAACTAGTGAGTTTACGCCAAAAGAGACCACTCACCTGCGGATTTACGTCGAAAAGATAGAGAACCGAGAAGAGTGCGATTCTATGCAAGTAAAACCAGCTAAACTCTTCTACTCGAGATTTAGGACCCGGTGTTCCATGGGATGAGATTTTAGCTCGAGGAAAGGGATAATGATAGCGACATATTGAGAAGGTTCAACTCAAATTTGAGTCGAAATTTGGATTTGGAATGGTTGATTTCGATCGTTTTGATTTCGAATGCCATTTTAATTTCAATTGTTTTATGGACAAGTGCAGAGTCGTATGAAGTTAGATTATTATTTCATTCGTCGAGTTTTGTCACTGTTTCAATTTATGATTGTGAAGTTTATTTAATTTCATGACGTTGACATTTTTTTTTTTAATGCAAGTATCTTTCGTATCGTTCCTGATTCGTTAAGCATTTGATAGCTCGAATCAAACATTCGAACTTAACGGCATTAAACCAATCGCACGACGTAGCGAAAAGCAAACTTTATTAATACTTCGAAATCGGATAAGATGAAACATAGTCCGAATAAAGAACGTCGATAAATATAAAGAGATACATATGAGTAATATCTATCCGTAGAATGCAATCTTCGATCATAAGCTCATCGCTGATTTCTTCGTCAGTCTCTTTCGAGCCATCTCGGAATTAGCTGTAGAGACTAACCCTCCTCTCAAGACGTACTTCGAGACGAAAGTCCCTCGTACACTCTTAGAGGTGTCTCGTCTCACAACTCTGCAGGCTGCAACCCTTCAAGGTCCGGTCGTGGCGATATCCGAATGGTGCTTTCCGTCGTCCATTTTCCCGAAAGTGATGGACACTCTCCTTCGTGAGTACTCCGGAACGCGATGCTTGCACGGATCGGCTCCATTTCCTTTAAGCACAAGCACTGATCCAACTGGAAGAGGGATCTTTACTGGCCCACTGAATTCACCTGGGCCAATGACCCGCAACTCTCTCCCAAACATAATATCGCACCTGCTGAGGAAGGGATCGCGTAGAATCGGTCTCGAAAATCACGGTGATCTATATGTAGTGGAATGCGGTTCACTCTTTCGTAGATATTTATAATGCAACTATTCGGCACACAATCTGTGCAAGATGTGCCAAGAAACCATCCTTTTAATCATACTCCTTAATATCGAGGGCATCGGGTCTACCTCGTCGTGTCTTATGATGCCCGCGGATTCCTCATTGTCATGGGCGTAGCTGTAGCAACAACCAAGCCGAATAAGTAACTCGTCCCTTGCCTCGCATCCATCTTCGGGGTTCGAGATACGTCTTCTTCCTTAAACGGCCTCGCCCGACCTAAGTCCCCGAGGTAAAAGACATAATCAATTATGTCCTCCCGTTCGCTACCCGAGAACACATTCAGTATGCAATTCCAGCCCTTCCAGGAATGTTAACATATTTCCTTCGAATTCTTTCAAAGTGCTCAAAATTTTGCTTTCGAACCCTTTGAAATTTCTCTCGGTTCATCCTCCGAAATTGTTCGGCAGTAGCTTTGATTTAACAGATCTGTGAAATGTAAGCGCACGATTTCTGTCGATTTTCATGACTTTGAATCGCCGGGACTATGATGTGATCCTCGTGGATTCAACCGGCACGTTTCCTGGTAAGGAAGGCTCGCAACCGGCTTGTCTTTCTCTTCTTTAGCGAAGGCCGGTGGGATGACATCCCCTACCGCACGGCTTCGCACTCGTTCTTTCCCCCGTGCTACCGGGGCATCTCGTCTGCATCGACTCTCGGCTACCCTTTTCTCCAAGCGATACCGCATCGTGAGTTCGCGGCGCTTCAAATTACGGCGTTGTGTGCGTGAAAGTGGAATCTTCCTAGCATGCATCCGCTAGTACCACCCGTAATGGAACACTAGTGGGGTTCCCCGCATGGCATTCACAATCGGGTTGTCGCCTCACCGTATCTCTTCTTTGTCATCCTCGAACTTTCTCTTATTTATCGCCGCTAAGCGTGTTCTCTCGCTCTCGAAACCGAGTACTCGTCTTCGTGTTTTCGCTTCATCCGGATTGACTACCTTTAGCATGCGACCCTCATAATCCATCTTCACCTGTTCAAAGTCCGAGTCAAACTCTATGACGGCGCCTCGTGCCGCCTCTTCCTCGTCGAGTGCGAGTTCGATGCCGTTTTTAAATGAGAAAATCGGCCTTCGTCTCGACATTTTCCCGCAAAAGATGGTGAAAAACGTCGGCGTGCTAAAATTCAAACCGAACGAGAACAATACTAGTTTATTGTTGAATATATTTTACAAAGTCATGTTTTTATTTCATTTCAAGACGTAAATTTATGAAAGAATGTGAATTTGCAGCATTTCGATTTCAATACGAAAGAAATATAATTTTATTCGGAGAAGTCAACTTATCATTTTCATTACGTACACATTTTTTATTTCATTTATTGGACCTAGCATACGACAATTGACATCGGCATATCTTAGGACTCGTAATCAAGCCCTTCGAAACGTCACGATGATACAGATTTTTCGGATATCGCCCATCAATCGGTAGCATGCGGCCTTTCGCCCGACAATCCATCGACCTGTAGGATCCTCCGAGTAGACTTTTTCAACCACGAACGGTCCCTCCCAAGCTCGGCTCAAATTTTCCTCCCATCTTACGTTGCGCAAGAATAGGCTTCTGAGTACGAGGACTAAGTCACCAACTTTAAACGTTTCGGCGGACCGACTTGTCGTGGGCTTGCGTCATCCTCGCTTGGTATAATTCAATGTCTCGCCGTCCTACGAGTCGCTTCCCTTCGAGACTTTCTAGCTCTTCGAGCCGGAGCTCGGCATTCTCCTCCGTTGTGATTTTGTTAGCCACGGCGATTCCGAGGGATGGTAATTGCACTTCCAAAGGAAGCATAGCCTCTGACCCATACACCGTGGCGTAAGGTGTAGATTGAGTCGGGTTCCGAACGTCGTCCCCGTACGCCCATAACGCCTGCAACCGCTCGTGCCACCCTCTTTTATTATTGTCTAATGTCTTTTTCGCACTTGCACGAGAGTCTTATCAAGGCCTCCGCTGGACCGTTCGCTTTTCCGGTAGTAGATCGTAGAATATCTCCAATCTATCCTATGCCGTTCGACGAAACCGTTGATTTTAAGTCTTAATGCTCGTATCGTTATTCGAAATAACCCCGGCGGTAACACCAAAGTCGGTAGACAATTTGGGTTTTGAAAACCGAAGAACATGATGTGTCGTGACTTCCTTCAATCCAAGCATCGCCTCGCCCATTTCGAAAAGCAATCATCCGTCGCTAGTATGAACCGGCTGTCCTTTGAGATGACGGAGAGGTCCATCGACCCACTATATCCGTGCCCCAACACTCGAATGGCCACGACGCAATCGTCTGGGTGTAAGACATTCGACGGCTGATGCAAAGACCACCCGTGCATCCGACACCGATGGCGAGCCTTCGGCAATTTCCATGCGAGTCATCCATCATTGATGACGATAGTACATCCCATCCTTCGATCTTCATTTTCATTTTCGGACCCGACCGGTGGGCACCACATAGTCCCGCATGTACTTCCTTAACGATATTCTCGCGCTTCGCCTCGCTAGACATCTTAACCACATCCGTCAAAGGATCTTTTGTATAACACGTCAACTAGTGCGTATGACAACGCCCTCCTCTTAATCCGATGTGCCGTTGATCCGTCCTCCTACAGCGGTCCCTGTCCGCAAGCATTCGACAATCGGCCGACGCCAATCATTCTCACCTACAACCTACCGCAACGATCGTGTTCTCATTTCCCCGCTCATGCACCGCGTATCCATGTCGATTCGAGATGTGACTTGGCATCTCCGTATCGTAACGTCGATGGAATCTTCCGCGGGCATCGCAAACTCCTTAGCTAATCTCAGCTAAAGCATCCGCACGAGAATTGTCACCTCTGGGAATTCTATACAACGTCACATCGGGAATCCGTTCTAACAACTTCATCGTGTAGCGGTGGTATTGTTCTAGCCTCGGGTTTCAAGATCTCATCTCGTCCAGCCACTCGTCGGATAACAAGTCGAGAATCTCCGTAGATAGCGAGGTTCGTTATTTCCATTAAAATTGCCAAACCTAACCCCGTTATTAGAGCCTCATATTCGCCTCGTTATTCGTACACCGGCCTGGTCAAGTGAGTAAGAGTATCTTAACATCCCTCGATCCGGTGTAATGAAAATTAGGCCAATTCCCGCTCACGGAATTATTGTTTGCGAATCTTTATCTCTACCTGGTCGACGGCTCCGTCGAAGTACATCTCCCAACGTTGAGCATCGGGACGTCCTACGTTCATTACTTGTTCGTCGGGCAAGTCATCGTTGAGGGGAGAACCAGTGAGCAACGGGTGTCTTGCGAGAAAGTCCGCTAAAATTTGTCCTTTGACGAGCGCGAAGAGAGTACGAAAGTTATATCGAATCGCAACGATATCATCGACCATCGTGCTAATCTACCGAAAGGGTCGGCACGGTCATCGAATATTACAACGGATTAACTTTCGAGATTAGGTTGACCTTATGAGCTAGCATATACTGTCTAAGCTTTGGGCAGCGAAAATTAAAGCTAGACAATGCTTCTCAATCGGAGGATACTTTACCTCCGCAGGTATTAGACGACGACTAAGGTAATAAAGGGCGTTTTCTTTACCCTCTTCATCGACTCCGAGCTAACGAGGCTCCGAGGTGAATCGTCTAAGCTCGCGGTATAAAGTATCAACTGTCGGCTCGAGATCGGTCGCTAAAACAGGAGGTGTCATTAAGTATCGTTTAATACTTTCAAGTTCTCGTTGACATTTTTCATCCCAAGTAAACTTGCAGCATCTTTTTTATTAACGCGGAAAAGAGCTGACACCGTCTCCGACAAATTAGATATAAAAGCGTCGTAGATACGCCAATTTCCTCGAAATGATCGTAGACTGCTTTAAGGTTTTAGGAGGTGGCATTTCCAAGATGGCTTTAATCTTCTCGGATCGATTTCAATTCCCGGTGTCGGACAACAAATCCTAAAATTTTCCCGAGGTGACACCGAAGGCGCACTTTAAGGGTTCATTTTAAGATTAAATCGTCGCAACCGTTCAAAGACAATCCTCAAATCGTACAAATGGTCTTCCTTCGTTTGCTATTGATTGACCAAATCATCCACGTAAAGATTCAACCTTGGCTATGGATAAGCGTCGTCAAAAATCCTCATCATGGCTCGTTGAGTATGTTGCTCCGTGATTTTTAGTCCAAACGGCATTATCGTAGTAGAATAAATTTCGATCGGTGTCCCGAAAGCGAGTAAGTGTCGCGTCTTCCGGCGCCATCTTAATCCGATTATATCCCGAAGATCCATCCATGAATGAGAAAATTTCGTGCGAAGATGCGATGTCCACCATTAGTTCCGGATGGGTAATGGAATTCGTCCTTCGGCAAGCTTGTTTAAATCGAAGTCGACACAAATTCGAACTTGTCCATTTTTCTTTCTAACCTGGCACAATATTAGCCAACCATGTTGGATATTGTTCTTCTCTTACAAAATCGCATCTATTAACTTCTTCACTTCGTAGATGACTTGTCGTTCTATTTCAAGACGCATCCTTCGGAGGCTTGCTAACCGGGGTCATGGTCGGGTCTACTCCAAGTCCGTGGACCGCGACCTCCGTGCTAACCCGGCATCTCGTCGTAGCTCCATGCGAAACAATCTCCGAATTCCGACAATAGTTTAATTAACTCCGAAGACTCTTCATCGCTGACAGTCGAGCTAATGAAAGTAGGTCTAGGGCATCTTCGGTCCCTAAATTGATCTCCTTCAATTCATCAATCGTAGATTCGATTTCCTCCTCAAACTCGGCGGGGCGTCCTCTATTCGAGATTCTTCGAATCCTCTTCCGCTTCGGCAGCTTTTCCTCCAACTGGCAGAACGACCAAGCAAAATTCGGTGTCATAGACCGGCCTCGCCGTGCCGAATCCAACGCCCTCTTTCGATTTAGAGGCTCGATTTTTATTATTCCACAATTCCTCGAAGAGTGCATCCTTTCTTTTGATAATTTACCGTGTACAAAACCACGTTGAATTAATCTTTGCACATAAGGAGAGTAATAATCAAGAGGCAATTCCATTAGTTCATTAAAAGTATTTTCTTCCAATTTTACATTGTTTTCGAACCGGAAGAAGAAGAACCACTGTAAAACTTTATCGGCCATGCCAACACTCGTACTTCCTAACCTCCAACCCCTCAACTTTATTGGAATGAATCGGGGTTAAGGCTATGGCTTGTACATAGTGGTTGATCCGGTCGTACATCGATTCATATTCTTTTTCTTTCTTCTTCCAAGAAATCTCAACCGAGGTATCTTTTGATTTCTCGTCCTCGCTATTTTTGTCGTCTTTTCTTCCTCGGAGTCGCTCTTCCAAGTCAATGTTGATGATCGAATCTCTCCGTTCAACAATCTTGTTAACTCTTCCTCGCCCTCGTCCCCGGCCTCGATCTCGACACGAGGGCCAAAAGCAGCCGCCACCATTTCGCCGTGAAGGAGTGATGGGAGATCGTTGAATCGGAGCCGGCCGGCCTCGTTCTTGCAATTCTTTCGACTCTTCAAATTTCTTTGGAACGACGTCTCGGAGAAAACCGTCTTCTTCGGCGGCGCGTAGTAGGCGGCATCTTCATGAAGGCCTATCTCATGTATCTGCAAAAGGTTGTAGATCTCCTCGATGCACCGTTCCCGACCTCTTTCATAGTATTTTATGCACTCTGGTGTAGGGAAGATGGAACCATTTTGTACTCATGGATCCGAGGTCGACCCGCAGGGCATCGAACGAAGTCTCTCGAATCCATGATGTGGAATTTTGCGGTCGTTACTAGTTCACCAATTCTCGATGCGAGTGTTATCGATCCGAGAGCCCTTTCTCCTTTTTGGTCAGGCCTCTTAACATCATTTTGTCAGTAGAAAGCCTGCGGGTGTCGATGTCTAAGTAGGCTAACGTCCGTAGATTCATTATGTTAATTGATGCTCCTGGATCAACCAATACCCTGGAGAGTGTGAATCTGTCGATGTTCACGGAAATGTATAGGGGTCGGTTGTGATCGAGCGTACTCAAGCAACAAGTCATCATCCGTGAAAGTGATACCGGATCGTTCCTTTAACGAACAAACCTCGTCTCATCGAGTCATGTACAAATGAGCTAAGCAAATCTGCGGGTCGAGCAAAGCCTTAACCGGAGCCTCTCATCTCTTTCGACGCATCGGGCGTCGAGAATGCTTAGTTTGGCTGGCAACTTTCGTAGATGGGCTAGAACGTTATACTCCACTTTGTTATTCGAGCTCCCCGATTCCTCCTGAACATGTGTCTCTTCCGTTGATGGGGTTGTTTCTGCAGAGGTAGGTGTCTGTTTTTCCTTTACTGCTGGACCCGTTGTTGGGGGTAACACCTTTCCTCTTCTCAAATACACCTCCGTTATTTCTTCCGCCATTTGGGTTGGACCCAGAGGATTATCTTCTGGAGTGCTGACTGGCTCTTCCGGTGTTATCTCTGAATCTGAAAACTCTAATTCAATCGTAACCGGCGTTCCTTAAAATTCAAAATGGGCGCTTCGCTATCCGAACCTGTCGTATTCTCGTGTTGTTAATATCTTCTTTGAGTCATGTTAATAAGTTCATCGAATTTTGTACGATTTGAGGATCGTCGAGAAATTGAAATTCGTATTAGATTGGTTGTTAGTTATGCAATCATCGAAATAAGTAAAACGTAGTCAAAATTAAATTCTATGCATTACGCGATCCCTGGAGGACAAAGAAATCATACCTGTGAATGGTTCGAGGAATTTCTCCTCGAATCCGAAGCAACTAACTCGTGAAAAGCGCCTCCAGTCTACTCTTCGCGCTATCATCCTTTACATCTTTCGACACTTTCATCCTTTATCTCCCGCGGTGATGACTTTCCGAGTGTGCATGATGATGTCTGCCAAGTGGATCATGAGGCTCTGAGCGGAGGCTTAGTGTTGAGGCCGCATGTATCCGCTCCGGAGTTTTCCGAGATGATCTAGTCCGGATCGGTGTTCCGTCTAGCCTCGTTACATGGGGTCGATCGAAACTATGCGGCCCGGGCCGAGATCACATCGACCGAACCTTCGGTGTTCTTTCAAATATTCCTTTGGAATCGTGATATTCCCGTGCCCGTAGTTCCTCTCGAGCCAACCTCGAACCGAAGCAATCCTCTATCGTGTGTCCGAGCATTCCGTAGTATGGGCAAGATGCGTGGGGTGATCCGTCTTATCGACCTCATCCGGTTTCTTTGGCTCAGCAACCCGAACTCGCGGCTTCGATCAAATTCTCGAACATCTTTCCCACCGCCTCATCCTCGAAGGAGTAAACTCGTTCGCTCATCGTCGCCATGGTTGGACCTCGCCCTCTCGTCCGTGCGGTAAGTTCCTTGCTGGTACCGTGGTCGATGGTACTGCTTGGTTGTCTTCTTGCCAAGCTCGTTGGGTGTGTTGTTGACGTTGATATGTCCGTCGAGGTTGTTCAACTCGAACTGCGACGACGCCGCTTACCTTTATCAACCGTCGCCATCGTTCAGGATCTCTTCTCGAATGTCTTTATCGGCTTTGGCTTATCGCCTTCTCCAGGAATCCGAGTTGCTAGCCTCCTCTTGCGGGCTCGCAGACTTACTAAGTAACTTTTCAAAAGTTTTCGATTGTAGAATCCTTCGAGTAGAAAAGCTACGGGACCATGAATGCTTCGAGTAAGATCTCAATCGCATGTTGTTCCACGCATCGTGGCTCGCATTTCATACTTGGATTCCTCCACCGTGAATATACTCCACTGGAGCTTTGCTAGGCTTCGTCTTTCTACTACGAGATCACCCATGGTGATATGATGCCGAGCTCCAAAGAAACCTCTTAACGAACATGCTTCCAGCTTCCGCGAATGTCTTTATCGACCCATTCGGTAATTCCCGCATACTAATCGAATGCAACCCCGGAGAGATCGCTCACAAGCTCGGCGAAATAATAGAGTTCCACTACCGCCGCGTTGCAAGCAACTTGCCCGAAGTGTGCAACATGCCGACGAGGGTTTCCGTTCCATCGAACGTTTTGAAGGTAGGTGGCACGAAGCCCTTCGGGTAGGGCACTCGCATCGAATTCCTCCGGATATGGTCTACCCTTTCGAATCAATGCTCCTCCTTCGGATCGAGCTAGCGCCTCCTTTACTCGTTGTTCAACCATTTGTTTGATGTCCTTTTCCAAGTATAGTGTTTTGAGCCGAACCATTTATTTCATCTCGCGACATGAATGGTCTACGGCCGGTTTATTTCCGGAGAGTTGCTCTCGGAGATTGAGGTTGATTCTGAAATGAGGCTATAACGGCCGCCATCTCCTCCATCCTTTTCTCCATGCGGATGATAAGCTCATCCCTCTGTCGGATGGCCCTTTGTGACTCATCCTCGGCGTTCTCCTCGGTAGGCAAAGGAGCACCGCGCGATGACGCAGAGGCTCTAGTCTCCACCATGAGGATCTCTGCGAAATCTTCATCCATATGAAATGACAAATCGTGTTCTTCATCATTGATACTTCCACTTTGTTCTTTTGACAGCTTCGGCGATGTACGCACCGAGCTTCTCTAATCTTTTCTCGATTGACTTCCCTTTAAGGATCTTGAGATCGGCGGGGATCGTTGTTGTACACCTTCCATCAACACGCGATTTCGGCGTGGCCGGAACACTAATGATTGGAGCATCAGACTTGGAATCCTTTGCGGGGAGACGACTTTTTGATCTCTGTTGAGGCACCAGTCCAGCGACCTTAGGACTACACAACTTCTCCTTCGGAACCAAGGCCGGGAGACTAGACGTCTCTTTGGGGGCCTCGGCTCTCCTGGATAAATCGCGGTCCCTAATGCGCGGTCCGGATGCAGTAACTAGTGATCCTTTGTGGGAATCTCCCCTCGTGGTGGCAAACTGTGTTCTCGGACCCAGTCGAGACTGAATCGGTCGGCGCTCTGCAGGTTTCTGAGAGGCGGCAGCAGTAACTGTATGGATAGCACCAGTATCTACACGTTCTCCCAGACGAAGCTTAAAGGGAATACGAGGCTTGCGGTGCTCTTCCTTCCTGGGTAGATCCATGAAATTGGCTAGCGGTTTCATCCTTTTTCAAAATTTCTGCTCGGACTCGGGGCGACACAGCACACCCCATCCTTCTTATTATCTCAGCGACGGAGCAACGCTCCTCTCGAGCCAACTTTTCAAACACCCAACGAACATGAGGAAGAGGCTCAGGCCTCTTTCTCTTTCGACTCCGACGACGAGGCGAGGCGGTAATTTAGCGACAGAACCTTGTGAGCACTCTCTTCTCCAAGAGTGGCAGACAATGGGTGAACACTGCTTCCTCTAAGGAGAGGTGCGGTCTCGGCCCATCCGGTTTCTTCTTGTTGAGGAATCTGCGGTCGGAACGAGTTTTCAAGGTGTTTGCCCATTTGGCCTTTAAGATCTTGCGACTTCTATTCCTTCGTTGCGTTCGGGTAAGCTTACCGGACTTTGAGCTAGATCCAATCTCAAACACAGATGGTAACGGGGTAAGGGCATGAGCTGACTTGTCCTCATATAAGATTCCCTTTCCTTTCGACATCGGCGGAGCGACGGGCGTGGTAGCGAGTAAGTCCGAGGGGAGTAGATGAAGCTTTAGCGGTAACGAGAGCGAGCAGACTTCATGAGGGCAGCGGTGACCTTCGCCTTCTTGAGAGAAGGGAAGTCTCGGTCACAGTTCAAGTTGAATTCAGCGGACGGCTCCTGGACATCTGAGCCAGCGACTTTCTTTACGAAGAACGGGATCTTTCCAAGTGTACCTTCAAATTCGTCAAAACCGGATCCAAATTTAATCTTGGACCCCACCTGGCGGGCATCCCCGCGGTAAGCAAGTCGCACGAGAATGTCAAAGTTGGGGACGACATCTTTCTTTCCTGGCAGTTAAAAAAAGATTGTTGGGCGTTAGAGGAATCCCACACTCAATCTCTGGGTAAAAATTACTTTATTGCAAGCACAAAAGTTGACGAAATTGTCAAACTGGGCGTTTCTTTCGAAACTTATCCAAATGATTTTGAATTAAATTTGTTTTCATTGTTGCTTTTGTTGTGAATGTTATTTTTTGGTGTGAACTCATGAAGTTTGATATTACCGAGGAAATTTTCAGGGAGATAATTTCACATGATTTGTAAAAAGAACAAGTCAAACTTGGGGAAGAGGTGAAGCGACCAAGAGGTAAAGGACCTGATCCAAAATTAGAAAGGACTCATTCCACACCGAACGTACTCCTACTCTCAACCAACCACACCTATCGGGGTCCACCCTACTAAATCCACAGGATTCCCGAACCTCCCGCTTAAGGATGATTAAACGAGCGGTTCCTGGAATCCGAAGAAGATCGACTATACCGGCTCGAGGAAGAAATGGGCACAGGTATGTCGACGGAAGAACAACGGTCCGACCACGAGGACACTGACACACCTGCTCCGATGTATGAAGACAAAACCACCTAATCAAAATGGAGAGAGGAACTAGTCCCCAGCGGAGTCGCCAGAATTTGTCGGCCGGTTTTTTTTTTTTTCTTTAAAAGAATATAAAAATCTGGTGATTTAGTTTAATATAAAAAGGTATGTGATTTTGAAAGTAGTTTTGAAAGTAGTGTATTTTTAATTTTGAAAAATGAGACCGCCTGGATCTCATTTGTCCAAGTAATTTGCATAATCGTGCTCCAGTGTTACATGCTGATACACCTTCTCGAAAGAGTAATGTATCCCGGCGACGGTAGACCTAATCATACGAACTAAAGGACTCGTGACATCCGTTTGATCTCGCGAACCTTTATATGTGGCGAACAAGTCCCACTACCTAATAGGAATACAGGTAGGGTTTATTTCTACCCAGGTTCAAGTTCACTATAGCGTAAGCCCTATAGTTAATTACATCTCAAATGATGCAGTATCGCTGAAAACCTCTCGATAATGATCGGTGGTTCGTCTTCGAGAATTCAGGGTTTAGGTTTTCGCAGGACGTGGAAAACGAAATGGGAGTGGCTCGAATGGGAACGGTTATTTCCGTGAGTCCGAAGAAGAAAAGGTAGGGGATGTCACAGATCCGAGGCGAGCCTCGGTGACTTCCCAACTATCCCATGGTGTGGGTTGCGTTCTGGAGGCGATCTTAATTAATCGTTTAATCCTGCCAATTTTATTATTTCGGGACTTACACTCGCATAATACCCAATCATGCGAAATAGCCTGACGGAGATATGAGGGTTTACGTCGTACCGTACGACAACCTCGAACCACAAAGCGAGTTAGAACTTCATGCTGCCGTAACATGGTTACATGAGAGCTCTAAAGAGGAGAGTGAGGGTTTATGTCGCGCTAGGCGAAATTACTCTCGAAGTCTTATATGTTGTTATTTAAACTAGGAAGAGTTTTGCTGTTGAAGATCCTCTTGTTGCTCAATCCAAGCTCATTATATTGTCTTCACCGGAGTTAGCTCCAACTTCGGCCAAAGTAAGTAGATCTGGAGTTCTAGGTTCAAACGGTTTTGCCGAAATGTGTTTCAGATGTTTCGGGTTTTGTTGTTGTTTTCGGTTAGCATGCGAGTAAAGTAAATTCATTTGAGAATAAAAGTCTTTGGAAAGTAAAGTACGATGAAAGTAGACAAACGAAATCACGAAGACTTAAAACGTAAATGCGTACACAGGCATCCACTGCTCGTCAGTATGATTTAGTATTGCAAGCGATGTCATGACTTGCAGTGGATTTAAATGGACTACGGAAAATAAGCGAGCGAGAAAACTCGAATCACGAAAGTCGGAAAGAAGAAACGAGTCGTAGAAAGCACACGTAAAACTCGTAGTCACATATGAAATATCGGAACCGGGTATAAGACATCGGTAGAGCGAGGGGGCTCGGAAGCTTGGCGTGTGCTATTCGACCTTGAATAAGAGTTACTCGACCCGACAATCTATGAAGGGTAGTCCTTAACCCAATCCAAGTGACTAACCATGGACCTTTATATATATTTTATAAAAAAAATATTCTTTGATTTTCATGCAAAAGTTGTTTAAGTTTTCTTATGCAGAGTTCTTTTTTTTTAACAAGCAAAAGAGGTTTTTGTTTTATTTATTTATTTATTTTTTTTTTGTAAAATAATAGTCCACAGGCTAGTCACTCTAATCGTGCTTGTGACTACTAACGACCTAAGATCGTCTGGGAAACGATCTCACCAAGAGTCGGTGAATAGTATCATCGGTCCTTTCCTCTCCCTTATCAAGGTCCTCGAGGTAAGAGATACTATTCTAATTATCCCTCGTATCCTCGTATAGACGACACATAAAGCATTATTATCATCGCCTCGCCACCTGTAGACCTCGGACTTATACTCAGATCCGATGATCCATATGTGGCAAAACAAATGTCCCCATCGTCAGGGAGGATTTGAGTGTAATGTTCGAGCTCAAATCCCGGTGCATCGGGTTTTATTATTGGTTAAGTCATTTTAGGAATTCCATGATTGATTTAATTAAGGAAGGGTGAACCAAGCCTCGGTGCATTCTCCTGGTTACAGTGTCTTGAATGGTTTGTGAATTAGGGTCGGTGCACTAGCTTCATCGTGCATTCGAAGGTTAGATGGATGGGCTCTCACCTAGGATGTGCTCCAAAAATCTGGAGCTCTATGCTCGAGGATTAGGTGGATGGGTTCTCACCTAAGGATGTGCTTAAAATCTAGTGAAGCTCTATCGCTGTGATTTAGGTGGATGACTCTCACCTAAGGTGTGCTTCTAAGCGTATGGAAGTCTATGTCGTGATTTAGATGGATGACTCTCACCTAAGGGTGTGCTCCTAACTTTAGGAAGCCTATCGCCGAGGATTAGGTGGGTGACTCTCACCTAGGGTGTCTACCTAAGACCTGGGGATTCTACATTGCGGGTTAGGTAAATGGGGTTCACCTAAGGTGTATACCGAAGACTCATGGGCCCTACACTCTAACTTGTGCTTGAAGTGACTAAGAGTGATTTACCTTCCCCAAGTTAAATCAGAAATTTCCCCTTTTTTTATGACTTAACCGTTTAACAAGTAAAATGAAACAAAAGAAATGAGAAGGTCGGCCCACTTTCAAAAAGGAGCAGAACCAAGGGGAAAACGACGAAGTGTGCCGACCTAGAAAACGTTTAAATGATAATCGAATAAGACCAAACCCGGTGAGCAAGAGGGCTTCTTACAACTCCGTGACAGTGGCTCCGATGCTTCCTACGGCATCCTACATTGATTTGCAACTCCAAACAGACTCTCCCAACAATTATAAACCTCGAGCAATACTTCTACAATGACTAGCAACTTCCAAATAGCTACTCACAACAATTATAAACTTCAAATAGCACTTCTACAATGACTAGCAACTTCCAAACAGACTACTCACAGCAATTATAAACTTCAAATAGCACTTCTACGTAGATTTGCAACTCCAAACAAGCAATCCCGAGCACTAGACAGCATCTCCAATGCCCTCACAGCACTCCTACAGCTAACAGCAGCTTCTCACAGCAAATAACCGCTTTCCCACAGCTTTCTGCAGCAAACAACTGCTTTCTACAGCACCTACAACACTAAACAGCTATGGCCAGCAGCTTTCTACAGCAATTAACAGCTTTCACAGCACTTTCAAATAGTCAAACAACACTTTTTAAGCCTCTCACAACCGTTAGCAGCAATTCCCCAAACACTGGACAGCGACTTCTAAGACCCAAACTGCTTCTTACAGCACTTCCAATGCTTCAAACATCAAGTATATAAAGCAGAAAATAACTTTTAAAGCACCCCAAAATCAGCAAGCATATAGAGTAGAAAACAGTTCTTCCAATTTTCAAATAAAACCGTCAAAGAGCCATTTAACTCCTGCAACAAACGACCATTTGGGGCATCGTAGTGATTGCATTTGGAGGTTCAAAGTACAAAACAAGCAAAGAGAATTTTATCTTGAAGTGGATGCTCTTTTGGAGCATCATAATGATTGCATTCGGATGCCCGGAATAATAAAAAAAACAAAATGGCAAAGAAGCATTATCCTTCCCACAACAACTCAAAACATGCCAAGAAAACATCGTTGCCTCTTTGGTGGCCATATTAGTCTTTCAAAAGAAAAATAAGTGCTCTTTTAAAAAAAAAAAGATGACAAAAATATAGAGTTACGCATGTAATCTTATAGAGCAACAGGAAAGAATCTCAAGCATAAAAGTAAGAATTCAATGTCCACCCACTAGCAAAACCCATCCCTTGGTGTGGATCCAAGGCAAAGGAAATCCAAAAAAATTTGTGAGATATTATAAGAGAATAAATCATATGCTAATGGCTTCATCCATATTTTCATGAGTAAAGAAAGGTGGCATAGCTAGAAACAGAATTGAACAAACTTAGGAATTAAATTGCGAATAACAAAGAAATTCATGACCAAAAGATCTCTAGCCATATATGCCACAAATTAGAGGAGAAGGTTCGGATTTTACCCGAATTATTGGGGCTAGGAGCAAAATGAAGAGGTATGCCGAGGGGAAGGCGCAACTGGGGGAAAAGCTGAACCGGGAAGTTTGATGCACGTGCGATGGGCCGAACAGGTGAGTTGCGGTGCTTCTTGTGCACGGGGAAGAGGAGTCTCGGTCCGGCCGCGAGGGAGAGAGGAGAAGGGATCTCGGCTCCGGCGGATGAGGAAGGCGAGTGCTTCCGTCGAGGAGGGGCAGGAAAGGCCGAGCAAACCTCGCGGTGTCGAGAGGAAGGAGACGGGATCGATAGGAGCGGGGCGAGCCGAGCGGGTGTGGGCGAGCGGCTCCGTGCGGGGAGATAGCGGCCGAGCGGGAGCGGGATCAAGAGGCGGGATCGAGCGAGGAAGCCGTGGTCGAACGACGTCGAGGCAGAGGCGGATGTTTCGGCAGTAGCGGTGCGAGCGGGGAGGGCGAGGAGCGAGGACGTGGGCTCGAGCGAGCGATGGATTTCGGTGCGGGAGAACGACTAGGGCTTCGGCGCGAGGAGGAAGAGGAAGGGCTGGCGAGGGTTTTCGATGTCGAGGGAGAAGGCGAGCGGTGCTAGCAACGGTCTAGAGGAGAGGCAAGCGGCCTCCGTGCGGTGCGAGAGGAGACGCGAGCGGGAGCGAGCTTCGGTGTAGTGCGCGGGGAAGAAGGTGGGGCCGAGCGGGGAGAAGATCTCGCGAGCGGGAGCTAATGTCGAATAAGGAGAAAGAGACATCCCGCCTATCCTATAGCCGCGTTCGTCCATTACAGGTGATTGGGCGCCAAATTAAATGATTTCCATATGCAGGGACGTTTATTTGGAAAATATTAATTATGAATTTAGCCTAATTAATATCGATTAATTGGTTTATTTGAAATTCAAAATTTGAATTTTAAAATCAAATGGCCGAGGTGATTAGCCCAATTCGGACCCGATTAAACCCGAGTCGAGCCCGGATCCGCAAATTAAAAAAATGCATCGATTTTCGTGCCGATGCGCGCGTGCGAAACCATGTCAATACGGGTGTCCTTCCTAGTGCAGTCGACGTTCCGGACGCATCCGTGTGGTCCGTTTCGTCATCCGGGATCGTCCGGACAAGTTCGGCGATGGTCGAGCCAAAAAGTGTCGAGTCGTGGTGTGCGCGACTCGAACGTCATTGGGCGGTTTACTCGAGCGCCGTTCGATCCTATGGGAACTCATTTTCGAGCCCTCACATGCTAGTCTTACCCTCGCAACAAAGAGTCGAGTGCTCGGGATCTACTCATGCGGCGTCTTACAAAATCGGCTGCGAGTCGGCTCGAAGCTCTATGTGAGGTGGGCTCCATTACTAGTCCGCTAGGATGGTCAATACGGAACTCTTAAGGCTAGATCCTAGGACCTACGAGGAATAGCTTAAGACCTCACTAAAATGAGGTCAACAGTAATCAATGCCCTGTTTCTGCTGAAAACCTTTTACAACAAGTCTAGCCTTGTACGTCTTATTGCCATCATGCTTAGTCTTCACCCGGTACACCCACTTGTTGTGCAGAGCCTACTTCCTTGGTGGAAGTTCAGTTAGCTCCCATATCTGATTCTTTAGCAGTGAATCAATCTCCTCTTTCATGACTAACTCTCACTTGCTCGAATTTTCAGCATGTAAGGTTTCTTCATAACTCTGTGGTTCTCCACAATCTGTCAGCAGAGTGTAGTTTAAGGTTGGCGAGTAACGCTGATGATAACGTTTATTCCTGACTGATCTACGAACTATAGTTGTAGGGGTGGACGGCTCTAAACCTGACTGTGGAACAATAGGAATGAGTGCTCGAACCCACTCTTCTCATCACTTCCATCATTACCTTGCACTGTGACCTCTGGTAGATCATCAAACCTTACCACTCGGATTTCTGAGGAGCCACTTCAGAAACTGTACTAAACTTGTCCTTGTACATGATCTTCTCATTGAAAATCACATCCCTGCTTCTTATGATCTTCCGATTCTGATCATCCCAGACGCGATAACCAAATATCTCCTCTCCATAGCCAATGAAATAACATTTTTTTGACTTAGCATCGAGCTTGCTATGAGCATCAGGATTAATAAGAGCATAGGAAAGACGTACCAAAAATATTAAAGTGAGAAAATTTGACCTCTTTCCCACTCCAGACCTCCTCAGACAATTCACATTTTAATGAAAAAGATAGCCTCCTGTTGATCAAGTAAACTGCAGTGCTGACCGCTTCAAACAAAAAAGTTGGTGGTAGTCCGGCTTGCAATCTCATACATTTGGCCCGCTCATTAATGGTCTTGTTCATACGCTTTGCAACTTCATTTTGTTGTAGTGTCCCCAAAATAGTCTTTCCATTCTGATGCCCTGAGTTACATAGTACTCCTTGAACCCACCATCAATGTACTCACCACCATTGTCATATCTCAAATATTTCGGTTTCAAGACTGTCTCTGTCTCAACCATGGTCTTCCAAGTTTTGAACACATTAAATACATCAAATTTATGCTTCAAGAAATAAACTCATACCTTCCTGTTGTGGTGGCCCATGAATGTAACATAGTAATGAGAGCCTCCAAGAGATGCTACTGGAGAAGATATACACACATCTGTGTGTACAAGACCCAGTTTTCCTGCCTTGGATGCTCTGCCATTTTTCAAGAAACTAACATTCTTCTACTTCTCAATAATGCAACTCTCACACATGCTGAGATCAACTAACTTCAGTTCTGGTAGTTTGTCTTTGAACTGAAGTTCTTTCATGCCCCTCTGACTCAAGTGACCAAGCCTGCAATACCACAAATCTGGCGTGTTCACTGCAACTATAGTAACAACAGTTTTGAGTAAACCTGCAGTTATATATAGTGTGTCAGTTTTCTTATCCCGAGCCAGTACTAAGGCTCATTTGGTAACCTTCCAGGTGCTCTCTGAGAACACTACTAGATGACCATCCTCATCGAGCTGCCCAACATAAATGAGGTTTTTCTTCAACTTAGGAATGTGTCTGTCGCTTAGCATCTGAATGATTTTCATACCATTACAAATAAATTTTCGTCTGTTGAAATTGATTTTGACGATGTGATACGTGCATTGATATTGTTAGCATCATTGTCAAATAGCTGAGAAGTCATGAGGATGGCAGTTAGCAATTGTGCAGGTAAATCTAAACTGAAATATGATGATATTCGTAATTTGATTTTAGCTAAGGAGGTATGCAGAAAAGACTCTGGCGAGATCTCAGGTTCGAGTTCAGCACTTTCTTTGTTGATTCTTCTTCTTACGTGGCCTTGGTATAAAGAGAGAAGATGATGAGAGAGAGAGAAGAGAGAATTCTTTTCTTGTAAGTCAACATGATCAACAGTGTAAGTCCTCAAAATAATAAAATCTTCTGCAGCTCCGTAGACGTAGGCAATTTGTCGAACCACGTAAATCTGTGTTTCTGTATTCTCTGTTTTGCAAATTTCTCGTTCCAATTTTTCACTTTGTTGTCGTTGTTTTTCACAACATATTAGTATCAGACCCAAGGTTCGGATTTGAGGGAAAACGATGGTCGGAGACAAAGTGATGGTATCGGGGATCGAGAAATTTGATGGTACAGATTTTGGTTACTGGATGATGCAAATATATGACTATCTATGGGAAGAAACTTAACCTGCCGTTATTGGTAAAGCAACCGGAGAAGATTGACGAGGCTGATTGGAATTTGTTGAATCGATAGGTTCTGAGGGTTGTTCGATTAACCCTATCGAGATCCATTGCCCAAAACGTCATCAAAGAAAGGACTAATGCAGATCTCGTGGTAGCTTCATCAGGTATGTATGAAAAAGCCATCAGCGAATAATAAGGTGCACTTGACAAAAAAGTTATCAACTTAAAGATGGCGGAAGGTGTTTTTATGTTGTTTTTTGGGCAAATTTCTTGTTCTAATTTTTCGATTTATCGCCGTCATTTATACATATATATATATATATATATTATTTATTTATTTATTTATATTAAAGATGGGTTAGAGGCAATTGGACGAGCCCCTCGACCAACCTCACATCGCTAAGAATTTAATTCCACACATAGGTAGGATCGAACCCATGACCTCAAGAGTCTTACAAACTCTATCAACTAAAAAGTCACGGTAGGGTAGACACACACACTATATATATATATATATATATATATATATATATATAGAGAGAGAGAGAGAGAGAGAGAGAGAGAGAAAGAGAGAGAGAGAGAGAAATTCTCATGCACATTTACGTGTTTATGTGGTTATATAACGTAAATTCTACATGGTTATGTGATTATAAATATGTGTTTTGTTTTTCCTTATATACAATGCAAAATCTGTATCATGTGTTTGCACCATGTAAATCCTATTAGTTCTACACTTATACCATGCAAATTCTGATTTGTTTGTGTAATATGTAGGGTTCCATGCAAAATTCATATGCTAGGTAGTTGACATTCCTTGCAAAATCCATCTAGCAGTTATGTTATTTCTTGCATACCAAAGAATTCATGTGTTATGTCTAGGTTTCAACCTAAAAAAAAATCTGTGTTTAATACTCAGTTTCAAAAAAAGATAAGAAAAAACCATATTAAGTTCCATGTTTCAAACAAAAACAACAATACGAAGTCATGCCAAGTTTCATGTTTTATATAAAACATCATATTTAGTTCCATTTCTCACTCAAAACCAAAAATGGAAGTTCAGTCTTAAAATCCACGCACAAATATCTATGTTGCAATTTCGTGTCTTCTAATCCAAAGCCCAAGCAAGTTGATTGTTTATGTTTTCATGTCAAATGCAAGTTGAATAATTACGTTTTCACGTCAAAAGCAAATTGAGTGTTTATGCCTCCATGCCAATGCAAGTCGTGATTTTATGCTTATCTATGCCTATGGTGATGTTATGTTTATTCTGAAAAATATGTATTTACATTAATATATCAAAAAATTATAAAGCCTATGCAAGCATGCATTTATAGTGTACAAAAAAGAGACATGTCATCTATAAGTATAGTAAGAAGTTTCTTATAGTCATCTGCATGCATCAAAACAAAAGAATCACTAAAGGTGCGGCCTATTACATTTGCGTAGGGTATGAAAACATAAAACTTATTTGAACTACAAAAGAAAAGTAAATTCGGTGCATCCCATGTGTCCTGCTTCATAGTGGATTTTAAAAATTGCATAATGTTCTCATTCTCCCCCTCAATAATGATGCCTTTGCACTCAAGCATCCATGATTGGTAGATAGATTGGAAGGATTCGATAGCTTGAAGCTCTACTTGAACACTATCCTAGTGTTGGAAACGGTAACCAGTAGCAATAATCTTGCAGCCACGTTCATCTCGAACGATGCACCTAGTACCGGCCATAACGAGCAAGTCAAGAGCACCATTTTATGCTTATGCATGTCCATGCTACTTGTGAACTTAAGATAGTGTAAAATACATGGATGACACTTAACAAGTTTAGAAAGAGTTAATTCCATAAGCTAAGAAGGAGGGAAATATTTGCAAAGCCTATATGGAAGTTCAAGAAGAAGAAAAATAAATATTTTTATAAAAATACATAGTCTAAATGTTCTCTAAAACAATTATTTTTATAAAAAATATACAAATTAAATGAGCTATGAAAGAATCACTTATACACATGTTTGAATAAGTTCCAAGATAAGAAATAATTTTACAAAGTGAGGCAAGTTAAATACCTTGATAAGCTTACTATTTCAAAACATAAGAAACATTTCTTTTTTAAATAAAATCTATTTTAATAAAATTTAACAATAACTTTTTAAAAATAAAAACAATCATTTTAATAATAACCTCTAATAAAGATCTTCTAAAGAATATTTAAATGAATAATATTACCAAAGAAACAAATTCCTCTAAAAGAAAAATCCTCAAAACTCATCAAAAATCTTTTAAAAATCTTGTAACCAATTTTTTTCAAAATCAAACCTAAAAAGATAAAACCCATTCCCTAAACTAAGACTTGAATAGAACTTTTTTTAAAAACTAAACTTAAAACAAACTTTTCAAAGTAGAGATTTGAACCAAAACTCTTTTAAAACTTAGCTCATTTAACCTAAGTGCAATTTTTCCTAAATTAAACTTTTAAGAAACAAACCTAACCTTAAGAAAATTTTTCAGATAACTTTATCAAATATAAATAATAACCCTTTTTCTAAAAAAAATATAACCTCTTGTGAGCTTACCAATAAATACTGGAGTTACAGTTTTGCAAATCCTCCCAAGTAAGTTAGCCTATGTAAGACTCATGCATATTCATAAATATGGCCCATAAATGAACATGTTCACATTTGATTCATGAGTTTAACGCGAACACATAAGTCTTGGGCAATTTCATATAAACAAACTTCTTTCTATAAGAAAGTACATTTGTATGACAAAATATTTGACAAAACTCTCTTGTCCATATGTATAAAAATCTTCCAAAGAAAGTATGTGAATGGAGCTTGGGTATGGAGAGTGTAAACATGATGAGTTTGAATGAATCTATATGTACATATAAGCTCATCACAAAACAATAAATCAAACACTTGAAGTCATACCTAGGAAAGATAAATCAAAGGACGAAGACCTAGGGTAGAAAACTAATTACAAAACTTGAACTTAGAAGAATCGCGATTTTCAACATGAATGACAAACTATGAATCAGTAAAAATAATGAACTAAATACTAAACACCAAAATAAATTTAAAATT
This sequence comes from Papilionanthe hookeriana x Papilionanthe teres, assembly GCA_022702705.1. Lineage (NCBI taxonomy): Eukaryota > Viridiplantae > Streptophyta > Magnoliopsida > Asparagales > Orchidaceae > Papilionanthe > Papilionanthe hookeriana x Papilionanthe teres. The sequence goes on along the minus strand of CM040427.1, from coordinate 68,966,775 downwards.
CTCCAACAAGACCCATGGGAATCACAATTAAGCAGATCAACTATGAACACGAGGTTAGCCAACTTAGAAACAAAACTGAGGATCGCACACACCCTAGAATAGTCAAGTCTAGAAGCTTGGTTAGTTTACTAGGTACATATAGCTAGTGCTAAGGATTAAGACATATAAAATAACTAAACTTATCCCCTTGGATTATATAGGTGCCCTAGGATGAGTCCAACATTCATCATCGCTAGGGTAACAATGGAGACTTCTAACATTTTGATTGGTTATTTTCTAAGAATACAAATGCACCCGTGTTAACTTGACCGGGGTCATTATTCCCAAAATTTAGATTAGTCTAACCATTTAGCCTCCTTGGTAGTTTAGGTTTATTCTAGGACTAGTGCCTTACCTAAATCTTAAAATCCCTCTACTTTATCCTTCCCCTTAGTCTAGGGTCAAATATCAAATCCAAACCTCAAATCTTAAACCTCAAACCCAAAACTTATACTGTCAGATATCAAATCCAAACCTCCAATTTTAAATCTCAAATCTAGAACTTCCAATTTCAAATACCAAATCCAAGCCTCCAATTTTAAAACATAAATATGAAAATAAAAGATTAATTGTAATATTGTTATTATTTAATAAATGTGTATATGGGGGTATAAATTTATTTTTGGAGTCATTTGACATTTATTTTGTAAATAGTTTTCAGACATATATATGATAACCTATTTTATAACTATTTTTTATAAATTTTGGAGCTCTAGATCTCAAACTATAAAATTTTATACGAAGATTGTAAATGAATTCAAATAATTTATATAATTGAAAAAATATATTGGCACGTCTTTTTATATTAAATCCACTTAAATGTTTTTCCTCCATAATCTTCTAATTTGTTTCTCATTTTGCTTAAATCGCGAGGCATTTGGGAAATTAAAGGAAAAAAAGAGAGGGAGATACCGAGAGAGAAAGAAGAAAGAAATTTTTCGTGGCTGTAGCTCAATTTTCATGCGACGGGCCAGTTGGGAAAGTTGACTAACTCAAAGTAGGTTCCTGTTACTCTACTTCTAATTTCAGTGATTTTATCTTCTTATGTGTTTTTCAAACTTTAGATTATCCAAAAATTATAAAATTTTAGATATCTATGTATTTTGAAAACTTTCATAGCGCAACTTTAATATGTTCTTGTCGTAATTATTCTGCATATTTTGGCATAAATAAATTTAATTTTCACCCAATATTTCTCTTATTTGAGGTAAAGCCCTAATTTGATTTATACAAAACTTTATTAAAATATACTTAAATTTATATATTATGAAATACTACCACAATCATGATTTAAAGCAGGGTAAATGTGCAATTTTTGCTTTGAGTTGATGCATACAGTTGATCATATTAATGCCTACTGTGGATTTCTCTATTTTATGTTACATGCAAACTTTACATATACACTGTGATGTTTAATATGTTATAATAGGTTAAATATGATATGATAATGTGAAATATGTGTATGCAGGAAATGCTGATTATTATGATTCAAATTAGTGAAGATATGATACCTTGCATAGAAGGCTAAGCCTACCCTTAATTTAAATGAATTAATTGTGTAAACTTAATATGTGTTGGGAGTCATAAGGGATGAATATGATATGATACGAGTGTCGATGAGCTAGGGTTAACGACTTGTGTATTAAGTCACTCGACTGATTATTTTGATAGGTTTTACTTTCATGATATGATATGATATTGGATATGTTTTACTATGATTGCTACAGAAAAACACCACATAAGCAGAGCACCGATGACCTCACATTTGAGAGGACTTATCTTTGCCACCTATACAAGCTCAAGCCCCCAATCCTTTGATTGAGTGGGTTTAGGGTTTTGATTAGGTGGGTACTTGAATTGACTTCTTAGGACAAGACACACCTTAGGCCATTTAGGTCAGCCTGAAAACCCTAGTGTCTACCACAACTACCAAATTCACCTTAAAAGGAGGGTCTACCCAAATTGACCCCTGGCCTCACCAATGGTCTTCCTGATCCCATCAACCCGAAATTTCAAACCAAAACCCTAATTTGTCTCTTTTTAACCTAAAAGGGATGAAACCCTAGGATGGTCAATGTGAATCAAACTTAATCCTCTTTTGGCCAAGATGGGACCAAACATCACCATATGGTCAACCTGACCAGCCTAGTTAACCCTTGGTCAACATGGTCAACACTAAATCATATGACCAACCCAATTGACCATGTGTCAACCCAACCACTATATGGTCAAAACATCATCATATGATCAACCCAGGGTCAACTGATCAACCCTGGTCAACTATGGTCAACTATAGTCAACCATGGTCATATGATCAATTTTTCATTCTCTTAATTAATCAATTAATTAATTAATTAAAATGGATTTAAGACCCATTAAGCCTAGTTTAAGCCCAAAACAATAATCCAAAGCTTAAAACCTAAACCCTTAATCGATGGCTCAAGCCCATCGACTTAAGCCCATGGCCCAAGCCCATGATCTAATGGGCCACCCATAACCTACACAAACCTGCCAGGGAATTAAATAACCCATGCTCTTGTTTTAATGGAAGTAAAACAAAAAAAATTAAATATGGGAGAAGGGACAAAGGAATTTATTCCTACCTACTCCCCCCCTCTTACTTGGCATTCTAATCCAAGTGACCCAAGTCCCTTCATGCTTGGGCCAAGGAGAAGCTCTGTCAAAGCTCAATCAACCCACCTCCTACCCTCTCCAATGCCCTAGAGCCATGAAATTCTCTTGTTCACCATTGGAGCCAACTTGGACAAGTCCTCCAAGGAGAGGAATTCTTCCTAGAATATCTCTCCCTGATCTCTGAAAGCACTTTAGAAGAGTTAGGTGATGCTCCCTAGGCCAGCCTTGGCCATATCCAAGCCTCCTATGGCCATAAAGGCCAAACACAAGAGCTTGAAGGAAGAAGAGTGCTCTCTAACCTAGCTCCAAAACCTTTGGCTCCCAAGAGATAAAATATTCTCCAAGACATAGGCAGTAGATTCTCTATCTCCCCAAGGCTTTAGATCCTCTGTGAAGCCCTAATTTCTCAATCAAATCTAGGCCAAATTTCAGGTAAAACATGAACCCCACCAAAGCTTCAAACCAATACTTCCAGAAGCTTCCCTAAGTTTCAAGAAGACATTCTCAATCGAAATTGAGCCATCCCGAGGGTCCTAACCTACTTTAAGCTGAAATCGAGCCACCATCCACCTTGGATATACATAGGCCCAATTTCACTTCAAATTCAACTAAGGAGGAGCTTCGAAAGGTTGCCACGAACGTGTTGGTCAACCCCAATTGAGGTTAAACCTCTTGGGCTAAGGTATGTTTCGGACCCCTAAAAATGCTCTCCGGTTTGGACCTTATTGAGGAAATGATTGAATCACATCTCTATAACCGTATGGATGACTTCGTCTTGAGTAGATGAAGCATTAGGATCAAACCCTAAGAAGTTTCGTTGAGAAACGAGGGAGATCTTAGTGTTTGAATATCGACAGCTATCGATTTAATGTCATGTGGGGACAATGACCTGATGTCATCCATTTCCGTGTATCAGATATGGGCGGTTGAGTTTAAATCAAATCAGCGCACTGCAGAGTGGGAAGCACCGGATCAATGTCGCCACGAATGCTTGTGTAGAAAGTTAAGCGAATTGGAGGCGGACATGCAGCGCTTCGACGTATCCTAGGTTGAGCTGGCGCCGCGTAGGATAAGTGAATAATTAGGACTTTTCCGAATTAAATAATTCCAGAAAACCCTAATTAACTTCAAAAAATGATAATTTTGCATGGAAATTTCTGAAAAATAACCAAAAATATCTCTAGACTCAGGGGACGGAGAAAATTTCAAAAAAAAAATTGACAATAAATAATTTACATTTAATTTTTAATTAATTAAAATAATCTCTGTAGTATTTAATTATTAAAAACTAAATATAAATCCAAAAATTATAAAATGTACAAGGATTATTTCTCTCATTTTTTGGAATATTCCTTAAATATTTCAAGATTAGGGAATGTCCCTAAGAATTAAATAATCAATTTGCCTCTACTTTTGTAACTATTTTTAAAAATAGTTACGAAAAATAAGAAAATTGGAAATTAAATTAGAAATTAAATTGAAAATTAAATTAGAAATTAAATTGAAAATTGATTAGAAAATTTAGGGTAATAAACTCAAACACTAAAAATAACAATTTTTAACATTTGAAAAGTCTAAAATGACAATTTATACACTTAGGGTAAAATTATAAATTTTAAAATTTACACCATAGCCCAAAATTTTCTAAGCTTGGCTTACTGCTTCTAATTCTTTTTTAAAGGATTAAGGGTGGTTATTAAGCTTAAGTCAAGCCTAAATCCCATCTTTAAGCCTTACCTAAATTAGGCTTAATCTACCTTTAAAACTTTTAAACTCTAATTAGGTATAATCTACATTTAGACCTAATTAATCATTAAGCATTACTTAAATTAGGCTTAATCAACTTTAAACTCAAATTAGGTCTAATCTACGTTAAGACTTAATAATATTTAAGCCTTACCAAGATTAAGCTTAATCAACCTTTAAAACCTAATTAGGTCTAATCAACATTTAGGCCTCATTAATCATTAAGCTTTAATCAAATTAGGCTTAACCCAACCCTAAGCCTTAATCAAATTAGGCTTAACCCAACTTTAAGCCTTAATCAAATTAGGCTTAACCCATCTTTAAGCCTTAATCAAATTAGGCCTAACCTAACTCTAAGCCTTAATTGAATTAGGCTTAACTCATCTTTAAGCCTTAATCAGATTAGGCTTAACCTAACTTTAAGCCTTAATCAAATTAGGCTTAACTCAATTTTAAGTCTTAATCAAATTAGGCTTAACTCATCTTTAAACCTTAATCAAATTAGGCTTAACCCATCCTCAATCCTTAATCAAATTAGGCTTAACCTAACGTTAAGCCTTAATCAAATTAGGCATTAACTCAACTTTAAGCCTTAATCAAATGAGGCTTAACCCAACTTTAATCCTTAATTAAATTAGGCTTAACCCAACCCTAAGCCTTAATCAAATTAGCTTAAATTAACTTTAAGCATTAATCAAATTAGGCTTAACCAGTCTTTAAGCTTTAATCAAATTAGGCTTACTCATCTTTAAGCCTTAATCAAATCAGGCTTAACCCAACCTTAAGCCTCGATCAAATTAGGCTTAATTCATCCTTAAGCCCTAACCAAATTACGCTAAACTCCAACCCATATTAGACAACTCTCAATATTGTGTCTAAACTAATTTAGACTCAATATAAACTTAGGTTCAACCCAAATTGAACATAACTCAACCTAAACTTATGTTCAGCCCAAATTGAATCTAAGTCAACCTTAACCCTTATATTCAACCCAAATTGAACCTAAGTCAACCTAAATTTAGGTTCAAGTCAAATTGAACCTAAGTCAACCTAAACCTTAGGTTCAACCTAGGTAAGCATTAACCCTTTAGTTCGACCCAAAATGAACATAAGTCAACCTAAACTTAGATTCAACCCAAATTGAACCTAAGTCAATCTAAACAAAGGTTCAACCCAATTTGAAACAAAAGTCAAACTAAATTTAGGTTCAACCCAAATTGAATCTAAGTCAATCTTAACCCTTAGGTTCAACCCAAATTGATCATAAGTCAACCTAAACTTATGTTCAACTCAAATTAAACCTAAGTCAACCTAAATTTAGGTTCAAACCCAAATTGAACCTAAACATAAGTCCAAACCAACTTGGACTTAGTTTCAACCCTTGAGTTCAACTCAAATAGAACTGAAGTGTTCCAGTCTAAACTAACTTGAACTTAAACAAATAACCCGTAGGTTCAAACCCAAATTGCACCTAAGCCCAAGTCCAAACCAACTTGGACTTAGTTTTAATCCTTGAGTTCAACTCAAATAGAGCTCAAGTGTTCAAGTCTAAACAACTTAGACTTAAACAACTAACCCTTAGGTTCAAACCCAAATTGAACCTAAGCCTAAGTCCAAACCAACTTGGACTTAGTTTCAACCATTGAGTTCAACTCAAATATAACTGAAGTGTTCCAGTCTGAAGTAACTTGAACTTAAACAAATAACCCTTAGGTTCATCTCCATCTTTCCTTTTGTCCCCTTCTCTATCTTCGACTTCGAGCAGGCGCTATTCTTGTGAGCGGCTACAACACCTATTCTCCATCACGGACCGCGATCTCGGAGGACGTCTTTTGGATGCGCAAGCTGATCCTGAAGACCATGGTTTTACTAGAATTCAGTTTGGAACATGACCGAAAATTGAGAGGAGGATGGTACAACAGCTTCTTCCTTGACACCGGCATTGCTCGAGTGAAAATTCTCTCAGGTGTTTGGTGAGCGAACCGCTGGAGAAGAAGTTCAAAAAGGTATGTCCTTATCGGTTCACAACCAGGCTTTTTCTCTTTACTTATGTTATTTGTTCTTTCTTTAGATGTGTTCGTTTGATGCATCTTTTTGTTTGGAATGAACTAATTTTCATCAAATAGGAAATGGTAGGTTTTAGTATGGTTTGTTTGGTTTGGAAAGTGGTTTAAATAGGTTGAATACAGATTTATGCTTGAACCAAATTGATCGGTCTAATTTGGCTTTATATCGTTTCAAATTTTAGCCCAAATTAAATTTTTATTTTAATTCAGTGTCAAGCTTATGTGAGATGGTTATTAATTTGATTTGGAAATTTGTGCTATTGGGGAATGTGAAGTATCAGGTGTTCAAAATTAATAAATTTAATTCAGTATTGTGCTATTTATTTTTTGTACCATTCTAAACTCATTTTTTGTTTCGAGCAACAAATACATTAATCAGACAGTTTTATTGCAAACAACTTTACTGCACATGGCCTGATAGTCATTTATCTCAGCTTTTAAACAGTTCCTCCAAACAACCAGCTAGCCTTTTCGGATCAGTTGTTGATCAGCAGCTTATCCAGATCAGCTGCATATCAACAGATTATCAATAAACTACAGCTGCCCCAAACAGACCCTTAATTTCTAACCGCACGCTATTTTCAAAATGTTTGCTAGAATATTTAGTACAGTAATCGAAGCACATACAAATAATTTTTACCTTGTACCTTATATTTCATTTTATGTTATATTATGTGTGTTTTGAATTAATGACAAATTAGGCATATTAGGACTTGTTCAACATTTAAAATATTTTAACAATTTAATTTTTAAAATTACTTTTGGTTCCATTAGGCCTCACAGAGAACTTTGTACTCTTAATATTAAAATCCTCCCTATATCACTTTTATTACAATTTCCAATTTAGGGTTTGTAATTTTGAGATAAATTTTTTAGTTTAGGGAGAGTTTAAATGAAATTAAAAAATTTGGGGCAGCTTGTGTGAACTTTCAAATTTATTACAATTTTTATTTGCGCTTAGCTTAGCAAGCCATCAAGTCACCTATTAATTAAATTTTAAACTTAATTTAATCTTCTTTCAATTTGTTGTGTCACGGTTTATATTTTATTTTGATTATTTATCAAATATTATCTTTTATTTTTAATTTAATTTCTAATCAGTGTTTTATATCCATAATATTATTTAAAAACCACATTATAAATTCTTTTTCTATTAAAATTTTCAGCAGCACCCGAACATCATCCCCGCTTAGGATAAAATATTGCATCCAAAGTCTGGATGCAAGTACATCAGGACAATAGACAATATTCAAAGGAAGGAGCGGACGCAGCTTACGTCCGGACTCCGAACGCGATATTTTCTACCCACTTAGGAGCTATCTTGGGCCCACCCACCCATCTATAAAACATGCAATGATGTTTTTTTTTTTTTGGCAACATCAAAGACAAGTCTTCTAACCCACACGTCTAAAAGACAAATATCCCCTTTAAAAAACAAATGGACAAAAACAAAAATTCTACCTGCAATTATGCAACCTAGAGAAAACAAGGAGAGTCTTTCATTTCATATAAGGCAGAGTTTATTCTAGTCAACGGAAGAATTAAATAATTCAATTTTTATTTAAAAAATCAAACATACATAATACATGTAACTTATATATAGATAAGGAAGAAGTTTGAGAGACCTGAAACAACGCAGAATGCAGCAGAAAAGTCTCATTCTGATAGTTTTGGAGATGATAGATGTCTGATTTTTAACTGGTTCACCTCAGCATAATTATCTCCCTCCTGATCAAGGGAGGACTTCAGGTTCTTCTTGAAACTAAGAAATCTTTTCCTGTGAACGCGTCCTTTTATATGTTGTTCCCATTCGTGCTTTCCTCGAAGGACTCTATTTCCGCAGGCCTGTGAAAGAACAAGCAATTAGCATATTTACATATCTAACACCTAAAATTTAACTTTTAGGTTTATATCGCCCAATCGCTGATATCAACATCAAAATTGTCATCATTTTAAATTTAAAAATGTGAAATACACCTTTTTAGTACATGGGTAAAATGATTTGTATGAAAGAATTGATGTTTAGATGTTCGATATGTAAATACATAAGAATTGAATGGTATGTAAATCAACTTTCAAATATTCTTAGATTACTGTTTCAATTCGAAAAATACACACTCATTCAATAAAGCCCTATTTATAATTTACATAATGATTAAATCAAAAACTAATTATAAACAAACTAACAATCTAAAAAAAGATAAGAGGGATAAAAGGGATGGACAACTTCGCATGAACTTTGCTTGAAATTTGTTGCATTGAGCTTCTTAAGACTTGAGTATTGAAGCTAAACATGTGGAGCAGGATTTGAAATTAAAAAAATTTTAATTATATAAGCATACAACAAATAATAACAACAGCAATAAATCTTTATCCTACTAAGTGGTATTGACTTCTTAAGTCTTGTGTATTAAAGCAAAACATGTGGAGGAGGATTTGATATAAAAAATTTTGAATTATATAAGCATTCAACAAACAATGAACAGCAATAAGTCTTTATCCTACTAAGTGGTATCGGCTACACGAATCATTTTTCTCTATTGTTTCCTATTAATCGTCATATTTTCATTTCCTTCTAATTCATTAAAATCATTTTTTATATAATATGCCCAGGTCCTTTTATGTCTACCTCTACTTTAATACAAGTCAAATTTAAAACATCTACTCTCCTTACTAGGTCATCATATGATCGACATTTAATGTGACCAAACCATCTAAGGCGACTCTCTCTAATCTTGCCTGCCACTGGAGCTACTCTAATCCTTTCACGTATATATTTATTTTGCATTTTGATTTTATCTCTAAATGTAAAATCACTCATCCACTAAGCATTCTCATTTCAAATATACTTAATTTTATGCTTCTCTTTTACAGGCCACCATTCTACACCATAAAGCATTGCAATTCTGACTATCATCTTATAAAATTTTTCTTCGAGTCTATGTGGTATATTCACAATAGGCCTGATGCAATCCTCGCCTTCAACCATCCAACTTGAATTCTACTAATAACATCCCCCGTCTATATCACCGTCACTTTAAATAATAAACCCGAAATATCTAAAACATTCACTCCCTTTAATAACTTTATCATCGATTATTACAGCCCCGTCATTAGATCTACTGCTACAAAAATTACATTTCATGTATTCAATTTTAGATCTACTCAAACAAAAGCCTATAGACTCTAAAGTTGACCTCCATAATAAAAGTTTTTTTCTGAACTCTCTCTCTAGTCTTATCCACAAGAAAGATATCATCAACGAATAACATACACTTTGAATTATATAAGCTTCTTGGATTTAAATATTGAGTTAGGCCGCAAGGAATATGACTAAGGATGATAAACCACCCTTCGCTCAACTGCACTTTCAACCACTTTCCAACTAATCAGCTTTAATTTCCAAATTTTCTAACTCAAACTTAAAATGTTAAAAAAATACAATAACAACTGGAAATTATTACATAATGTGTTGGGATAATTTGGAATCTTATGATCGGACTCTGCATCGCTAGATGTTCTGTATCATAAACTATATCCTACTCACACAAGGATAAGACATGCCTTTTTTAAGGTAAATTCAGGAAAAAATTAAAAGAAAAACACAAACCCTTGACCTGGTTGGCAAAAAAAAGTTGCAACATAATGAATGTCGATGCTTATGGCTACAAATTAGATGAGGCTATGACTGCCTAAGTAAAAGAAAAATTTGCCCAAAGGACCACAAGAGAAACAATGCAAGAAGACCTTATAGCCCATCAGGAAGAGCGGACAAAAAGAAATAAACATTCATTTAGAAAATCAGTACAAAATTTCTACCAATAGACAAAGACAGCCGGAGGTGCCTCAAGGTACCTAACATTCTACATAAAAAATATGCTTAGATGGCTGAGACATAGATAATAATGAGTAGAAAACATCAATAAAACAGAAAAATAAATTTAATATTGAAGGATTAAGAAAAGAACTGGAGAGGCCACAGAAAATTTAGAAAGAAGCCGTGCAAAAAATTTGCATCAGATTCATCATTGGCATTTTGAGTCTGTTTGAGGCAGTTGTAGCTGTTTAAGGAAGTAGATGTGAAATCTTTGAAGAAAATCTATTGTTTAAAAAGCTGTGATGGCTATTACATTTTTTTTTTTTTGAAAAAGTCGGACAGTAGTTTTTTTACGGCCGCCGCAGGTAACCAGGTTTGGTGAAAAAACGTAGCTTTCTGTCGCAGTTTTTTTAGAATGCAGGCAAAACGCAGTTTTTCCAAACAATAAAAGGTGTTGTGCGGCACCACACCGTCGCCCCAAACACCTTTATAATATCGCAAAAACCAAAATTTAAGGACACTTTTCAATTTCATGGTGCTTATGATGTGTAACTGCCCCAGAAAGGCTAACCTCACAAACAAATTGAGTGCAGAGTTCCCTTGCCATAAGCCGCTGCCGAAGTATATCATGTGACACTTCATTGGAAGTCAACGAGCCTACTCCTAGTAAGAATGCTCTAACAATCTGAACACAAGGTTGAAGAACCCAGGCGGACCACGAATCACCGGCCTCATCTAGAACAAAAACCAGAACAATGATTTGATGGCCAAATCAAAGATAAAAGTTATTCACTCAACTAAAAAAAAGGGGAATTTACATACATACCACGCAATTCTTATGTTTTTACATTTCTGAACACCTAAACTTTGTTTTTCTTACATTAATGCCACCCAAATGTTTTGTGTCATATAAAAAATAATACAATTTTAACTTCTAAGAATTGAAATACATCTTTTCATGCATAGGTAAGGGGCATATATGTAAAAAATTGAAGTTCGGGTGTTAGATATGTAAATACATAAGAATTGAGTGGTATGTATGTAAATCATCCAAAAAAATAATCGTTTTCATTAAACTTACCGGATAAGGCTTTTGTTACATCAATGTATTTCATGTTCCAGCCAAAATCCGTCTTCAAACGATTTAGCCTTCGTTTCTTTGGAAAGACATTAAAAGAAAAGTAAATAAGGTGTAAAAGAATAAAAATAAATCAACATACATACCACACAATGCCTTTGTATTTAAATATCTAACGCCTAAAGTTTTAATACTTACATTTATAACAATTTGTGGTCATGAACGTATGGATGAAAAGATATAATTCACTATTAAAAAGTTAGTAATATTCATATTTTTAAGTGATGTTAAATATTATATGTAAATATGAAAGTTTAGGTGTAAGACATGTAAAAACATAAGAATTGTGTGGTATGTATGTAAATACCCCAAGGATATATTATCATTATATTTGGTAAAGGTAGCAGCATCAAAAGCTACTTTTAATCTATGGGTAAATCTGGGAAACAAGAAAATTACCTGACGACGAACAAGCTTGCATGTGTTCGCTTTAAACTTTTCGATAGCTTCAAACAATAAAATCTGCAGCTCGTTCTCTTTCGAATGCAAAATATCCGCAAGTTCTGGCTTTGGAACATCGATGTTTCCGTTCAACACAGAAGCATAAATTGCATTGTTATGGCAAGAATAAGCTCTAAAAAACTGCTCAAATTCTCGCACGCCTATTGCTTGCTTCAGGCCTCGAGTGTAATCCGAGCTTGGTTTGTAAATGTCAGATACTTCATTTAACAAACCCGCATTAATCATAGAATCAACCCTGGTGTTTATATATCTATCCAAAGCAGATAGAGAGGCATCCAACCAAATAAAACAACAGTTATATCTGAAATTATCAGCACGTCCCCATTTCTGTCCTGGCATAAGAGAATTGCAAATTACATTGACCGTGAATCTATAGTGTTTAGACTCCAAACAATTAATCTGACCAAAAAAAGCCCTTTTTTAACTGTTTAATATGGTTACTCAAAATTGTCTTTCATTCCAGAATGAAAAAAAAAACACTAAAATAGGTGATTTAAGCAACTTCTCAACATATAAAATGCAGACTAACAGGGTGATGAAAAAAAGTCAGGATAAGCAAAAAAAATAGAAGGGAAATTTACATAGCCAGCACACAATTCTTATGTATTTACATATCTCATACCTATACTTTCATATTTGCATACACAACAATTTGGTGCTTTAAACATATGCATTAACAGGTGTACTTCAATTTTAAAAGTGGTAAGTGTTACTTTTTTATGTGATATTACAAATTTGAGTGCTATATGTGTAAATATGCAAGAGATATGTAAATACATTAGAATTATGTAAATGCCCCCAAAAAAAGAACAAAACAAAACAAAATAAAATAAAATAAAATAAAACAAAACATAAGCTAGTAAAAGAAAAGTCTTCAATCCCTGGGGGTATCCTCGTGCAAATGAACCCACATGCAGATGTTCTATTTAGTACTTTAATAGAGCACAAGTAGCTTCTATAAATATGTTTCAAGCTAATTAAGAAGAACTCCATACTTCTGCATGGTTTCCGTGAAAAAGACTGCTTGGGAGGACTCCTGAACCAGCATATACACTCACATAGCGGTGTATCTGCACAAATGCCAAAAAGAAGTTATCAGAAATTGATGAGAAGGGAAAAAAAGCATGATAAAATATTGTGAGGTGCATTAATGACCATTTCATTCAAATAAAATAAAGGGGGATTTACATCTTTAGCACTCAAAAACTTCCTTAGTTACATATCTGACAATTACTTTATCATTTACATATATAACACCCAAAGGCACTTTAACAGATCAAATTTAGGCTACCTTTCCTCCTTCCCATTTCTTCGTTACCCCAAGCTGTAAATGCTGTTCCCCAAAGTCGTCTTTCAGGCACTGATCATTACAGTTCAGCAGCCACCAGCTGCATTGAGTCCTGCCTTGCATTCGCCACAGCCTCTACTCGTAATAGAATCAGCCTTACTGCCATCTCTCTCTCTCTCTCTCTCTCTCTCTCTCTCTCTCTCTCTCTCTCTCTCTCTCACACACACACACAAAGTAGAAGCGACATTACAATGGGTAACAAAGCCGAAAGAGGCGGAGAAGCAGATGTTGAGTACCAGCGTAGAGTTACAGAAAATCAGTACACATCAGAAAGAGCAGTTCACTCGTCTAAACTGAAATCAAAACATCGGATTAGGTTGCCGCATCATAATCGTGAAGAAGTAGTTTGCAATCAATAGCCTTCTCGAGCCATGCCTCAGTTTTCAACATACATGGACTATTTTGAGCCATCATGATGCAGAACCCAACCTCTTAAGAACTCCATCATCATTGAGCACGCTCGAACACCATCGCCTCTACCTCCTTCAACGTCATCCCTTCCATCCCCAACATCGCAAGATTCCGCCACATTCTGCATCTGATAGAGGCTGAAACACCCTCTATCGCTTCGAGAACGAGCTACAGCTTCTCTGTCATCACAAGAAGCAAGTCCTAGTACTAGGCCACCTCGCCTCTCCAAAAGCACTAACGAATCGCCAAAATGGTTTAAGTGGATGTTCAGTTCCAATGCAGAACTTGAAATTTTGAGAAAAAGGTAATGGAGTGTTAATTTTGAGGTGCTGAAGTGTCTACTGGTGTGATATATGTAAATAATAAAGTTTCGGAGCTGGATATGTAAATTGTAAAGTGTTAAGTGCTTTATATGTAATGGCTTGTAGATGACTACAAGCCAAGGCGACAATAAGATTGAAATGCTCAGTAAAAAAAAAAAAAATAGAAAGCTTGACCGACTCATGCCGTTTTGATCAAATCAACATTAGTCTGTTCGACACTACGAGGGGAGATGGTGTGCAGGGTAATTGTGCCAAAGCAGACAGAGCAATCCGGAAGGGAGGAAGTGGGTGAGATCAATCACAAACAAACTGTGCAAGCACAAAATCAAATGCGAGCAAAAAAAAAGAGTTCTCATTCTAATATTGGGTTCCCTTGAACATTTCTAGTGTGAGTATGCATCCCCTCTTTCACTCAAAACCCATATAACTTTTCATTACTAAATTGACCTTATAAACCAAATTGTACTCATGAAGAGTTGACCTCCAAACCTTGTGTTGGGTGTACTTCATCTTCTTTATTGGAATACAAGGATTCAAGTAAACATCTTTAATCAAGTGTATTATCAAGTATTAAATCTAGAATAAAATTAAACATAGAGGGTATAAAGAACCTTGATCCCTTGAACTAAAAATAAATCACATTTTAATCTTCCCACTATTCAAATCCTATAACCACTTAGATAACCCTCGTTAATTTTGAAGAATGAAGAATGCAATGAATTCTTTTCTAATTTTAATTCAATCCAAATCCTTTTTTTGCTAAAAATCAAGTTTGCATTATAATAAAACATTATATTAGCTTAAATTTACTCATTACTGAATAAGATTTTCCTTCGCTCTATTGTTTCAAAAGTGAAAATATTTTGATGCACGTTGAGTGATAATTTAAGTTTACCCGCTGAAACTGAATATATCCTTCTGAGTTTATATGATGACTCACTCTATGATTCCTCCTAAGTGAATATATAACTAGTTAAACAAAGGCAAATTCTTCATCTTCATGGTAAGTGATAGTATCCCCTCTTAATTATTGATACATCTCTTTTTTAAATTTTAATAGAATATTTTATCTATGTGTGGTCGTTGCCATAAGCGGAGTTGAATGAACCACGTAAATTTTATCTTATGTATATGATTTCTCGGGTGTTTGGTCTCTTATTTTCATTTAACTTTTGCCCAAAATTTTATCACTATCCTAACATAGGGTCATCTGAATCACATTAATAAAAGAGATTGATAAGCCTCAAGAGTAATAAAAACCTATTAATCATTTGAGGTAGGCTACATTCACTTTCTATACAACAATAACAAAACCTTTATCCCACTAAAAGGGGTCGACTAAATGAATCATTTTTCTCCATTGTGTCCTATTTAGTGTCATATTTTCATTTAATTCTAATAAATTAAGATCATTTTCTATACAATAAACCCAAGTCTTCCTAGGTCTACCTCTGCCTTTCATAACATAAGTTGAATCTAAAACATCTACTCTCCTAATCGGATCATCAGATGGTCGACGTTTAATGTGACCAAACCATCTAAGGCGACTCTCTCTAATTTTGTTTGTCACTGGAGCTACACCAACCTTATCACGGAAAAATTCATTTCGCATTTTGTGTCTAAGTGTAAAGCCACTCATCCACCTTATCATTCTCATCTCAGCAATACTTAACTTAGTATCATGCTTCTCTTTTAAAGGCCAACATTCAGCACCATAGAGCATTACAGGTCTCACCACCGTCTTATAAAATTTTCCTTTCAATCTAAGCGGTATTTTTCTATCACGCAATAGGCCCGAAGCATTCCTCCACTTCAACCAACCAACTTGAATTCTACTATTAACATCTTCATCTATATCACCGTCGCTTTGAACAATAGACCCAAGATATAATATTTTAAAAATATGGTTATAAATTTGAAAGGAATTTGTTAATTTATTCATTATTAAAATAAAATTACAAAATCCATATAAAACTTAAATCATCAACATAATGAATTTACATCAAGAATTGATAATAGCTAAATTGTACATAAAAGTAAATAAAGAAATCTACAACAATTAGACTATAAGAAATCCTTATAATACAAGCCCCAGTAAATCCAGATGAACCTATTGAACTTCAATGCTCGTGAAAATTTTCAAAATGCTACGATAACAATGTGTACTGTCGTATTGATAAAAAAAATTTGAAACAAAATTAATAAAAATACAAATCTTTGCAAAGGCATCACTAAGAGAATGAATCAAAGAAGCAGAAATTTAACTATCATCATGGAGAAGCGTCATGTGGACATGCAATGGTGAGGGCTATAAAGGGTTTGAACATGAGCATAGTGCATCAAGATGAGTGCAAGTTGATTGAGATTTTGCATCCAAAGCCTATATAAGTTGAGGGATAAAAAATATATAATTAAAAAATGATATAAATTTAATTCCCTCTTGAGACGCAATATCCTATTCTAGAATGAGAATCCTTCAAGGATAGCTAAGGAGCAGAAAATAGATTGGATGGCAAAAAGAAAAGCTGAAGGAGCAAGTCGAACAATAAAAAGTGTTCACCCCTAAAGCTCAAATGAAATTTGCTACAACCAAAAGAGCAATTTATCTTAGGTTTGAGGAAGGAGGTGCTTGCAAGATATCAACTAATCAAGACAGTGGAGGGGGTAACTAGTCATGAGGGGGAAGGGGAAAACATTTCTGCCAAGAGGCCAACTACTAAAATTTCAAGTGTGGATGTGACATCAAACCTCCCAATATATGATGGGTCAACGGATAGCATGGTTTAAAAAGGAATTTAAGGCATTCACCTCAAGGTGCACCTGATAATGAAGTGTCCAATGGCTAATTCAAGGCTTACTTTTATAAGATCGAATCAAGATGCACCATTTTTAGGGTATTTACATACATACCACACAATTCTTATGAATTTACATATTAAAAACCTAAACTTCAGTATTTATTTATATAACACCCAAATCTTTAAGTTAAATCGACCAAAGCAGTGATATCATTTTTCTTAAATGAAATACACAATTCCGTGTACATATTTTGATGCGATTAAGTTATTAAAATGCCACATATTTGA
Source organism: Papilionanthe hookeriana x Papilionanthe teres (assembly GCA_022702705.1). NCBI lineage: Eukaryota > Viridiplantae > Streptophyta > Magnoliopsida > Asparagales > Orchidaceae > Papilionanthe > Papilionanthe hookeriana x Papilionanthe teres. The sequence continues at coordinate 68,949,705 of CM040427.1, read as the reverse complement.
ATATCGAAGTTTGTGTAAGACATGTAAATGCATAAGAACTGTGTTGTATGTAGCTAATTCCCTCTTTTTAATTAAAGTGCCTGCGTTGCGGCATGATGCCTCAAGATATTTGACGTAAATGCCTCAAAACTTACGAGACCTTTGCACGGTTTGTTCTTAGTGTTGCCCAATAGCTCTTGGCTACCCTTTTTGAAAAAAAGTAAAATAAACAAATAACAAGGGATAATTACATACAGAGCACACAAAGCGTTGATATTAACAAAAGTAGCACCAATATCATTTTTTAAAACTACTAAACCATTGCATTTGAATGTGCTGCAATCAACCCAATAGGAATTTTATAAAAATGAAAATTTTGGGTTGCGTTTTATTGTGAGCTTTGATATTGGAGTGAGAATTTGGAAAATAAATGAAAGAAGGTGCTAGTTTTGTAAATAGCAAAGCTTTAAATTATATCTATATAATTGCCCCAAAAACCAAATAGGGCGGCCCAAATCCCTTGACTCAAACTGAATAAAAGCTAGAAACACAAGCACTCCCTACTTTACTAATCTTTCTTTACTATTCCCACTATTTGGTAAAAATTTGCAAGTAAATTCAAATAATTCAAATAAATGAGAGAAAAAAAATAAAGAAAATAAAACATACAAAATACAAAGAAAGCTGCTTCTATTTCTACCACTGTAATTTACACTTAGATTATAATGATGACATTTTATAAATGAAATTCAATGACGCCATGCATTCACTATATTCTTTAATCTTTATATGCTTGTGTTACCTCTACGTGTAAAGTGTGTCTGTGCAAAGCATTAACTAGGCTCCAAAACGCAAAGCTAGAATCCCCACGAGACCACCACCTTCCACTCCAACACTTTGACGAACTACAATAACCAAGTAGTAGCATCTCCTAGACTTAGGCAACCAACCAATAGGTAATTTCTCTTCATCATATTTTAAATTTATGGTTCTTTCTTATTTTTTTAGAGATGTCCTTCATATATGTCTTATTTTTTAAAAATCAATTTAAAAAATTGTTGTACATTTTTTGGCTTCATTTCTTTTAAAATTATCAATTTTTTTAAGGTTTCGGGTATTTAAGTTTTAATTGAGAGCTCATCTTAATCCAATGTCACTTATGAATTAGAAGAATTAGATTAAGATCAAAGACAGATTGATTTCCTTTTCTTATAGTGTGTTTGTATGGTTTAGGCCTTTATGGTGATGAAATGGATTATGGCATACTTAAGAATGCTCTTGAATTTGATGAGTTTATTTGTTTTAGTTTTAATGTGTCATCAACAATTCTTTTCACCGGACATTAAAAATGATGCATTATAACCTCGAATTATTCCGAATTCAAATTCAAGATCATTCAAGCCCCGATTTCAGCAAATTTATAATCAAATTAAGCATCTCGACTAGAAGAACCCAATGACACTGAAAGTGTTCAAATCAGCCTAAATCAAATAGTTAAAGGCTTTAGTGCATTAACTGGAAAGCCAAACAATCTTAAAATTTGGTATGTTTAAAGTCAAATCTAGTGTCCTGACGAGAGAAATCCAACGAGACCAATATCATTCAATTCCAATATCAATGAGGCACTTAAAGTTGAAAAAATTATCTATGATGAAGGGAACTAACGTAGACCGTTCAATGGAATATTTTAGGAGATTGGTCAAATTACCAAAACACCCCTTTCAAAAATTATAAATAGGACTATATTCTTCACTTGAAAGAGGTGAGAAGATAAGAGCGAGCCAACTACTAAAGTCTAACTTATAAAATCCTAGCAGCTATCACCAACCACCCAACATTGTGGTTTATGACCAGAGTTCACCGCTGACCACCAGAAATCACAATCAACCATCAAAGGTCATTTTCGACCACCAACCATTATGGACCACCACCAACTACGGCTTTGATTGCTCTACTATGGCTATGTTTTCTACAACTATTTTTTAGCCAATTACAGTTGTTATAACCTCCAACAATGGTTTTCATAGCTATCTACAACTATCATAACCATCATCTACGACTGTTATAGCCCCATTACAACTATTATAGTTAGACTATAGTAGTTTTAGTCTCAATTGCACTAAACAGCTATATCTGTTGGGTTATTTCGAAGCAGGTTATGATTTTAAGATCAACTTGTTATCTCACCTTCCCTAGTCCAGGTGAAGAGTAGACCTTTGTACTTTTGATTACATAATTAATTATTTTAAGTGGATTAAACCCCGTGATTTTTTTCCCATTTTAGGGTTTTCTACGTAAAAAAATTTGGTATCTCCTCCCACTTTTTTTTTTATCTGTGTGTATTGAATCTTTTACAATTCTAAGACGTTAAATTATTACAACCGCCACGCAAAAAGTTTAACCACTTCTGTAAGGACAGAAATCCTACCTTTCTATGACTTCTAAAGATAACACTTACAACAATCAAGCCATCCACTCTAACACCCACCATTTTAGGTGATGATCTCGAAGCTAGGATGTCAGATATCTACTTTTATTCATCGGATGGACATTACTCTACTATTAAAGCAACCTCCTTTTTACACATGGAAGACCATATGCTTATATGGGAGGAATCTGCAAACAAGATTTTTTAGCTCTTATATGAGACACGAAAACTGGCACTAGTGTCAACTGGCGGAGCTAACTTACCACTGACTAGAGATGCCCATCTAGGGAATGCTCTTCCAGCTCCCCCTTCTCATAATGAACTTCTTCCTCAACCTAGTCAAGAAGCTTACATCCTTAATACTATCATATCCACACACCAATGGCTCTCATGGGCCTCCATAGCAGCTTGCACTATAACTTTCACTAAAGTCGTGGTCATACCACAAAACCACGTCATCAAATTAAGCAAAAAATTGAAAGGCCAATTTCTTAAAAAATAATCATGCTAGTGTACTTATCATCCCCCATCCACTGGGGGCTAATTAATTCAAAAATAACAATAAGTATTCAAATCTCTCTTGAGTATGGCTACAATCATATTTCCAAGGTAAAATTAAGTATTGTCTATCTCGACCTATACCCCAGGCTCAAGAAACATAAAATATTTCTAACACATCATTATGGGCTTAATCAATCCCAAGGGGACTCAATTCGACCTCTTCCATACAATTAAAATCATCGAGCTAATGCTCCAACTAACAATCTAGAACATATCAAAAATTCTTGATGGATTACACACGATCAAGTCCATACAGGTTAATCTCATCGAGCCACACCGACCAACAATTTCATACAGGTAAAAATCCCTTAGTGGATTGCATTCGACCTCATTTGCGTTAGTTAAAGTCTTCGAGTCATGCTCTGACCAACAACCTATTATAGATTTAACATCCTTAGAGGATTTCCTATGCCTCTTCTATATAGGTAAATGTTTTTGAGTAATACTCCGACAAACAACCTTGAAAGATCTAACATCTTTGATAAATTTTTGTTTAAACATCGTTAACTAATACTCTGACAAATAATCTCGAATGGTCTGGCGTCTATGAGGAATTTTTGTCAACCTCTTTCTTACAGGTTAATATCTTTAAGTAACACTTCGACAAAGTAATCTCGAAAGGTCCAATAATCTTGGTGGAATTCTTACAACCACTTCCACATTGGTTAACGTCATCGAATAACACTCTAACAAAACAACATCCAAAGGTATAACAAACCTTGGTAGATTTTTGCCTCTTATACACAAATTAATGCCATCGAGTAATACTCCAACAAATAACCTCGAAAAAGTCAAATATTTCTTTTGGATTATTCGTGGCTTCTTATATATAAATGACCTCAAATCAGTCAAATATTCTTAATTGATATCTCATGATATCTTACATATATATTAGTGATGTATAAATAATTTCAAATAATTCAAACATTCTTGGTGGATTTTTCACGGCATTTTATATATAAATTACTACAAATAGGTCAAATATTTTTCGTGGATTTCTCATAATGTTTTATATGCAAATTAATAATGTATAAATGGCCTTTGTTCAGGTCAAACATCCTTCATGGATTTTTGGTGGCATCTTATATATATATTACCTCTGATAGGTCAAACATCTTTGATGAATTTCTTATGACTTATTTTATATGGATTATAGTCATTTAGAAACACTCCAATAAATAACTTTAAATATGACTAACATGTTTAGTGGAAGACATAGTCTTCACTTATATCTCTGGAAGACATGCCCATGAGCCATCTCGATAAAAGCTAGTAATGGATATGATCCTCACTAGAAAAACTTTTTGAGGACTAGTAAACACAATCTCAATTTATATTCCTAGAAAACATGTTCAAGAGATAGCCTCGATGGGAAGCTGGTAACGAATAAAGTATTGATAGTAAAAAGACTACATAAGAGCAAATAGCTTTCAGAGTCTTCACTCAAAACACTCTCAAAAGACCATCAATCTCAAAAGATACAGGTACATTTAAAAAATTTTAAAAGGCTCTAAAACTCGAAGGATATAAATATATTCAAAAAATCTCAGTAGATTATAAGCTTGGATCTCAGAAGGCATAAGCCAGGAATAGTTATAATGCGCTTCCACTGGGAGGCAATATCTCAATTGTAAAATATTTGATTCTAAACTAGACTTAGAATGGCTTTGTTTTCTTCGGGGATCAAGTTATAAAAAAATTAACACAAAAAAAAAACAAATTTAAGGTTATTGACCAACAACATTTCAATATTCAAACTTTAGTTCAAAGAAAAGGCATACAATAGACAAAAATTTGAGATCAACATATCATCAATAATCACATACGATGACACATAAAATAGTATATAAATAAATATGCTACTATAAAAAAGTAGGAGAAAGAAAAAAAAAGATCTTCCTCAAAGATCAAACATTAATCGATCTCAATATACTCATTCTCATTGTCATCATTAGAGGATGCTAACTCTCACTGCATTTAATTTCTTCATCTTCTGACAAGAAATGAGATGTCTAGCTAAGAGTTAACCCCTTGATGTAGGCCACAGTCTTGTGGTCCATCAGACGAACCCCTTTCTAAAAGCTCAGACAAATCCTTCTTCTAGACACTAGTTCTAGAAGTTCTTATTTTTCTTTTCAAAAGAGCCAACACATAAAAACCTTCATACTCTTCGTGCGGAAAATAAGATCAAGTTGGGCATCTACCAGATCATCTCAAGTTTTATCAAGCTCTTGGCTTTGTAGAGAAAGAGAAGTCGTCATAGTAGACGATTCAGTCTTACACTCTATTAGTTGAATTTTCAAGACAAATATCTCCTCTGTATCGGCATTGTGCATCTGCTTATACACACCTTGCAGATATTTTATCTTCATGAACTCTATATTCTATGCCTTTAAGGAAAGGTTAAACTAGAGATCTATATTCATATATTTTATCCTCTGAAGAAGATGAATACTTCAGACACAAAAAATACAATGCAAAGTAGAAGAGATTTGAAGATGATTACATATTCAGCTCGTTAAAACACCATGTGTATGTGATTTAACACCAAAACGTCTAAGAGAAAATTTGTATGACCCCTGTTGATCCTTTATTTTTGTGTTGAAGAAGAAATTTTATCTTCGTGTAAAAGTTGCTTGGAAGATATTTTTGGCACTTGCCTAGACACCTCTTTAACCCTAACTCTTTCTACCCCAGAATGATATTTTCTTATATGGATGGAGAGGCTTGCCTCGAATAAAGATTGTTCTGTCATATATATGTTGGCATAATGTACCTCAAACTGAAGCTCCACAACAATCTGGAAATTGACAATCCTCAATATGTTCTCTTCTACAACATGAAAAGGAATGATTAGTTCTTTCAGTTTTCAAATTTATCCTGAAAACTCGGTCATTTTTCAGGAGGAAAAATCGGTTGGACCAATTTTTTAGACCATCTCTTGCTCAAAGATTTAACAATTTGCTCCTGTACGTGATAGGATCTTGAACATCAGAAACGAACTTGCTGTCTTAGCTACTATCTCCAATATCGTATCACTTCCTAAAGAAGACAATCAAGTCCCTAATGATTGTCAGAGTCAAACAAAAAAGCTGGGAAAGGCAAACTCTACATGCTAATAAAATACCCACAAGCTCGAGAGCTGGTGGAAATCAAAAGCCCATGTGCAAGCTTGTCTACTAAACAGTGAGGTACCCCGATGTCGTAGAATAGGTTCAATCGTACGATTTGGAAAACATGAACACAATATCATTTGGAAAATAAAAATTTTCTGATAAATTGTCAAATACATCATCGATGCTCGAAGCATTTTGAAACCTTCCACATATGAAAGAAAGTAATTGGAGGTCTTTTAAAACTATACCTCCCCCTCAAAAAATACCATTTTCAAGAAACTAAAACTAGGAATGAAAGATGTGAAAAACAAATTAAGATCACTATCGTGAAAAACTGTCTGAATGCGGGTTGATAACAACAACCTGAATGAGTAGGCAGCAATGACCTAAAGGCAATAACTGCATAAATGTGGGTAGACAACAACAAACTGAGAAAACAGCGATATGAAAAAAACAACAGCCTGAAGGCAATAACAACCTCAATATGAGTACGAACAGCAGCCTAAATGCAACACAGTTTCAATATGGATACGCAACAACGGCCTAAAAAATTTGGCAACCATTGTCTATGGGCAAGAAAACAACAATATTTAGAAAAGTTGTGTGCCTTATCTCGCTCCCAAGAGGGATATTTATAGCTAAAATATTAAAAAAATAAGGAAAAAAAAAAACAAAATTAGAAGGCTCTTTCTGCTAGTAAACCTGTGGGCGCACACGCGCATGCGTGTCAACGCATGAGAATGGTTTTGTGAAACATTTCACACACGCGAACAATTTTGCAATTATTTTTGTGAGTGTGTGTGAACCATTCCTTGAACGCTCACACGCCATCGTGTTTGTGCTCCCATGCACACCACTACACTCTTGTTCACACTCATATTTGCCTACAGAGCCCACTACTTTCTCGGGAGCATAATTGTTCTCATTTTCTCGCACACATGTAAATCTGCACCTGGGTATGAAGCACATACATGACACGACACCATATGGGGACATGATAATTAAGAAAAATAGGCACGACATGTCATGGGCACATTTTAATATTTAATCAACTATTAATATATTTATTTCACTGTTATTTATTAAAGACATTACAAAACAAAATATGTAAGAATAAAATTTAATTTGTACTATGAAACCTCATGCTTATAAAAATGAATTTTAAAAATTAGATATATAATATGTTTCAAAAAAAAAATCCTCCAACTTATCTACTAAATTTTAAAATAACTAATGATTACACCTTGTTTGATTAATTAAGTTAAAGTTTAACTTTTAAAATTAGAATAAGTATAGATTTATAACTATTAAATCATTAAAGGGTAATATATATATATATATATATACGTCCCCGATCGGCTCTGGTAGGGTTTCGTCGCATGGCGAACTTTAGCGACTGCGCGTCTCCTCCGAATCGTCTTCGTCGCTGCTCTCGGTGCGCAGCGTCGCGCTGAAGTCTGTCTGCTTTTCATCGAGCTGCAATCGAGCTCTGTGCGTCAACTGGAGCTCGCGTCGGGTCCGCTGCTCACCGTGCACCGCGTCGTTCGCGCTTCCTCCGCGGGCCACTGCGGTGCTGCTGCGGTGCTTCGTTCGCAGAGCTGCTGCGGTGCTGCGGCACTTCTGCAGCGGCGGTTTGCGGCTGGTTGCTACAGGGTCCTTCTCTGCTTCGTTCGAAACTGAGAAGGAAACAGAGTTTTGAAATCACAAGCTTGACAATGAGCACAACGGGCTACTTCCGTCAGCGATCTTGACAGTGAGCGGCTGGTGCAAGCTTGACAGTGAGCCTCTTCTCCGCCTCTGGTTTTCTGAGTCGTCTTCATGGCAGCGACATCTTCTGTCCCCGTTAATGTGCAGAGTTACGCACAACGGGCTAAATCTACTTTTGCCGGAGTTGTAGGCAGGGACAACACCTCCCACAAAAAGTTTTTGATCATCTTTTCTTTCCATGAGCCTTTCATGATGCGGCGGTGAGTAAAATAGAGCGATATTTTATTAGGCCGATAGGTGAAAAGGATGGGAAGTCTGTTGTTATCTTCACTACCCAGGAAATGAATGCTCTCTCTGATGATGTGAAGTTCACGCTAATTGGGAAATTTCAATTTAGTCGTTCAAGATGGATTTGGTTAGAAAGTTCTTTGAGGATCCGAAGCTCGTTGGAGGATGGAGGTTGGGAGTTTTGGATGACGAGACATCTACTTATTAAAATACGAAAGAAAGAAGATTATCTTAGAATCTTTCTTTCAACAATCTGTTTTAGTTCTTTGAGTACCAGTATAAAGCTTATCAAAATGACTCTTGATTTTGACCCATCTAAGGAACCTCCTGTCGTTCTTATGTGGTTCAAGATTCTGGGACTACCCTTTCATTTGTACTAACGAAAAGCTTTATATGACATCAGTCAAGCTCTTGGTACTCCTCTCAAAGTTGATTCACCAACTTATGATATGGTCTCGCCTGATGGTGTGAGGGTTCAGGTGGAGAAGGATTTTACTCTCCCAGATGCAGATCAAATTTGGATCAAGAATGGTGCAAATGAGTTTTGGCAGGAGGTGGTGGTAGAGAACCGACCTCTTTTTTGCCAGCATTGCAAAATGTTCGGGCACATTAGGGACACTATGTTACGAGTGCATCCTCCTCGAGGAAAAGGGCTTGGGCCTTCTTGCATTCTTGTTGAGATTCCCAGCAAAGTGCGATGCTACCCTAGTTCGAAAGGAAACGAGGGTAACATCCGAGGTCGACGAGGCTATCTCAGGAGACTCCTCGGCCAGTACCTGAGTGCCACCACGGTGGATAGCACCGTGGTTCTTCGAACTAGTTTGGAAGGGTGGCCTTCCTCCTGTGAGTGCGAAACGGCCAGGGTAGGCTACCATAGTTGTCGATTCTGACCAATACATCCAAAAATTTAGCAGAAAAAGAAGAAACATCCAACCTACTGCTGAACCCACCGGTAATTTTCAGCAGACTCTGACAACAAAATAGGAAGAAGCTAAAGAAGAAGTAGAAGAAGATGAAGATGAAGAAGATGAAGAGGATTGGCAGGTTTACACTTCTCGATGGAAGAAGCCTGGGGATACTCTACTAGTTGATGATACCTTGGTTACTCGTAGCGATGGAGCGACGACTTAAAAGCTTACTCACATGGACCTCCCAGAAACGGAAGCGAGAGCGACGCGGTCTCGTTCTTAGACATTGTTATTGTCATTTATGTCGCGATCTTTGGATCCTTTTGTTAGCTTTGTATCGTAGGGGTAGGGCTTTATGTTTTGGGCCCTCACGTGATCTCATGTAACCGTTTTTATTTCGATAAAATTAGCCCTAGAGCTTTTCTTATATATATATATATATATATATATATATATATATATATATATATATATATATATATATATATATATATATAATTTCACTTACAATATTAGGGCGACTTTGGCTTCGACGAATAGAAGCTTCAGAGCAACTGTCACGAAGTTAACGGGGTATTTGGATCGACTTCAATGAATATGTTTGACTCATGCTCGGTTTGCAATAAAGGAGCTTACAACTTTCGCTTCAACGGATGTATATTCAACTTCGATGAAAAAAGAAAACTACAATGCTCTACTTAGAGGAATATAGGATGGACCTTTGACGCTTAGCAACAAATGAAAAGGGACTACGAATGCTCAGTTTCGATGAATATTGGATGTATCTTCAATGCTTGATTTTGACTAATGTTAGAGGGAGTCTTGACATAACGAAATATTAGGTGGCTTCAACCATGAGGTATAATTACGGCAATATGAATTTTTATAATTTTCTACTTCTCGTGTCCCATTCTTTACTAAAACATGTTGAACTCATATATGATGCAGTGTTAAGGCATGTATCAAACGTATTCAGGCAGAAAAAAAAAATCAAACATATATTTTGTGGAGTCCAACAAATATCGGGGCGTGTCGGACAAATGGCATGTCAGATACTCATCCTACACAGGTAGGACATATTTTTAAAAGTGTCAGTGCTACATAGGCTCCCAGGCATCTAGGTGCTCAGATGCTTTCCACTATCATGGGTTGCCACCATCACCCGACCGATGATGAGTCATCGCTGCTATGTCGAACCACCGTCGTCACACTGTTCCGCCATAGAACCACTATCATCTGACCATCGTTGAGCCGCCGACACCACCGTCATTAGGCCATCGCCGCAAATGGTGACAATGACAACATGATTAAGTCATTCTTCTGAAGTATCAATTTTATAAATTTTTTGACATTTCTGACTTAATTTTGACATTTTAAAACTCCACGAAGCCTCGACGACTAAATTTAGATAAATTAAAAATGTTGAATATTCTTAATCCAATTAACTTGTGAATTTCTACATATTTAAAATTATGATGAAGATTTATCCAATGACTAATATTTTCAAATGACAAAAGCATTTACGTTCTAAAATAGGGAGCTACTGATGTGCCATCAAAATTTTATTATTATCGAACAAGGATCGCAACTCATTTTGAGCTAAAAATATTATAAATTCAAATTCAATAACATTCAAGTCCCAATTTCAATAAATTCTAAATCAAACAAAGCATCTCGATCAACAAACCCAATGACACTACAATGATTCAATCCAAGTTGAAATCAACCAAGATCGAGCAATTAAAGGCTTTGGTGCATCAATTGGAATGTCAAACAATCTGAAAATTTAACATGATTATAATCAAATTGAATTTCTCGATGAGAGAAATCAAACGAGCCCAAGATTTAATTTCAATGTCATTAAAAATACCTAAATGTTGAAAAAAATATATGTGACTAAGGGAATTAATGTGAACAGTCGGATGAAGTATTTTGAGAGATTAATCAAATTTACCACAATGTCTCTCAAAAATTATAAAAATGTCTTCATTATTCACATGAAGATGGGAGGAGAAGAGAAGAGTAAAATGACTACTAAAGTTTAACTCTTAAAATCCCTATGTTTGTCGTCAGCCACTCGAGATGGAAACTGACCACCAAAATATATGTTTCTCTTCTTTTTTTCTAACAATTGAACTTGTGTATTTACACATGTCATATTAAAATCATTGGGAATATCATAGAAACGCAAAAAATTGGTCATGGTTTTCTTAGGAATTTTGATATTAGTAGGTGATAGTTTTGTAAATAGCAATGTTTTATATGTTATGCATGTAATTGCCCCAATAAAAAAAATGCCCATAAATCATGCATAAACTTAGGGAGCGTTTGGGGATGCTTATTGAGGGGCGGTGGCGTTATGAAAACGCCACTGCCTGTTTGAATAAGGCGTTCGGGCGCGACTTATTCATACCGCCCGAACCGCGCTTATCAAAATTACACGTGAAGGCGGAAGCGGAGCTTGGGATGCTTATCGCGCGTTTAGGTGTTCTTTTCCACGGGAGCCCTTCTCTACCCGTCGCCCCCGCGCGAAACCCGTCCGCTCTACAGACTTCAGAATCAGTCGAGCAGAAGGCAGAAGCTCTCGCATCTCTCATTTCTGGTCCCTTATCCTCCTCGACCTCCAGACTCCTTCGTCGTTCGGCAACATTCCTTCGGGGAAGGATTTCCATTTCTACAATAACTTCGACGAGTTCAAGCTCCCAGCGAGGGAGATCGCTTCCACGGCCGATTCTTCTCTTGGGGCTATTGCTTCTTCGTTCTCTTTATGGGGTGATCGGAAATAGTCGCCTCTCCCTAACGACCTGGATGAAGCTTATGAATGGCTTGTGAACCTGAGCGACGATTTTCTTGAGAAGTTTGGGGTGGCTATGGATGATTTCAGGAGTTCGAGAGAGAAACAGGGGCGGAACGGTGAGGCGGTGGATCCGGGAGAGGGATTCGAGTGGTTTGTGGGAGGAAGAAAAAAGGGAGATTGTGCAGAAGGAGGAAGGGGAGCTGGGTTTCTCCGCTTCTTCGGAGATCAAGATGGTTTCCAGGGACAAGAAGACAACGGCTACAAGAGCCAAAATGTCGTTTCACTTGCCGAATATTCCAAAACCGCAGTTGGAGTTTAAAATAATGGTGAACAACAGGAATACTCCCTTCAAACATGTTTGGTTGGAGAGGAGCGAGGAGGACGACAGCCGGTTTATGCATCCCTTGGTAAGGTTTACCTCTGTATTCTTGCTCTTGTTTTCTTGTTTTTTTACCGTTTTGTTTCCTTTTTCCAACAAGTGGTTAAACTTTTGATCTAGTGCTCTCAATACTCACTTTCATTTAGTTATTAAATTCTTTTTTTCTCATAAGGTGCTGATGCAGCGCTCTGGCCAGTTGGGAATTTTTTTCTATATTAAGTTTGGAGAATAAGAAAATAAACAAGGATGAGATAAAAAATAGTATGAGATTTGAAAGCTATTGGCCATCAGATAAATTTTAAATTTTAGCTGATTGTTTTGTTCTTCTGCAACTGATAGTAATTGCTTTCTCTATTCATGGAAGGTGGTTTGGTTGTTAATTTTATAGGGTTCAAAACTATCGTTCTTTTTAGTTTTTTCACTAGATTATTCCATGAAGGCGCTATATACTTCTTATTATTAAACTCTTCATTTGTTTCGTCAGTTCTTTAATTTGAGAGTTATTTTTGTTTTCCAAAAATAAAATGTGATTTATTATTTTTCTCCTACATTATCGTCGTGACATGCTCTTACATTATAAAATGAATGCTGTCATTTTCTCCTTGTAAATTTAAAGCGAGTTTAAGAATTAATGGCATAGCAGTAAAGGATATCTGATGGTAGATTAGAAGCATATTGTACATTTGAAAGGAGATTGGTTAGTGGGGTGATGTACACAAACTTTACATTAGAATTGCATGGTATGTAAGTAAATATTTAAAAGAAAAAATTTTTATTTAAAAATATTTATTGTTAAATTTTAAATAAGATTTTATACTTAATAAAATTTTATTAATAAAAAGGAGCATAAATTGTTATTTTTCTACAAACGATTGCATATAAGTTCGTTTTCAAACCGCATAAGCCAAAACATTTCAATAAACTTATTCATTTCGAAGGCATACGATCATTTTTCCATAAACAATCATTAATCAGTACATTTTTAAACGTTCAAAACAAACGGACAGACGAACTTATTCGAATCAGTGCTTATCAACAATTTATCCGAATAAAATTTGAATAGCTACGTACTTGCCAAAACAGACCCTTAGTTTTGGAGTTAAATAGGATTTTTTTTCCTATATTAAATCAATAAAAATACTTCTTTTTTTTATTATTTTTCATATGACCTTGAGTACGAACGAAATTTTCTAAACTATTTTCTTTGCTTCTCTCTCAATCCACCAACACTTCATCTCTCTCTCTCTCTCCAAAAAAAAAAGAATTTATTGACCCCTTATAGCTCTCTCTTTATTCTCTCCCAAGAAGCCTTCATTGTCTTCTATCTCTCGCAAGCAAAAATTCAAAGGAAGGAATTGATCTCAAGCAAAGGATACTTTGGATTTAATTGGAAGTGATTAAAAGAAAAAGAAAATAACTAGAAGAGAAGATACAAATGCAAGAAAAAGCCTTCGTCACTTGAAAGCAATCTAATAACTATTCATCAAAATCTAGTTTTCAAAAATTTTCTACCGCTCCAGTAGTCATCATACCCCCTCCTAATCCTTAATGTATTCAAGAAGCATCAAGAAGCATCTAGAAGCATCTAATGTAGTCATAGAACAAAATCTAGTTTCCTTAACTGAACCTTCAAGAAGCATCTAACATTAATTGAAGCTTGAATAGACCTTTTCAAAACAAGAATAAACCCTAAAGTCTCACTACATGGTTATTGCCCACCATTATCATAAGAATTTACTGCTCTTCTCCTTCTCCGTCTAAAGATAAAGAAAAGGTTTTTCATTAACAAAATCTCAATTCCATATCACAAAAAGAGGACAAGTACAATATTCTGGTCATACAATTTACAATGTCGATGAAATAAAATACTAATTTTAGCCGGATCGTTGGTTAAAGCTACTTGAACAGTTTCTTTTTCTTTTACACATCAAAAATAATCCATGGTAGACACTTATAATTAAGAATTCGACAGAAAGATGAACTGAAAGTAACCAAATATCTTACTTTTCTATGATCATTTGGGTGGATCCTATTTGCTGCAATCGGATCAATCTCCTTGAGAAGTTCATAGGAAGAAGACGAACTAATGCTGTTTAGATCTAATCAACAAATACAGTTAGCAAAGACATTAAACAGATAAAATAGGAAAAAAAATCAAAATGTCTTTTTTTTTTGTCACCTATGTCGCCAAATAAAGAATTCCCACAACATTCGCCCATATCTTCCACCACATCATCAACAAGAAAAGGACTCACAAGAGCCTACACAAAAAAAAAATAACAAAAACTTAGGGATAAATAGAAAAAAATCCATAACCTTTGAATGCGAAAAATACAGAAGTGTTAGGATAAAAACCTGTATGTAGTAATTCGTACCCCCAACAATTACAGGAAGGCAACCACGCGATAGTATATCATCTATAATCTATGCACAAAAATTACAGTAAAAATAATACATCAGCCCAGTCGGATCACACAAATGACCTACATAAGAGGTAAACCAAGACTGACAGGAACGGCGGTATCGCGAAAAACTCTGGATGTAAACTCCATGGATGCTTCAATGGTACCGAGGAGATGATGAGGCACGCCTGTAACAGATTCCCGAACACTACATATCAAAAGTATTGAGGGAACCAAATTTCTCGAAATATATGATGAAGGGAGAGACCTTTGCGCTCGGAAATGGGTACTTTGTTCGTAAGAACGTCAAGACCACGATATACCTGCATGGAATCAGCGTTGATGATTTCGACGCCGGTGAAGTACTCGGCGAGGTCGATGCCGAGCCGTGATTTACCGGCACCGGTCGCACCCATAACAACCACCACTTTCTTTTGCGCATTCGTCTTCTCCACCTGCTTCACATCATCGCCACCGCGGCCGTTTGCATCTCGGAATCCAGCGGGCGGGCTTGAGTGAGGTTCAAAGCCTGAAGGAGCAGGGTGCAATGATTCCTTCGACATCGGTTTCGGAAATTTGCAGCAGAGCGTCGTCGGACGAGAAAATATTACATGAGGACTCCCCTGCGGAGTCACTAAAATCGCCCGGCACAAAAATAAAATAAATTTTGATAGTGTTATTGTGGGTTATTTATGGGTTATTTATGTATTATTGATGTATTATTGATGTATTATAATACTGAGAATATTTTCAGAACAGAATATCACCTAAATAACACACAATAATATTTGAATAACACACAATAACACTTGAAAAACGCAGAATAATACAGAGGTAATATTCTATGCGTTACAGGATATTTTTTTTTTTCTTTTTTGCCACGTGCCACATGTCGTGATTTGATTGGACTCTGCACGTAGCTCTACGTGCGGAGTTCTGATGTAATATTTTCCCTCGTCGGTTAGGGGAGACTTGCTAGGTTCAATATGTTGAGGGTCCTATTTAAAATTTAAATATTTTTTAAAATATTTATAGATTCCATTGTTTTTAAGTGTTGAATTAAAATGGTTAGGAAAATTAAATTGTAATTTTATAAAAAAAAAATTAAAAAAAAATAATTTATTTTATGATAATTATAATGCATAAAATTACATTTTCTTTAATTTGTTTCAGAATAAATTAAACAGGTTAAAGATTATTCTTAATAAAAATTGTAATCATTATTTTTAAACAATTTCTCTAATGTTTTAAATATTTTTTATGATTATATTGAATTAAAATAAAACATTGTTATGTATTAAACCAGAATATAAAAAATAAATGTAAACTTAAAAATTATGGATTTTTTGTAAGTAATTATTATCTAATTTTAAAAATCTCATATATTTAAAAGATATGTTTAAATTAAATGAGAAATTAAAATAAATTTTATAAAAAAACAGTGATGATTACAGTCCTTACATATTTGTAATGTTTGAGAAAATAAAGCAAGATGAATCAAAAATCTTGATTAATTTTTTTTAGTAAGAATAACTTTTAATTAATTAATTCTTTCTCTAAAAAAATTATTTAATTTATTTCAAAATAAGTATATGATGTAATTTATTTTTTAAAACTATTATCAATATCATAAAATGATTTGTATGTATTATTTATATCATAAAATAAGTATGTATATATATATATATATATATATTTATTTATTTATTTATGTTTAATTATATAGAACTTAAATCTCTAAATTAAATATAAAAAAATATATCATTAACATTAGGGTGAAATACATTATTTCATGCCTTTATTTTGATGTGATTCAACTAATAAAGTGATATATAAGTAAATATAAATATTTCAGAGCTATGTAAATAAATTCATAAGAATTATATGTAACATACATAAATCCTCTTGTTTTTATTTAGAACAATATGGCCAAACCTCTATTTTGGATGTAAATATCCTTGTATACATGTTTCTCTATCTAAGTATAACATATTGAAAATATTAAGTAATCCAACTCTTGATATTTTCGAACATGATGATAAAGTCGAACTGGACAAAATAAGTGAACTCCAACTTCTACAATCATTTGTAAATTTTTTAAATGTTTGAATAATTTATAACTTCATAATGAATTAGAACTATCAATGTTAGGTCATTTTGATAATAGTTTACACAAAACATGATAGAGGGTCAAAGATGTATGCTTGAATAATGTTCTAACAATGTGAAAAACCTACTTAGTACATTATTTAAACCTGATTCATGATGTTTAAATCTTGTTTGAATCGAATAATAATTTGTCTAATCATTGTGATTTGAAAATGAAATAAATATTAATATCCTTCTAGAGC
Organism: Papilionanthe hookeriana x Papilionanthe teres; assembly: GCA_022702705.1. Lineage (NCBI taxonomy): Eukaryota > Viridiplantae > Streptophyta > Magnoliopsida > Asparagales > Orchidaceae > Papilionanthe > Papilionanthe hookeriana x Papilionanthe teres. Next base: position 68,932,789 of record CM040427.1, on the reverse strand, counting down.
CATGTTGATTGATTTTCATGAGAACAGAGATCAAATAATTGATTGTTAGAATAAATCTCTCTTTTGAATGTTATATTAATTTAATATTCAAAAAATAGAACGAGTAAAAATCAAGTTAATTTTAAATCAAGTGGTGATGTGCTGTTGTTAAGAATTTAAATTGCAATTGTTAATTTTAGATGATATAATTTGTTTAAGAACCTCAACTTATTTTTCATGATTTGAGATCATGAGATTAACTTTGTATGATATAATTCATTTATACTGAAATTTTGATTTATACTAATGTCAGATAAACTCCTTTAGTGATTTTAAGTTTGATAGCTTAGAATAATGAATCTATAAAACTTTAACTAGTTATTTTTTTGAATTTATCAGCTTGTATCTATCACCCCTTTAAATCCATTATACTTATCTTTAAATCTTTAATAATACAATAATTATTATGGTGTATTTTTTTAGGTGGAAAGGTAATTGTCTCCTTTAGTTATGGCAACTCACCCTCCATCTTGTGGACTTGTTATTTTGAAGCTTAAACAAAATTATTAAGATAAAATAATTTCATATATAATTTTCTTAATTTAATTTGAAGCAAATTAAATACAAACAATCACGTTATTAATCAAAAGTGTCTCTTATAGATGCATTAAATTAATTAATCTTATAAAACTTAATCCCTTTAATAAATAAATCACATCATAAAATTTTATCCAACTTAATTTAGCCTTCATGATATGACTCTTAAACATATTTCATTATATATCTTTTTATATATATTAATGTACAATATCTTATACTAAAAGGATTCATTAACATCATAAACATTTTTCTTTTAACAATCACATTTCACAGCTTCTTTAGTAATATGTATTGCATTCATGCATGACAAGCCAATAAGTTCTTACTTCATAATCCAAATTTCATTAACTAAAAAACTTACTTCGATAATCTTTACTTATATAGTAAATCATTATTTTTAGATCGTGCCTCATAATTTTTTTGTCTTCGTTTATTTTCTTTAAGTTGGGTTACATGCAAATTTTCGTTATATATGTGTATATTGATTTTGTACAATGTTAAGAAAAGAAAATCGTCATTCTTTTTTCGTATATTTTTCAACATACAATAAATCTTAAAATTGATAAAACCTTAAATGCATATAAATATAAATGACTAGGATTTGAAAATATAAATTATAATTATTGAATAAAAATAGATGAATAATTAAAAGAATGATTAATACCAAATATTAAATTAATAAATAAAATTTACTACAAATGAAGATAAAATAAACAAAAAAGAATAATCAATATAAAATATATAAATAATAAATGAATAAAATCTTTAGTATTGCATGTCAGTTGTCACATTTGTTCTCTTTATCCCTACTAAACATTTTCATCATTTTAACCTTCTTGTCACTGTCCTTAGCACCCTCCCATCAGCAACTACGTCCATTTTCTTCATCATCATCTGCACTAACACCTCCATTGCACCTTTACCGTCTTTATTTCACTATCATCTGCCTTCTCCTCCAAACTTGTCCTATCGTTTTCTTTACCAAATAATGTTATTTCATCAACTAAACCTTCTACCTCTTCACCAACTTTGATTACTCTATCATTGATGCCACATGTTATAACCAATACAGCCTTTTTTGAATCAATATTATCAAGCTACTCTCTATGCAGTGCATCTTCTCATTCAACTGCTTCCACATTGACTAAACCTAACATTCTTTATTCAAGACTTCTATATTATTATTTTTTTTCATGCATCACAATAACCTCTTTTATTTAGGGTAATTATTCCCAAATCATTTTCCTATGCTATTATTTTTGCGGTTGATCTTCATTTTGAAGAAAAAAATTAATAACTTTTTTTTTAAATTCAAGCGCCGCAACATACAATAGTTTTGTTCAAATAGTTGTCTGACAAGATGTTTTTATTTTTCATTTATGTTACTACTTATTTTTGAAAATCATATCACCATTTTATTTCTCAAAATATGAAATTACATAATAATTTTTGGGACCTTATTTAGTTATAATATGTTATATAATAACTTTAAATTTTGGATTTCATAGCTTGGAACTAATATTTGGAATTGGTTGTGAATGAAGAGGTATGAATGTCGTGGAGGCACAATAGGAGAGTTGGGGGTGCAATGGTCCAAACTATGTTGTTCGCATTGGCATTTTTTATCTCATTTGTGTAACTTCCAAGATGTTCATCCATTGTATGAGTTCTCCTGCATGAGCATAATTGATTTTAGAGTTTTGATGAAATTCCAATCGTTATACCATGAGGCTCCTCAATGTTAAAGGGTTTAATTTCATATTAATTCATGAGTTACACAATCTTCTTCACTTAAAAAACTAATGCATCATCAGTGCTCTTAATCTATAATCATCTATCAGATATATATGATTATGCACGAGATTCCCATAGATCGAAGAAGACATCATTCTTAGGAGTTCTTCTGCATATGTATCTTGATTTTAGAGTTTTTGATAAAATCTCAACTATTACAATAAAAGGTGCCTCTATGTTCAATAGTTTGTTTTTGCTTAAAAAATTTCATAATCTCACGTGCTAAAATAGTTGATGTTCTTTTCAATGCTCTTAATCCAAAATCTTCCACCAAGCATATAAAATTTCAGACGTGACCCCCACAAATTTAAGATGAGACTCTAGCCATAGGTGGCCTTCAATCATAGCATTTTGTTTAGTATTACACATAGTTTCTATATTCAAAGTGGTGCAATGCTACAATGCTACGATACTATTCGTAACAACCAAACTCTCATCACATCTAAGAGTTCAACTGCATTTTACTTGAGGAGTTTCATTATGGTGGAGGATGATATGAGAGCATTGAGGTACACAAAGCTGAATGGGAAAGATGGAGACAACATCATAGGCATGCAAAGTGGTCGATCAAATAGAATAAGACGTGGCAAGAAGAATCAAAGGAGAGCAAAACATGGTGGGACGAGTTGATTTGGCCGAACACATAAAGCATCAACAATATTAGCCATGGCTTGCCTCCACTCAACTCCAAATGATTGCTTCATCGGTGCATCTCTCAACAATAATGCCTACATGAGAGAAGTGGGCTTTCCCTTTTAGAACTATCATAAGTGCCAATGAAGATAAAATATAATAGTTGCGACATCAACATGTAGGTGAAGAACTGAGTAATCATAAGAGACATCAAGAAAATCAACATTATGTTCGCCAACACCATGAGAATTGAAGAGTTCTTTACGATGAACTTCTCAGTATTGATCATTCGTTCTTCTACTTTATTTATTCACTCATAGTCAACATGATTAATTTCTTTATCATCGCAAAAGTAGTATCACTATTCAATATTTGAGCAAATTATCTCTATTTTAACCTTTCAAAATTAAAATACACATTTTCTGACATATGTAATTGCATATAACAATTGATGTTTAAGCATTAAATACTATAAATACAAATTGGGGTGATAATTAAATAATATATTTTGAAAAGTCACGTGAAAACCTCTCCTTAGAAAATCAGATCAGATCAGGCGGTTCAACTGTGAATCTGTCAGTGATCCAGTTTGCACTGACTTAAAAAATGCATTCACATCGAACTGGATTGAACCGGCAAAAACTGGCACCCATAAACTCGAAATTGATTTTTTTTAATATTTATACAAACAATTTCATGTAATTTACATATTTAACGCTTAAACTCTATTTTTTTTACATTTATACCCCAATATCACTCAAATCACATTAAAAACCTTCCTATTACAAAAAAGATCAATTTATATACAAGACAAACAATTTTATTTATTTACATATCTAACACATAAACTATATTTTTTTATATTTATAACAAAAAAATCATCCATATCATTTAAAATAACATTATTTTTAACAAGTGAAATACAAGTTTTCAAATATAGATAAAATGACATGTTAAAATTGAATTTTAGGTGTTATATATTTAAATACATAGGCATCTAGTGTTATGTAAATCTCATCTATTGTCATTTTTAAATATATTTATGATTTATTAGGGTATTCAGTTGAACTGTGGTTTATCCTTTGAATATTGAACCTCATCTATCAGTTAAATGTTCAGCTTGATCTTCAGAAATGAGGTGGATACCCTAAATAAAATAAAATAGGTTGATTTCACCTCTTATTTAACCAATATGACTCTCAAAATAGCTCGTTATTCGTGAAAAGATTATGTTTACCTCGTTAAGTAGCTCGTGTTTGATTCGTCCACTAAGCAAACGAGCCAAAATGAGGCGAACACGAACGAGCAAAATTTAGTTCGTGTTCGGCTGATTTATATATCGAGTGCACAAAAATTATTCTTTTAAAAAAATTAAATTGACTAAACGGCTACAAAAATTTATAATCAATTAAACTTACTAATTAAAAATTGAATAAAAATATATTAAATTCTATTTAAATGAATATTTTAATATTAATAACGAGATTTAAATATCGCCTCACTCTTAACATTCCACAGATGTGTAATTAGAACTGTCAAAATAGCTCTTTATTCCTGAATAACTCGTGTTCGGCTTATAAGCAAGCGAGCCGAACACAAATGATATTTTCGAGCTCGAGATATAAACAAATCAAAAGCGAATAATGATATTTTTTAACAAACTGAGTTAGAACTAACTCATACGAGACTCAGGGTCCGTTTGTGACAGCTTATAAGTGCAGTGACATTTTTGAAAACGCCGTCTAACCTTTTGGTTCGCGTGTTTTTAAAAATGCTTGCTCGTCGCGTTTTGATTTTTACACTAAACATAGGCCGCGGATCAATCCCTGCGGTAGACTCGCGGGCCGCGTTTTACACACAAATTGGCCCAAACAAACCCTCGTTTTCACCCCAAAAATTATATACATGATTTTTTATTGATGAAAAGTTGTTCTTCTTCCTGAACAAACAAACCAACACAACACAAACAAATTTTTTATATTCCAGCTAGGGCTGTCAAAAAAGCTCGTTGTTCGCGAACAGTTCGTGTTCAGTTCGCCAAGAAGCTCGTGTTCGATTCGATCGATAACCAAACGAGACGAACACAAACAATTATTTTTTGTTCGGTTTGTTAAATGAACCAAACACGAACAGTGATGTATTTGTTCGTGTTCGATTCGTTATTGTTCGAAATATAAAATAATTTAAAATAATTATGTATAAAAAATTTATGATATTCTAAAAATAATTATATATTAAAAAAATTTATCATATTTTAAATGATTAAACTTATATAAATTATATTATATGATAAATTATTAATAACAATAATAATATTATAGTATTAATTATATTAATATAAATATTTTAATATTATAATTAATATACTTATACTATATATTAAAATAAAATTCTAAATAAAATCCTAAACGCCTAATTCGGTTTGCTTCATTTTGAGGAAGTATGAATTATCCGATGTGTACTGAATCGCCTTTCAATTTGCTTCATTTGAGGAAGTCTGCTATCAAAGTAGAGACTGTCAAAAAAACTCGTTCATGCAAACGGTTCGTGTTCGGTTCGCGGGAAGTTCGTGTTCGATTCGTTCAATAAGCAAATGAGACGAATATGAACAATATTTTTTCGTTCGGTTTGTTAAATGAACCAAACACAAACAATAATGTCTTTGAACATTTCAACAAAAACACTTACTCTGCTCGTTCGTGTTGGTGGTGTTCGTGTTATACTCGTTTACAACCCTGATTACAGCCGAACACGATATCTTTTTAACCGGAGCACCTCCGCGACCTAAAACAGAAGTGAAAAGAAATCTTCTGAATTTACCCGCGTGTTTGGAAGCATTCCTCCATCTTCGTTCTCCGCGCCTGTTCTCATTTGCAGTCTTATAATCTGTTTTTCCATATGGTGCAGCACAAGGATTAGGGTAGGGACTTCTCTTATACATTGAAAGGTAGGGTTACGTTTATCGATTTATATTCTGTACCCTTCCCAAAACATGGTGCATCTCCGTTCCATGCCCCACGCTTTCTTTACTCTTTCTCGATCCCCTTCGAGTTCTTGACTCACTGATTTTTGGAATAGGCTTCGACGATATCTTGGGTGTTTTTGTTTTTTGTTTTTTTTTTTTTTTGAGGTTTTGATCGTTTAGTTTAGTAAAGGATACGCTAAGCATTGGAACCAGTCGTGCTAATGACGGACCGGGGTGAATGGCGTGGTGACAATTTGAGTCACCGGTTTCGTCGCAGCAGAAGCCCTTCTATGCGGCATCAGAGGCCGCAGGCGAGGCCTCATAGGTCCTTTGAAGGTTGGAGTTCATCAGGGGAGCTGCGGCAGGATCATCCATTGAGGCGCTCCGATCATGGAAAGGAAATTGTCTATAACCATTCACCACCGCCTCACCACCGATATCGCTCACCGTCACCACTATCCTCATCGCGTGATGATGGTTTCAGATTCCAATACGACTACATACCTCCAGAACACCCTTCATCTAACCCTAGCTGGAAGACTTCACAGTTGATCAAAGATAGAGAGTTCAACACGCAGATTAATGAAGATTTGCCACCCTCCTCACTGGATATGGCGGAACAGGGCATGCTGCGGCAAAATTCAACCCTAACCGGAGAACGCACATCCCGGATCATTTATTCAGACCAGCCAATAGGTTCTACTATTCTGAACTCCGACAGAATGAGATGCAGAGGGGGTAGTTTTGGCATGGGAATGCAGGAATTTGAGATACATTCTTATAATGATGGACATAGGGGTCCATATGATAATATGGACGGAAGACATATGCATTCCAGCGATTTCTCCATCCCCAATCTGCCTTCCTCACAGCTGAGGCCTTTCAGCAGTACTTCTTCATCAGGCATATTGAAGGAGGAGGTCAAGGGGTTGCACCGTAGCCCTGTATTAGATGGGCTTGCCTCTGGTATTGGTAGGCACCCTAATGGCCCCTTGGAGCATTATCCTCACCATCACATTCCAAAGTCTGATTCACTGAGGCATATCCCGCTGGATATGTCTCAAACACGTGATTATGATGAACTTCAACCAAGAGGCCCGGATGATCATCGACCTAGGGTTCAAGATGAAACATATAAAAAGATACCTTCTGCCTCCCTTTCTAATTTCAGGAATCTCACTTCCTCAACTATCCTAGACTATCCTGGAGTTTGGATTGACAAAGATGTCTCTTCCAATAGGAATTTAATTCAGAGAACTTTTTCAGACCGTCACCATGATTTAAATCGCAGTGTTTCTCATAATTACGATGATATGAGAACTACACAAGAGTTACTAACTTATTCAGGCGATTGGCATGGTGGTTTACGAGTTAAATCATCACAAGATTATGAAAGGATTCCTTTTGATGAAAGCCTTACTTCTGAAAGAGATTTCTTCTCATTATCTCACAGAGCAGAACTTAGGAATAGTAGGCCTCTGTTATCAGATCATGGCTCAGATGAGCATAGGCTATCAACGAGTGCTCATGACATGTCGCATATGGATGTTTTATGTGATTATGATATAGAAAGGATGGATCGAAGAAATCACAGCATTGTCGAAGATATAGATGAGAGTCATTCACGAGTCTTATTGAATGAACGGCATTACTTTACTGAAAGTGATGAAAATTTACATGATTATGATTTAGAAAGAATGGGCCGAAGGAATTACAATATCGTCGTAGATGCAGATGAGAGTCATTCACGAGTATTGTTTATGAATGACCAGCATTCCTTTAATGAAAATGATGAAATGTGGGAGACTGAAGAGCATTTAGAGCCCTCCTTGTCGAAGTCTAGGTTCATCAAACACTCCCATTATGGAAAATTTTCTCGGAGCTTTTCAAAATCTGATGCTTTTATGCTGTCAAGTGGTGCATCTTCCATGGACACAGAAAGGGATCTTAATATTAATTTAAAGAGAAGATTGAAGCCTGCCCGTTCTGATTTTCATACTAAATATGTCTCAGAAAGAAGACCAGATTTGTTAAGGTCTCATAAGAACTGGAAAAGGGGAATACGGGATAGGCTTGGTGCTCAAGGTAGAGAGACTCATGACAGTGATGCTAATGCTGTGAAGAATGATCCCCCAGAAGATTCAGAGGAGTTTAAGCAGCAAGTTCACAAAGCATTCCTCCGGTATTCTAAACTGTTTAATGAGAGTAAACAAAATCAAAGAATATACAAATACCAAGGAAGTAGCTACAGCCTACTGTGCAGTGTATGTGGAAGGTCTGTCTTCTCTACTGCAATATACTTAATGGAAGTCTTAGCTGCTCCTTTCTTGATGCAGAAGTGCTTACGGCCTTAAGAAAAATCTAAATGTGCAACTTGATGCTCTATGCAGGAGGAACTATGCCTTTCTGTCACTGATTTGAGAAAGCATGAAGTATATATTTAAAACTTTTTATAAAAATATTGAAGGTTTTGGAATCTTTTAGGGTTACATGGGTTTAGCATTAGTTTAATCATAATTTCAGCTTAAGTTGGAATTGTTCTGACTCTGGTTTGGCAAGCTATTTAACTAGAAATACAGTGCTAAAAAAACTCGAAGATTGGTTCCACATGGAGCTAATAATAAGCTCTCAATGCTTTGGAACTTTCAATTTGTATATGATTATCATCTTTTTGGGTGCTGACTAGAAGCAACTATTGGAATCACAGTCTCCTGCAAAATTTGGCTGATTATGAATGAAATTTAAGCCAGCTAGGTGAGTTAATGGGAATGACAAACTGATTTTGACATTGACCCTCTTTTTTAAGTATTTATTGGCTGAATTTATTCTTCTCAACCTCTCTTTATTTGAAAATTTAGTTTTAGGACCAGCTAGGGGGCGAAATGTTGCTTATCCATGAGTTTAGTCATCTTTGAAGATGAAATTGGAAAAATTGAAACTGCAGTTTGTGGCGTGTTATCACCAAGAAATATTAGTTCTTAGACAAGAGCTTAAGAGTGTTGGGTTAGGGTTATTAGTTCACTTTTCTTTCAGATAAATGAAGTTACACATAAATTACGAGTGTAGTTTCTGAATGAGAATTTAGGGTACCTCTTAAAATGAAAGAGAATTCAATTTATGCATACAATAATTTAAAATTGCACAACATGAAGCCAACATTGATTGTCATCTTAATGTTTTTTCTTTTAAAAAATTCATCTTACATGAAGGTTATGCCTCACAAATATTGAAACCTACTTTCATCTCAATTTTGGTGAGGCGTGTACAACTAGATCTAGGATGTCTTAATAAAATTTAAGTAAAATAACCCTAATAAATGGTCTTTACTTATCCATATAATGTACAGCTGTGTGTGTAATTGTAGTTATAAACATTTATATAGTTATTATTTCAAATTATAATAAATATTTTTATTAATTAATAAGGGCATTTACCTATATACCACACAATTCTTATATATTTATATATCTAAAATCTAAAATTTTATATTACATATATAACACTTCCATTGTCGGTCTCAAGCTCGGATGTGAAAAGTGGAGGGTTGCGTTAGGTAGTCGACAGCTAGCGTAAAACTTGTAAAAAAAATCATGACATGAATCCTTTTGATCATTGTGTAAGTGCTAGGGCGTCTCCTGGAAGCGACGTGCTGTATGTCCTGAATACAGTGAAAAGTGTGCAAGGGCCGCTACACCGCGCCTAGGTGTAGTGTCAAATAAGCAAGGGTTCCCACATTATAGACGAATGCGGGTAAGAAGTTAGTTCATGGTACTAGTAGTAGGATAAGATGTTGGAATATAGGTACTCTCAATGGTAAATTAATGAATTTAGTTGATATTATGATCTATAGAAAGATAAATATCCTATGTATTCAAGAAACCAAATGGTTGGAGAAAAACTTAAGGAGATTGATAACTTTGGATTTAAACTATGATATTTTGGTAAGAGTCACACTAGAAATGGTGTATGTGTAATTATAGATAAGAGTTTGAAAGATAATGTTATAAAAATTAATAGAGTTGAAGAAAGAATTATAGCACTTAAGATTATTATTGGTACTAAAATTTTTAAGATTATAAGTGCTTATCTGTCCTCAAGTAGGTTTAAATATAGACTCTAAAGATAAATTCTGGAATGATTTAGAAGACTTAATATACTTGATACTTCTCGAAGAAAGAATTTTTTTGCAGGAGATTTAAATGGACATGTTGGTAGAGTGGTAGAAGATTTCAAAAATATTCATGGTGGCTACGGTTATGGATCGATTAATAAAGAAGGTAGAGTCATATTAAAATTTACTTTATCGTATGATTTGATTATTACTAATACTTTATTCAGGAAAAAAGATGAACATTTTATTACTTATAAAAATAGATCTAATAAAACACTTTGATTATTTTCTTATGAGAAGAAGAGATCGTCGAAATTGTATGGATTGTAAGGTCATTCTAAGTGAGGAATTAAGTACCCATCATCGATTATTAATTTTAGATTTTAAGATGAAGAATTTTAAATTAAAAAATACTAGGATTCAACATCGTAGAATTAGATGGGGTACCTAAAAGACATAAAATTATTTTATTGAGTAAAATTCAAGATTTAAACATTTAGGATATTCATGAAGAAACAAATACTATGTGGGAAAAAATAACAATCATTATCAAACAAGTGACAAAAAATGTACTTGGAGAATCAAAAGGAAAAACTTCTATAAATAAAAATAGTTGGTGGTGAAATAATAATGTGCAAAAAAAGAAAAATAAGAAATTATGTTATAAAAATTAGTTTAAATGTAAAAGCATAGAGAACTGAGAAAAATATAAAACGGTCCGCAGAGAGTCTAAAAGAATAATCTGTTACGCTAAAAATTTTGTTTTTAGTGATTTTTATAACATGTTAGATACTAAGGAGAGTAAAAAATATATATGTAAACTAGCCAAACAAAGAGAAAATAAAAGTAAAAATTTAACTCAAGTGTATTAAAAATGAAAATAAAAAAGTACTTTTCTTAGAAAAAGATATTCAACATAGGTGGGTGAGTTATTTTAATAAACTTTTTAATGAAGTTTCTGTAAATACGATCGATCTTAGTGATCTTAATATCGTTAATAATAATAAAACGATCCATTTTTACCGTCACATTAGTAGAAAATAAGTTGAGGAGGCTTTAAAGAAAATTATGGGTGAAAAGTCTGTAGGACCTGATGATATCCCAATTGAAGTGTGGAAATGTTTAGGTGATTTGGGAGTTTCTTGGCTTACTAAACTTTTTAATATTATTTTAAAAACTAGAAAGATGCCCGAGGAGTGGAGGAAGAGTATTTTGGTCCCCATTTTTTAAGAATAAAGGGGATGCACAAGTGTGTGCATATAGAGGAATTAAATTGATGTGTCATACTTTAAAATTATAGGAGAGGATAATTGAACATTGGTTAAGACGTATTACCAAGATTTCCCATAATCAATTTGGATTTATGCCCGGCAGGTCTACTATGGAGGCTATACATTTATTGAGAGATTTGATAGAGAAGTGTAGAGATATTAAGGAGGATCTATATTTGATTTTAATTGATTTAGAAAAAGCTTACGATAAGGTTCCAAGAGATGTTCTTTGGAGAGTTCTTGAGAAGAAAGGTGTTGATACGACTTATATTCAGGTTATTAAAGATATGCATATTAGAGTACATTACATGTGTTCGGGCGAAGGAGGATTGACCAAATATTTTACTATTTACGTTGGTTTACATCAGGATCGACTTTAAGCCCATATCTTTTTGCTTTATTTATGGATGGTCTTCATTTGGACATTTACAAGAAGATGTACCTTGGTGTATGCTTTTTGCTGATGATATCCTCCTTGTGGATAAGACGAGAGAAAAAGCCCAGGAAAAACTTGAATTATGGAGGTCTACATTGGAGTCTAAAGGTCTTCGTTTGAGTAGAAATAAAACTGAATACATGGAATGTAATTTTAGTAATAGTAGCTCTAGTGATAGAAGTGTAACTTTGGGTGATCAAATTATTAAAAGGTGTGAATGATTTAGATATCTCGGGTCTATTGTTCAAAGCGATGGTGATATAGATGGGGATGTTAATAGTAGAATTCAGGTTAGTTGGTTGAAGTGGAGGAATGCGTCCGGCCTTTTGTGTGATAGAAAAATACAGCTTAGACTGAAAGGAAATTTTTTTAAGATGGTAGTGAGACCTGCAATACTCTATGGTGCTGAATGTTGGCCTTTAAAAGAGAAGCATAATGCTAAGTTAAGTGTTGTCGAGATGAGAATGATTAGGTGGATGAGTGGCTTTACATTTAGAGAGAAAATGTGAAATTAATATATTTGTAATAGGGTTGGTGTTGCACCAGTGACGGACAAAATTAGAGAGAGTCACCTTAGATGGTTTGGTCACATTAAACGTTGACCACCTGATGATCCGATTAGGAGAGTAGATGTTTTAGGTTCAACTTACGTTAAGAAAGACAGAGTAGACCTAGGAAGACTTGGGCTTATTGCATAAAAAATGATCTTAATTTATTATAATTAAATAAAAATTTGACACTAAATAGGACGCATTGGAGAAAAGGATTTGTGTAGCCGACCCCACTTAGTGGGATTAAGGCTTTGTTGTTGTTGTATGTATAACACTCAATTCTTTAACATCATATAAAAATATCAGAATTACTAACATTTCAAAATTGTGATACACCTTTCTCGCATAGTTTCATTTCACCAAAATGTTATAAGTGTAAATATAAAATTTTGCGTGTTAGACATGTAAATATATAAGAATTGTGTGGCATTTATATATTTTTTTGATTAAATAAGATAAAAGTGGTTGAGATTTTAGATGAAAAGGAGAAATGTCTGAAAGGGAATATAATTGAGGATGAGGGAGAAAATAAATCATTTTGTCCATGATTCCAGTGAAGTCTCATTGAGTGATAAGAGTGATGAAGACTTTTGAATTTAGAAGTATTAATCTTAGTGGTTTGTTATGTTTTTACTTTGATGGATGACAATAAGAGCTGAAGAGAAACTAGTTGTATCAAGTTTATTTTTAATTGTTATGCTATTATATTTTATTTTGATCATTACATAACGTTTCTTGTTTTATGATTTAATGTTTTGATGTTAACATATTAATTTTTTACTTTGAACAATATACTTCCACCATATTAAGATGTTAAAATGTTATATTATATGCATTAATATTTTAGGATGTTAATACATTACTTTTTATGACATGATTTGAACTTAGTACAATACTTCGTATTCTGCAAAATTTTGTTGATTTTGATGCTTAGGCTTTAAAATGTCACGAGTCTTATGTCTCTCCACACAAACAAAAAACATTTCAATACAATTTTAGACTTTGATATATACTTGTTCACTGGAGCAGATAATTTTATAAAATGTGCCAATAAATCACCATTTTCTTGAAATCCTTTGTCATGTAAACTTTAATTACTATACTTTATCATAAATGATCACCTGTTTGATTTACTCTTCTGTTTTTTTTTTCTCTCCAACCGCCAAGTTGACAAGTCCAGTAGATCATTGCTGTTTATTGTTATTTTTTATAGTCATGCAAAAACATTGGGTTGTTTCATGATGCATAAATGTAGCTCTTTCTGAAAAAAAGTTCAAATTATCGCTCCCTTGTTTCCTTTGGCTGGTTCTCTTCAGTTTTTCTTACAGTGCTAAGATTGATGATTATGTAACACAATGAATGGGCTTAAATTTCAGTTTAGTACTGAATTTATGATCGTATTTATATGCTTATTACAAATAAATTCTGCATAATTTATAGCGTTGCATGCTTTTTTTGGAATCTAAATTGGCGCTAAAGCTGTCAAACTAAGTGTTTTTACTCAGGGAAGTCTAGTATTTTAGCATGTGACATAAACTCTCTGTATTCTATTTTAATCTTAACATATTTTTCTTCTTGCAATTTTTTTTGAGATAAAAAAGTACTTTTTGGCAATTTTTTCTATAATTATAGTAATTTGATCAATGCGTGTAGTTTTTTTTTTTTTTTTTTTTTTTGTGTGGCTTCAGTACTTCAAAGGAGTTTTTGGATGCAAATAGCCTAGTTACACACAGCTACCACTCTCAAAAGGCAGGATTGAAAACAGAACATTTAGGTTTTCACAAAGCATTGTGTGTTCTTTTGGGCTGGAACTGGCGCGTACCTCCTGACAAATCAAGGGCACATCAGTCCATGCCGGTTGCTGATGCCAAAGCTATGAGGGATGATCTTATTTTGTGGCCTCCACTAGTAATTATCCACAATATTTTAATTGGTGGTAATAGCGGTACCAAGGATGCAAAGGCTGTTACCCTGGAGAGCCTGGAAAAGAAACTCAGAGGTTTGTTATTTTGATTTTGTAATGCTGTTCATATAACTAACCTGGTTTTTGTTCTGTTGGATAACATTATTATTATTTTTTTTAATTTGTTGCATTTGATAGCATTTTGAGACTTCTATATCTTTTCATACCCGCTAATCACACGTGTCTTAAAAAGCATTGGTTATTATATTCATTAATTTGTGTTTGTATATATATATATTTTTGTAATAAGCTGTTTTATGACCCTAAATATGGCTTGAGTAGTCGAATCAAATTATTTTTGGCTGGAATTGTCAATGCTAATTAATGGCATTATGTTTTGTGATTCAGTTTTTCCCTGCTGCCTTGTTGTCAATCTTTTTTTGTGCTTCCTTGTAGTTGACCATTTGAAGGCGCATGGATGATTATATCTTGTGCTATTTAGAATTTTTATGGGTACCATATTGCATATTCTAATAAGAAATATATAGATTTTTGTTGCCACTAATTTCATGAGCTAAGGTGGAAATTTTTGGTGCTGTCTATGAAGTTTCTACTTTAACAGAAGTACTTAATATTACCCCCAAGTTTAGACATTTCTGGTTCTTGTATGATGCCATCTGCTATTTGTGTATCCTGCTTATGACCCAAGAATAGGGAAATTACTGTTGAGCGCTTAGATTTACATACATACCGCACAATTCTTATGTATTTACACCTGAACTTCAATTTTTACATATACACCACTTTACCAATGGATGAAATGTTGTATTTCACTTCTTAAAAGTTAAAATAATTGTTTTTTTGATGTTATATGAAAACAGTGGCGACATAAATGTAAAAAGCAAAGTTTAGGTTTGAGATCTACTCTTATATGCCCATACGCTATACACACAAAATTTCTTAGGTCATGGATTTTTATTTTAATAAATAATAATAATAATAATAATATTAATATTATTTTTATTGTTGAAAACACGAAGGGTGATGAGAAGGAATTAACCTAATAATTTTATAGACTTTTACTTAAAATTCAAAACTACAACAAAAAAAAGAAAAGAAACTCGTTGAAAATCAAAGATTAATAAAATAAATAATGAGAAACAAAATAAACTAGAAGGGAAGTAGTATGAAAATCTAAAGCAGGGTTCGTGAAATGTGATTTTATATTGAAATGACTCGTCCAAAAATATTCAAGTCTCAGACTTGTTAAAGATTCGACTACTAGAGGTAGAAGGAATAACCCATCAACTAGGATTTTAGTTAGATTGAAATCTATTGAGCTTAGTAAAAGTTCTAAGATTTTTAGAATTTCTTATACAACAACAACAACAACAACAAAGCCTTAATCCCACTAAGTGGGGTCGGCTACATGAATCCTTTTTCTCCACTGCGTCCTATTTAGTGTCAAATTTTCGTTTAATTCTAATAAATTAAGATCATTTTTTATGCAATAAGCCCAAAGTTTTCCTAGCTCTACCTCTGCCTTTCTTAACATAAGTTGTATTTAAAACATCTACTCTCCTAATCAGATCATCAGGTGGTCGACGTTTAATGTGACCAAACCATCTAAGGCGACTCTCTCTAATTTTATCCGTCACAGGTGCAACACCACTATTACGATTATATTCATTTCACATTTTATCTCTAAGTGTAAAGCCACTCATCCACCTAATCATTCTCATCTCGGCAACACTTGACATTATGCTTCTCTTTTAAAGGCCAACATTCAACACCATGAGAGCATTGAAGGTCTCACCACCATCTTATAAAATTTTCCTTTCGATCCTAAGTGGTACTTTTCTATCACACATTAGGTCGGACGCATTCCTCCACTTCGACCAACCAACTCTGAATTCTACTATTAACATCCCCATCTATATCACCATCGCTTTGAACAATGTACCCGAGATATCTAAATCGTTCCACCTTTTAATAACTTGATCACCCAAAGTTACACTTCTGTCACTAGACCTACTATTACTAAAATTACATTCCATGTATTCAATTTTAATTCTACTCAAACGAAGATCTTTAGACTCCAATGTAGACCTCCATAATTCAAGTTTTTCCTAGACTTTTTCTCTTGTCTTATCCACAAGGAGGATATCATAAGCAAAAAGCATACACCAAGGTACATCCTCTTGTAAATGCCAGTAAGACCATCCATAAATAAAGCAAAAAGATATGGGCGTAAAGCCGATCCTTGATGTAAACCAACAAAAATAGTAAAATATTTGGTCAATCCTCCTTCAATTCGAACACATGTAACAGCTCTAGCATACATATCTTTAATGACTTGAATGTAAGTCATATTAACACCTTTCTTCTCAAGGACTCTCCAAAGAACATCTTTAGGAACCTTATCGTAAGTTTTTTCTAAATCAATAAAAATCAAATGTAAATCCTCCTTATTATCTCTGTACTTCTCCATCAAATCTCTCAATAAATGTATAGCTTCCATGATAGACCCTGCCCGGCATAAATCCAAATTGATTATGAGAAACCTTCGTAATACGTCTTAACCTATATTCAATTACTCTCTCCCATAATTTTAAAGTATGACACATCAATTTAATTCATGTATAATTTGCACACTCTTGTGCATCTCCTTTATTCTTAAAAATAAGGACCAAAATGCTCTTTCTCCACTCCTCAGGCATCTTTTTAGTTTTTAAAATAATATTAAAAAGTTTAGTAAGCCAGGAAACCCCCAAATCACCTAAACATTTCCACACTTCGATTGGATATCATCGAGTCCTACGGACTTTCCCTTGGTTTCTTTAAAGCCTCATCAACTTCTTTTTTACTAATGCGACGGTAAAAATGAAAAGTTTTATTATTATTAACGATATTAAGATCACTAAGGTCGATCGTACTTGCAGCATCTTCATTAAAAAGTTTATCAAAATAACTCACCCACCTATGTTGAATATCTCTTTATAAGAAAATCACTTTTTGATTTTCATCTTTAATACACTTTACTTGAGTTAAATCTTTACTTTTCTTTTCTCTTTATTTGACTAGTTTATACATATATTTTTCACCGTCCTTAGTATCTAACATGTTATAAAGATCACTAAAAGCGAATTTTTAGCATCATGATTATTCTTTTAGATTCCATGCAGTCGTTTTATATTTTTCCCAGTTCTCTACGCTTTTACATTTAAACCAATTTTTATAACATAACTTTTTATATTTTATCTTTTCTTGCACATTATTATTCCACCACCAACTATTTTTATTTATAAAAATATTTTCTTTTGATTCTCCAACTACATTTTTAGCTACTTGTTTAATAGTATTAATTAATTTTTTCCACATAACATTCGCGTCTTCATGGACATCCTAAATATTTAAATCTTGAAGTTTGCTCATAAAAATAATTTTATTTGTGTCTTTTAGGTGCCCCCATCTTATTCTACGATGTTGAATCCTAGTATTCTTTATTTTACAACTCTTCATCTTAAAATCTGAACTAATAATCGATGTTGGATCTTAATTCCTCACTGGAATGACCTTACAATCCTTACTAATCTCGACGATCTTTTCTTCTCATAAGAAAATAATCAATTTGTGTTTTATTAGATCCATTCTTATAAGTAATAAGATCTTCATCTCTTTTCTTGAATAAAGTATTAGTAATAATCGTATTATATGATAAAGCAAAATCTAAAATGACTCTACCTTCTTCATTAATTGCTTCCATAATCAGTAAGCACTCATGAATATTTCGAAATCTCCTACTCACTCTACCGACATGTCCATTTAAATCTCCTCCAATAAAAATTTTTTCTTCGAGGAGTATCGAGTGTATTAAATCTTCTAAATCATTCCAGAATTTATCTTTAGACTTATATCTAAGCCAACATGAGGAAGCATAAACACTTATAATATTAAAAATATTAGTATCAATAATAATCTTAAGTCGTTATAATTCTATCTCTAACTACTATTAATTTTAACAACATTATCTTTCAAACTCTTATCTATAATTACACCTACACAATTTCTAAGTACGACTCTTACTAGAATACCATAGTTTAAAACACTAAGTTATCAATCTCCTTAGCTTTTTCTCCAACCCATTTAGTTCTTGAATACATAAGATATTTATCTTCTATGGATCATAATATAAACCAATTCCATTAATTTACTGATTGAGAGTACGCTATATTTCGAGATCCTATCCTAATACTTAGTATCATCGACTTAACTTCTTTACCCGCATCCGTCCGTAATGTGGAACCCTCGCTACTTCGACACTTACTGACCGGCGCGCCGACTGTAGTGCGTTATCTGCACACTTTCCATCGTATTCAGAGCCATGCAGCTATGTCGCTTCAGAGACGCCTATAGCACTTACACAAAGATCAAAAGATTCATGTCATGATTTTTTTTCGACAAGTTTTATGCTGGCTGTCGACTACCTAATGCAACCCTCCACTTTTCACATCCGGGCTTGGGACCGGCAACGACAGTGTTAAAAAAATGATAAATTACAGGATTAAAACTCATAACTTGTTATAAAAAAGAATTTCTTATACATTGATAAAAAATGCATTAGCTGGCCACCTTAAAGTCCAGACAGTGTGAACATTACTCGCAACAAAGGCCACCCACTTGGATCACAACAGAGGCTAGTCATAGAAGTTGTGGCCATCATGTAAAAGAAGGAAAATTCTGTTTCAAGCATTGTAAATTACAGTATTAAAACTCATAACTTGATGCAACAATGAATTGGAAGAATTAGTGAGTTGATCCTTTTCAAGTATGATTGCGCATAATTGTTGCACTTCAAATGAAAAATAAATTGAAGAATTATCATATTGTCAGCAATCTCTACACCATATGAGGAATTTTCAATATCCATCACTTGTGGATATGATTTTATTTCCAATAATAGCTTTAGGAATAAGATCAATACGAAAGTTTAGGAATTTGGTGAATAATGAATTGAATGTATTCATCTAGATGGATGAAATGCAAAGTTAAAGAATCCATTGTATTAGTCAATTTTTCATCATATAAAGACAAATTAAATACAGTAAAATTTTGACAAATACAAAAATTTTCTTGTATTTCTAACTTGTAATCATTTAATCCAAATCTTCATATGACTTTTTCATTTTTGTAGCAATTAATTTTTAAAGTGTTTCTATAGGAAATCATTTAATATTTATATGACCATTATGCAATTTAAATATTTGTAAACTTGTAATTGTTATGATTAGCAAATTACCTGCAAATGTTCTTTTGCAAATCATGCGCATGACTAATGGGTGGTTTTAAAGGATATAATGTATGTGACGACAATGCTTAAATGCTTGCTATACTTCTAGCAGAATCAATACAACTAATTCTAAGAGGATGATATGTTAAAGAAAATTTAAATTTTTATTTACTTTATTCCATAAAGTTTATTTTTGATAACTGAAAAATCACATAAATATGACATTTTTTTATATGGATCGACAATTATTTAGAGAAAATAAGCCTAATTTTTTTTTTATTAGTTTTGATGAGTTACTTATACATTCAACCAATAATTAAGGTTTCGATTTTCATATGTTTTAAGTGGAAGCTATTATGAATAATTTTAGGGGTACGCTGATGCAGTTTTTTTCTTCTTCTTTTTTTTTAATGAGGTACTTTTGTGAACGTGCAAGTTAAGAAACCAATTATAAAAAATTAAGTTATATCAATTTATTTCATAGATGTGGAGATAATTTTAGTGGATACTTAATTTATAGGGTTGTCAAATGAGCTAGGTTGACCATACACTCATGAGCTTAGCCCTCTAAAAGGCCTATTAGGTATGTACTTAAATGGATCGACTTTAATGGGCTAAGGACTAGCCCATGAATCCATTTTTGATTTAGAAGATTCAATTTTAGACCTATCTTCTATCATCAAATGACTTGTAATTAAGCTAAAAAAATTGAAGGTATGCTTTAAATTTATTACATCTTATAATAAATCTCGTGTTATTGTATTGTGAATTAATTATATAGATGTACCTAAATTTGAGTTAGCTCCAATAAGCTTTAATTGGGACATCGTTAAGTTTGAAACAGGACAAAATCTGTTGAGCTTGATATTTTGGTTCTATACTTATTATGTTCAAGTTTATTTTGTTTTGACTAAACTATTTGATTGTATTTCTATATCAATATTTAATGAAGTATATTACATTACAATAGGGCCTAAATGGACCCTAATGGGTAACTTGCTGAGACCATCATAAGTCTACGTAGCCTTAGTCCAAAAAGAAGCGCCTAAATAAATGTGCCTTGTTTCGCTTGTACATCTCATTTGGATCCTATTCATTTGGTGTTATGTTTTTAGATTTATTTAATTAATTATCCATTTTGAAACACGAGTTCTTCACTGTAACAATCAAGAACAAACTTAGATTCTATTTGGTGTTTAGATGTGGAAATGCTCTTAAATTCAATTATAAGTTGAAGCTTAATTCTTATTCAATTTTAGTTTGAGATTTATGAACATATTCTAGTGGAGATTCTTTTTGCAATTAATTCATCATTCAAAGAATATTTTTGAGCTATTATGCCTTCAATATGATTAAATTATTTTTTCTATTACATGATTTATAGTAGACGCATGTACAAGAGTCCAAATAAGTGGATTGTATCTCTCAAAATTTATACTATGTGTAAATGCTCATTTATTATTTTGTTTATTGTAATTTAATTTATGCTTGATTTTATCTCATACATTTAATGAAATGGATGTTAATATTATAGTAATCTACAAGTAATAATTTTTTTGCAACATGGTCTTCAAATCTCTTAAAATATTGACACACACTGGTCATCTTTTTAAAGTTTGTAAATTTGTTATAGAAAATTTGTTTTTGTATTGACAGATTAGAAATTTTATTCTTTAATTTTATATTTCAAATATGCTCATGTAAAATTTATTTCTGTATCAACACTTTAACAAGATTATTGATTATGCCCAATTTTAGTTTTATTTTGGTAAATATTTCAATGAGTTCCATCAAACCCATCAAACCAAATATCAAATCTGAAAGACTTTTGGTTTTTTTTTTATTGAATGTAAGAGTATAATTCTTGACCACACAATAGTCTTGTTGGATTTGTTTAGATTCATAATTAAATTTATTTGATTTAAATTTCGTTTTCTTTTCTTTTTGATTGATCAGTTATTATATGCTACACCTAGAAGGCATCATGATGTTACTTAAACTTTAATAAACTAGTTTAGGAATTTTTAAGATTCAGATTTTTTAATGTAGATCTACAATAAGATGCACAAACTCAATTTTAACAATTATTTATTTTTTGATGAAAACTAAAAATATAATAAGAATTGATTGAATAAAATTAAACTTCAAGTCTTTTGCTAGGACAATGCTTAGAAATTTAGAACTACAAAAACACGCTACTGTTTAAAATTCATGCTCTTGAAAAGACTGAAATTTGAGTAAAATTAATCTTGCATTTAATCCAACGAGAAGATTTAGAGAAAATGTAGAATAAAACAGGCCACCAAAAACAGAAGAATCAAACCTCACTTTCTTCCAACGAGATAATCTCTTCTGAATATTTTGAGCTCTCTCTTATGATAAATGATTTAATTTTCTGAAGTCAAAGGAATAATAATTCCAGCAAGAGAAGTGACTTAGAGGTGTTGAAGAACGCTCCCCTTCAATGGCTGTGGCATTGCTATAGTTACATTACAACTCTTTAAGCTTATTTAGTTATTCTATATTTGACTCAACTAATTCATTTATTTTTTGTATTACCATGATTAGTTTCAAGTGCAGATTTATTTGTTTTTTTTTTCCTTAAAGAATGTGCAGGATTATTATTTTTTGACTCTTAAGTTCTATGTTTTTCCTTTTTTATTTATGAACGAAAGAGTGGCATGTTTCCTCTAGGATTGTATTTGGAAACTGAAAGATATATAATTTTTTGTTGGATTGATTCTAAGAACCCTATCAGATGGTCATCTTTTTAGTGATTTCGTGAAACTTGCACAGGCTTTCATCTATTCTTCTCCTCTTTTAATCATTTTAGATCAACTCACCTTGGGCGGATCTAGGCGCTAAAAGTTTTCAACTTCATAATCCACAAAAAAATTGTTTATCAGGTCAAATAATTTTTTTCTTAGGAATTTCTTTCTTGTTGATTATTGAAAACTGAAAATTATTGTGATACCTTCGTTAATATTGCCATAAATTAGGTGCAAATTTTGTATCTTAAGTCTTAAATCTTTCAAAATATTTGGCCTAGTTAAGATTGCCTTAGATTTTGCATAATTAGGTGGTGAAACGCAGTAAGGTGCTCAAGCCTTGTGATTTTTGAATTAAATTCTTGGTGGTTGCGTGCTTAAAGTAACTTGTGAACATGTTTTAGAGGATGAGAAAATAGTTTTATATTATAATGTAATTGCTTTACTTAGATAAGGAAAGAGCTTGACATGAATGATATTATGAGTATATCAATAATTCTCAGTGTGATTAAGATTAGTTGGTGGTATGATGCAAGGGGCTAGCATTACGACGCATTGAAGAAAGTTTGTGCATATTTGGGCAACGTTAATTTAGAAAAAATGAATCCTAGACCGTTAAGGACATTGATCTTCTGTAGTTGTAATGTGGTTAAAGTTTGGTTTTACTGAAGTTTGAAGATCACTAGAATTGGATTGGCTTTATGGATTCATTTTATGATAAAAAAACCTCTAATAAGGTAGGTCAGGTTCTGATAGTATTAAAGTTGTTGGTTGTCTGGTGTGGATAAAAATTTAACTAGCCGAACATTTGATCAAAATGTGCACAACATATATATGCATGCTGTAATATATGTATGCACACATACATTAAATACTCATGTTTTTTTTATGTATGTTTATGATACTGGAGTTAGCTCAAATCATGACGCAAGACACAAATTTTTTAACAACTTAAAACCGTGGTTACAACGATTACTCAAGGAAAGGAAAAGATACCATGTAAATCAAAACATAAAACAAAACATTACAACAACGACTCACATAAAGACACAAAACACTAGACGAGGAGGGAGTTCTGAGACATGGTGCTAGGGCAGTGGCTATGGTGAAGGCCGGTGTGGAAGTGGGACAACAAGAGACGTCGAATCACAGCCGACAGAGGTCGGAAGCGTCGTCGTAGGCCGGAAACTGGAAGGGGCAACAACAGGCAGCCTGCAGGAGGCATGGGAGATGTGGTATGCCGGGGTAGGGTGGCAGCATGATGCCTGCTGGGGCAGGAAAGATTTGGCCTGCAGTAGCAGCGGGGCGGCACAACACCTACAGGGGCAGGGAAGGCGCTGGGAACGACATGCGGGTGGCTGTGGCCTGTTGTGTGAGAGGCAATTGGGAGTGAGGATTGCAGATGAGAGGGCTGCAGTGATGGGAGACTTGGGACGGCCGGGAGGAGGCTGCGGCCTGCTAGGAGTGGGGCTGAGGAGCTGCTGGCGGTGATGCTGGAAGGCAGCAATGAGCTGCGAACTGCAGGTGGTTGCAGTGGAGGCGGCTGGAAGGGCTGCGAACAGCCTGCAGGAAAGCTGTAGGGTGATCAAAAATTGGTCTAGGAGGGCAGCAGGTGGCTCCTCTACAGAGGCAACATGTCAACTGGGAGGCGATTTGGGAGGAGGAGCAGGAAGAATCGGGCGGTTGCATGTTAGTAGGGAGGTGGCCGATGTGCTGGAGGTTGGCTGGAGTGTCGGAGGACAGCAGGACAATGGGTAGTGATCGGAATTGTGAAGATAAACACCACTTCGGACGGGGTTAGAGTTGGAGCACCTTCCTCGTCGTTGGATACAACCCTCGAGAGGGAAAAACTTCGGCCAAGTTGAATTCAAATATCAAAATCAAGACCCCTAACACTAGACATTTTAACCCCTATTTTATAAAAAACTTGACCCTAATTTAGGAAACATTTAAATTAAGAAAGGAGAATAAAAATAAAATCAAGATATCAGATTTTAGGAAATGTTTAAATTAGGGAAGTTGAATAAAATCAGTTAGGCTTTTAGGAAATGATTTAAATTAGGAAACGGCCCAGGAAGGAACATAGGAAGAGGAAGAAAGGAAAGAAGAGGAAGTGAGAAAAAAAAAAGAAAGGAAAGAGGAGGGAGGAGGGAGGAGGGGGTGGTGGAGGGCCCTTCCAAGAGGACCAGCCGACCTAGCTGTGCTGGATCTGCCCCTAGCTAGTACCCCCATGAGCCCCGCATTGGTTTATATCCAATGCATGTGCTAATTTTGGAGGATTTGATTTTTACAATAATAATTGATTGATAGTCTTATCAGTTTTTGGATCAATTTCTAGCTTTTGATGGAGATGGATTGAAACTAAAGAACAATTTTGGCTTATATGAAGTCCAAATTGAGCTAGGGCCATCTTTGAATCCAAGTTTCTTCGAACGGATCTTGAGCGGGTCACAATTTGCTGGAGATTGTATAGTCTAAATCTCTAACCATTTTGCCTTTGTAATTAGGAAATTGCTTTTGTAGGAAAAGAGTAATACTTGCATGTTATACTTACAATCATTCATCATCATCAGCTATTTAGGGTTGACAGAAACACTAGCTATAGTTGAATCTTTAAAATGGTTTCTAATATTAGTGTATATCTATATATCTTGAGGATTTGGTCCAAGATAAGTTGACTTGATTTAGGGTAACTTGATCTAGTCAGAACAATAGAAATGATTAACTCACCAATATTTTCTTCAGTTAAATAGTGACTTCATCACTAGATTTGGTGATTTCAAACGATAACTTGGTGTCCTCATTCTTTGAAATATTCAATCAAACTAGTCACTAGCTACTAATGTAACTAAGATACGCATTTCATGTATTTTATAGTGATCAGTCTGCAGGTTTGTCAGGACCAGGCCCGAAAACTTAGAATTAACTTCGGTAAGAAGGGACGGTTGGTCCGTGCAAGATAATTCTAATCATCAACATTAGTCTCCAATAACCTTTCTATAGAAAAGAGTCACTAAATTGAAAATACACATGTAAACAATCCTCTAACAATATCATGAAATTATATAGTCCATAACAAAAGAATAATTAAAAAAAATAAAAGGGATAAAATATAATAACAAATAGACTGCGATCTACCATCACCAACACTGTTTTTTCTCCTGTAGGCCAATCATCTATTAATCATATCAATCTATTAAACTTTTTTTTTGGAAAAAAAAAGTTAAACATGTCAAATTTAAGCAACTTAGTCAATAGTTAATACTTTATTATGGATTTTATTATGTATTAAATCTTATTATTTAAGAAGGCATTCAAGGCTTACTCTTTAAGGTGCACCTTGAACCGTGGCACATAACAAATGTCTCAAGGCTTAAGCCTCAATGTAATTAGTGAAGCTTACTCCTTTTTCATTTGGGCATGCGCCTTGAGGAGTTTGAAGCAGTGCCTTGATCAAATTGTGCAAAGTATATCATGTTATATATATTTGATACAATGTCTAGAAAAAGTTAAAATATAATTTAAGTATTACTTGATTTTGCTATTACTTTTTTCTTTTATTTTAAATTATTTTCAATTTCAGATTAATTGATAAGAAGAAGAAATTTATAGTGAATAAAAAATATTTTAAAGTTGCAAATGAGATAGAATTAGATGATAATAAATATGTTGATTATTTTGAAGACGATGAAATCATTGATAATTTTTTCCCTCACAGGTGGTAGCCCTGATAAATCATCAAGAAATACTTTCAAATACTCCTTCAACACTGGAGTGTCATTCAATAAATTCACTTCCTTAATGATATCTTTCACCCCAGCGAGAAAACATTAGTTTCCACTATTCAATATTTTAACAGATTTTAAATATGTAATTATCATCTAAGCCAATCTTCTATCACTATAAAATTTAATTTCTGGCTCTCCAGGTATATTAATTTTAATAGTTTTCTTATTACAATTTATTGTTGCAAGCTTTTTAGATGGCAAATCCATGCCTAAAATAGCATCAAATTCAACCAGTGGCAAAACAATTATATGTGCATCAAAATCCCTCTCATACATATTCAATTTTATTTCACATTATTGATTAACTTCCATTTGACTCCTATTAGGCATTTTAATAGATAATATTTGTGGGCAGTAATTTAGAATTTAAATTTCAATCCCATCAAATCTTCCATTATAAATGAATAAGATGCCCCCTATCAAATAGTATCCTTATTGGCCTATCATAAATGGATAGAACATAATAATAAATAGGCTACTACCTATCATCACAAACAATGCCTCTGCTCTTATAAATCAATCCTCTCCTATCAGTCATAAATCTAATAAATCTTTTTTGCACATACAATTAAACATGTTAGGTTTAAACAACTTAGTGAATAATTACTGCTTTATTTGTTTATTATGTATTAAATTTTTATGAAAATGTCTAACATGGATATTCAAATAAATAGGCTGATAATAACATATGTTAAATGTGATTTATATTCAAGTTATCAAAGACATGTATGCTAGAGCTGTTACTTGTGTTCGAGTAGGAGGATTGACCAAGTATTGTCCTATATCAGCTGGATTATATCAGGGATCGACTTTAAGTTTATATCCTTTTGCTTTAGTTATGAATGTTCTGAATGCTCTTACTAGACATTTTACAGGAGGATGTACCTTGGTGTTTGCTTTTTGATGATGATATTCTTCTGGTGGAGAAGATTAGAGAAAGAGTTAGGAAAAACTTGAATTATGGAGGTCTCGCATAGAGTCTAAAGGCCTTTTTTTGAGTAGATCTAAAACCGAATACATGAAATGTAAATTTAGTCGTAGTAAATCTAGTGGCAGAGCTGTAACAATTGGTGATCAAATTATTAAAAGGTTTGAACGAGTTAAATATCTCGGGTTCATTGTTTAAAGTGATGGTGATATAGATGGGGATTTTATTAGTTGAATTCAAATTGGATGGTTGAAGTTGAGAAATGCGTCGAGCCTATTGTGTGATAGAAAAGTACCATTTAAAGTTAAATGAAAATTTTATAAGTTGATAGTGAGACCTGCAATGTTTTATGGCACAGATTGTTGGGCTATAAAATAGAAGCATAATACCAAATGTTGTTGTGATGAGAATGCTTAGGTGGATGGTGGGATTTACACTTAGAGACAATATGCGAAACGAATATCCGTGAAAGGGTTACTGTAGCTCTAGTGATAGACAAGATTAGAGAGAGTCATCTTGAGATGATGTGGTCATATTAAACATCGATCATCTCATGATCTGCTTATGAGGGTGGATGTTTTAGATTTGACTTATGTTTAGAGAGTTAGAGGAAGGCTTAAAAAGTCTTGGGCATGCTATATAAAACATGATCTTAATTTATTAAAATTAAATGAAAATATGACACTCAATAGGACACAATGGAGAAAACCGAGTTGGTGGGAAGACCTGCTGTTGTTTTAAAAATTGCTTAAATCAGGCGGGGTTCTCAAATTCTGCATTGCACCCGCTCTCAATTCCTGCTCAACACTATCATTGCCCACTGCCACCGGACGCATCACCTGCTCCTCCACATCACTTTTCACCATCTATATGGGAAGATGATCACAGCAATATGTGCAATATTAACCCATTCACAATGGATTGCACCCATGTAAGGTCATTTGTCAGCCATTATGCCTTTTGATGAGTGGGTATGATTCATCTTAGTATGATAATGAGATTAAGGAATTTGAAATACGCGAAACTCTTATTTTTCCTTTTATTTGAAACACGCTTAAATCAGGCGATTTTCAAACTCCAGTGTTGCAGCCATTCTCAATCTCCATTTGCCACTTCCATTGCACACTACCTGCACCCATCATCTGCTAAATATAGGGGCATTTACATGCATACCACCCAATTCCTATGTATATTTACATGTCCAACGCCTAAACTTTACTATTTTACATTTATACCTCTTCAATTTTTCATATCACATTAACTTTCCGAAGCTGAAATACATATTTTGGTGCATAGGTAAGGTGACATCTATGTAAAAATTGAAGCTTAGGTGTTAGATATGTAAATCGATAGGAATTAAGTGGCATGTATGTGTATCTTCCTAGAATGCATCATATCGAACACAAGTTGTTTTAATATATTCGATTTTTTCTTCATGGATATTCAAATGATAAATGTGATTTATATGATAAATGTGATTTATATTCAAGTTATTAAAGACATGTATACTAGAGCTGTTACTTGTGTTCGAATAGGAGGATTGACCAAGTATTGTCCTATATCAACTGGATTATATCAGGGATCGACTTTAAGTTTTTATCCTTTTGCTTTAGTTATGAATGCTCTAAATGCTCTTACTAGACATTTTACAGGAGGATGTACCTTGGTGTATGCTTTTTGATGATGATATTCTTCTGGTGGAGAAGATTAGAGAAAGAGTTAGGAAAAACTTGAATTATGGAGGTCTGCATAGAGTCTAAAGGCCTTTTTTTGAGTAGATCTAAAACCGAATACATGAAATGTAAATTTAGTCGTAGTAAATCTAGTGGCAGAGCTGTAACAATTGGTGATCAAATTATTAAAAGGTTTGAACGAGTTAAATATCTCAGGTTCATTGTTTAAAGTGATGGTGATATAGATGGGGATTTTATTAGTTGAATTCAAATTGGATGGTTGAAGTTGAGAAATGCGTCAGGCCTATTGTGTGATAGAAAAGTACCATTTAAAGTTAAATGAAAATTTTATAAGTTGATAGTGAGACCTGCAATGCTTTATGGCACAGATTGTTGGGCTATAAAATAGAAGCATAATACCAAATGTTGTTGTGATGAGAATGCTTAGGTGGATGGTGGGATTTACACTTAGAGACAATATGCGAAACGAATATCCGTGAAAGGGTTACTGTAGCTCTAGTGATAGACAAGATTAGAGAGAGTCATCTTAAGATGATGTGGTCATATTAAACATCGATCATCTCATGATCTGCTTATGAGGGTGGATGTTTTAGATTTGACTTATGTTTAGAGAGTTAGAGGAAGGCTTAAAAAGTCTTGGGCATGCTATATAAAACATGATCTTAATTTATTAAAATTAAATGAAAATATGACACTCAATAGGACACAATGGAGAAAACCGAGTTGGTGGGAAGACCTGCTGTTGTTTTAAAAATTGCTTAAATCAGGCGGGGTTCTCAAATTCTGCATTGCACCCGCTCTCAATTCCTGGTCAACACTATCATTGCCCACTGCCACCGGACGCATCACCTGCTCCTCCACATCACTTTTCACCATCTATATGGGAAGATGATCACAGCAATATGTGCAATATTAACCCATTCACAATGGATTGCACCCATGTAAGGTCATTTGTCAGCCATTATGCCTTTTGATGAGTGGGTATGATTCATCTTAGTATGATAATGAGATTAAGGAATTTGAAATACGCGAAACTCTTATTTTTCCTTTTATTTGAAACACGCTTAAATCAGGCGATTTTCAAACTCCAGTGTTGCAGCCATTCTCAATCTCCATTTGCCACTTCCATTGCACACTACCTGCACCCATCATCTGCTAAATATAGGGGCATTTACATGCATACCACCCAATTCCTATGTATATTTACATGTCCAACGCCTAAACTTTACTATTTTACATTTATACCTCATCAATTTTTCATATCACATTAACTTTCCGAAGCTGAAATACACATTTTCGTGCATAGGTAAGGTGACATCTATGTAAAAATTGAAGCTTAGGTGTTAGATATGTAAATCGATAGGAATTAAGTGGCATGTATGTGTATCTTCCTAGAATGCATCATATCGAACACAAGTTGTTTCAATATATTCGATTTTTTCTTCAATCGAAGAACTCGGACATCTATAAAACGCACGCAAGCCAATTACTTTTCTAAAATACATCAACTTTTGCAGACATGGGCTTCGGCTCCGGGAAGGTTCACGCCTGCCATGGGAAGCCCGCAAACCAGAGAACTTTCTCCGTTAAATTTTTGCCCACATTTTCTGGACTGCAAAGAGCAGAAAGACTAAACAAGTACTTCGCTGATAGAAAGCACGGCAAATTAGAATTCCGGCGAATTACTTCCTTCAAGAAAAGCAGTGAAGTAGAAGGCGATTCTAAGGAAGAGGAGGAGTTCTTATACGGCTACTTAGCTGTTGCAGAAGACTTGGAAAAACTGGACCCAGAAACAAAGAGGAGATCTCTGCTCAAAAGCAAGAAGGATGATATTGAAGCTATTGCGGACGCCCCTCTCAAAACCGATTAATGCACTGGTACTGATATGATTTTATTTTTAATGCTTTAATGTTTGTCTGTAACTTTTGGAAAATTCACTTAATTTTCGTTTCCGTTGCGTTGGGATTAAGTCTGCGTGGCTGTGATGAGGTGTAGTTTTGTTTTTGATGTATGAAAAACTAAGTTCATCAAACTTTTGATTGAAGTTATAAGATATCATTCATTTGTTTGTATGATCATTACAAAATTGCACTTTGATAAATATGATTTGATGTAAATTAGAAGGGGATTTATAAGCACGCTACAGAATCAGTGTCTTTGGATATTTATTTTAATGCAACACTCAATTTTTAAATCACATTAATAATGTTGAAGGTAAATCTGTGTGTGTGTGTGTGTGTGTGTTCTAAATTAGAACGCAAAAATAAACAATCAAAACAAGCCAAACAGGTAAACCTGAAAGGCTTGGGTATGGCCGAATAACGCCGTACACCCGAGAAGAAAGAGAAAGTGAGATGGTCGAGCATTTGTCTCTTATACAACCCGTCCTAGATCTAAGATAGATTTGTCGGTTGGCTAGAATTTATGAGGGTCTTCTATTTGTGTTTCGGTACATTTGGGGTTTATCCTTGCATTGATGCTAATCCTTTAGCATTTGATTTGCATTGAAGTTCATTCTCACCCTATCATTGAGTTGAGGTTCATCCTCACTCCATCTTCGAACGAGTCCCACTTTGGATTGCCCAAAAGATTATATAGTTAATCAACAACAATAGACAGACACACCTAACTCCACAACAAACCCGATCACAACTAATTAAAACCTAAAGTTATCTTGAAGCCCTTACAGAGAAGTATTAGCATCACAGAGCACACCACAAGCACAAAAATTCAGAAAAGCCTATCTGGACCTAGCACCGCGCAACAACACCAAACCACCTTTGTTAATACACCTTGCTTGAAGGTATTATTTTTAGAACATACAAAAATGGCATAGAGATTTATATTCATTTATGATTTGCGGCTATCCCATTAAACACGACCTCCTACAAAAAAATAGATAGACAGAAATAATTAACCAGTCGTCTTAACATCCAGTCTAGCGCACAGGCTGCTTTAGCCATTCATTTCTAGCAAGCAATCACGACAATCACATTCACGACGAACTAAATCATACCATACACTATCAAAGTGGACCTAACCTAAATCTAGGGTGATGAACTAACTATTTACTGTATGTGGAGGCAAGTTTGTTGAGTTAAAACTAAGCATTATATTGAAGTTACAATATTCTAGTTCACCCAATGATGGTTTCATTTAAGTTTTTGATGTATTTATTAAATTTTGTGATTTTCTTTATGTTTTAGTTATTGTGATTTTACTTGAATAAATATATATCCTTATCAGACATATATATATGTATCTAACTAATATCAATGTTTTATAAAATACCCAAAATTGCTTAAGAAAATGCTTAGAAATCATATAAAATTATTTATACAAAAATATATAAATTTTCTGTATTTTAGATTTTTAAGATATATATTTTTTATTATTAAAATTTGATTTATTTTTTAATAATTCAACTAATGTGTATATTTAGGGTAAACATCTTCATAGTTTTATGAGGTTTATTCTGAAAGAAATGCACATTTCTTTATAATTTTAGAATTATAAATATAACAAACCCTTTCATTAAATTTTTCAAGTTTAACCTCATTAAAATCTCTTTATTCAGATGATTAGTTGGTAGAAGTTTGAGGCAATTTAGAACTTAGATGATTTTACAAATTTACCAAAAAAAATTTTAAAAGAAAAGGGGTTTGTAATTTTAAAGTTTTGCAAATTTACAAAAAAAATTAGTTAACTGTTCAAAGTAACCTTCATAACATTTCTTCTATTAAAACATTCTATAATTAAAGATTTTAATGAATTTTGGAAATGTGAAGGATTACATTTTATGATTTTTATGATAAAAGGGTAGTTTTCAAATTTTGAAATTGTAAATTTATCAAAAAAGTAATTATGTGCTCAATTAGGGTTGAAAACATCAATTTATACATTCCAATCATTATAAATCATATTAAAAAAATCAAATTTCAAAATTCACCAATTCTTATTAAAAAATTTTAAATTTTGCTATTTATTTTTTAATTTTTAAAATTTTTATTTTTATTTCGATTGAAAATTATAATTAACCGTGTTCAATGACTTTCCGACATAAGAAAAATTACAAGAAGTTTTATTCATTTATGGAACATTTTCTAAAATTTTCAGATTGTTTTTAATTTTTATTTTTTTAATGTTTAAACTTATTATTTAATCAAGCAAAACACATTAATGTTTACTATTTGATCTTTGCATCATTGCACTTGATTCATTTATTTGAACTTAGAGCATTTTTTGTCTTATTTTTCTAATTTTATTTAATTTAGATGAATTTCTATACATTTTATAATTTTTTTGCATTTATCCATTTAATCTATGAATTTTCATGTTAGCGCCTCACCACACATTCAAACTGGCTCACCTAAGCACGATGAGCACTTATTAGATAATCAATCATTACAAATGATTACTAATCATGAGTTAAAATGTGGATGATTGAACGGACGTATGTTTGAAAAAATTTGGGCCATTCAGAATCACATAAAATGGATGATATTCATTCATCATCCCCATGTAAACAGTAAACCGACAACGTTTAATCGTATTTGTTTGATCAAGAGGAACAAAACCACAAAACAAAAAACTAATCTAGCCAAATGTATCATCAAAATAAATCTTATAAATCTAACAACGATGATCCTATGGTGTTACAATTTTATTCACAAAAGACTAAATACCGAAGCCTTAACATTATGTTTGGAGAATTTCTTCAAATGCATGGCGATCCAAGCAGTTAACTCCATAGAAACAATCATCTTGATCCCACGAACAATCCTTAACTGTCAGCAATGAGCTCCAGTGACCTTGATCAAGATCTTGATGAAGAGGTAAATCATGCTTGGTGAAACAGTAAGTTAGAGTATTGTATTAAGTGGGGGAATTGATGTAAGACTTAGTTATAAAGCTTCAATAAAGATTTTCAAAATCTTAGATGAAGAAATTAGGGAGTATCCTTGTTTGGTTATGTAAATGTCAATAGGGTTTTGGAAGAGAATTTGAGAAAATTGAGGTGTTGGGCGTGGTTTTGAAAAAGCTAGGAAAGGCTTTGGGGAACTTAGAAATCAAACACCACTAAGCCTTAAGGTGGGAATATATGTTGTATTTATTGGAGGTCTATGATGGTTTAGGAAGGCTTTGGCATTAAGAATGGTGCTGAGGTGGAGGGTGAGTTGGCAACTTAGCTAGCAAAAGTGGAGAAAACATCCTATGTGGTAAAAGAATAATTAATGGGAGTATGAAAAGTGGAAAAGTAGATACTACATGCTAGGAAATTATGGCTTGCCATTGACTCTTGGTTGAGTCTACAAATGAGCTGAATCTAGGTTGGATGCTTGGACATCAAAGAGTTTGAGATAGGTGAAAGTTTGCGGCAGAATAGGAGCTAAATATAAAGAATGTTCGATAGTTCAATAGGAGCAAATTTGATGTAAGATTAGAACTAAGATATGTGGGTTATTTGATTGAAGGATTAAGGCAAAGCTTCAGTGGAGTTTGGATTTAGAATCTGCAGCCTTTGGGTTGGATTTGGTGTTGGTTTAAGGGCAAGTTCCATGTTGATTTTGGATAACTTTTCAATGTAGAACCTAGGTGTTGTTTAGTGCATATTTAATGACTGAATCTGAAAAGGATATGAAGTCGAGTGGTACCAAGGTTTGAGTGTGTGATTGAGTCATATTGTAACAACATTTGAGCTTGACTGGGTGTTGATTTGGTAGTCTAAGTTTTATATTGAATCTGCATAAAATTTTGAATTAATTTTAAGTGTAATTTAGGTTGGATTCACTTTAGATTGTGGTGAAGTTTAAGCGTATGTTTGATAATTTGATTTGTGTAGGATTTGAATAGTTTGATCATTTTCTTCTTTTAAATGAAATTTGAATATGGTTTGATTTATATTCATTTTTTAACTTGTTTTCTTTTATAGTTTGACTTATTTATATTGATTTTCCATTTGCTAATTTTGAATTTCTTTTTTCAATGAAGTTGAGTTTAAGTTGGTTTAATTTGATTGACTTTAATTGTTAATATCAACTCAATCATGGTTCATAGTGAACATCAAAATAATTATGTTCCCTTCAAACCAAAAGAAAGAGTTACAATGATGATTAAAGAGTGGTTAGGTGGGTCTTAAAGGTTCTCTCTTCGATTGCAAGTTAAACAGTAGCTTTAACCAACCTAATCCATGGGGGGAGCGAAAGATCCAAAATTTACCTATGTAATAACATCAAGTCTGTAGGCTTAATGGGTCACCTAAAATCTTGTTCAATATTTTATGAGGTACTCAACTGTTAGCTTTAATAACTTGACCATGATCAATCTCATGCCAAAATATGTGTTAATGATTAAAGCCAAGTGTAATTCAAACTAAAGGAAATGAAAAATTGATTTTGATTTTAATTTTAGGTTTCAACCATCCACTAGTCATCTAAAGTAGCATCTAAAGAGATCTTAATGCTAAATTTTATACCCTTAGAAAATTTTGGTAAGGAGATTGATTGGCTTCACAAAAAGTGAGGTCACTAATGCTTAAAGAATAATGTTAATCAAAAATAAAATTTACCTTTTTTATTATCTTAACAACTATAGTTTTACTATCACTTAATATTTTCCTCTTTTCTATTTTTATTTTATTTTTAGAAGCACCGTTAAAATATTTTTAATATTGTATCATAAACTCATTTTCATTATTATTTTGTACCAAAAAGGCAGAATCAATTTTATTTTCTTTCTTTAATATATATGGGTACAATAGCATCTCCTATTAGGAGACTTAATAATTTATTTTTCATTTAACTTAAATTTCATTTATTTCAACAATTCAATCCATTTAGTTTTTCCTTTAATGCAGTAAAAAAGTTAAAAAAATTTAAACAATAAAAAAATTATATTGTTTTCATTTATTTTCAA
Organism: Papilionanthe hookeriana x Papilionanthe teres; assembly: GCA_022702705.1. Classification (NCBI taxonomy): domain Eukaryota; kingdom Viridiplantae; phylum Streptophyta; class Magnoliopsida; order Asparagales; family Orchidaceae; genus Papilionanthe; species Papilionanthe hookeriana x Papilionanthe teres. Next base: position 68,897,163 of record CM040427.1, on the reverse strand, counting down.
TTAAATACAAGGGGGTTGTTTTAACGTGTAACAAATAAAACATTTTAAAAGAATAAAAGAAATTAATTTTAACACTGATAATGCAATAATTACCCATTTAATCTTTAGGAGACTTTGTGAATGTTTATTCTTTTTCCTACTTCCTTTGATTATCACACCTTTATCAATTAAATGTGCATGTATAAGAATTTTATTTCTTAGATAATGAACTAAAATATAACTATTAGCTTAAAAACTTTCCCCCCAATCCCTTTTCTCAGTAAAATCATCTACAAAATTTTCACCTATAATTATTTTAAAATTATTTTAAGCTCACAACAATTCCTACATTTTTTTTCCCATAAAATGCTTCATATGAAGCCATAGAATACTTGCTTAATAACTGTTACCATAAACAAATTCTATTATGAGCAGAGCTTAAGCGAGATCACGCTCGACTCATGTTCGACTCGTTTGAAATAGAATTGTGTTCGAAATTACATGTGAACGGTATTTTCATGTTTGGGTATTTCATTTCTTGTTCGTGTTCAACTCGAAATTAACTCATTTAAATTAATTAAAAAATAAAGTGTTTTAGATTCAAACCTGCACACTTATAGAATAGAAGACAAACACATGACCATACTTGTTGTTCTAACTTAAAATTAAATATATATATACACTCAATCGAAAAAAAGGCTGCTCGTGTTCCGCTCATTTATAATTCGAATTAAAAAAATTATTTTGTGTTTGACTCATTTACTAAATAAATGATTCAAATATGAGAAATTTAACGAGTTGAACACGAACTGTTTGAGAAAAGCGAGCTAGCGAGCTATTTCGACAGTCATAGATATATCCAAAATGTTTACCAATTGTAGACGAGTTCAAACCGTTCAAAGCGCCCCAGTCATAAGCAGAAAGTATGTTGAAGAAATAAAATCCAGTGACAAGCTCTTCTATAAGTGACAAACTCTTCCATAGAGACTATAAATAACGAACACAAAACAAAAATAATTCAAAATCTGTAGAACTTACAGTGCGGCAATCAATATTATTTCACAAAATATTACCTTACAGCAGAACAAACCAAAGCTCCAAAATTATTATAACAGATAGTACTAGTTTCTAACTCACGAAATTGACACACAAGTACATATACCATTTCTCACATAACCCCAGTAACTCATCTACTTAACATATGAAACAACTTATCAGGTAGAGATGAGATAAAGAGGTTACAAAAGCTGAAACTATCATTAATCTAACAATGTAACATAGTAAAACCTCGAACGCATCGATCTCAGCGACAGCGCTCAACTTCGAACATCACCGTTCTTCAAATGCAATATTTCTCCATGTTTTTTGAGATCGTAAAATCATCGAATGATTGGATTCAACTCGACGAACGCGAAACGTGGAGACTCAGTTCTAAGAAAGGGCATATACAACAGCAGTTCTGCTTGGGGCATAAACTAGGAAGGAGTGAGGCCTGTTGTCATATGCAACTTCCTGCTTGATTAAGAAAACATGGAGAGTTGTTTAATTTGTACATATTGGGTTGAACAAAAGATTACAGGAAAGGGTTCAACAGGCAACTTACGCTACTGAAGTACTCTGCAGAAGGATCGATTCGGCCGAAACCGCCAAAAAGTTTGTCATCAGAATCTAGCACAACCTGCAATGAAAAAGTCATGATTATTTCATGTAAGAAATTATTACAGAAATTCATTAAAGAAAAGGGGTTAGGAAAAATCAGATGTACTAATGCTGGTTTAGGTGTCAGTGATAAACTAGCACCTAAACTTCGGTTTTTAGATTTATACCAGAGAAATCTTTCATATTAAATAAAAAAATATCATCATTTTAACTTATAAAAAGAGAAATTCATCTTTTCATGTATTGGTAAGGTGGCATGCATGTAAAAATTGAAGTTTAGGTATTGAATATATAAATACATAGGAAATGGGTCCTATATATGTATGTAAATCTTCCAACATGAATTTATTTTAAAAACATCAAATTAATTGAAACAACGGAACACAAAAATAAAATTTTATTAATGTAGAAATAGGATTACTTTCTTCCTTGATTTATTTGCCTATGCCTGATATTTGCGAGTTTGCTTAGCAATTTCCTTGCCAACTACTTCACGGAGCTTCTGAATCTCGTGAACTCATTATGCGGCGTCCTTGCTAATTTCTGAAGATGACAGGAGTGACACCAATTCAAGTGTTGTGAGAAGATTGCGTCCGCACACAATCTTAGAGAGTTCGTCCACTAGTTTGGCTGATGGACCGGTTATAGGCGAACTCTGCTTGAGATATAATAAGATCCCACTGTTTTATGTTTTTTTTTTCCACGAAACACCTCGAGAGATTCCCGAGGCTCCAATTTACGACCTTTGCCTGTCCGTCTGTCTGTGGATGCATTCCCGAGTTGAATTGGAGTTTGGTGCCAAGCTTTCCCTCCAGTATCTTACAGAAGTGACACAGAAATTTGATGTCTCTGTCTAAGGTGATGGTCTTTGGAAATCTGTACAATTTTACAATCTCCCTGAAGTATAGATTGGTGATGTGAGAGGCGTCAAATGTCCGGTGACACAAATAGGCCATTTTGGAGAATCTGTCTACTACAACCATTACAGAGTCCTTGTTCCATTGGATCTTTGAAAGTCCTAACACGAAATCCATGCTGACGCCACTCATGATGCCTCTGGTACTGGAAGTGGTGTGTCTAATCCTACATTCCGAGCTCTTGTCTTTGCTAGATGACAAATCTTGCATTACTAAACATGTCGCTCTACATCTCTCGTCAGCTTTGGCCAAAAAAAAAAGCTCTCTTACAAAGGCGAGGGTCTTGTCCCTACCAAATGACATGCTAGTCCTCCACTGTGGCCTTCCTAGACAATGGTCTCCCTCAGTGAACACCGGGGAATGCATAACCGACTCTAGTAGAACAAGAATCCATCTGTGCGATAATATTGCCCTGCTGGCTTCACCTGGCATTTTTCCATGTCTTCAAAATCTCCATCTGTTTCATATAGATCTCTTATGACCACGAAGCTCACAACTTGAGTCTACATGAATATGATCAATAGGTGTCAATGACCCAGTGCATCTACTACATGGTTCTAGCTTCTCACTTTGTGTTTAAGTACAAACTGGAATGAGGCTAGAAATTCCACCCAGGTGGCCTGTTGTCCCTTTAGTTTGCACCGGTTATCGAGAAATTTTAGGGCCTAGTGATATGTAAATAGTGTAAAATCGTTTGTCAATAAGTAATGACTCCAGTGTTCCAGAGCTCTTACGATGACGTAGAATTCTTTGTTGTAAGTTGAGTATTTCCTCTTTGACTCGTTCAACTTCTCACTGAAGAAGGCGATGGAGTGCCCTCTCTGGCTTGGTATTGCTTCGATCCCCACGTCGGAGGCATCACGTTCCACCTCAAAAAAGTTGGTTGAAGTAAGGTAGTGCTAGCATGGGTGCTCGAGTCACCTTTTCTTTCAGTGTCAAAACTATCCTGGGCTGTTGCTGTCCACGTAAACTCCTTCCCTTTCAGAAGTTCAGTTAGAGGGGAGGTAATAATGCCGAAGTTTTTAATAAATCTTTGATAAAAGAAGGCCAACCTCAAAAATTGCCTCAGCTCGAGTAAATGATTGTGGTACAATTCAACTGATAATGGCCTTTATCTTTATGATATCCATCTGAATGTCTGCACCAAACACGATGTAATCCAAAAAACAACCCTGATTTGTCATAAATTGACATTTCTTCAGATGGGCATATAGTCGCTCTGCTTGCAGTAAATTGAATACTGCCTTCAAGTGATGTAAGTGATATTCCTCCGACTGATTGTACACTAGAATGTCGTCAAGGTAGACAATGACAAACTTTCCAATGTGAGGTCGGAATACCCGATTCATTATCTCATGAAAGTGTTAGGTGCGTTCAACAGACCGAAAGATATAACAGTCAACTCATAAAGTGCATCACACGTCTTGAAGGTGGTCTTCCACTCATCTCCTGGCCTCATCTGTATCTGGTAATATTCGTTGCGCAATTCTATCTTGAAGAAGATAATGGCTCCATGTAGCTGGTCTAAGAGATCATCCAAGCGGGGTATGAGAAATCGGTACTTGATGATAATCTTGTTGATACTTGGCTATCAACGCACATTCGCACGATCCATCATTTTTGGGCACCATCAACGCAGGGATTGCACCCGAGCTGGTGCTTTCTCTGACTAACCCTCTTGTCATGCAGATCTGCACTTGTCGAAGTTCATGTACTCCACAAGTCTTAATCTATAGGCTGATCAATTTGGCAATACAAATCCTAATATAAGGTCGATGGCTTGTTGAATGTCCCTTAGTGGTGGTATTCTTCTGGTAGGCCGTCGGTCATAACATCCCGAAAGTCCTGTAGTAACGACTACAGTAGTGCTGGTATCTCTCTTTCCTCCTCGCTTCTTTCCAGAAGGACTCATGCGAGTGATACGAGGGTATCTCTAACTGTCTGCAGGAAAGTGGTTTGGGGAGCTAATGCCGCCTCTGTATCATTCCTGCCTTTTGCATCCTTAATAGGTAGTAAAACGATATGTTTCCCATCATTTTTGAAAGAATAAGTGTTCTAGAAACCGTTGTGTTAAGTATTGCAATCACACTGCCAAGACCTACCTAACAAAATATGGCAGGTGTCCATAGGAGCCACGTCGCACCATACCTATTCATGTAGCTGGTCTCCGATAGAGAGAATTCAACTAGGCACTATTGATCTACAAGTAACTCGTTTTCCTTCTTCAGCTAGGTAAGGGAACATGACTGGGGATGCTCTTGTGTGTCCAATCCTAACTTTTTCACCATAAACGTGGATACCACGTTCTTGCAGCTATCACTGTCAATGATTAGGTTGCAAACCTTCCCCCTGATGATTTACTTGGTGCGAGAAGTGTTATGCCTTAACCAAGATTGGTCCCGCTTGGGCTCAGACTGCAGTATTCGTCAGACCGCTAATGCTTCTCCTTTGTCTCCATGGAGCTAAAGCTCTTCTTTTGGACTCTCTTCTGATTCCTCATTGACTTCCTGACAGCGCCATGATCGGTGAGTGTAATGACTTAATTTGTTGGGCAGCTGGAGGTTGTGATTGTAGTTGTGGCACCTGAAACACTTCATAGTTGGCATTGTATTGGAGGAATTACCTTTCTATGGCTTCTTCTTGCTCTGATCTGCCTTATCAGGTCCTTGTCCAATTTTGATATGTCCTCCCGAGGCACCCTTGTAGGCTTTAGAAGTTGTAAGTAACTGCTTGGCTGAAGGTGCTGGTCCGAAGATCGACAATTGCCTGCTTTTCCATTTTCAGGGCTAGTGTCTGGGTATCCCCCAACGTCCAATATGTAGCTGTACCACATTGCTAATGGTGGCCTTTAGACCTCCAAGATATCTAGCGATTGTGTGCTCCTCTGGTTCCGTCAGCTCACACTTTAACTGCAGGTGGTCGAATTGGGCCGTGAAACTCTTCAATTGATATATCTCGCTGTTGCAAATTGTGGAGTGGGGAACATATCTTGAAGATACTCGGAATACTGCGGTGGGATGTATTTCTTCTGTGTTTCCTCCTTCATCTTCTCCCACCTAGTTATTAACTCACTTCATTCTCTCCTCCTATGCTTTTGTAGGTTTTCCTACCTTAAAGAGGCATCTTCTTTAATTTAATTGTAGCTAGCTTGACTCGTTAGTCCACTGGCACGTCTTTACACTCAAATTCATTCGACCGATTGCAGCCAATCGATAAACTCATCGGGGTCCATGCTTTCCTCAAACTCTGGGAGGTCTATCTTGATGTTAATTCCCTCTGTCCTCTGCAAGGGAATTCTTCTCTTGGCCTCCTTTAATATTGGATACCAAAATAGTGCGGTCGATATTCTCTATCGCTGTGATCTTCACTATGGAACGGAATAAGATCATCGTCTCTATCTTCCCTAGATCTCTCTCGATCAAGGTAGAAGGTAATCCCTTCCTGGGTCCCTCCATCCATCTCTGCTAGTCTTTGTTGTAGATGACGAATTGCTCGTTGAATCTCTTCCTGGATTGAGTCAGGTTTTACCTATTTGCGGTAGCATAGATACGGTTGGAAATTGAAAGGAAAAAAATTTGGTGGAGGTGAATTGGGTAGGGACGAATGCTGGGAAATCTTAGGACAGGACTAGGATTGGACTAGTTCTGATACCAAATAATACCAGAACTAGTAGGAAGAACAACTGAACCCAAAAGCAAACTTTTACTAATGTAGAAATAAGATTACAACAAGACTCAAAAAGAAAGGGAATATAGTAAAAGGTGAATCCCTCGGTCATGGAAGTAGGAAGATGTTCAAAGGCGGTAGGCGTCGGCGGGGTGGTAGGGCAAGATGGGATATGTCAAAGGGTTGTTTGACTAGTTGTGATGGTGTTTGGTTGATTGTAGGTAGGTAGAGCAGCAAGGTTGTAAGGGAAGAATGAGTGGAGGTAGAGTGGTGGAGGCGTATGCGGGTGGTAGGCAACCAGAGGAGAGGAGGAGACGAGGTGAGTAGAAGCAAAGAATATTGGAAGCTCCTCTCCAAACAGGATTTTCAATTTTCGATGTCCCATCCTTGCTTGCAGATAAGATCAGCAACCTGCAGGTTTTCGCATTGGAAGCATCCACAAAAGTGGGCTAAGAATTGAGCATGCGGTCCCACACCCATGTTTGCGATAGCACATTGATATCCTTCCCAGTAACCAGCTTCTACCGAATAATCAAATTAAGAGTAGCAGCTCCATCACAAATTATCCTCCAGGAGGTGGAATCACTTCTACGAGAGCTGAAGTTCCAAACATTTTTGTTATATTTACTAGACAAAAATTTGTGTGATATGGAGTTAGTTTGGGAGATATAATTCCATGCGAGCTTCGCCCTTTCCATTCCTCAGCTGCGTGTACCCAAGATGGTCGGTTTGCACAAGTTTTGCCCCGAGATATAATGAAGCCCCTTTTCACCGCTTCCATTTCCCGAAAAAAAATTTCTGCTTTGCTTTTTCAGCTCAAACGAAACACTTCTTGGAGACACAGTGAAGCACAAGATAGGTGCTTTTGAGAAGAGTGACCGGTCCAGCAAGGGAGAGTTGCCTGATTCCCCGCGAATTCAATTTGCTGGTCGCATTAATTAAGTACTTGCTGTAGCTGACCATAACAAGTCTCCGTTTCTTTCAACCCGAGCTGCATTTGCTAAACATCATCATGGATTTTTTCTGGTTGATACCCTGTCCAGTCTAGTCGCAGTAATTAAATTAGCGGCCTGTGTCGAGGTTTCCGTAAAAATGAGAACATCATCAGCATAAAGAATTTGCTAGAGTCATGGTCGATTTCTTGAAAGTTGTATCCCAATATTCCCTACCCCTGCAAGAGGGCCAACGAGAGCCGTTCCGAGCAAAGTATAAAGAGATATGGGGAGAGGGGGCACCCGTGATGAAACCACACTCCCCGTGAATCCAGGCCAAGCGTTGCCTGTTGATCAAAAGGATGAATTTGGGGCGACAGACACATTGCAAAACCCAATTGATGATGTAGCATGAAAACCCATGATTTTCATGACTTTAAGTTCAACTCATCTTGTCATTAGCCTGCTCCATGTCAATCTTGAGCGCCATGAGTCCCGAGATAGCGGAGTGCTTGAACTTATTCATAACCTCGGGGCAAGAAGGCAATGCAAGGAGATGGATCTATTGAGAATGAAGGATCTATTGAAAATGAAGGACGCTTGCTCATTAGAAATAATTAGCGGGAGGATGATCTTTGAGCCAGTTGACAATAATTATGTAATGGCTTGACAAAGACTAATCGTCCGGAAATGTGCAGCAGAGTTGGCATTCATCTTCTTTGGGTTCAGCACAATGAGGGTTTCTTTCACACCATGGTGGGTGGGTGGGGGGGGGGGGGGGGGTGGAGGTCTTGCATTTCCGTTTGGAATTAAAAAATGGGGTGGGGGGTGGAGGTCTTGCATTTCCGTTTGGAATTAAAAAATTTGCTCAAAAGCCTCCACAATAGCAACATTGCCACTGCTGCTTTCACCATTGGCATCCACAATGCAATTCGATTGGATCTATGCCGAACTGATGTAACGGAGTGGAAGTAGTTCGTGTTTTGGTCCCCTTCATTTAACCATCTCACTTTCATGCGCTGTTTCCAACCAGTAGCAACCCGAGCAAGCGTGAAGTTTAGCACTTGGACCTTGCTCCTCATCAGATACACTACTTAAAATCTAAGAGATTGCCAGTTAACTAGTATATGTTTTTTACTGATTTTTATTTAACATAAAAGTATTTAAGAGTTTGAGACTCAAATTTTATTGGTTTTTGGATCAATATGTTCGCAATGCGACATGTGATTCAACCAATATGTATATATAATTTTGATTTCATCAGTGTTATGTTATGTCAGCTACCACGCTTCAGTTGTAACTCTATTTATTTCAATATAATGAATTCTTCACGTCTTACCGATGTTACTTTTCATCTAAGGCTTTCCACATAAATTTAGGTATCTCATGATTTATGTTTGTGGTTTGTCTCTTGGTTTTTATTCAGTAAAAAAAAAAAACAGGTTTGCTTCTCATTTATGTACACACAAAATATGAAACTAGATAGCAATAAGGGTTATAATGGCACCAAGGAAATTCTATAATAAAATGAGTAAATGATTTCTCAATTCGAGCATTTAAACTATGCCAAAGAAATAGTACCTTGTACATTCCAGGTTTTAGACAACCAACTCTATAGCTGAAATAACTATTAGACCAGTGGAAATTGAAGACAAAAACTAAATCTCCGCGCTCGAAAACGATCACCTTCTCTCCTTCGTCTTTCCGTGACACATATTGGTGCTCTGAAATCATAAACTGCAACGATCCAAATTATTGAGTTTCCATGCATAACAATCACTTATTTTAACAGCATAAATGAAGTGCTCATAACAAGTAATAACTTTATGAAAATCAAGAAGGCAAAGTAAGATTTCGAAACTCTGGTTGTCTTAATCAGTCATAATTTCACACCTGATTAAAAATGTGTTTAATATAAAACCAAATGAATGTTTTAAAGGTCTGAAAAACTCCAAAAAATGTGCTTTGTAAACAAATGGCTATAAACTAGAAAAGTTTCTAGGTAAAAGTAAGCAACGGATTTTTTTTTTCTTTTAAAAGTAATTGGATCATTAGGATTCAGGAACAACATCAAACATGTTACATACATGCAACTATATTTTGTGCGGAGAGGGAGAAATTGGAACAATTCATCATTGTGAAAGTAATAGAAAACTTACGCCATATTTCTCTTCAAGATGCTGCATTGCTCGATCAAATTCTTGCATTCCACGGTATCTTAAATAATCAGCATCTCCCTGGATTTAACAATTCATAATACAATAAAATGTGCGACTACAAGATAAAAGCACAATAACAACAAGCCTTATCCCACTAAATGAGATCGGCTATATGAATCCTTTTCATCTATTGTTCCCTACTGAGAATCATATTTTCAGTTAATTCTAATAAATTAAAATAATATTTTATAGAACATGCCCTTCAAGAAAAAAGAAACTAAAGAAAATAATTTAGTGACTTAAATTCTCATGAAAAAGTAGAATTCATTAAAATGATAAGCTAGGTACAATATAATGCGCATGGTTCAAATTGTTGCTTTGGAATCTCTTAAATAAAATGATCCTTAACTCTTAAACATCAAGACACCTTTTGCTACAATAGTCAAAATTTTACTAGAAACTTCATAATTAAGTGTGCTTGTATAGAAGCATTTTTAGGATGGGTGGCCTCCTGGGAGGTTACCCCAGCTTGAAGATAGGAACTAAGAGTCAAACAAAAAAAGAAAAACAAAAAAAATGCTACGCCGTGGTAACCATTGCTTGAACCTAAATAGGACAAAAAGTTGCATGGTGGCAGTAACTAATTAAATTTGTAGGGGTCACGTGAGCCTCTTCCTTGCCTGAATTGGCATGGGACCGAACCGGTTTAGCTGGAAGGGAAAGAGAGCCGACTGGCCCTAGTGAAGCAAAGTATTCCCTTAATTACCCAATAGTATTTATATATTATGCTTCAGGTTTTAGGACAATTTTCATTGTGTTTTTTTTAGGACAATCGTTAGCGTCCCCTATTTTCATTTCTAGAAATATATTAGAGGATGAGTGGTGTTTCAGCTATATCTTGCTCCAAAAATGGTAATTATCCTTGACGTTACCTGCCTCCACATCCCTGCCCCTTTGCTTCCACCTTCACCTCTCCTCCAAACAACAGGCCAACAATCTGCTGTGGGTGTCTCCATAGAGTCCTAGCTCACCCCACAACCACATGCTGGATTGTCTTCACCTAGCGCAACTCCCCAGACTTCTACCTCCTTGTTGGGTGGATCTCAAGAATCGCGCGTCCACCTTACCCGCTACCTTCCTACCTCTAACTTCCTTTCTCAACCGTAGCCCGACTGCCAACCACTCGCCAACTTCTGATGACAAGCCAACCACCAGCTTCCTACCTTCGCTCACCCAACCCTCCTCATATACTACTCTCCCCCTCAAACCACAGAACCAACACCCTCGCCCTAAAACCTAGTTTGGAGTTGTGTTGTGTTGTTGGTTATTTTCTATTTTCTTGTGTTTCGTTGTACTTGCTATTTGATGTCAATAATAGAATTTGCATTTCTCGTTGTAATTGGTTAACTCTGGTATCAATTGGGTCATCACTAGAGTCTTATCTGCTCATGAATGGTTCTAAATAAAAAGTATAGACAAATATGATCATTTACTTGAGTGGGGTAGACTGTGAAATCCCTTGAATAGAATGAAATTGTTGTCTTAAAAATTAAGACACCTTATCATGTAACAGTTGAAATTTGATTAGAAACTCCAAAGTATGCTCATACAACAATGCAACTAGGATGATGACCGCTTGAGAAACTACGGGCCTATTTGGGGCAGCTTATTGGATGCGGTGGAGGTATGCAAACACCGCAGTTATGTTTGGAAAACACATTCGGCCCAACTTATTTCCACCGCTCCGAATGCACTTAGTGAATTTTCTTAATAGAAGGGGAAGCGGGAAGGGAGTCGCGTTCTGCGTCTGCTTCTGGCAAATTTCCTTCCGTGCCCTGCTCTCCCTCGCCCTTGCCTTTGCCCAATTTTCCCGATCTTTCCCCTGCCCTTCACTCCTCTGGCTCGCATGCTAGGGCTCTCCCAGCTCGCTGGAGATGATGAAATCGAACGATGGATCCAAAGAGATTGTAGACGCGAACTCTGAAATCGGATCAGTGGAGAAAGCAAAAGATGATCCCCTTCCCGATGAGGAGATCCTGTGCTGCGAAAATCCTAAAATCATCCAGTGGGAAGAGCTGCAGCAGGAGCTACCCAGGCTGTGTAGCCAACCCTAGCTGCCTCTCATCTTCTTCCAATGTCGATGATGTCTCGCATTTGGCGGAGGCTGATGGAGTGATGTGGCCGAGGGTTGGGGCCTTAATAAAGGGAAGTGTTGTGTGGGACAACGTCTACTTTTTCCGGATTGCGGAGTAAGGTTATGAGTTCGAGCAGACCTATGCTTTCCTTCCCCTCCTTCCTCTATCTATTTCCTTGCTCTCGCGTTCCGGTTAGCGGATAATACAATTGTTTTGTTTGCCCCTATTTTATTTGTAGGACTGAGTTTTTAGATTTTTGATTTTTTGATAATGCCTGTGGTTCTCTTGCAATTTTAGCTCCTTTGATCCCTGTGATTGGATACAGAGCTGTTCTGGCCAACGAACGGAAGGAATTCCTTTCCTAGAAGCTCCGATCCGTCATCGAGGAAACCCAACTTGATGTGGTTTGGTTGCCAAAAATATGACGGAGAAAGGTACATTATGCTTTCATGTTATCAACTGAACCTATAATTGAAAATTAATTAGTAATGGTTGTTCATACTCTTGTCTACTATGCTTGGCCTCGAGCTTTTGTCAATATCTATCCTTGTGAGTTCTTGTTGAGTTATTGCAGTCACAATAATTATTTTTTGTTGTTTCTATTTGCTCTCAGGATTGACCAGTGGCTTTAACTGGCGAAGTAATCTAAATACCATTTCATTTATAGGTTTTGAAATATATCTGACCACAATTAGGTAGCCATCTCTCCATTTTTTGGGGATGAGGCTTATGTTTTATCTATTATTATGTTAATACAGTTCTGTTGCAAACATCACTAAATAGGGGCAAAATTGTCATGTATCTAGCAACAACTACAAATAAGCTGTTCTGAATAAGCTCCCCCAAACAACAAACCAACTTATCTTGAGATTATCAGATTGTCAGGATAGTCTGCTTATCGGCAGATTATAAATAATCTACAGCTGCGCCAAATAGAACCTACATCAGTAGGAAAAAATAATGAGGCCATTAGGCCAAAACAATATCCCAATGGATGAGAGTTCGGGTTTTTACAATTTGTTCTAGAATTAAGTATGAATTTTGCAGTACATATCAATGACACTGCAGGAGGCATGCTGTATAAGCGTAATTTATAACATATGAATTAATTTCAAATTGAAGCACAATTGCGTGGTGTTAGAAACAGAGCAAGGAGCAGAAAGACTAAAACTAAAGAAATTGAACTGTACAACTCTTGTACATGCAAAAGAGCCAAACCATGACTTAGGCCAAACTAGTATTATACATAGCATGGAATGTCATACAGATGAAATATTCTATCAAGCAAATGAGATCGAAAAGTGATTAAAACTTAAAACTTCCAAAAGAGAAGTCACGATCAACACAACTTCCTAGGTTTTTCTTATTTGGTCCTACAAACCAGAAATTTTAAATTTGCACGTTTGATAAGAGTGCAATTAAAAAAGGGATATATTTCAGAAAAAAAATAAAAAAATAAAAACGCATTATCTTCCACTATGCCAAATATTTCTTCCCTCCACTTTAGTGCAGCATCCGTGTGTTTTTGTGCTAACACTATGTTGACCTCATTTTAGTGAGGTCTTAGCTTTCTTCACGTTAGACCTTAGGATCTAGCTATAGGAACTCCTTATTGACCATCCTAGCGGACTAGTCATGGAGCCCACCTCCCATAGAGCTTCGAACCATTTCTATACCCATTTTTGTAAGACCTCGCATGAGTAGTCCCAAGCACTCAACCCCGCAGTTGCAAGGGCTAAGGACTACCGTGTAGAGGGCTCGAAAATGAGTTCCCATAGGATCAGACGGCTTTAGGTGAACCCTTAATGACTCGAATTCGCGCGCACCACGACTTGACACTTTTTTGGCTCGACCATCGCCGAACTTGTCCGGACGACCCCGGATGACGAAACGGACCACACAGATGCGTCCGGGACGTCGACTTTAGCTAGAAAGGACACCCATATTATTATGGTTCGCACGCGAGCCGTTAGCACGAAAATCTATGCATATTAAATTTAATTAAAGGATGTGAGTTTAGGCTTCACCCGATTCAATTCGGCTAAACATAGCCCAATTAGGTCGGGTTGGCGACAATTTAATTTGTAATTTAAAATTTAAAATTTCAAATTTCAAATTACCCCACTTAAATTCTCCTTAATTAAATTTAATAGTCATTATTATATTCTAATTAAGTCGGTCGCTCGTTTGGAAACCATTCAATTCCCCGCCAATGCTTCGCGTAACGGCAATTTCAGGATTTACGGGATACAAATCCCGCTGACTCCTTTCCGCCAGAAAAAATTGGAACTCTCGGCCTTCATCTTCCTCTCCCGTTCCTCTCACCCGCGAGCTTTCAATCGATCGCCCCGTCTTCCTCACGCACGCCCGTCTCCCTGCAACGAATCACCTCCCTCGCCTGCTCCTCGCGCGATCGAAGCCCCTCTTGCCTTCTTCCCTGCGCACGAGACCGAAGGTCACCGCTCGGTTCGCTCGACTTGCTCTCCTCCGAAGCCCTGCAACTCTTCTTTCGGCCGAACGACGACTCCTCTTCCAATCTGTAGCTGCTCGACAGATACTTTTCGGCTCCTCCCACTCGCCCCCGTTCCTCTCACCCGCAGGTTCTCTATCGAGCGCCCTTACTCCTCTGCCCCGCTCGCACCCCTGCTTCCTGCGATCAATCCCACCTGCTCTTCGCGCTCGACGCCGAAGCCCGTCCGCTCCCTACGCTCGACGCCAGACGGAAACTTGGCGCACTACCGACGCTCCCAATCTGCTCGAGCCGATCTCCTCCCTCTGCGCAGAAGTCCTCCGCCTCCCTTCCCCGCTCGACAGAAACCCACTTGACCTCCCCTCTCACACGCGACAGAAGTCCGCTCGTCTCTCCCTCGCCCGTCTCTTCCTCGCTCGCCTCCTTCCCTGCGCACGACTCTCACGCTCGATCCCGCGTCTGAATCCGGCAACTGCTCGACACTTCCGCTCGCCTATTCTGCTCGACGAGCCGCTCCCCCAGCTCCCTCTTCCTCTCTCAGCAGATTCGATCCCCTCCATCCTCCTCTCGTGCGACTTTTCTGCTGCTGCTGGGATCGACTCCTCAAAAAAAAAAAGAAAAAAAAAAAAAAAAATCCTAAGGTTCGGCCACCTCTTCCCCTCTTGAGTCTTCTCCGTCTCTCAAAATTGTGAGAGGTATTGACCGTAAGAGCTTATGGCTTGCTTGTCCGTGTTAGTTTTCTAATCTCTACTACTATCCGTCCGATATTCTTGTTTGTCCGCTTGATAATCCCGTTTGGTCTTCTTGATATTTTGGTTTTGCTCTTTGGTATTCCCTGTTTGGTCGTTTGATAGCTTTGCTTAGTCGTTCGACACTTTTGCTCTATCTTGAACTGAATATTATGAATTTGTTTTGAATGCTTCTAAATTTACCATTATGAATTGAGATGCATAATGTTAGGCTTTTGTTCGATTCTTGTCAAATACAAGTAATTTAGTATTTTCTTCTCTTGCAGAGCAGAGGATAAACAAATAATTTTTTTTTTTTTTTTTGGTGAAATTATATAAACTCTCATGCTGATGTTAAATTTAAAGATCATTGTTATGCTTCTAGCTTTCTTCCAGATAGCTTGATTGTTGGGATTTTTCTTATATCAAGTTTAATTGCGGCTTTTCTTATTTGTTTAATTATTCCTCCTCATCGGAGAGGGAAAGGGTGTCGATTTGGGGGTGGTTTCGGGATCGATTTATGACTCGCTGGAATGCAATTTTGAGCTGATTTGGGATCGTTGTATCGCTCTTTTGGAAGAGATTTTTGGGCCGTTCTCTTGGCCAATTGCGTAATTGTTTGGAGCATTTAAATTTATTGTTTTGGGCTTCTAAAAGTGCTGTTTGGGCCATTTAAAATTGCTGTTTGGAATCATTTTAAATGTCTGTTTGAAAGCTTTTAAGTTGTTTGGTGTTTAAGATGATTGTTTGGAGGCTTGTGAAGGATTATACTTGCTTGTTGGAGTGCTTTGTTGGAGGCTCAGATTACTGTTTGTCGTTGTTTGGGTGTTAATAGGTGTTGTTTGGTGTTTTAAAAAGCTGTTGTTGGAGGATTAAACTGTTGTTTGCTGCTGTTGGGGTGTTAATAAGTGCTGTTTGGTGTAATTAAGTGCTGCCTAGTGCTGTAGGGAGCTGTAGGAGAGTTGGGGGGAGATTGGAATTGCTGTTTGGAGCTTGCAACTTGCTGCCCCGAGTCGTAGAAGGTCATAGAGTCGCCGCATAGGCTTGCTAGTTGCTGCCCCAAGTCGTTGGAAGCCTTAAAATTGTGATTTAGGCCCGTTTCACTTGCATTTTCTTCCCTTTTGGCTTTTGCTAGTTTTGGAAGTGAGCCGGCCTTCTCCGTTTTCTTCGTTTTCTTTATTTTCTTCTTTTATTGTTGTTTAAAACGGTAAAGTCACAAAAAAAAAAAAGAATTTCTGATTTAACTTGAGGAAGAGTAAAACACTTCTAGTCACTTTGAGCACAAGTCAGAGTGTAGGCTTCCTGGGTCTTAGGTGCATACCTTAGGTGAAGCCCCCTCTAGTACACACTTTAGGTGAAGCCCCTCTGATACACACCCTAGGTGAGAGCCCATCCACCTAATTCACAACATAGACTTCCTACACCTTAGGTGAGAGCCACACACCTAAATCACAGCATAGGCTTCCTATACCTTAGGAGCACACCTTAGGTGAAACCTCCTTTACCTAATTCACAGCATAGGCTGCCTGGACCTTAGGAGCACACCATAGGTGAGAGCCTGTCCACCTAAGCTTCAAATGCACAGTGAAACTAGGCACCTGACCCTAATTCACAAGCTGATCAAGACACCAGACCAGAGAATGCACCGAGGCTTGGTTCACCCTTCCTTAATTAAATCAACTGTGGAATTCCCTAAAATGACTTAACCAATATTGAAACCCAATGCACCGGGATTTGAGTTTGAACATTACGCTCAGATCCTCCCGGCAATTGGGGACATTTGTTTTGCCACATATGGATCATCAGACTGGTGTGAGTCCGAGGTCTAGGTGGCGAGGGCGATGATAATAATCGCTTATGTGTGCTTATACGAGGGATACGAGAGATTCGAGGGATGATTAGAATAGTATCTCTTACCTCGAGGACCTTCAATAAGGGAGAGGAAAGGACCGATGATACTATTCGCCGACCTCGGTGAGATCGTTTCCCGACGATCTTAGGTCGTTAGTAATCTCTAAGACGATTAGAGTGACCTAGCGCATGACTATATTACTTTACAAAATATTTACAAAAATAAAAATAAAACAAAAATCTCTTTTGCTTGTTAAAAAAAAAAAGAACTCTGCATAAGAAAACTTAAACAACAACTTTTGCATGAAAATCAGAGAATTTTTCTTATAAAATATGTAAAGGTCCATGGTTAGTCACTTGGATTGGGTTAAGGACTACCCTCCTTAGATCGTCGGGTTGGTAACTCTTATCCAAGGTCGGAAGCACATGATCCAGCTCCGAGCCCTCACCTCTATCGATGTCTTATACCCGGCTTCGGTCTTCCATATGTGACTACGAGTTTTTATTTCGTGATTTATACGACTCGTTTCTTTATTTTCTGACTTTTGTGTCCGGTTTTCTCGCTCTGTTTACTTTTCCTGCAAGTTTATTTAAATCCACTGCAAATCATACATGCTTGCAATACAAATCATACGACGGTAGTAGATGCCCAGGTACATATTTACATTTTAAGTACTGCAATTTCATTTTTCTACTTTACTGCACTTTACTTTCCAAAGACTTTTATTTGCCAACAATTTACTTTACTCTGCATGTAAAACTGAAAACAACAACAAAACCTGAAACATTGAAACACATTTGCAAAACCGTTTCGAACCTCAGACTCCTAGGATCAGCTACTTCAAACAAGCTTTCGAGCTAACTCCGTGGCAAGACAATGAGGAGCTTGATTGAGCAACAAAAGGATCTTCTTCAAGAAACTCTTTCCTAGTTTAAATGACAACATATAGGACTTCGAGGTAGCTCGTCCAACATGAACAGTAAACCCTCATTCTCCTTTTGAAGCTTCGTGTAACCGTGTCTGCACAACGTAAGTCCTAACTCGCTTTAGGTTCCGAGGTTGTCGTACGATGCACGACGTAAACCCTCATATCTCGCGCGGCTATTTGTACGATCGGGTATTATGCAAGTGTAAGTCCCAAATAATAAAATTGCGGTGATTAAACAATTAAATAACGTCGTCTCCAAAACGCAACCACACCATGTGATAGTTGAAGTCACCGGGTTCGCTCGCATCCGTGACATCCCCTACCTTTTGTTTTCTTTGGACTCCCGGAAATAATCTGTTCCCATTTGAGCCACTCCCATTCGCTTTTCCACGTCCTACCGTGAAAACCTAAACCCTCGAATTCTCAAGACAGAACCACCGATCATTATCGAGAGTTTTCTTAAGTCGACACCACTATTCGGGATGTAATTAACTATAGAGGCCTGCCTCTATAGTGAGCTTGAACCTGCGTAAAATAAACCCTACCTAAGTATTTATTGTAGTTGTAACTCTGTCTGGTCACACATAAAGTGTTCATGGATCAAACTGGATGTCACGAGTCATTTAGTTCGGATGATCGGGCTCTACTGTCGCAAGATACATTACTCTTTCGAGAAGGTGTATCACTTGTGACACCAGGCACGATTATGCAAATTACTGGACAAATGAGATCCAGGCGGTCTCATCTTTCAAAATTAAAATATACTATTTTCAAAAATACTTTCAAAATCATATACTTTTTATACTAAACTAAATCACTCAGATTTTTATATTCTTTTAAAAAGCAAAAAAAATGCCGGCCGACACACTACCAGTTATTCAAGACCATATGCATCAGATTTTTGCACAAGTTGCTTGACTACGCAATGATACTCCTAAAGTAGAATTTAATATGAAACTGAAACTTCTTATGTAATATAATACAAAATTATCCTATTGAATATTGCATTTTGTGAGTGTATTGAGAGTAATGGTGGGTTGTGAGCTGGGGGTATAATACTATTCGCACAAGTGCTAAATCTAGATGAAAAACTTGAGAAAAAAAGTGACATACTTGTAAAATAATAATAATAATAATAATAATAATAATAATAATAATAATAATAATAATAATAATAATAATAATATTATTATTATTATTATTATTATTATTTGTCATTATAAGTACATTATTGTTCTTTAAGCACACTTCACAAATACATGTGTATGGCTGTATGCATTGCTCATGTGTATGGACATATAGATTTATAGTGCATATAATTGTTGGGCTTGTATGTGTGAGTTATTGTGTGCATGTATTCTAGAGTTATATCTATGCACTTATAAATAACTAAATGTGCATGCATACAGATAAATGAATCTACTCCGAAATTATCTTTCAATGCTTATCTTTTAATACTATGCAACAGAAGTGATATATCTTAATTAACTCGAAGGAAAAAAAGAAAAAAAAAAGAAAGAAAAGAAATGAGCTTATAAAGAGCTGAATAGGTCATTAGTATCATAACATAAAACTAATCCTAGGCAGACAGAGTCCATGAGAACAATCATTCAACCTTCCTTCAAAGGGTAAGGCTACATACATCGACCATTCACTGGAACCACATATGCAAGAACTTTGAGCGCTAACAACACTTCATATTATTTATTTATTTATTTATTTTAACACTTTATTATTTTAAAAAGTGTTCGAGGCCCGAGGAGCGCCTTAAATTGAGACATAAAAATAATCCTCAAGACTTCAGCCTCAATTTCATTGGGTGAAGCTTACGCCATTTTCCTCTGAGGCACATGCCTCAGGCTTTATGCCTCGTGGTGCTCAAGGCAATAACACGATCAAGTAATGCCAAAAAAATGCATCATATTATATTAATAATATATATTATATCATATTATATATATTTGATACAATGCCTAATAAATGCCAAAAGATAATTTATGTATGATTACTTATTTATATTATTAATTTATTCTTTTATTTAAATTATATTGGATTTCAGATTAACTGATAGTAAGAAAAATATAGTAAAAGAAGAACATTTCAAATTTATAAATGAGAGAGAAGTTGATAATAAATATGATGACTTTTTTGAAGATGATGAAAGTACGACTATGACCACTACGGATCTTGAACCTAATTGAATATTTAAAATTTAAGTGAATGTTTACCTAGAATCACATTTCAAATTTCTATATTATTTCAATATGATTTATGTCTTTATTATATAAATTAAATCAACATATCAATACTTTATAATATTTATGATTACTTTTAATTTTATAAGTTTTTTTCTTTCTTGATGATAATGCCTCGCCTTGCTAACGTAAATGCAGTGGTTCTCATTTTTCACCTTTTTTTTTACTTTGCAATACCCTAAATGAAAGATTAAAATAGTGATATTTTTTATCTAATAACTAAGCTTGAATTTTTATATATAAGCCACCTTACCTGCTCATGAAAAGGTTTAAGATAGTGGTACTTTTTATGTGGTATGAAAGATTTGAGTGGTATAAAAATATAAAAATGGAAGTATATGTGCTAGATATATAAATAAATGATTTGAGTGTAATATATGTAAATGTCACTAAAAAGAAAGCTGACGAAAAAAAAAGCCATCAAAGCATCAACTAGTTGGTTGTATGATATTGCCATTGACTTATAAAATGTATGTCAGAGGTTCGATTTAAAAAAAAAAAAAAAGGAAAGAAAGAAAGAAAGAAGGCTATTGAAGCAATAGCTTCAAACAACAAGAAAAATACTTCAAATAGCTTGGAATAAAATTCTCATAAAAATTTATCAGATAACAAAAATTTGGCTCAGATTAGGAATCTTTAGCTAAAAATTTACCAGCCCGACCACCCACCAATAAGAGCTTCCCACATTTAAACAGGTAAAATAATAAAGAGGTACTGAGAGTTTGCAATACATTAAAATAGGAACATATTCAATATAAAGGTTCAAAACTGCAAAGAAAAAGTTCATATATACTTTTTATAGTTACCAAATCAAATCTGCGCCGACATTTATCATAGCTATAGTTATTCCCAGGTATCCTCTTCCCATTCGGTAGATGTTGGTCTCCTCTTGGAAAGTCTATCCATTCTGTCAAACATAAAATGAAAGGAAAATAAAGCAAGCCCATTTGTTCTTAACTTACTGTGAAATTTAACCACATTTTGAAATTTATTTTCAACATTATGCACAAAAAAATCATACCAGGATGACCAAACTCATTCCCCATAAAATTAAGATATCCTTCTCCACCTAATCCAATAGTTATTAGCCTTATCATTTTATGTAAAGCTATTCCCCGATCTATACGAGGCGTGGATGGTCTATCCAGGGCCATAAAGGTGTACATATCCTGAAGAATGTAAGAACAAAGCCAGCTTAACATATAATAATACTTACCTTCGCAATAATAGGTTAAAAAAAAGGGAAATTTACATACGCAGCTTCTTACATTTCACACCTAAATTTACATATTTACATACAAAGCACTGTGGAGCTTTAAAGCTATGATTGAGAAGGTGTATTTCAATTTTAAAAAGCGGTAATAGTATTTTTAATGTGATATTAAAGATTTGACTGCTACGTGTGCAAATATGAAAGTATAGGAGTGAGATATGTAAATACATTAGAATTCCATGCTATGTGAGAAAAAAAACATATAATATTCTAGCCATATGTTACCTCATCCATCAACCAGAATGCAATTGTTTTGTCACCAACAAGAGCTTGATCATGGCTTTCCGCATACGCAATACATTTCTCTAACCATCTCCTATTTGTCAGTGTATAAACAATATCTCCCATCTTCCAGTCCTCATCTCTTAATCTGCATGGGAATTTATGCAAATTATTAAAGAGATCTAAAAGCTGGCTACAATTTCTAACCAACGTTATGAACAAGGTTCTTCCCTTGTCGTGGAAAAATGTATTATTTCTATTGAAGCTCTAACGATATCATACATAAGTTAAATATTTCTAGAGAACTATCCAAAAAATATTTGCTAATCAAACTTATTAAAAAGAGGGTACATATTTCTCGTTTAATCTAATATAATATTTATAAAAATGTATTTTGATCATATATTTTTCATCAACAATGTGGAAATATTTTACAAGCTAGAAACTTACAAAAACTTCTAACCAACTACAAACCTGGCATAAATAAAAGTTTAAACATTCATGAGATGCATGATGAAAATAAGATTATAGAGGCAACCAATAAATAATTTTACAATGATAGGCCATTTAGTCTTAAATCAAATCATACTAAGATCAATGTCGATACACCATGTGATGAGGTTCTTTAGCAACTTGCTCAGCTCTTACCTCATTGATGTGGGAGCGTCAAAATTGCACGATGCTGCAATAGCTAGAAGTCCATGATACTGCGGAATTTGGGGATCCCACGATTATGCGACAAGCCAGGGCGAGAAACACGATTTAGCAGAGATTGTTGCATTTTCTAGCTTATTTCCTTTTTCTCTTCTAATTTCTAGTGGTAGACTATTTATAAGTTTTATTTTTCGGTTTTGGGGACTTTTGGCTTTGTTTGTGCGTTTTGGACAACGTATCTTTAATTTTCACCCTAGGAAGTATTATATTCTTCTCCTTTTGTAAGTGGTGTGTCTGAAGCTTGTTCAAGAACAAGTGATGAATCACCTAACGATCCATAGATATCTTGTCGTCGCCCGTCTCACTTTTTTCAACGGGACAACCGCCGAACTTTGTTTACAATGATAAAACATTTGGTCTCAAATCAAATCATCCGAAGGTCAACGTAGATGCACCATGTGATAAGTTCTTCCACAAATTACTCAGCTCATACCTCATTGACGTGGAAGCGTTAGAATTGCGTGATGTCAGGATCCCAATGGTTGGAAGTCCGCAATACAACAGAATTTGAGGATCCCACGATTTCGCAATAGGCCAGGGTGAGAAACACGATCACAGGATGGCTGAAAAGGGAAAATCTTGTCAAGTTGGTAAATTCAGTAGTGATTGCTGCCTTTCCTAGCTTATATCCTATTTCTTTTCTTCTAATTTCTAGTAAGAGACGATGTTTTAATTTTCTGTTTTGGGGACTTTGGCTTTTTGATTATGTGTTTTGGATATAATATCTCTGATTTCTGCCCAAAAGAGTGTTGTGTTTTTTTCCTTTTGAGTGCTGCATCCAAAGCTAAGCTCATGAATAGGTGGTAAATCTCCTTACCATCCATACTTCATCGTTTCGTCATTTGCCTCACTGTCTCAGCTCAAACAACTGATGAACGTTGTCTACCCACCTCCAAATAGTATTGGCCACTCATCTTTTCATCCCCTTACTAACGTGGGGCTTTGGGGAGAATCGGCCTAAGGTTCGGTTCAGCTTGGCTGGATCGGCCAGTCCTCAAGGAGGGAGGGTTGCCAACTCTCTTTTTCCTTTTCCCCTTACTTTCCTTTCCTTCTTTTCTTCCCTTCTTAGCACCTTCCTATTATAAAGTCTTTTCCAAATTCTAAATTTTAATTACTTTTATTCATCATTACCTAATCTGATTTCCCTCACTTTATTTCCTTGCCCAAATCTGAAATCATGATTATATTTGATTCTTCTTTCTTACTTTAAGAATTGCTCAAAATAAGTCCTAGTCTTATTATAACTAAGGGAAGATGTGCTTAGAGTTGGGGCTCTTATTTTTGAATCTGAATTGGGCACTGTCTTAGTTTTTTTCCCTCCTGAGAGCGGTATCCGACGATGAGGGAGGTGCTCCGGCTGTAACCTCGTCTGATGATTATCTACGTCGTTCCAGCTCCTCTTGCCCAGCAGCCATGCAGTCATCACTGCCATCCCCTCTCCTCGCTTCATTCCTACAAAACAACAAGTTACTATTCTTGCAGCCACCCATTAGCTCCTCCCGCAACCTCTTCATACCTGCCGTCACTCCTTTTCTCCTTCTTAGAATTTCCTTGTCGCAGCGCCACCCCCCCTCCCCTCCCCAACAAAACCCACGCTTGCAGTCACAAGGATCCCTCTTTTGCCTTACAACCATTTTTGTTCCTTTGTTACCCTCCTAAAGCCTTCCTCTTCTTCACGTCAAAAACCAGCCGCAACATCCAGCTCCTTGCCTGTTGTTACCTAATCGCAACCCCTACTCAGCCCTTCCCCTGCATCTCTTGCCACTCGCAGCCAACATAACCCCCTCCAACTGCACTTACATATTTCTCTAATTTCTAATTAGGTATTTACTTTGAGGAGAAATATATATAAGTTTTAACAGGCCTTGGATTTTAATTTTTTCTAATTTTATGAATTTAGGGACACCGTTCTAGTTATATGCTCTTCTGAGTAATATCTTCTTATTGCAAGTAGTGTGTCTGCAACTTGACAAGGAACAGGTGGTGGATGACGCTCTACATCCTCATTCATCGATTTGTCGTTCGTTCGTTGTTTTCAACTGGGTAGTTGTCGAACGCATTGCCAATCGTTGGTTACTGTAAAAATTCACAATTTTGCTGCCTCGGTTCGCTGTCCAGCAGCACGTACCTTGCCAATTTGTCCTTTGCTTGCTATTTTCAGTCCGGACAGCCGTCAAACTCGCCCCACCTGCTATCCTATCGCATATTTCTCTTCTTATTGCCTCACATTGCCTCCACCTATTGTTTTTGACCGGAAACCAGCCTTATGTGCTTCTAGTTCGCTGTCCTAACAGTATTCACACCGGTTTTCATCCGTCTCCAACCTCCTCACTTATGTAATCAATCCTCGAATTTTCCAACACCTTTTGCACTTTATCACAGTGTCTGGAAAACCTAGAACGGATTCACCTGAAGATGGAGAAAAAATATAAGAGTATTAGGTCCACACTAGCCATCAAACAAAGTTAGTCATCAGGTCGACCAACAAGAGTACAGTTAGTAGAGAAAAGGTGGAGGCCACCGACATTCCCAAATTCGTCTTAACCAAGAAGTGCTTCAAGTGTAATTATTTTGGGCACATTACATCAAATAGCCCAAACAGAAGGACGATCTCACTCACGGAGTAGGGAGAGCAGTGGGAAAAAAATAGTGACACATGAGCACTGAAAAAGGTAAGTGCAAACAGAAGTATCGACTTCCAGTTGATGAAAGAGAGATGCTAGTAATCCACAGGTCCTTCAAACTGAGCACATTTGAGAGCAATAGTGGTTCCACCATAGCATATTTTGCATTCGTTGCAACATGAAAGGGTGAAAATGTGACCTATACATAGATGGTGGATATATTAAGTCTCATTACTCCGAAGCCTTATCAACCATATTCATTTATTGGGTTGCCGAATAGTAAAATCAACATTGAAAGAAGATGCATCGTGGAGTTTTCTATTTGAGACAAGTTCCAGAAGCAAGTGTGATGTGCGTGGTACCTATGGATGCATTATTTCCTATTAAGCCGTTCGTCAGTATGACCGTTGCACATATCATGATGGCAACAACAACACACATTATTTCACCAAAGAGGGGAAGCACATACGACTCTTGTCATAGAAAGAGTTTGAGGTAATGGACATTCATACAGAGTTTGAGGATATGGTGCCACAAATTATTTTTTTAACAAGTCTTAAGAGGATCACCAACAGAACTAGCTTTAATGATCCTAGAGAGCAATAAGTTCAAGAAGCCCATACCAGACATATGGCAGCACCGGCTAGAAGGATTTCAGAATTGTCTAACTTACAACCTACCTCGTAAGTTATCACTACTTAGTTCAAAATGCCCTCACAAATTGAGATGAAAAATTTCCGAGTAATTTTTTGAAGATTTTATGGAACAAATTGAGTATTAAGTTAAAGTTCAATTTAATGCACAAACAGATGGCCAAACAAAGGGTCGTGAATCGCAGCCTTGAAAATCTCCTTAGAAGTTTTGTGGGAAAGTACATTAGACAATGAGATCCAACCACGTCCATAGAAGAAGAAGAAACCTTTGTTAGGCCTGGTAAATGATGAAACAACATCAAAATTGTGGAACGTTGCAATCCTGATCACAAGAAGTCTGTGATGTTGCGAAATATGGGGATCCCACGATTTTGCGACAGGCTAGCGGGGGAAAAACGATCATGGGAAGGATGAACAAGGAAAATCTTACGGTTGGCAAATTCAACAAGGATTATTGCCTTTTTTAGCTTATTGCTTTTTTTTTCTTTAAATTAGAGTTTTTTTTTGTTTCTAATAGGAGACGATTTATATGTTTTTTTTTCTATTTTGGAGACTTTTGTCCTTATTTATGTTTTGGAGTTTGCATCTCTGATGTCAACTAAGGAGTCTTGTATCATTTTCCTTTTGCAAGTGATTTCTATAGCTTGTTCAGGAACATATGGTGAATCTCCTAACTGTTGTACCATTTTGTTTCGTCGTACACTCATTGTATTAAACCGGATAGCCGCCAAATGTTCTCTACCCCATCCAAACATCATCAACCACCCATATTTTCATTCTCTATTCCTAAACCTTCTCACTGCCAAAATCATATTTTAAACACCTTCTACAAGCCCTAGAACGGTGTCATTCAGCTTGAGATTTTTACAGTGGTTATTGGGTACCAGCAAACTGAGTAATGACTATTCCTTTGAGCTAGATTAATGATGTGATTGTCCCGAAGGAATGGTTGGAAAACCATATGATGGTAGATTCTTTTAAAGTTATGAATAACAACACACTTCAACTTGTCATTGATATCTAACAATGAAATAATAGATTCAAAGTGACATGATCAACAATATCAATTCTCCTATTGTAGATGTCCAAGTACAGAATTTTAAATTTAGCAAGGGGCTTGGCATCTGTGATAACTCTTGAAAAGGTATTCGAGGACTGACTTTCTTTTTCTCTAGTTGTCTCTCAAGTTGGCCAGGTGAGGGTGAATCTTCTTCTTCCAAGTTGGGTTAGTAGGTTTCTTCCTTAATGGAAGGAAATGACCTTGCACCAAAATCTCTCCTAATTGTGGAATCATAAGGATCCTCAGGTAACAGCACTATGAGAGTAGATTTAATGATCTACTTCAGATTCCCTTGTATCATCCTTTTAAGTCTCCCTTTCATCTCCATAAGTTACTTGAAATTCACCAATTCTTATTCTCCATGTTCACTGAAATATACCTTATTGCTACTTCTCTATCCGCTTCCTCTACAATTTTCTGTGCATCTCTTATAATTCTTAGCATATATTCATGTGTACCGCTTCATTGAGAATATTGGATCCTAATTCATTAGTTTGACAATTAAACCAGAACTAGACGGAAGTGAAAGTGAACTCGCAATTCATGTTTAAGAGAGATCGCGGCATTGAACGAGATTCTGTCCCATTCCGAACCAAAACAGAAAATTTCCGCCTATTGCTAGCCAATCCTTGTGGGCCCCATTTTTTATCTATGAATTAGAATTAAAAGAATGTTCTCTTGAGATTATTTATAAGTTATTCCACAATTTTGATGACCCTTGCTTTATTTTTGTAGATTTAGATATTGTATTCTCTGATTTATGTCCCAAGAAGTATTCTACCATCTTCCTTTTGAAAGTGGCATGTCTGTAGTTTATTTAGGAATATGTAATGAATCTCCCTCAACAACTGTCTTGTAAGAGCCGTTGTTAGTAGCTTGGACAGTAGCCAAACATCTTCTATTCCCTTTCAAACGTCATCAACCTCATATCCTCATTCTCTTGCTATTCCACAACACCACCCTACAAGATCCATTTCCTTAACACCTTCTAGAAAACCTAAAATAATTTCATTTTGTATCAAAGCCCGAAATATTCTAAGTCTTCGTACTCTAATGAAATAAGTTACTAAGGCCCCTGTCCCAGCTCTTCTGGATTTTCATCAGGTGCTTGAGTTGGAGTGAGATGCCCCCAAAGTGTAGATTGGAGCATTGTTTAGTCAAGGACAACATATTCATCTTTAGTGAGAAATTGAAAGTCCATGAGAAAGTATTCTATCTAAGGCAAAATTTTGTGTCATTATCAAAGCTCTCAGTCACTGAAACCATTATTTGCTTGTGAAAGAATTACTCTCTAGACTGACCACGAGAATTTGAGATTCTTGAACAGTTAGGGTAACCTAAAGGGTAGAGATGCCACGTAGGTGAAATTTATATCCTTATTTCATTTTGTGCTCAAGCATAAGATAGAGAGTTAAAACAAAATAACAGATGCACCGAGCCGTCATCGCTTATTAATCACTACCATGAAGTCCAAAATAGTTGGTTTTAAAGTTTTGAAGGATTTGTATTTTGTTGAAGAAGATTTTCAGAATATTTGAATTTGTTGTTAGAATAAAACGTATGAGCAATATCACAGATCCGATAGATATCTAGTTTTTCAGAATAGATTGTGCATTTCTTTTAGTTCACTTAGGGATACCATTTTATAAATGTCATAATGAGGGGATGATTTGACAATTTGATAGAGACGATACTTTTCTTCAATAAAAGAGAACAACTATCCCAAATTGGTAAGAGATATGTTTAGATATTAGACAGTGCGTGTTATATCATTTGGCTATGACTCAATGAGCAAAATATAGGACTATACACTCCCCTTCCTACTCCGGAAGCAGCTTGGATATGAGAATGAATTTTTTAGTGGGTTTACACTAAACATAGTAGAGCAAGGATTCTATTATGGTAGTGGCGGACTTCTCCAACATTACACCTTTTGTTTCTTGCTACAAGTCGATGGATGCGTCACACATTGCAAACCTATATTTGAAAGAGATAGTCCGCCTTCATGGTGTGCCTAGGACCATCAGGTCAAATAAAGATGTTAAGTTTGTAAGCCATTTTTGGAGTACCCTATGGGCTAAGCTTGAAACAAAGCTTCAATTAATTTCAGCTCAGTAGCTTCCATAGATAGACAACCAAATAGAGGCAATAAATCAGTCACTCATAATGAGATACATGAGCAAAAAGGATAAAGCGAGACCATCAATTACTCAATGTAAAACAAACGAGGAATATAACTTGGGGGAGCTTAAACAAGTAAACAACCAGTTGATTGGGAGAAAGTTGTTGATTCATTTTGTGAAAGTTATCAAGTAACTTAAGGGCTTAGGGACTATGCTAGAGTTCAATCTGTTCGACAAGTATCAATTACTCAATGTAAAACAAACGAAGAATATAACTTGGGGGAGCTTAAACAAGTAAACAACCAGTTGATTGGGAGGAAGTTGTTGATTCATTTTGTGAAAGTTATCAAGTAACTCAAGGGCTTAGGGACTATGCTAGAGTTCAATCTGTTCGACAAGTACAAGTTTGGTGAGTTATCCATGAGCTTGGTGAACAAGTCTTCCTTGTACCCAAATAGCGAGTATATGTGAAAGTAGGCAAGCAAGTTCCCTTGACCTCAATTGATGAGTCTGTGTAGAATCTAACTGACGAATCATTCGGCATTTGGCTAGATGAGTCTGTGTTGATTTCGTATAAAAGTATGCCCTTGATGATATTTTAAGTGTACAAAATTTTCTTTTATTCAACCAAAAAAAAAAATTTAATTAAAGAATTCTACTATCATCTACATCATGCAAACACAAAAATTCTGAAGATATTAATTTGATATTATTTGCAATAAATTACATCATGTAGACATTTTGCCAATGAAATAAAACTGAAAATCATTGTCCATGAAGAGAAAATTTTCTAATAGTCATCACAGCTAAATAAATAAATAAGAAACATTTAAATAATTACCATCATAAGATACATAATACAGTCAAAAAATAAACCAGAATTCTTATTTCAACATTATAGTTAATCAAGATTTAATTAAGAAACATCCAGATAATAGCCATGAAATACAATTTTAAAATACTGAAAAATTAACTCACTTAAGAATTTCGATCCATTTATCAGGAATCGCCATTTGAAGACGGTAATCAAAACCAATGCCACCATCTTCAATAGGGATGCAGAAAGTTGGCATTCCACTGACCTGTAAAAATAGTGGTTATGTCATCAAATATAAATCTTCCTCCATTAAGCTTTATAACTTATGATATAGAGAAACTAACGCTATCTTTAGTCAGGAATAAAGACAAAAAAAATCTACTCTTCATTCTTATCCTATGCATCCAGATTTTGCTTTATAAGACCTTGACAGCATTTCAAGTTAAAAGAAGCATTCACAAAAATCTTAATTTAACTAATCAATTCTAACGACTTATAACCAACTAAATTTAATTTACTATCTAATTTTCTTAGAGTTTTTTCCTCTACTTTTATAGGTACTCCATCAGCTCTCTTTTCATGACAAGTGTATACCACTCAAGCCCAGCTTCGATGGCAATTTCCGTACAAATTAGTATTCTCAGTTTTGCTACACCAAACATGTTTGTACTGGAAAACAAAACATTTGATAATTTATAACTCTGGTTTATTCTGTCAAAATTTTTGCTAATGGTGGGTTTAAAATAGCAAAATTTGCTCCAAACACGAGAGTGCAATTGGGTTTGGCGCATTGGCACCGCACGCACATGGCACTGGGTCTACCTAGCACATGAAACATCAAAACATCCATACTGCACATCGGCGCATGTGCAAGCAATGTGCGTGATGTTTGAGCACTCTAAGCACGTGTGAGTGTCAGGAAGCAGGGCGCGTGAGTGGTGTCCGCATATGGGCGCTAGGTGCGGCCACTCTCAAGTTTGGAGTAGATTTTGATAATTTCAACTAATCTCTAGCCAAAATTTTGGCATGGGCTTGCAAGTTTGGAGTAGATTTTGATAATTTCAACTAAGCTCTAGCAAAATTTTTGGCATGGGCAAGGAGGGAATAGCCAATATGAGTGAAGAATGATCCCCTCCCTTTAAAAAATAGGATTAATTTTTAGGTGAGATTTAAAAATTATTTTGTGATATTTGGAGGAAAAAATGAAGGTTATTTGGATGAGTATGTAGGCTGCCTCTGTTTGTGTGATATTCTTTTTGAGCAGCCAATGGAGTCTTGGGTGGAGAAAAATAATAGAGGACTGCTTTTTCACTTTTTATTCTCCCTTTCTCCTCCTTGCATTTCTAGCCTACGTTAGAGTCATTCCTCCTTTACTAGAGAGTGTGGGAGTGAGTCCTTGAGTTAGTTCTCTTGGAACTTGAAAAAGAGTTCGGAGAAAGGAAGCTACCAACATTTAAAACCTCTTGTTTATGCAAACAGAAACTTGGTGAGACAGAGAACTATCACAACACCGAGATGGTGAGATCGTCATTTTCCTCTTATTTAGAAACCCTTTTGTCTGATTTTAGAGGCACAGGGTAGACTGATATTAGAGAAAATCAAATGTATGAAGTTTGCGTAAAACCTATTTCATTTCCTTGAGGACTCCAAAGCTTTGTTCTCTTTTATCTTCATATTTACGATTTAGAATCATGAACTTGTTGACATGGTTTTCAACTCTTAGCATTTGTTTGATTAACAATATTTTGGTGGGATGTATAACAATTATATTTATGACAACGTGGATCAAGATTTTCATTCACTAAATCATAAGAGATATCCTTCAAAAAACTTTTTTGATCTAGCAAGTGATGGTGAGCATGTTACCACTGTATATGATGGCATGCTTGGTGCACCTAAGGAAATGATGGATTACATGTTACTATCATATATGATGATATGATTGGTACACCACACCACCTAGAACCCAACCCCAATGGGAGTAAGGAGATTTGGATATATTGTCATCGAATAAGTTAAGTTCGCATGATAGATTATGAGTTAATGTGTTTTTAGATATTTCATTTCATATTTCAGACTTTGGTTCACACATTTTTAAAATTTTTAAAGTGGTTTGGAATCATCACATCATCTTTCATATTTTACATTACGGTTTTATGTTTCATTCTCTTGTTGTGTAAACTATCAAGTCAATATGGCTAATGAGTGAGCCCCTCTGATTATGGTGGAAATATGAGCATGTTCTTGCGCTTGAAATGGACTTTTTAAAGTGGTTTGGAATCATCACATCATCTTTCATATTATACATTACGGTTTTATGTTTCATTCTCTTGTTGTGTAAATTATCATGTCAATATGGCTAATGAGTGACCCCCTCTGATTATGGTGGAAATATGAGCATGTTCTTGTGCTTGAAATGGACTTCCAAATGTAAGATTATGTTCCTTTATGTGTGTCACAATTTCCATGGTCATTTCTTTGAGAACAATTACATGTCGTATGTGATGAGAGTAAATCAGCTTTAATAAAAAAATAAATAAAAATATTATAACTTACATTCATTTTCATTATGCAGTGAGCTGAGGTAGCATTCATTTTCATTGTAGGTGGTAAGTTAGGTTAGTACACTCACAAACACTCATGGTAAGCAAAGTGTACTAGTGTCATCCCAAAATTAGATAAGATAATAATTAATTTTATTATTGATTTAATTAATTGATTTGCTTAGATGATGATTGGCTCATCCTGTTCGTTTTATGGTGAAATATTACCTTGATTGTTTCATGACTAAATATCACCTTGTATATTCTAGATGGAACATCACTTTATTTGTTTTATGATGGGACATCACCTTGTTCATCATGACAAGCACCCACTAGATTGCCGATGTGTGTCGTCTTTGCCCATTTGGGGCACAACTTCATGTCATAGCATTTAGATTAGGTTGCTTAGCATTTCAGTGGCAAGATTCTTTTCCAGATGTAAAAAGCTGTGATTATAATGTGGTAAAAGCCTTACCTATAGGTATTTTCTATTAGGCGAAATGATCACATTTTGTAATCATATTACATATGATTGTGCCAAAGGTATAAGTAACCTAAAACTTATCATTTTGTTAATTTGTACCATACGTGAGGTCATTATTTTAAACAAAAAAAAACCTAGTTTACCTAAATCTATTTTTATAATTACATTTTGAAATATATTTTAAAGTAAAACATATTATTTATTTAGATCATTCGATCAATTTAAAGAAAAAATCAAAATTTACTTTCTTTCTAATAATCATTTATATCTAAATATATTTAAAATATAATTTAAAATGAAATATACAAAACCGATGAATCCTACCTTACTTAGACTCTTACGATGGGGAAAGGCTTGGTGACTATGTCAAAATCACATGAATAGCTTTGGCCACACACTCACTTGCACATACTTAGGTATATGTTCTTAGGGCCTCTCTGTTAATGGATTTAGAGCAGGATTTAAGCTGAATTAATAAATATAATTAATAACTAATTAATTATTCTTTCATTAATGTTAAATTTCTATTTAATAATTAATTTAATAAAAAATTTATAAAGTAAATCTATAATTATTAATTAATATATTTTGAAATTAAATATTAGTTGAATTTAATAAGTTAGTTTGACTAATTTGGAATATTTTAAGAAGTCGAATTTATATAATTTATTTATTAAATCATATTATGATTTGATAGAATATAACAATCATAACAGATTTTTAAATCCCGACAAAAATTGCCAAACAGTTTCCCATAATTTAACAGGATTTATTAAATCAATTGCCAAACAGTTTTTGAGATTTAATCCTTTCAGGATTTACTGAATCTCGATTTACAAGATTTACTAAATCCTACTAAGTAAAATTTCATCCGTTGCCATGCAGCCCCTAACAGCACACCCACTTAGATCCTTGTTTAGGTTAGGGCAAAATTTAGTTAGGATTTTCATACATCTGGCGATAGTTTTATGATTATTTGTGCCTAATTATATATTTTTTTAGCGTATCGCTTTTGAGAGTTTACTGGATTTGGGATATGTGCACCAGATTAGGACTATATGTGATCTTCTTGCTCACATCCACTATAAGAAATGCAATAAATTATATTAAATGCAATTTTTTGTTGGTGCTGGCAAAATAATTTTCATCGGACATGACTCACATTTTCACATGTGTAAGATATATATTCACTGACCTCTATTTTGTAGGGATCTTGTCTTCTATGCTTATATTCTTCTTATGTTTTCTGGAGTTCTAGGAATCAATCTGTATTAGAAATAAGGTATGGACATGAGTTCCTTAGAATAAAGATCAGAATCATGCTAAGATGAGAACCATGGTTGAATGCTGATGTCTCGTATCTTAATTTTGAAATATTTTGTTTTACAGATTTAGGATTGAGTTGTACATGTGGAGTCTAACCACCACTTATATTATTTCTGGGATATATTGCTGACTCAACAATACTTGACCTTTTATATTCTTTCATGATACATGATTCTTTCTTTATGCAAGTGTTGCTTTTTAAAGGCTTTGTTATTGATTGTGGTTGGTCTAGGCTCACGTACACAAGTAAGCTCATAGGATAAAACTTTTTTTTTAAATTTAAATTTTAATACTTGAAAAGATTTAATTTTAGAAGTTATAGGATAAAAGAATATTATGATTTTCATAATCAAAATTTTACATTTTTGAATAGCTTATTAAAATTTTAAAAAATTTTTCATTGCATAGTCATAACTCAAGTCATATTAATAATACATCCACACTAAGGACAAATATTGCATTCATCATATTTTCTTTCATAGAAGTATACTTGCTCACCCATCTGACTAGCCACATGATTAATATGAACATGTGGTTTGTCTAGA
The DNA here is from genome assembly GCA_022702705.1 of Papilionanthe hookeriana x Papilionanthe teres. Taxonomy (NCBI): domain Eukaryota; kingdom Viridiplantae; phylum Streptophyta; class Magnoliopsida; order Asparagales; family Orchidaceae; genus Papilionanthe; species Papilionanthe hookeriana x Papilionanthe teres. The sequence continues at coordinate 68,863,099 of CM040427.1, read as the reverse complement.
ACGCTCAAGATGTTTAAAGCGGATCCTAACCCAGAGATGATTTCTCTCTTTGTTCCATTAGCATCTTGTTATTTTTTTACCAGAAGTAGTCTTATCCTTTTTTTAGCTTGGATAGTCTGAGATTCTAGGATAGTTTCTTTCTTCAACTTAGAGGCTATAGAATCCCTTTGGATGATGCAACTCATGGGTTTCAAATAGAGCCCTCTATGATATGTTGGATTGTTGTAAACTATATGTGATACTAAAGTTAACCCAAACCACAATAAACAAACAAATAATATTACCGAAAAGCCAATAGATGGTTACAACCAACACACTGAAAGTGGAAACAATAATAGATACGATACAAACTTACACTGGAGATCGATCTAGGGGTGGTGGTGATCGACTATGGAGTTTGGAAAAGGAGGCAAGTGGCGGGAAAGATGATATGGGCGCTGGGAAGAAGTATAACAACTATTAGAGTGGTTTTCTGGGAGTGATAGGAAAACGGGGTGACTGGACAGCAAGAAAAAAAACATGTTTGCTGCTTTTAGGATGACGACAACGAGGAATGAAGATTGGGAGTGACGCGGGAAGGTTGGGGAAGGGTAGAGGCTGCAAGGGTTGGCAGCCGATTGATTATACAGAACAACATAGGAAAAGCAACGGGACGCTGTTCTATGCGGCCGCAGAAAAGGAGGGGGGGTGGGATCGAGGCAACTAGATAATAAGAACTATAAAAAATAACAAAATAAGGCTATTACAGACAATTGCAACAAGGAAGTGGGCTAATAGAGGTGATGGGGAGGCTGCAGAAGAGGATAAGGAAAGATAAATACCACCTCGAAAGCGAGAAAACGTCGGAGCACCACTCGATTATTGGATACTGCTCTCGAAGGGAAAAACGAAGATGCTAGCAGCTGTCCCGAAAAATCTCAAGTAAAAACTAAACCCTAGATTCTAACAAAAGCAAATATATGATAAGAGGGTAATTAAGAGTGGCTCACGAGATCCAGACGTCTCATAAGGGGAAAAACTAGACCAATTTAGTCTAGATGAACAGGCGGAGCGAGCGCTCAAATCTAGCATCGCATTGTTGACCTCATTTTAGTGAGGTCTTAGGATATTCCTCTTAGACCCTAGGATCTAGCTTTAGGAGTTCCTTATTGACCATCCTAGCGGACTAGTCACGGAACCCACCTCCCATAGAGCTTCGAGCCACTTCTAAACTCGTTTTTGTGAAACCTCGCATGAGTGAGTCCCAAGCACTCGACTCACGGTTGCGAAGTGGCTAAGGACTACCATGTAGATGGCTCGAAAAATGAGTTCCCATAGGATCGAACGGCGCCTAGTGAACCCTCAATGATGCTCGAATTCGCACACACCACAATTTGACACTTTTTTGGCCCGACCGTTGGCGAACTTGTCCGGACGATCCCGGATGACGAAACGGACCACACGGATGCGTCCGGGACATCGAATTTAGCTAGGAAGCGTACCCATATTCGTCGTGGTTTCGCACGCGCGCAATCGGCACGAAAATCGATGCACATTTTTTTTTTTTTTTATTTGCGGGAGGCGGGTCCAAGCTCGACTCAGGTTCAATTCGGGTTTGAGCAGGGTTGAATTCGGGCTAATCACCTCAGCTCTTCTAATTTTGAATTTCAAATTCAAAATTCAAATAAGTCATTTAATCACACATTAATTAAATATAATTAAGTGTTAATATTTTCTAATTGAGGCTCCTCTGCACATGGTAATAATTTAATAGCCCGCCTAATGTCCTGTAACGGACAATTTCGAAGCGCGGCTATAGAATTAGGCGGGGTGGCTTCTCCCTGGATTCGACATTAGCCTGCTCTTCCTCCCCCCGCTCGGCCTCACGCCGCTCGCCGCTCCCCGCGTCCAGGACATTAGCCTGCTCTTCCTCCCCCCGCTCGGCCTCACGCCGCTCGCCGCTCCCCGCGTCCAGAACACGAGCCCCGCTCGACCTCCCTGCGACCTAGCTCCTGCTCGTCTCCTCTCTCCCGCTCCTCTCTGCAAACCGAAGCCCGTCCGCTCCCTACGCTCGACGTTCGCTTCCCGCCGCCGCTCGACTCCGCCTCCTTTCTCCTCGCTCGACCGAACGGACATTCGACTCGCCTCGCCTCCCGCTCCCGTTCGCCACCTCGCTCGTCTCTCCTCTCGCGCGAAACCCTCACTCGGCTCCTCTGAATCCCGCTCGTAATCTCCCGCGCACGCCTCCTTCCTCGCCGAATCTCCACTCGATCCCGCTCCTCCCTCACGATTCGCACGACAAAACACCCGCTCGACTGAAGACTCTTCGATCCCGCCTCCTGCCTTCTCCGCGTCCAAGTCCTTCCTAGCCTGCTTCGCCGCTTTCCCTCGGCTGAACGAACTCCCTCGATTCTCACCGTCACTGTCGACAAAATCTTGAAGCTGAGGACTTTGGGGAAGGTGTTCTTGTGGTTCTTCTGTTTTGCTCTGCCCAGCTCTTCCTGCTCCGGAACCCTTGACTCGCTTCCTAGTGCCCGTGCTCGTAGGTAAGATTTTGAGGTATTGATCTCAATCCTTGCTTGTTTTAATATTTGGTATAAATACTGTATAACGTCGCATATTAGCATGATCTGAAATCTCTTTTACAAGAAAGCATGGCAAAAATTTGAAAGTGGCCACATATCGATGCAATCATTGGTAACATTTTCTTTCATCTTTTTTTTATATTCTGTGCTATTAAGTCTGCATGCATAGGAAATAAACTCGCTTGGATATATTGCTTGAAGAATGTTTAATCCCTTCTAATTGTTAATGGTTCACTTGAGTATTTTCAAAGCTTCTCTAAACGTTTCAAGCAATGCATTATAGTGGATAGTATCGATCATTGGTTCGCCTTTTGTGGTCTTGGGATCCAAATATTGTCTTGACTTTACATGTATTTATTGTCTTGAAAGGATTTATGGGAGACAAAGAGACTCGATACTTACTCATTTTTGTTTGAGAAAATTTGAATTTCACGTCTTTGGGTTTGTAAAAATTTGAATATTTTGGTGCCTTTCTTTTGAAGAAAACCTACGAGCTTTTCATTTTTTTTTACAAGTGTCGTTGCTTTGCTTTTGAAAATTCAAGAATACGGATTCTCTAATTCATAAATATTAGCACACTTGATGCTTGAGCCTCAATTGCACGTGTACATGTTGCTTTATCCTCATGTGTTCACATGCACCATCCTTAATTCCTAATCGTATAAGTACAATTTTTCTTAATCGTGGTACATTCACATGTTTCATAACTCACATTAAAGCTCTAAATGAGCGTACACTTCAAGATAAATGTCTCTTTGCTGGTTTTGTACTTTGAACATCCAAATGCAATCACTACGATGCTCCAAATAGTCGTTTGCTACAGGAGTTAAATGGCTCTTTGATGTTTTTTTTTCTTGTTTGCAAATTGGAAAAGCTATTTTTCTACTCTATGTACTTGTTGTTTGAAACATTGGTGCTCGTAAGGAAGGTCTGGAAAGCAATACTTGCTTTGTGAGAAGTCTGTAAGTGCTGTTTGGAGTGCTTGTGAGGGGCTTTAAAGTGCTGTCCAAGACTCGAAAAGCTGTTGTTCGATGTTTAGGTTGCTGTTAGGGCTGTTGTTTGTGTTTGGAGATACTGTTTTGGGCTTAATAGTTGCGGAAAGCTGCTGGGAAAGCTATAAAATCTGCCGTGAGCCGGTAAGTGCTTTGAGAGGCTTAGAAAGTGCTGTAGGGGTGCTTGGGTGAGCTGTTAGCTGCTGTTTGAGAGCCTCGAAAGATGCTTGTAAGCTATCAAGTGCTGTGAGAGGTTTATGATTTGCTGTTAAGTGCTGTTTGGAGGAGTAAAAGTGATGTTTGGAAGAATATAATTGTTGTTTGAACCTTATAATTGCTGCTTGGAGATGGGGAAACTTCATAATTGTTGTTTGGATCCTCATAATCACTGTTTGGAGCTACAAATCTCTGTAAAAGTGTTATTTGAGGTTCAGAATTGTTGTGAGAGTTGTTTGGAAGCTAGTCTTCGCTGTAGGTGGCTGTTTGGAAGCTATTAATCGCTTTAGAGGTGTTGTCCAATTCTGTATGAGCGCTCTTTGATGCTAGAATTGTTGTTTGAAGTATTTAAAGGCCATAAAAGTGTTGTGGGATGCTTATTGTTGTCTGTCCGGAGCCGTAGGAGCTTGTAGGGTCATCGCGTAGGCTTGCTAGCTGCTCTGCCGGCAATACTTCGACGCACCATTTGAACATTTATTTTTTCAGCTCGACTCACTTGCTTTTCTTCCCTTTTGGCTTTACCAGTTTTTGAAGCGAGTCGGCCTCTTTTGTTCTCTTGACTTATTTTTGTTCTTTTAAAACGGTTAAGTCACAAAACGGAAATTCCGATTTAATTGGAAACACTTAGGGATATTTGAGGTTTAGTTAGAAAACACTTAAGTGAGTGTAGAACACCTTAAATCACTCCAAGCACGAGTCACGGCGATAGGTTCTACAATCCTGAGTGCACACTCTGCAGGTGAGAACCCATCCTCTTAGTCCTTCAGCGTAAGCCTCCCAGATCTTAGGAGCACACGTCAGGTGAGAGCCATCCACCTAATTCACAGGCATAGAGCTACCATACCTGTAGGAGCACACCCTAGGTGAGAGCTACACACCTAAATCACGAGCATAAGCTTCCCATACCTAGGTGCACGCCAGGTGAAACCTCCTTCACCTAATTCACGACGTATGCTTCCTAAGCCCAGGAGCACACCCTAAGTGAGAGTCGTCCACCTAACCTTCGAATGCATAGTGAAACTAGGCACACGACACTAATTCACGAGTCGATCAAGACACTGAGACCGGAGAATGCATCGAGGCTTGGTTCACCCTTCCTTAATTAAATCGATTGTGGAATTCCACGAAATGACTTAACCAATATTGAAACCCGATGCACCTGGATTTGAGCTCGAACATTACACTCAAATCCTCACCGCGAATGGGGACATTTGTTTTGCCACATATGGATCATCGGACCGGTGTGAGTCGAGGTCCAGGTGGCGAGGGCGATGATAATAATGCTTATGTGTGCTTACACGAAGGATACGAGGGATACGAGGGATAATTAGAATAGTATCTCCTACCTCGAGGACCCTCCATGGGGAGAGGAAAGGACCGGTGATACTATTCGCCGACTCTTGGTTAGATTGTTTCCCCAGGTGATCTTAGGTCGTTAGTAGTCACAGCACGATTAGAGTGACTAGCTTTATGGGCTCTATTATTTTACAAAATATTTTACAAAATAAAAAAAATAAATCTCTTTTGCGTGTTAAAAAGAACTCTGGATAGAAACTTAAACAACAACTTTGGCATGAAAATTAAAGAATTTTTCTTATAAAATATATAAAGGTCCACGGTTAGTCACTTGGATTGGGTTAAGGACTACCCTCCTTAGATCGTCGGGTCGGTAACTTCTTACTCCAAGGTCGGATAGCACACGGTCCAGTCTCGAGCCCCTGCGCTTTGCGACGTCTCACACCTAGTTCCGGTTTTCCATACGTGATTATAAGTTTTGCTTGTGATTTCTACGAGTCGTTTTCTTTCTCTTTTGTCTTTGGGTTTTCTCCTTTTACTTAATTTGCACTGTAAGATCATTTAGATTTCCTGCGAATGATACCACGCTTGCAATACAAATCATACAACGGTAGCGGATGCCTGAGTACGTTTTTACGGTTTATTTCTGTAAATTACTTTATTGCAATCTACTTTGCGACTTCACTTTGTCAACTTTACTTTCCAGTAACTTTATTTGCGCAACAATTTACTTTACTCTGCATGCTAAAGCGAAAACAACAACAAAACACGAAACATTGGAACACACTTGACAAAACCTTTGAACCTTAGACCTTAGAGATTACTTCACTGCAATGAAGCATGGAGCTAATCTGCAAGTGGGCAACACATGACGAGGAGCTTGGATTGAGCAACAAGAGGATCTTCAATCGGCAAACTCTTCCTAGTTTAAATAACAACATATAGGACTTCGAGGTAGCTCGTCCAGGCGCGGCGTGAACCCTCACTTTCCTCTTTGAGGCTACGTCGTAGCCGTCTTGCGCGGCGTAAGTCACTAACACGTTTTAGGTTCCGAGGTTGTCGTACGGTATGACATAAATCCTCATATCTCTGTAGATTTATTTGCATAATTGAGTATTATGCAAGTGTAAGTCCCAAATAATAAAATTGACAGGATTAAACATTTAATTAACATCGTCTCCAAAACGCAGCCGCACAGTAGGATAGTTGGGAAGTCATTGGGGTTCGCCTCAGATCTGTGACATCCCCTACCTTTTCTTTCTTTTGGACTCTTGGAAATAACTGTTCCAATTTGAGCTACTCCCACTTGCTTTTCCACGTCCTACCGTGAAAACCTAAACCTTTGAATTCTTGAAGACAGAACCACTGATCATTATCGAGAGTTTTCTCAGTGACACTGGTCATTTGGGATGTAATTAACTATAGGGGCTTGCCTCATAGGGAACTTGGAACCTGGGTAAAATAAACCCTACTTAGTCTTTCTATTAGGTAGGGAAGCTTGTCGGTCACACATAAATGTTCGCAGATCGAACGGATGTCACGAGTCCTTTAGTTCGTATGATTGGGTCTACCGTCGCAAGATACGTTACTTTTTCGAGAAGGTGTATCATTTGTGATATCGAGCACGATTATACGAATTCTTGGACAAATGAGATCCAGGCGGTCTCATTTTCCAAAATTAAAATACACTACTTTTAAAATTACTTTCCAAAATTATATATCTTTTATATTAAACTAAATCACTAAATTTTAAATTCTTTCAAAGAAAACAAAAATGTTGGCGACAAATCTCAGCGACTCACGTGAGGCCGGATTCCTCTCTCCATTTTGATCGGGAGGTTTTGTCTTCATACATCGGCGGTGTGCTCATGTCCCTCGTGGGCGAGGCTCGTTGTTCTTACGTTGACATCATCGTGCTCATTTCTTCCTTGAGCCGGTATAGTCGACTCTTTTTGGATGCAGAGCCATCTGTTTAATCACCATTAAACGAGTGGTTCGAGAATCCTTAGGGTTTAGTGGGGTGGACCCCGATAGGTGTGGTAGGTTAGGAGCGGTTTATCGAAACGAGTTCGATGCGATGTTAAAGTCCTTCCAATCTCGGGCCAGGGTCCTACATTTCATTCCTCTTTGAGTTTGACTTGTTATGAACAAGTTAAATTGAAATTTTTCTCTCACGATCCTCAATTTAAGCTCAACAAAACACAAAAATTTGAGATAAAATTCACATGAATAAATTCACAGGCTACCAGGTTCGTAAGACGAGTGTGTTTACTTGAGTACCTCCATTGAAATAAAAAAAAAGCATGGGACATCACCGACCTTTTGGAAATTCTTGAATGACGGGAACGATGTCTTCACCAAAGTTGATCTTTTCTTTCGCCACGGAATGGAGTTTGTTATTAGCAGAGCGAGTTGCTCGACTTGGCGGTCATAAAGTTTGGACAAGGATTTGAAGATATTGAAGCCGAGTTTGGGGATGTCGCCGTCGCGATAAGGAAATGCGAAACGGATATGTTCGTCGAGCACTGTTGTGGAATTCGACCTAAAGTCCGCTAAGGAATTCCCCTCTCCGAAAAGGGTGTTGGTTGAAAAGAACCCTACAGTTGTTATAAAGTCTGCCGCTATGAATGTTGGGATTGCTCCTAGGATCATTTTTCCTTCTACCACCGGATTCACCGCTCATCGCACCAATTACTTCGCTAAACAAAGGGAAGGAGATTCTATATGAAGAAGTGTCGGTCGATGTTTTTCTCCGCCATTTTCACGTATTCGAGATTGGGTCCGATTCGAAGTACGTGCGGTCGGCTAAGACACGGGAAAAGAGGCACAACGGGAAGATTCGAAGGCCGAGAAGGTGAAAGCCACGGAGCGGCTACTATTGACACCGTCCTCCGACTGGATGAGGCAGGATTACGTGAGGCCTCACCTTTACCCAGGGGGGGTAGGTTTCACCAGTTGCCTGCTACCTACGGAGAGGATGGAGTCTATAAGGTTGCCACTACGTTACCACCACCATCTCTCCATATTGGTACAAGGTCGATGACGACGTTCCAAGGGCAATCTGAGACAGTGACGAGAATTGACAAAGACAATCGATCGAGGCAAGATTTCCGATCTTCTCGGCAATACTGTCGACGAGTCATTCCGGCGAGAGGCCGGGCGGATGGATGAAAGACGAGGTCCATCCATAGCGAGCCAGTTGAACAAAGTATATTCTTTCAAAGAAGAAGCTGTAGCAAAAATGTTCAGGGATTTGCTCAAGAATCCTAAATTCAGATTAAGAGAACCAAAGAAGCCGGAGGAAGTTGACAAAAAAGACCATCCCAACTACTGCCCCTACCACAGACTGCTCGGTCATACTATAGAAAACTGTATCAGCTTCAAAGAATGGCTTGAGAAGAACTTTAAGAATGGGAGGATAACTATCCCGAAAGAATATTTGAGAGAACCTGAAAAATGTTTCATCAATATGATTTCGATTGAGCCAATTGTTTCAAATGACTTCTACACAACTACTCCAGTACTTGACGAAAAATATGATGTTGATAAAAAACTTCCAACTGACCTTAAAGTTATCAAAGGAAACTCGATTGAGGCTAAGTTGGAAAGGCTTCGAGTCGACATTGCACGACTGTCTGAAGAACAAAGAAAAGATATAGGTGATGAACCCTACGGTCCGTCAGATTATGTGATGGAAGATTTTGCAGAAATCCTTGTTGTTGAGACCAGAGCCTCATCATCACTGCGTGATGCTCCATTACCCGCTGAGGAGAACACTGCTGATGAGTGGCAATGTGTCATTCAACAAAGAGATGAACAAATCATGCAAATGGAAAAGGAAATGGAGGAAATGATGGCCACCATGGCCGCACTACAAAATAGGCCCCAGTCACCCAGGACAGCGCTTTTAGAGGCGGGCCAGCCAGAAATCATTCATGTTACAAATGAAAACAAAGAGTCAACCCATAACACAATACCGGAAAAGGATATCAGGCAAATGATTGAACAACAAGTGAGAAAAGCCCTGACTCAATCAAAAGCAGGGGCATTGATTCTAAAGGGTAGACCTACCCAGAAGAATTTGATGTCGTCCGATACCCAAAGGGCTTCGTACCACCGCTGTTCAAGGCATTTGATGGGACGGGAAACCCCGACGGCATGTTGCACACTTCGAGCGAGATTCTTCGCAACGCGGGGGTAGTGATGCATTGTTGTGTCGTCGGTTTGTGAGCGATCTTTCGGGAATTGCTTTTGAGCGAGTACGCCGAACTACCCGATGACTCGGTGAAAACGTTTGCGGAGTGGAAGACCTCTTTGTTAAGCGGTTCGGCGGAGCTAAACACCATATCACCATCGGTGATCTCGTGGTGGAACGACGAAGCCGGCCGAAACATTGATGGACTATATTACTGCGATGGAGAAATTTGAGCATGAAATGTGAGCCACAACTCCAAGAGCGACATGCGGTTGAAATACTTCTAAAGAGCATCCATGGTCAGGTGGGTTTCTTACTCGAGGGATTCACCATCGAGACATTCGAGAAGCTGCTTAAAAGGTCGGAAATCTCCAAGAAGAAGCTAAGCAACTTGGTTTTCTTGAGAAAGTCTGGGAAGTTAGAACCATCGAAGATATGCGAGAAGAAATTCGGGACGATGGCAGTGGTTGGTAAGGGCGAGCGACGAGTTGCATATACAAGCCGAACGGTCTCGACGGATCTACCAACGTCCTCGGCAGAATGGTCGGCAATCGTTTCGGCGAAGTCTTATCCAACGAGATGGGGAGAGACCCCCGAACATAAAGAATCGTTTGAACAAAATATATCCTTTCGAGGATGAAGCGAGTAGAACAAATGTTCCGAGTCGATAAAGAAACCCGACTTCAAACTCACGAACCGAAGAAACCGGACGAAGTTGATGAAAAAGATCATCCAAGATATTGCCCATATCACGAGCTGATCGGACACACCATAAAAGATTGTTTCACTTTCGAAAGATTGGCTTGAGGAGAATGTCGAGAATGGGAGCATAACGATCCGGAAGAATATTTGAAAAGAACTCGAAAAAGGTTCTATCGATATGATTTCGGTCGATCACGAGTGTTTCGATTGACTCCGATGCTGGTGACAAAGGATGAAACATCTCTTGATTCTTATTGTACTACTTTTGTTTTTGAAATGAATATTAATGGTATCGATGTTTGTACGTCCCTTCCCTCCCATCGCAATAAAATTAATAAAGAACTTGTTGTTTTTTGCAAAGCTGTTCAATGTTTGGAAAGCATGGTTAACAAAATGTTGAAAGCTTCAACGAGAAGACAATGAGAAAGAGGTAATCAAAGATAAAAAGTTTCGGCGTTGTGATGAAATTATGATTTCGGGGGAAAATAAAATTAATGCCACTAATAGTTGGGTCCTTCACTTTAAAATTTCGGACGGGGTCCTAAGTGAAATTCAAAATAAGTCAGTGTGATCATAATACGAGTAATTGACCAAGGATATCACGAGACTTTTAATTCTCTGTCAAGTGACTGGGTCCTGACTTTCGAATGAGTTATAATAGCCCGGGATTTATCTTAAGAGATATTTGAGAATTGTTAATCAAGGGAGTTCAGACATTCAAAATCTTTAAAAATGCTCTACCAGATATAGTAATTCTCAAAAAACAAAGGGAGCAAAAAAAAAAAAAAAAAAAAAAAAGAGAAAAATGACTCCTTGAGATGAAGCTTGAGGTGGGCATGAAATCAATCTTTAAATCATGCTTCACCAGATATCGTAATTCGTCAAAAAAAAAAAAAAAAGGAGAAAAAATAGGACTCCCTGGGAAGAAGCTTGAGGTGAGCAATCAAAAATTGGTGTTTGAATTCTCCCCGAATTGATAAAACTTGAAAGGTCTCTTAAGAAAATTCTTCCGACATTATACTCTGAAAATAGTTAAGTGACCTTGTGTTGTTTGGTCGACTATTAATTAGCTCAGAAATATCCTCGGGAGATGAAAAATATTTAAATCACATGAACTGAATTTTGAAATCTGCTTAGGCCAGAAGAAAGAACTAAAGAAAGGACCATGTTGTTAGCGATTAATGAAATTCGATCACGAAAGAATATCTCTCGATGCACAGATGATACAACTCCATCCTCGATTTAAAGGACATTAAAACAATCTCTCGAATCGATGTGACTAATCTCTACAAAGCGGTGATAAGGAAACGACGGCTGCCACAACATATCTACAAAGTTACTAACCTTTGAGTACGTGATGTCCTTATAAATAACACATCTTTATGTGTACTTGAAAGAATACAATTCCGATAGTACCTTAAAGAATGGGTTACTTTTGTACATGTCCCGACCGATGGATGGTACCTCGAAAGTCTTGTGCAACATGGGGTTTCAAAGACAAAACCTTGTCTTTAGAAGCACCGATGACATACTTGTGCTAGAAGCTGGGTCCAAATCCTAACAACAATACAACAACATAAAACTCACAAAACTTGATGAAAATCACATCACAGCGTGACAAAAAAAAATGAACTCGGCATCAAATCAAAACAATCAAAAAATTCAAAATTCAAAATCAAAATTTCAAACTTCGAATTCCGACACTGGATATGTTGAGTTTCCTCGACCCATCCTAGTGTCGCTTCTCTCGGCTCGAAGTTTCCTTCCATGAGGAACTACGGGTCCTCTTCCTCGCGCGGAGGAGGTTAGCTGGCTCTATTTACATAGAACCACGCTCTTCCTTGTCTTTTGTCCGGTGTGAATGAGGGTTAGCTGGTTCCGTTGATATGGAACTGCACCTCTTTTCAGAAGGACATTTTCTTTGATCAGATCTTGAGTTGGATGTGAGTCCCTTGGCATTCCTCCTCAATCTGATTTCTTTCTGTTGACATTTTTTACACAACTCTCCTCAATTCCACAAGTTTCATAAGATTTCCACAAATTTCTCACAAATTCATAATTTCAAATCTTTGTGGAGTGGAGTAAGACCCCCTTAAATGGATGTTAAGGCTTCCAACTCCTTCTTGCCTCTTAGGATGGATGTAAAACCCCCGAAGTGGATGTTAAGGTTTTCCTTCCTAATGTGGTCTTTTCAAATCTTTGTGGAGTGGAGTAAGACCCCCTTAAATGGATGTTAAGGCTTCAAACTCCTTCTTGCCTCTTAGGATGGATGTAAAACCCCCAGTGGATGTTAAGGTTTTCCTTCCTAATGTGGTCTTTTCAAATCTTTGTGGAGTGGAGTAAGACCCCTTAAATGGATGTTAAGGCTTCCAACTCCTTCTTGCCTCTTAGGATGGATGTAAAACCCCCAGTGGATGTTAAGGTTTTCCTTCCTAATGTGGTCTTTTCAAATCTTTGTGGAGTGGAGTAAGACCCCCTTAAATGGATGTTAAGGCTTCCAACTCCTTCTTGCCTCTTAGGATGGATGTAAAACCCCAGTGGATGTTAAGGTTTTCCTTCCTAATGTGGTCTTTTCAAATCTTTGTGGAGTGGAGTAAGACCCCTTAAATGGATGTTAAGGCTTCCAACTCCTTCTTGCCTCTTAGGATGGATGTAAAACCCCCAGTGGATGTTAAGGTTTTCCTTCCTAATGTGGTCTTTTCAAATCTTTGTGGAGTGGAGTAAGACCCCTTTAAATGGATGTTAAGGCTTCCAACTCCTTCTTGCCTCTTAGGATGGATGTAAAACCCACAGTGGATGTTAAGGTTTTCCTTCCTAATGTGGTCTTTTCAAATCTTTGTGGAGTGGAGTAAGACCCCCTTAAATGGATGTTAAGGCTTCCAACTCCTTCTTGCCTCTTAGGATGGATGTAAAACCCCCAGTGGATGTTAAGGTTTTCCTTCCTAATGTGGTCTTTCATAAATTCAAATTTCATCTTGGATCGGTATAAGTCCCCTCCAATGGATGTTAAGGCTTCGATTCTTTCGTTACCTCTTAGGTTGGATGTGAGTCCCCCTTCGGCGGATGTTAAGGCGTTCTTTCCTAATGTAACAAATTCGAATCTTCCTCTTGGATCGGTATAAGACCCCTTGATGGACGTTAAGGCTTCGACTCCTTCGTTACCTCTTAGGTTGGATGTTAGTCCCCCTTCGATGGATGTTAAGGCTTTCCTTCCTAATGTAATAAATTCGAATCATTTTTTATTTCTTCGAATTCAAATCTTCGAGGATCGGTGTGAGTCCCCCCTATACGGATGTTAAGGCTTCTGATTCCTTCAAATTCAAATTTTTTTTTCAACAAATTCAAATCTTCGAGGATCAGTGTGAGGCCCCCTATACGGATGTTAAGGCTTCTGGTCCCTCAAATTCAAACCTCTGAAGATCAGTGTGAGGCCCCCCGTGTGGATGTTAAGGCTTCCGAATCCTTCAAATTCAAATTTCGGGATCGGTGCGAGGATTCAGATTCCTTTAAATTTTACAAATTTTCCACAATTTCAAAAAAAAAAAAAAAAAAAAAAAAGGTTCGAGGATAGGAGTAAGACCCCCTTTGATGGATGTTAAGGCTTCCGAATCCTTCAAATTCAAATTTCAGGGTCGGTGCAGGGATTCCGACTCATTCAAATTCCATAAAACAATATCGACACAAAACAAGTCAAAACGACATTCAAATTTGAAAGCCCAACACTCGGCACTCGGCACATTTGGGATAAGGTTCAACCCTATTCTTTCTCGGCACATTTGGGAATAGGCTCATTCCTATTCTTTCTCGGCACATTTGGGAATATGCTCATGTCTATTCCTTCTCAGCACATTTGGGAGAGGTTTAACCCTCATCTTTTCTCAGCATATTTGCACATTTATGATATGTTCAATTCTAATCATTTCAGTTACAACCACGACACTCCTTACAATCACAATAATCTCGCAAGACAACAATTCAACCAAACAACACATCATATTGCAAATCCTTTCATCCCCAGCAGAAACTCTTAAATTCTACCACTCGAGTCCTTCCTTGAGTGGGGTTTTCCCAGTGGGAACCGCAACTCAAATTCCTTTTCGGACCCGGTTCGACGTTTCGTTGATCGCTCGGTCAGCACCGATACGCGCGGTGTGCATGTCCTGCACACCACACCTGTGGGGGTCCTTTTGTTGACCTCATTTTAGTGAGGTCTTAGGATATTCCTCTTAGACCACAGGATCTAGCTTTAGGAGTTCCTTATTGACCATCCTAGCGGACTAGTCACGGAACCCACCTCCCATGAGAGCTTCGAGCCACTTCTAAACTCGTTTTGTGAAACCTCGCATGAGTAGTCCCAAGCACTCGACTCCTGGTTGCGAGGGCTAAGGACTACGCATGTAGATGGCTCGAAAAATGAGTTCCGTAGGATCGGACGGCGCTTAGGTGAACCCTTAATGATGCTCGGATTCGCACGCACCACAATTTGACACTTTTTGGCCCGACCGTTGGCGAACTTGTCCGGACGACCCTGGATGATAAAACGGACCACACGGATGCGTCCGGGACATCGACTTTAGCTAGGAAGCGTACCCATATTGCTGTGGTTTCGCACGCGCGCAATCGGCACGAAAATCGATGCACATTTTTTTTTTTATTTGCGGGAGGCGGGTCCAAGCTCGACTCAGGTTCAATTCGGGTTTGAGCAGGGTTGAATTCGGGCTAATCACCTCAGCTCTTCTAATTTTGAATTTCAAATTCAAAATTCAAATAAGTCATTTAATCACACATTAATTAAATATAATTAAGTGTTAATATTTTCTAATTGAGGCTCCTACTGCACATGGTAATAATTTAATAGCCCGCCTAATGTCCTGTAACGGACAATTTCGAAGCGCGGCTATAGAGTTAGGCGGGGTGGCTTCTCCCCGGATTCGACATTAGCACGCTCTTCCTCCCCCGCTCGGCCTCACGCCGCTCGCCGCTCCCCGCGTCCGGGACATTGCTCTGCTCTTCCTCCCCCGCTCGGCCTCACGCCGCTCGCCGCTCCCCGCGTCCGGAACACGAGCCCCGCTCGACCTCCTGCGACCTAGCTCCTGCTCGTCTCCTCTCTCCCGCTCCTCTCTGCAAACCGAAGCCCGTCCGCTCCCTACGCTCGACGTTCGCTTCCCGCTGCCGCTCGACTCCGCCTCCTTTCTCCTCGCTCGACCGAACAGACATTCGACTCGCCTCGCCTCCCGCTCCCGTTCGCCACACCGCTCGTCTCTCCTCTCGCGCGAAACCCTCACTCGGCTCCTGCGAATCCCGCTCGTAATCTCCCGCGCACGCCTCCTTCCTCGCCGAATCTCCACTCGATCCCGCTCCTCCCTCGCGATTCGCACGACAAAACACCCGCTCGACTGAAGACTCTTCGATCCCGCCTCCTGCCTTCTCCGCGTCCAAGTCCTTCCTAGCCTGCTTCGCCGCTTTCCCTCGGCTGAACGAACTCCCTCGATTCTCACCGTCACTGTCGACAAAATCTTGAAGGCGAGGACTTTGGGGAAGGTGTTCTTGTGGTTCTTCTGTTTTGCTCTGCCCAGCTCTTCCTGCTCCGGAACCCTTGACTCTGCTTCCTAGTGCCCGTGCTGTAGGTAAGATTTTGAGGTATTGATCTCGATCCCTTGCTTGTTTTAATATTTGGTATAAATACTTGTATAATGCTGCATATTAGCATGATCTGAAATCTCTTTTACAAGAAAGCATGGCAAAAATTTGAAAGTGGCCACATATCGATGCAATCATTGGTAACATTTTCTTTCATCTTTTTTTTATATTCTGTGCTATTAGCTGCATGCATAGGAAATAAACTGCTTGGATATATTGCTTGAAGAATGTTTAATCCCTTCTAATTGTTAATGGTTCACTTGAGTATTTTCAAAGCTTCTCTAAACGTTTCAGCAATGCATTATAGTGGATAGTATCGATCATTGGTTCGCCTTTTGTGGTCTTGGGATCCAAATATTGTCTTGACTTTACATGTATTTATTGTCTTGAAAGGATTTATGGGAGACAAAGAGACTCGATACTTACTCATTTTTGTTTGAGAAAATTTGAATTTCACGTCTTTGGGTTTGTAAAAATTTGAATATTTTGGTGCCTTTCTTTTGAAGAAAACCTACGAGCTTTTCATTTTTTTTTACAAGTGTCGATTGCTTTGCTTTTGAAAATTCAAGAATACAGATTCTCTAATTCATAAATATTAGCACACTTGATGCTTGAGCCTCGATTGCACGTGTACATGTTGCTTTATCCTCATGTGTTCACATGCACCATCCTTAATTCCTAATCGTATAAGTACAATTTTTCTTAATCGTGGTACATTCACATGTTTCATAACTCACATTAAAGCTCTAAATGAGCGTACACTTCAAGATAAATGTCTCTTTGCTTGGTTTTGTACTTTGAACATCCAAATGCAATCACTACGATGCTCCAAATAGTCGTTTGCTACGGGAGTTAAATGGCTCTTTGATGTTTTTTTCTTGTTTGCAAATTGGAAAAGCTATTTTTCTACTCTATGTACTTGTTGTTTGAAACATTGGTGCTGTAAGGAAGCTGGAAACGCTACTTGCTTGTGAGAAGTCTGTAAGTGCTTGTTTGGAGTCTTTGTGAGGGGCTTTAAAGTGCTTGTCCAGACCGAAAAGCTGTTGTTCGATGTTTAGGTTGCTTGTTAGGGCTGTTGTTTGTGTTTGGAGATACTTGTTTTGGGCTTAATAGTTGCGGAAAGCTGCTGGGAAAGCTATAAAATCTGCTTGTGAGCCGGTAAGTGCTTTGAGAGGCTTAGAAAGTGTCTGTAGGGGTGCTTGGGTGAGTTGTTAGTTCGTTGTTTGAGAGCTCGAAAGATGCTTGTAAGCTATCGAAGTGCTTGTGAGAGGTTTATGATTTGCTGTTAAGTGCTGTTTGGAGGAGTAAAAGTGATGTTTGGAAGAATATAATTGTTGTTTGAACCTTATAATTGCTGCTTGGAGATGGGGAAACTTCATAATTGTTGTTTGGATCCTCATAATCACTGTTTGGAGCTACAAATCTCTGTAAAAGTGTTATTTGAGGTTCAGAATTGTTGTGAGAGTTGTTTGGAAGCTAGTCTTCGCTGTAGGTGGCTGTTTGGAAGCTATTAATCGCTTTAGAGGTGTTGTCCAATTACGTATGAGCGCTCTTTGATGCTAGAATTGTTGTTTGAAGTATTTAAAGGCCATAAAAGTGTTGTGGGATGCTTATTATTCTTGTCCGGAGCCGTAGGAGCTTGTAGGGTCATCGCGTAGAGCTTACTTAGTCTTGCCTGCAATACTTCGACGCACCATTTGAACATTTATTTTTTCAGCCCGACTCACTTGCTTTTTCTTCCTTTTTTGGCTTTACCAGTTTTTGGAAGCGAGTCGGCCTCTTTTGTTCTCTTGACTTATTTTTGTTCTTTTAAAACGGTTAAGTCACAAAACGGGGAATTTCCGATTTAATTGGGAAACACTTAGGGGATATTTGAGGTTTAGTTAGAAAACACTTAAGTGAGTGTAGAACACCTTAAATCACTCCAAGCACAGATCACAGGACATAGGTTTCTAGGCACTGAGTGCACACTCTAGGTGAGAACCCATCCTCTTGATCCTTCATCTGTAAGCCTCCTAGATCTTGGGAGCACACGCCTAGGTGAGAGCCCATCCACCTAATTCACGGCGTAGAGCTTCCCATACCTTAGGAGCGCACGCTCAGGTGAGAGCCACACACCTAAATCACGAGCATAGAGCTTCCTATACCGTAGGTGCACGCCTTAGGTGAAACCTCCTTTACCTAATTCACGAGCATATGCTTCCTAAGCCTAGGAGCACACCCAAGTGAAGTCGTCACACCTAACCTTCGAATGCGTAGTGAAGCTAGGCACACGACACTAATTCGCGAGTCGATCGAATGACTAAACCGGGAGAATGCGTCGAGGCTTGGTTCACCTTCCTTAATTAAATCGATTGTGGAATTCACGAAATGACTTAACCGATATTGAAACCCGATGCACTGGATTTGAGCTTGAACATTACACTCGAATCCTCCGGCAATGGGGACATTTGTTTTGACACATATGGATCATCGGACGGGTGTGAGTGCGAGATGCAGGTGGCGAGGCGATGATAATAATGCTTATGTGTGCTACACGAAGGATACGAGGATACGAGGGATAATTAGAATAGTATCTCCTACCTCGAGGACCTCTCCATGGGGAGAGGAAAGGACGGATGATACTATTCGCCGACTCTTGGTTAGATTGTTTCCCAGGTGATCTTGGGTCGTTAGTAGTCTACAGCACGATTAGAGTGAGCAGCTATGGACTCTATTATTTTACAAAATATTTTACAAAATAAAAAAATAAATCTCTTTTGCGTGTTAAAAGAACTGCTGGATGAAACTTAAGCAACAACTTTGGCATGAAAATTAAAGAATTTTTCTTATAAAATATATAAAGGTCACGGTTAGTCGACTTGGATTGGGTTAAGGACTACCTCTCCTAGATCGTCGGGTCGGTAACTGCTTATCTGAGGTCGGATAAGCACATGATCCATTTCTGAGCCACCTGCGCTGCGGCGTCTCACACCTGGTTCCGGTTTTCAATACGTGACTATAAGTTTTGCTTGTGATTTCTACGAGTCGTTTTCTTTCTCTTTTGTCTTTGGGTTTTCTCGCTTTTACTTAATTTGCACTGTAAGATCATTTAGATTTCTGCAAATGATACCACGCTTGCAATACAAATCATACTAACGATAGTGAGATGCCAGGTACGTTTTTACGGTTATTTCACGTAATTGCTTTATTGCGATCTACTTTATGCGCACTTGCTTTATGCACTTTCTTTCCAGTGACTTTTATTCTGCCAATGATTTACTTTACTCTGCGTCATAGCGAAAACAACAATAAGCACTGAAACGTTGGAACACACTGACAAAACCCATTGAACCTTAGACCTCAGGATTCACTATCGACAGAAGACTTGGAATTGACTCAGTGGGCAACACGGTGAGGAGCTTGGATTGAGCAACAAGAGGATCTTCAACGATGAAAACTCTTCCTAGTTTAAATAACAACATATAGGACTTCGAGGTAGCTCGTCCGTCGCGGCGTGAACCCTCACTTTCCTCTTTAGAGCTCACGTACGGCCGTCTTGCGCGACGTAAGTCCTAACACGTTTTAGGTTCGAGGTTGTCGTACGGTATGACATAAATCCTCATATCTCTGTGAGTTATTTGCATAATCGGGTATTATGCGAGTGTAAGTCCCAAATAATAAAATTGACGGGATTAAACGTTTAATTAACGTCGTCTCAAAACGCGTACTGCACCATAGGATAGTTGGGAAGTCAGCGGGGTTCGCCTCGGATACGTGACATCCCTTACCTTTTCTTTCTTTGGACTCTTGGAAATAAGCGTTCCGATTTGAGCTACTCCACTTGCTTTTCACGTCCTACAGTGAAAACCTAAACCTTTGAATTCTTGAAGACGAACAGCCGATCATTATCGAGAGTTTTCTCGAGTGACACCGGTCATTTGGGATGTAATTAACTATGAGGGCTGCCTACATAGGGAACTTGGAACCCGGGTAAAATAAACCCTACTTAGTCTTTCATTAGGTAGGGGAACTTGTCGGTCGCACATAAATGTTCGCGAGATCGAACGGATGTCACGAGTCCTTTAGTTCGTATGATTGGGTCTACAGTCGCAAGATACATTACTTTTTCGAGAAGGTGTATCATTTGTGATATCGAGCACGATTATACAAATTACTGGACAAATGAGATCCGGGCGGTCTCATTTTCCAAAATTAAAATACACTACTTTTAAAATTACTTTCCAAAATTATATATCTTTTATACTAAACTAAATCACTAAATTTTAAATTCTTTCAAAGAAAACAAAAATGTTGGCCGACACGCATGCTCGACGCTCCATCAAATCTAGCATCGCATGCTCGACGCTCCATGTAATCTCCTAGGTCTGAGGGAGTTTTGACTTCATCCATTGAAGCTTTTAGCAGATACCAGAGGAAAGCCTAAACCACCATGAAATTAATAATTACTATTACTGAATGCAAAATGATACAAACGAGATTCTTGCAAACAAAAAATAAATGATAACAAACATATAACAGAAAGAACAAGAAACACGGTGAAAATATAAGATATAAAGTAACAAAAAATATACAAAAAGGCATCAACAAAGAGAGCGGTAGAACGGGGGGAGGGGTATATGAAGTGCGGCAGTGGACCGGACAACAGTTGAAAGGTGCTTGTGGTGGACTGAACAACAGTTGGACGATACTGGAGGCGTTGGACAGTGGCAAGGAAGAATCACGTGGTTGGAAACGGGCTGGCGATTGCTGGAGGGTGGCACGAGGGAGCTGCGGTGACCAGGGGCAGCAGGAGATCAGTGGCGGGTTCAGAATGATAGTAGGCACAGTGTCTAAGGGGGTTAGATGACAGACATCGGTGGGTGGACAACAGCAGGGACAAATGTGAGAGTGGTTGTCGGTGGCAGGGGCTGGTCGGAGAGGGGCTTAGTGGCAGCATGCAAGAGGCCAAAGGCCTAGGTAGCGCTGGGGAGGATGGAGGTCTGAACGACAACAGAGAAGATGGTTTGCGACTGCTGGAAGCAGGGCCAGAGGGGCTACAAAAAGATAAATATCTAGTAGGGGTCGACCAACAGCTGGAGCACCACCGTCCCCTTGGAGATAGTCACTACCTCAAACGATTTATAGCCGGAGCACTTTTTCATTGTCGGGTACAACCCCAGAGGGAAAGAATGCCTCAAAGGCAACACTTAAAATTCTGTACTCATCCAAATTTAAATCCTAAAGCACTCAACAACACATATATATAATGGGAACCTGTAAATATAGTCGGTAATGCTTAGGAAAGAAAAGAAATAGAAAAGACAGGAATAAAATAGGTATAAAATAAAATATTAGAATCATGAAAAAGGAAGGGAAGAGGGAGGGAAACATAGAAGGAAAGGAGAGAAAGGTGGAACGTAGTACTGTAGCAACTACAGTGTCACTGCCCACGAAAGCTCCTATTTCAATCTACCGAAGTTGGAAGGCTTCAACCTTATTCATCGAAGTTTTTAGGGCAGAAAAATTTTGTGGTGGCTTGGGTGGGAGCGGATGCTAGGGACCCTAAGATAAGACTAGGGCTAGCTTTAATACCAAATAACACTGAAGGAAACCCAAAGTACCATGAAAATAATAATTATTATTAATGAATTCAAAACGGTACAAACGAGACTCTTACGAACATGAAATAATTGACTCCAAACGGAAAGGACAGGAAGACACTGCGAAAATATCAGATATGAAGCAACACAAAATACATAAATGACCATCAAGGAATAGAGCGGTAGATCCCGAGGGAGGGGTGCATGAGGTGCGGCGGTGGACCAAACAACAGTGGGAAGGTGCTTGTGGTGGATTGAACAACAGTTGGACAGTATGAAAGAAGCTGAACGACGATAGGGAAGAATCGAGTGGCTGAAAATGGGTTGGCGACTGCTGGAGGGGGGCAGGAGGGAGCTACGACGGCCTGGGGTAGCAATAGACTGGTGGTAGTGTCTGGACGACATCAAACACGGTGTCCAAGGGGGTTGGACAGCAGTGGGGATAGGCGTAGCTGGTCGGAAAACGGCTGCGACAGGAGCCAGCGGCTGGACAACATTGGGGACAGGCCCAAGAGGGGCTGTCGGCGACAAGTGTTGGTCATGGAGGAGCTTGGCGGCAGTAGGGAAGAGATCGGAGGCCTGGGCAGCGGCAGTAGGAGGATGGAGGCCTGGACAACAATAGAGAAGATAGTTTGTCGCAACTGGAAGTGGGGTCGGAGGGGCTGTGGAAGGATAAATGCCTTGCGGGGTCGAGCAACAGCCGAAGCACCATAAAACTCTTGTAGAGGGGCACCACCTCAGAGGAGTACAACCGGAGCCCATTGTCGTCAGGTACAGCTCCCGAAGGGGAAGAACACCTCAAAGGCAACACTTAAAAATCTGCACTCATCCAAATATGAATCCTAAAGCAGTCAACATCACATATATATAACATGAATTTGTAAATATAATAGGTAATGCTTAGAAAAGGAAAGATATAGAAAAAACAAGCATAGGATAGGTAGGAATAAAAATAGAAGAATCATGGAAAAGGAAAGAGGGAGGAACGAAAATAGTAAGAGAAGTTGAAAAGCGGCATCGTAGCACCAACAGTATACCGCATTCGCGTCGTTGTAGCAACTATAGTGCCACGACTCAGGCAAGCTTCTACATCAATTGCTTCTTGTAGTATGGCATCTGAGCGACCACATCAATCAAGTAGGTGTTATCATTCCAAAACACATTGTGATAGAATAGATATCACTCCTCTTTTGGCACAACTTGAGATAACACAGTAGATGAATGAGTATTCTCATGAATCAAGTCTCGAGCAATCATATTTGTAAACAGCTTCTCCCACTTTTCGTGCCCCGTTGGTAGAAAGGAAACTCTCACTAAATTACTGTAAACTGATAAACAAGTATGTAAAAACGAATTAATTATGGGACGAATATGGCCGGCTGGGAAACTCGTACTAGAATTCACTTGGGAGAGACCTCTTCTTCTCTGGTACAAACTGGATCCTATTGTACAATTTTCTTTTTCATCAAGCTCCTAGGACAATTTCTAATACTGTGGTTCATCCGTCTTGTCTGATCATATGTCTGTGAGTACACTATTGAACAAATTTAATACCGAAATGATTCCATATAACCTATTAGAAGTGGCGCAAAAAAATCTTATCTCTGACATGTTGAATCTCTCTCAGTAGGGACAACTTAGAAATTCAGACTATATTTGATAAGTATGAAATTCTCTTAACTGGGTTGTCATATGTTTTGTATTGATTTCTCAAACTTGAGACAATCTTGGATCACCAATGTTAGTTCTGTTAGAGTCCCTTTAATGGGCTCAGCTTGAACTACATGTTTTTCTCCATCATCGATTGGAATCTAGTACTCCTATGTGTCATCACCTTCTTCAGTGATTACTGTGTCATTGTCCATTTCTTCAACAGCTCCCTGATAAGTGAAAATGATCATTCTCCTGATTGGGCAATCTGAATAATATGCTCAAATCCATGACACTTGAAACACTTATTTAATGGGACAGATTTGGGAATATGAATTGGTTTTACCTTAACTAATGCCACATCAGATGAGATCGACATGGATTTTTCGTTGGGTATACTCTTGTTTAATCATGGGGTTGACCTCTGTTTGTAAGATGTGGCGGTCACTTAGTGATGTTGCCTTGAGAATATGTAGGGTTGTTAATGAGTCGATTTCAAGCCGAGCTGGGGTTGACTTGAAATAGAGGCACGAATGGATTGAGTTCAGATCGAAATCGATTCATGAAAAACTAAATCCAAAGCTTTGGCTTATAGCTCGGCTCGTTTACTCCGATCGGAGCTAAAATATAAATCCATTTTCAAGCAATTAGAGATCTTCCAACTAAATTTATAGTCCTACATGTTTATAATATACTTATAGGTACAGATGCTTAATCTCTCGTTTCATCCTAGGTCAAAAATAATTTTACTCTTCCCTTACCCCGTCGAAGAATCTTTAAGTTCTCCCACCATCGAGATGCACCCTTCCTTATCTTACTGGCAGCTAATCTTACAATATCGTCCTGTGAGCCGACCTGACACTCAAAGGCACATTCTAATGTCGAGATCCACTCAATCAACTTGTCCAAATCCATGTGTGTCAAGACCTAGCCGGGGGCTTGAAATTAACCAAGGGGAGAACAGACGGTCAGACAATACAACAACAACAACAACAACAAAGCCTTAATCCCACTAAGTGGGGTCGGCTACATGAATCCTTTTTCTCCATTGCGTCCTAATTAGTGTCAAATTTTTGTTTAATTCTAATAAATTAAGATAATTTTTATGCAATAAGGCTAAGTTTTCCTAGGTCTACCTCTGTCTTTCTTAACATAAGTTGTATCTAAAATATCTACTCTCCTAATTGGATCATCAGGTGGTCGTCGTTTAATGTGACCAAACCATCTAAGGCGGCTCTCTCTAATTTTATTCGTCACTGGTGCAACACCAACCCTATTACGGATATATTCATTCCGCATTTTCTCTCTAAGTGTAAAGCCACTCATCCACCAAATCATTCTCATCTCGACAACACTTAACTTAGTATTATGCTTCTCTTTTAAAGGCCAACATTCAACACCATAGAGCATTGCAAGTCTCACCACCATCTTATAAAATTTTCCTTTCAATCTAAGCGGTACTTTTCTATCACACAATAGGCCAGACGCATTCCTCCACTTCAACCAACCAACATGAATTCTACAATTAACATCCCCATCTATATCACCATCGCTTTGAACAATGGACCCGAGATATCTAAATCGTTCACACCTTTTAATAATTTGATCACCCAAAGTTACACTTCATCACTAGAGCTACTATTACTAAAATTACATTCCATGTATTCAGTTTTAGTTCTACTCAAATGAAGACCTTTAGACTCCAATGTAGACCTCCATAATTCAATTTTTTCCTGGGCTTTTAATCTCGTCTTATCCACGAGTAGGATATCATCAGCAAAAAGCATACACCAAGGTACATCCTCTTGTAAATGCCCGATAAGACCATCCATAAACACAACAAAAATACATGGGCTTAAAGCCGATCCCTGATGTAAACCAACAAAAATAGTAAAATATTTGGTCAATCTTCCTTCAGTTCGAACACATGTAACGGCTCTAGTATAAATATCGTTAATGACTTGAATATATGTCAAATCAACACCTTCTCAAGGACTCTCCAAAGAACATCTCTAGAAACCTTAAAAAATGTTTGGCATGACAATAGAAATTAAAAAATTTCTATATTCATTTTATACAACTAACATTTAACAAATAAAAGAGCCATTAAAAAAATTAATTAAAATAATAAAGTTAAATTTTACTTCATTTCTAGTTGCCCCCGTCGTCAATAAATATTTTCTTGTGTATCGTTCATCTTTTAATAAATTAATTAAACCTGAAAAGTTAGAAAAAACAACAGTAAGTTAAACAAAACTAATGAATACTTATACTCCTAAATTAAAGTAATTCACTGAAAAAGAAGACAATATGCGTGCCAATTAAGCTGTGTAAAAATATAGGAGTATTTGAAAGTTTTTACAAACGTAATCATTCAGCATGATTGTAAACGATCACTATATCTTACTATATCGTTCGTATTAATAATTTTTTAGTCTGTATACATCCATTACAGGAGCATCATCTAAAAATTATACTACGTAAGATACTTCAATATTAATATCCATTTCCATTAACGTGCATAGGTAGCTTAGCGTTACCAATCATGAACGTGCAAGAAATGAAAGTAATAAATTTCATTCTTATCATACTATTCAATAACATGAACTATGCATTTAAATAACAAGCAAATATCAGTGATATATACTCGGTATGACCATAATGAAATTGAATAGATAGTAAATCTATCCAAGCATGTCATGAAGCAAATCAAACATAGGGAAAATCAATATTACTATAATTTAAAAGTATAAGTAAGCACTTAACCCTTTTTTATGATTCTTGAAGCCAGTTAATCATTGAAGACCTCTATTTAGTATCTAAAAATGCAAACATAACTTTTTATCACTTCATGATTTCTATTACTCAAAAGTCTAAAGTAATTTCCAATTGTGCGTTATTTTAGGTATTAACATATCTTCTAAATTAAAAGATATATAAGTAAAACTTACCTCAATTAATTTTATTTGTTTACTCCTTCCAAGATCACGTCTCTTGATTATATCATTAAAAATAAGATTTAATTAAAAGTACTATTAACATCAATAGTTAAGACATATATTAAATTGATAAGTAAGATGATGAAAGCTTAACTCACATTTTCTTCACTGTCATCACCTCTACTCGATCAAAATCTAAAGCTTCGATTGTTTGAATCCTGATTTAATTAAAACCAATATTAATTATTAATAATTAAACATATTAAATTTATAAATTACTATTACTTAAATCCTTTATTTTAAAAAGCCAAGTTCGGCCTCATTTCTCGCGCACGCATAAGCACGCACTAGATCCCCTTTCCCTTTTTCTCAGCTCGACACTTCTCCTTCTTTGTACATAACAAAGTTGTACCTTCAACGAACTCAGAAAAAAAGAGAACCTTCCTGCATGACAGCGAAGTCGTCAACTTCCTTGCCTCCTCGCCTCCTCGCCTCGTTAGGGATCAAATTGTCAGCCTCTTCTTCCTGTACACAAGGCGTGTTGCATAGATCACACCACACCCCTGTTTCTCACTTCCCTGCTTTGCTCGTGGCTTGATTTCAATGTTAGCGAAGAGCCACTCTCCCATTTCCACAGCTCGAGCCTGACCGACCTGGTAGGCTTTGCACGATAGTGAAAATTGCATGAACCTTCCTTGCTCGACTTCTACCCGCAAGACGTAACGTCGTCCCTTCTACAGCTGGAACCTATAGGAAGCTTGTAAGCCCTAGCCTCCACACATCTTCTCATTCTTCTCTCTCTCTCTCTCTCTCTCTCTCTCTAAATCTCTTTCGATCTGTTACGAAAGAAGAGAACGGTTCAGTTCTTTGACTCATATAGATGAACAGAGCTGTCGTGACAATTCACCGAACCATTGCCATCATTTCGATTTTTATTTATTTATTTCTTTATTTTTATCCAGTTATTACAATATCTTCACCTAATAAAAGTTTCATCCTCGATATTTGCAATATCTACTCTAAGCTTCAAATCATTGAAAGAAATACATGAATCATCCATAAATTTTCATTAAAATTTTATCTCTTATTCTTTAAGATGTAAAGAGGATACAATAAAATAAATGCCTGATATTAAAATAACTTAATTAAACATCTCCAATCAATTGAAAATAGAGTAATATCACGCTTGAAGCAACGAAACATCACAACAACAACACACATCCCTTGATAAAGACAATCTAGAATGACACTTAAATAACATACGATAAAAGAACAAACTCATCAATCCCTAGTAGCATAAATATCATTCCGGCTCTCACAAGCAAGAGAATAAACTCGAGTTCCAATTGGTTGTTTGATTGAGCTTGGGTAAGAGCTGAAGTTGTTGACCTATCATTCTGTGTTCACCTGCAGTCTTTTGTGAAGGAGCTCCAACCGATTTTTGTTCTTCAAATGCTTTTTGGCCAAGTGAAGGGCAATATCTGGCTATGTGACCAGACTAACAAAGGCTGATAACACCAGTAACATGCATGAGAGCCCATCAACATTCACCCTTATGTCGTTTTCCATATTTGACACAAGTGACTAAGGTACTACTAGAACCGCCACCACTGAATCTATCATAATTGAACTTGGGCTTCTTCACATTGAATCCTTCTGAATGATCTGCATGTTCTCTTTCATCAACACTCTTCCTCTTGTTTGCCTTCTTACGTTTCTAAATAAACTGGAAATCAATCTCAACTCGTATAGCTTGCTCCACTGACACCGAATAGTCATCTATGCCCAAAAGCACCAACAACTGCCTAATCGAATCCTTTAATCCCAAAAGGAATCTATAACACTTCTCTTCTGCAGTAGCTATCAATTGTGAGGCATATCTTAACAGTGCAGTGAACTCTGCTTCATACTGCATAACTGACTTCTCTCCTTACACCAACTTGATAAATTTGTCATGCATTTGTCTTCGAGCGGATAGAGGTACAAACTATTCCCTAAAAAGCTCCACGAACTCTTCTCAACATATCACCATGTTGGGTATGTCCCCTAACCTGTCTTTATGCTGCCCATGCCACCACCTTTCGACTTCTCCATCAACACAAATGTAGCTAAATGTACTCTTCTTTCGTTAGGGCACGACATGCTATCTAATATCTTCTCTATCCTTATTAGTATGCTCTCCACTTCAATCAGATCTTCAGTTCCATTAAATAAAGGTAGGCGCAGATATTGAAATATCATTAAATATTTATCCACTACAATAATATTACTTCTAATATGCTGCAATCTAGACTCTTGAATTAGCAGAGTCATCGCCGCCATCATCTAGATCAGAATATTAGCACTAATATTAACAATAGTCGATACTTCTTCATTTTCTAACTCATTCCCCTCTTCCTGAAGCTGAGGTGCATCCACTTCCCTGAGTTAAAGTAATTATTTAATTAGTGTTAATTTAAAATTTCAATTTTACTATTACTAATTTTTTCTTGTAATTATCTTATTGGCTCTTTCATCATGATTGTATTAATTAATCATAACATTAAGATACCACTTTTGTCACAACTTGGCTCGGGATTTAGAATTAACCAACGCGGGAATAGACGGTCGGATGGTAGAAATTAAAAACATTCTATAATCATTTTATATAACTAACATTTAACAAATGAGAGTCATTAAAAAAAAGTTAAGAAATACAACTAAATTTAACCTCATTTCTGGTTGCCCCCATCATCTATAAATATTTTCTCATATATCGCTCATCTTTTAATAAATTAATTAAACATGAAAAGTTAGATAAAACAATAATAAATTAACAAAACTAGTGCATACTTATACTCCTAAACTATAATATTCAATGAAAAAAAGATAATATGCATGTCAATTAAAATGTGTAAAAATATAAGAGCATTTAACATTTTGTACTATCTAACATGATCGTTCAAGGTGAATGTAAATTGTTACTAGATCTTACCATATCATTTACATATAAATAGTTTTTTTGATCTGTATATAAATGTCAGAAAATTGTCATCTAAAAATTGTACCATTTAAAGCACTTCAATATCAATATTACATTTTATTTACGTTCATGGATACCTTAGTGTTCTCCGACTATTACCATAAAAAGGTGCTCCATCATTAACCAAACAAGCACATACAAGAAATAAAAATAAGAAATCTATTTCTTATCTTACAATTAAATAACTTGAACTATGTATTTAAATAACATGCAACTATCAGTAACATACACTTGATATGACCAAAATGAAATTAAAACGCTAAAAAATCTATCTAATCGAGTAATAGATGGAATCGAACATAGGAGAAAATAATATTACTATAATTTAAAAGTATAAGTACTCACGTAACCTTCTTTAATCATTCTTATGGCCACATAAACCTTGATGTCCTGTATTTAGTGTATAAAAAGGAAAACATAATATTTATAACTTCATGATTTCTCTCACTCAAAATACTAAAAGAATTTTCCAATTACATGTGATTTTAGGTATTAATATATCTTCCAAATTAAAAGACATATAAGTAGAGCTTAACTCAATAAATTTTATTTGTTTGTTCCTTCCTTGATCACCTCTCTTGATTATATTATCAAAATTCTGATTTAATTAGAAGTACTATTAAAATATTAATAGTTAGACATATATATTAAATTGACAAGTAATATGCTTAAATCTTAAGTCACCTTGACTTTTCTTCGCTGTCGTCACCCTCTACTTGATCCAAATCGGGAGCTTCAATTTCCATTTCAATTAAAACTTATTATTAATAATTAATGATTAATAATATATAAATTTATAAATTACTATTATTTAAATCCCTTACCTTAAAAAGCCGTGTTTGGCCTCCCCTTCTCACACACGCATAAGCACGCGTTGGATCCTCCTCTACCCTTTCCTCTGCTCGACACTTCTCCTTCGCGCATAACAAAGTTGCACCTTTGACGAACCCAAAAAACTCAAAGAGTAGCATCTTGCCCGACAACAACGTCGTCGACTTCCATGCATGCTCGTTAGGGACGTCGCAAAGATCACACATGTGCCTCTTCCTCACTTTCTTGCTTCATTCGGGGCTTAACTTCAAAGTTAACAAATTGTTGTTCTCCCTTTTACACCGCTGAGGCCAATAGAGCATAGTAGGCTTTGCATGATAGGGAAAAACTGCACAAACCTTCCTCATTCGACTTCTACTTAAAAGCCGCAACATCATCTCATCCACAGATCATAACCCATAGGAATCCTGTAAGCCCTCACTTCCACTCATCTCCTTCCTCTCTGTCTCTCTGTCTCTCTGTCTCTCTCTCTCTCGCTCTCTCAGTTGATTACAAAAACATGGCTGTCATGATGATTCATCGAACCATTGCCACCATTTTGATTTTTTTTATTACATATTTATTTATTTATTTATCCTTTTTCCAATTATTACAATGTGGTCATTGAAGTATGCCAAATCAACCTTATATTTTATCTTGTCCGCGCCAGTAGGAAGGCCCGCATCAATATGAGACATGTACATTGATTGTACTAGAACTATACTCGGACTCATAATCAACTTACTTGAGAGTAAATATACGATATTCTTGGATGAAGTCGCTGGCTTGGGGAGTAGTAGCCGAGTTTGAGCAACTATGCCTACTCTAAAATAAGCAAGGTTTAACTTTGACAAAATTATTTAGACTATCTAATTCATCTTGAATTTGTTAAGTTCACTATTGGAGCAAACTTATTAGTCTGCAATTTTATACAAACTCGAATATTAATGTTAATTTGAGCAAATACATATGGACTGGGATGAGTTCTAATTGGCTTAGTCCATGCTGTCGAACTATTAAAATATTCAAATACAAGCAAATCCATCTACAAGGAAGTAGACGTCACAAACAACGCGAGGAAGAAACGGAACTCAACAACACAAAACTATATTGTCGAAACTAAGAAATAAAAAAATAGACTGAAAGCCAAAGCAACTTAGAATACTACCACATATCAGATATCAAAGAAAATAGAGAAATGAAAAAAATACTTTACTCACATCTTCGCCAATGGTAACGGCCTCTGGGTATAGTCCGTGAATAAGATCATTAACTAGCATCAAATAAACTACAGCATCGGCATCTGTTGCCAAACCAAAATACTCATCGTAGTTCCCAGAAAACCTCACCTGAAATAAAGTACGGAAAAATAGACATTAAGCCCAAAGAATCAAGGTAGATTAACATAAGCAGCACACAATTCTTATCTATTTATATATCTCACACCTAAACTTTCATAAATACATACATAACATTTTGGTGCTTTAAACATATGTATTTATGAAAGAACATATTTCACTTTTTAAAAGTGACGAGTGTTATTTTGATCGGTATTAAACATTTGAGTGCTATGCGTGTAAATATGAAATTTTAGGTGTGAGATTTGTAAAAACATAAGAATTGTATGCTATGTATGTAAATGCCCCAAGAATCAAACACTGACATATCAATGATATGCTTGTGGCAGATACTAGCAAGTCGTCAAACAACTGGCAAAAATATGCATATGCTATTAAATTGGCTGTCCTTATTTCATGTAATAAGAGTAAAGGGTCAAAATAGTTTTTACATGAGATCATTCAATTCCAAGCGACCATAAAAATGTTAAATTAACATAAAATAAGTTAAAACAGTCTCGAGGGAGAACTGTCAGCCCCTATTAAAAGATTCCGAAATGAAATTTCGGCTTTTATAGACTATGACTAAAATGTATCCCTAAAAAGAAAATCAAGGGACCATTTTGACAGTTCCCTTTTTTTATATTTTTACCCTGCTAGTGCTTACAGAAAAGATGCAAAGCTTGTATTTCATCCAGAAAACCAATTAGAAGGATTGTAAAATAGAAACTCAGAAAGAAAAATACAAATTCCAACGAATTAGCAATGCTGCTAACGCTAAGATAGTCTGTTAACCTGCAGACCACGATGAGTATACATCATTGATGTCACACCATCAAATCTGAATCCATCAAATTTGTACTCCTCCAACCACCACCTTGCATTTGAGAGTAGAAACCTTAGCACCTAGAAGAAAGTAGAGTGGCACTGAAAGTTCATGGAAGAAAGAAGTAACAATTACATACATATCACCCAATCCTTGTGTATTTAAATATCTAACACCTAAACTTTAATTTTTACATTTATACCACCCAAATATTTCATGTCATATAAAAAATACCACCAGATTTTTAAAAAGTAAAATACACCTTTCCATTGCATAGGAAAGGGTGATGTGTATATATATATATATATATATTTTAATAATAATAAATACCTGAAATTAATATAATATATTTCTATTTTAACTATTATACATTACCAATATACAGCATCGTAATGTTACAGTGACACACAAAAGTACTAAAAATTAACATTTCTGGTGATATTTCTGACAATAAAACTCATATATATATATATATATATATATATATATATATATATATATATATATATATATATATATATATATATATATGTAAAAATTGAAATTTGGGCGTTAAATATGTAAATAAATAGGAATTGAGTGATAGGTAAGTAAATCTTCCCAAAATAAAGGGAAGAAGGCACAAATTGCAGACTCGCACAGCAGTTTAAATGTAGTTTATGATGATATACAATACCTCCCAATTTCCGTAGTTGAAAAGACGAGAATCCCACATCCAATGATAACCACGTGAGCCAGGGTGAAAATAGTGAGAGTCGGTCCCGTCAAAGTGATTTAACCCGTCCAACGTGTTATTTGAGGCGTGACTAGATCAATGAAAATTGGATGAGTAAATTGAATTTTAATTCAAACTAGAGATCAATACTTTGCCCGCCCGAAAATTCAATGCATTAGATATAAGAAAGGGGCATTTACATACATTCTATACAATTCTCAAGTAGATACATACCTAGCAGCTAAACTTGACTTCTTATATTAATACCACCCAAATCTTTCATATTACATCAAAATACCATCATTTCGGCTTTTAAAAAGCGAATAAACCTTTTCATGCATAGGGAATGCGGCATGCCATGCATGTAGAAATTGAAGTTTAGGTTTTAGATATGTAAATACATAAGAATTGAGTGGTATGTATGTAAATTGTCCTATAAGAAAATGAAGTGCAGTGTATTGGAATGCCTGATTTCTCCTGTATTCACTTGACCAGATGTGTTTTTTATGTTGACACAGATGTAGATGAGCTGAGTTCTATGAAATCTATAAGCTTTAGAAGAACCGCGA
This sequence comes from Papilionanthe hookeriana x Papilionanthe teres, assembly GCA_022702705.1. Lineage (NCBI taxonomy): Eukaryota > Viridiplantae > Streptophyta > Magnoliopsida > Asparagales > Orchidaceae > Papilionanthe > Papilionanthe hookeriana x Papilionanthe teres. The sequence goes on along the minus strand of CM040427.1, from coordinate 68,830,044 downwards.
AAAAAAAATTCACGATATTTTCACAGGAAAAATTTCACAAATAAAATTTTCAAAAGCACGAGACCATTTTTGGTATCTCTTTATTTTAGCTGTAACTGTTATGATCTTGCTTTTTTTATTTGGTTTTGTTTAGTTTTCTTTTAAATTCAGTTCGTGTTTGGTAATTTATATTTTTCTTGAGTAGAAAAAGAAACATATTCCATATGTTGAGTCAAAACTCAGAGATTTGATTTAAAGGAGTTGTAGTATAAATTAATAAGCTTCATTTACAGAAAATAGTTAATGTGCAAATTGCAATTCAACATGCAATATGATCTACAAACATATCTCAGTTTGAAATGCACAAACTATATATAATATTGCATTCAACATAATATCTCAGACAGATCACGCCACCTCTCCAACCAAATTGCAATCTTTTTCTATATGATAGTTTGAAATGCAATATTACATATATGTCTTGAGACTTTCATATTTCTCTCTCACTACGAACACCTCGTTGCAATTATATAAGGGAGTCAAAGGCTAGGGCATCCTAAAACTCCTCCTTGCAGCCAACAATCATCTTTCCTACAGCCAGCGGACCATTTCGGATCTTGCCTCCTATCTTCTTCCTAAAGCTATTGCAGCTGCCACTTCCCTCAACTGCTTCTTGCAACTTCGCAGCCCCACCCTTAGTAGTTGAATAACTTACCATTGTAGCCAATAAAGAGGGCGAATTCCCTCCTCAATTTCCACTTATTTTTTTCTATGTTCTTTCTATGGTGTTGTATCCGATATAATATTTATTAATTCCACTTTGCTTAGTAAGCTCATAAAGTTAATACCCTGCATCTAAATAAATAATTAATCTTGATACCATTTAATTGCATAATTGTTATGTTTCCGGGATTCTTTTTTGTGTAGGATTTGCTATTCAATGTCGATTGAACTGATAAATTTAGAGTTTAGTATTCATTCCGAGGTAATTAACTGTTCTGTATTATGGGATACAAATACCATGCTTAATTAAAGACATTATCTTTGCTATTTGAATTAGATTTCTAGCTAATTGTGGCTGACGCGGGGCTACTCATGCCTGTCAACCGGGCGTGACTGAACCGGGACCGGTCCAATTCTATTAAAAGCCAGTTATCCTCTTTGACTCATCTTCCACGACCGACTCCTCCTGTGCCCTATTCTTCCACCTCCTAACCGTTGCATCGCCCTCTTCAATTTCTTGCCATATTCTCCTCTTCTTTCTCGGATCTTACCATTGCTAGTCGCTAGTCTTCTCTCTTTTTTTGTGTATTGCTTAGGTCCTAAGCAGTTGTTGGTTTTTTTATTTTAGGTATTGTTCCCGGGGTTTCTCTCTTTTCGAGGGTTGTACCCTTCGGTGGCATATTGCTATGGCTGTATCCCGCCAAGGTGGTGTATATCTCCGCTCGAATCCTTCCTCCCGGCGTCATCCTCCATCGTTGCCGCCCTCCAAACATCGTCCAGCAAGTCCCAGTCCTCCATTTGGTCGTTCGCCCACCCCCCCCCCCTTTTTCAGACTCCCTCCAACCATACAGATGGACTACGCCACCTCTCCAAGCTTCCTCCACCACCGTGCCTCCTTCCTCCACTGCTACACTTCCATTGCTCTTCCAGGCTGTCGGGCCGACCCTTCTATGCCACGTTTTGCCTTTGCTGAACCTCTTAGTCACTCCGACAAACCATTGCCCCTCCAGTACTCTATCCAGTTGTCGCTGAGCTGCTTCTACACTCTCTTCAGTCAACCCCACAAATCTGCCTCAATCGACGCTCGGCTAGCAGTCATTAGCTCCTCCTAGCCCCACTCCAGCAGGTTTCCAACCACCTTCCGGGGCTATCGCGCAAGAGTCGCCGCATTCCAGGACTATTTCTACCTCGTGTTGTCTTTTTCCGCATTCATCATTTCTTTTACTGCTTATGTGTTATTTCGTTTACTATTTATGTGTTATTTCCTTGCTGTTTATGCTTAATGTTTGTGTTGAGTCGCTATTGTACTCATTTTAAAGTTCTCCAATAAAATGTCACATCTGAGTCATGGTTTGGGTTAACTCCGGTATCAGTAAATTTGTCAGTCATATCTTTTAAATTATGTAAATAAGATTGCAATTTTATTTATTATTCATAATGAGTTGCATACGTAATTAGTCTTATTTTATCGTTATATAAATTCCTGCTTAATTCCTTATGTCTCGAATTTCTAGCATTCTTTTTTTCTTTTATAATCTCGATGTGTTAAATCACATTATTGCAAATTCATAATTATATATAATTACTGATTGACATGTTTTCGTACGCTTGTGTTTTGATTGTGGTGCGTGAAATATATATGATATTTGACACGGGTGCGGGAGTTTTCCGCACAGAGGTGGAAATCTAGTCAAATGAACTGATTGCATATGAGAGCCGATCCAAACACCACTGAGGCGGCTAGTTCGGGCTGCAATAGAATTCAAGCGGAATTTCCTTTCTTTACGATGTCCCGCTCGATCGAGCATCATTTTAGGAAGGGCGACGATGCCGCCAAGCCTTCTCCTTTTTTTCTGTTCGTTCTTGTTTGGAGTTTATTTTTATGTTTGTTAGTAAGAGTTAGAGTTGGCCTTGGCTGTGTTTGTTTTAATATTTCCTGTGTGGAGTTCTTTTCCTTTTTGGTGGTGGTGCTCCAGCTGCATCCTACTCCAAGTTTGTAATTTTTCTCCCCTTTTATCTTTCTTCTTCTCCTCCCCTCTTCCAAGCCACTGACCTCCCCTTTTCTCCATTCCAGCACCCAACCATCCTTCCACTAGCAGCAAAACCTTGTTCTTCCACTCCCCAAGCTTCATTCGACAGCAACCGCCACTTTTCTGCAGTAGATCCGGTACGTCCAGCCACTCCCTCTGTCCCAAATCCCCTATCGGCCTCCAAAATCACCTCCTAATCCTTCCTAACCGACCTGCAACTAGCATTGTTTCCCATACATTCACCCCGTAGCAGGCGCCACTTGGACCTCGAATCTTCTCTTTCTAACCTAGCTGGAGATTGGTTTGTTATTGTGTATTCCCTTTTAGTTTGTGTTGGGGTGACAACCATTTCAATATTAATAAAAGTTTACTTTTGTTTTTTCCATTAATTTTTCCAACTAATTCTGGTATCATTTGGGATCAGAACTAGTATAACCCTAGTCCTATCATAAGGTTTCCTGGTGTGGCGCACCGACAAGCCCAAGCAAGGAAGTGACACTCTAGATTAGAGCAGGAAGAAGCATGAGAAATGTAGCTCCTCCAATATTGTGTCGGCCAAGAAGTGTTGCAGATGCCACAGATATGGTCACATTGCCTCGAGCTGTCTCATGAGCAGAGTAGGCACACTTACAAATCAGAATATCGGAGAGGAGGATAGCGAGGAAGAGGCAGCAGAGAAACAAAGTGGGATACTTCATCTTCCCCCAGATGAAGAAGAGGCACTCGTAGTTCGATGGGTTCTACAGACTAATATTGACATGAGGGATCCGCAGTGGCTTCGCTACAATGTTTTCTACACTCCATGCACAGTAAATGGAAATGTATGCAGTCTTATCATTGACGGCGGGAGCAAAAAGAATGTGAAACTGATGATAGAGAAATTGGGATTCACGAATTAAAGGCACTTCCAGACGTACTCACTGATATGGCTGAAGGACAATAGGATCAACATCAATCAGAGATGTATGGTAGAGTTCTTGATCGGAGGCTAGCTACGAGACCAGGTGTGGTGTGACGTGGTCTCTATAGATGCCTGCCACCTTTTGTTGGGACACCGTGACAGTTTGATAGAAGCACTCAGCACGATGAATTCAAAAACACTTATTCATTTACCAATGAGAGGAAGCACATCATTCTACTTCCGTCGGTAGAGCTCGAGATCACAGGAGTCCTCACTAGCAATGACACTGGACGGGAGGACTGAGACATTAGCTTCAAATACCAGACAATTATGCCAGAGAGGATGAGAGGGCCTCACAGTCGACACCTTACCACTACCTCCACCACGAGATGAGAAGATGTAGGCTACTCTCATGGCACATCAGACTGACCCAACCATGGGTTATTTGGGGAGGATCCATCAGTACAAGATAGGACACATTCTCAGAAGAGCAAGATCGATGGGAACCTGGGCGCGCAAGTGGTGCCGACTTCTTCAATGCTTTGGCCGACAGTGCAGCCGGTAGTGGGACCTAGGTGCCGACAAGAATAGAGATGAGGAACCAGAAGCTATGATGACTGAGGTTGAAACTCCCTCAATCCTAGAAGTTTGACGCGGGTGTGAGTGTTTCCTGCACAGAGTCAAGAAATAAGCCATGTGCCTGAATCGGCTGGCATAAGAGAGCCGGCCCAAGCACCACTGAGGTGATCAGTTTAGGCTGCAACAGAAGTCGAGCGGGATATCCTTTTCCTGAATATCCATCCCAATTTGACACTTTTCTCATTTTAGCAAGGCAGTGCGAACAACCCTTCTCATTCCTTTTTATGTTCTTTCTTGTTTGGAGTCTATTTACATGCTTGTTAGTGAGAGTTAGTGTTGGCCTTGGTTGTGTTTGCCTTCAGATTTCCTATGTAGAGTTTTTTTTCCTTTTCTAGAGTTGTATTCGAAGAGGTGGTGGTGTTTCGGCTGTATCCTACCCCGATGTGGTGATTTATCTTCCCTTTTATCTTCCCTTCTCTTTCTCCTTCCATTTTATCTTCCCTTCTCTTTCTCCTTCCCTCTTCCCAGCCACCGACCTCCTCTTTTACCCATTCCAGCACCCAGCCATCCTTCCACCAACAATATAACCATGTTGTTCCACTCACCAACCTCCATCCGACAGCAACCGACACTTTCCTGCAGTAGATCTAGCTGTCCAGCCACTCCCCCTTAGTCCCAACTCTCCTTACCAGCCTCCCAAATCACCTCCTAACCCTTCCTAACGACGTCACAACTAGTACCCTTTCCCATACGACAACATAACCATGTTGTTCCACTCACCAACCTCCATCCGACAGCAACCGACACTTTCCTGCAGTAGATCTAGCTGTCCAGCCACTCCCCCTTAGTCCCAGCTCTCCTTACCAGCCTCCCAAATCACCTCCTAACCCTTCCTAACCGACGTCAAAACTAGTACCCTTTCCCATACAGTCATCCCATAGCCGGTGCCGCTCCAACCTCGGATCTTCTCTTTTGGCCCTAGCTAGATATTGGTTTGCTATTGTGTTTTCCCTTTTCGTTTGTGTCGAGCTGTAACTCCAAAATCAATATTAATAAATTTTTTTTTGTGTTTCCATTGTTCTTTCCTACTAGTTCCGATATCAATATTATTGTGTCGATATTAAACCATTTTGTTTTCCCTAGAATCTGATTCCACGGGATTGGTGGTACCTTTCCTAATTTCAAGGTGTCGTAAAAAACTAACTATATGTGTGTGAGTGTGGGTGTACACACACACACACATACATATATTGTACTCGTATGTTATCAGGTAGTGTTAAAATATGAATAACCAATATATATATAAACACACTTGATATTGAAGAATATAAATACTTGTAAGGCATAAGTTTATGCCACTAACATTTATGATCATAAACATTTAATGTTCTTATTGCAAATTTTGTTATGCATAAAAATAAATTATCCATTTTTATTGTTCATACAACATGCCACATTTTCTTTATCATTTATATTCTAATAATAATAGTTATTTACTGAGCTTGATTTGCCAAACTCACTCGTTGAATTTTCACTTAGAGAATCATCAACCAGAACAAATTTCCAACTTTAGATTTATTTTTGATATTTTCAATTTCGTGTTATTTATTATATTTTCCTTCCTGGGTCTAAGTAGTTAATTCTCTATTATTATTTCAGTTTCATTCAATTATATCTTTATTTTCTTCAGTTCTATTAGTTGCATGACTCTTATTATGAAATGAGATAAAATTTTCTTTTCTTGTTTATTTTCATTATTGTTTCTATACAATCCTCTTTATTATAATCCAAAACATGTTAACATCCTTACATCATGTCATGCGTTGTTGGGATGTGCGGCCTTTCAAACTCGTTATATGATAAAGTGGTATCAAAGCCTTTGTTTTGTATTCAATATTCATAGTCCTTTGTATTCAATATCCTTATGTTTGTATTCATTATCGCTTGTCTTTGCATTCAATATCCTCTGACTTCTTAGGACTAGGTAGGGATATGTTCTTCTTGTTAGTTACTACATTGATTTTGATTATGTGTATATTTTCATTGATTAGCATGACTCCAAAAAGAAGAGTTGTTGCAGTCGCTCGTGCAACAGAAGTCCCGGGAGCTACTGCAGAAGTTGTGTCAGTCCCTAGGGGTCCTCTCTCGACAAATCGTCGTCGTGTTGATCATGCTCGACTCATTGAGGCTACCAAACTACCACCACTTAATGTGGTAACTCTCGTGATTAGTCCAAATTTAAATTATTTTAAGCCAAAATGATTCACATTTTAAATTATTTTATAAGTTCAAATGGTCCAAATCCTTTTAAGTTATTTGCAAGTCTAAATCAATACAAAATTTGGCAACTTTCTAATGTCAAGCCCGTTAGGGGGCATAGGAGAGAATGTCGGTCTTCCCAACTGTCGTAAAAGACTCGTTGATCAGTGTCATGAGATAATATAGCTTGGGAAAAAAATGTATTTCAACCCATGTTCTTAAAAGACGTTACAGTCCTTTAATGTACATGCAAAATGGACAACCACGAGCACAAATTTTCCCAAATAAATATTTTACTTTCCTTGAACGGTTCTTAATTTTCTTGATAGGTAATTTTGTTTTCTAGGACATGTACTTAAATCCCCTGATTTTTATAAAATTTTTCAAATGGGCTAGATTTTTATTTCTCGCAATGATGAACACCTTACTATGTATGTATGTATGTATGCATGCATGCATGCATGCATGTGTTATGTATATATATAAAATAGAGTGTCCGACATATCAATTTACAAAATTGGAAATCGAAATCCCTTTAAATTATGAGTCCCACCAAAAATAAGAAAAACAGGAAAAATTAGAAATATCTAATAAAGGAGTAGCAAATATTCTTGGTAAAAGAAATAAATATCTTCATAATTGAGCATATTGGATGGCAAATTTCTAAAAGAAAATAAAAGGATTAATTAAATAAATAATTCATTATGGAGATGAGAATAGTCCCACACAAATTCTCCCCTTTCACTCGCTCCCTATCTTTGCCCCCTACATAGAAGCTACTTTGTTTAACTATGATATTGATGCGGGGTGTCTTGCCCCAAACATGACAGTCGTAGATACGATAGACACACAACACGAACGGTTTGATCCAAGCCAATGAGGGACTGACCTGTTCTCCCAAGAATAATTTCCCTCCTATTTGGAGTGGGGCTCACGAAATATATGTTATATGTTATGTTTTAGGGTGGTTTAGCTTTTAGGTTTCTGTTAGGACAGCCGTCAGTTTAGTTTTCCCTTCTAGGGCTGTATCCCGAGGCGACAAGCCAGTCCCGAGGTGGTGTTTATCTACGCTCCCTACTTCCCATAGCAATCCCTACCTGCTGTCTTTGCCGCCAAGCCTTCCAACTTGTTGTTCTTTGCCGCCAAAGCCTTCCAACCTGTTGTCCTTTGCCGCGAAAGCCTTCAAATTTGCTATCCTTTGCCGCGAAAGCTTTCCAGCCTGTTGTTCCATTGCCGGCAGCCTTCCCTACCTGCAGCCCCTTACCACCATGCCTTCCAACTTCTTGTCCTTTGCTGCCAAGCCATCTCAACCCCCTTTCTTTCCCCAACCACAGCCCCCTTACTGCAACCTTCCCACCACCATTAAATCAAGCCCTAGTTGGGTGTCTGTGTCATGTATCTGTTGTTTCTCATTTTGGCATGTGTTGGTCGTAACCCCTATCTGCTTTTTGGTAATTAAAATTATATTTTCCATTGTTGTTCGATTAGCTCCGGCATTAGATACCATATATGTTAACCTGCAGTGACACCATCAAGAAGATAGCTTGCAGTAACTCCATCATTCTGAACTAAAAGACACAAAAATTTAGTTCCAATAATCTTCAAAATCCAGCCACTACGTTTCTCACAGCAATCAGACAAATTATCTCAATGTCATCAAGAGCACACAAAAGCAGTATCCAACTGAAATTCCACTAAAGCATTTTTTTTTATAGCCGAATTCCCAAATTTGAACATTTGAACTCAAAAAACTAAATCTAGATATTCCGGACATACTCAGCTTCAATCTATTTGGTAACTCGTCACATTCTGAGCAGCAGGATGACTTATATAGGTTCATCAGTTTAGCCTAATCAATTTGGCCAACAGCAAATATAATTTGTTTATTCAATGAGTTATCTCTCAACAAGCAACATATTAGGCTAAAACTCGAAATGCTAAATAGAATTATTTTTCTCTTACCAGAAACCTAGAAATAGGGGTGGCAGTTCTCAGTTATCACGCAAGCTATAAATGGAAATCTATTACCAAAAGGGTGTACATTTAGCTATAATGCACAGATGACCTTCTTTTCAATAATAATTAAAGAAAGAAACAAAACATAAAAGCAATTATAATCAGCACTGCAAAATGATTGTACTGAATTTGTGAAATATTATGCACCTGTGCACAATATCCATGAGAACAAGAAGACCAAGCTCATGAGCTGTATCTATAAGCGATTTGAGATCATCAGGAGTTCCAAAGCGACTACTAGGCGCAAAAAAATTGGTTACATGATACCTACAATACAACAACAAAAATTTAAATTAAATAAAAATGGAGTTAGAACAAAAAAAGCATGAGAAAATTGTATAAATGCTTGTTAGAAACCCATTAATTTCCGAACAAATAAAAAATCATTCAGCAAAGATTCCCAAGTAAACAAATCTTGAAAAGCTGGGCGACAAGAAATTTGAATCATTCGAGTTCGCAAACACTCAGAGACTTCAACGGAAATCCCACACATACATTGGCTGGTATTTATATCTGCTTTGGAATACTATTAAGCAGAGCTTAGGAGCAGATATAAATACCAGCCAATTTACAATCAAACTGTAGCTTCTTTCGCAATGCATTGCTGCTAGTTTCTTTTACAAAAACCTTCAATATCACGATGTTATTGTGTGGGGATGCACAATGAAGAACCCTAAAGAGAGCACAGACAACCTTTTTGGCTCATGGATACAATATAAAGCCCAAGAAACTCCTGGACTTCCCAAATTGTTTGGAATTAGAGGTGATCAAGACGCAAGTGTCTGTTTTGGGCAGATGGGAGCAAGAACTCCCATAACCTGGAGTATTGATATTCAGTGACCGGTTCAACACTCCCAGCCTCATGGGCTGGGCGAACCCCTTAGTAGTTCCTATTTGCTTTATTTAGGGACTTTTGGCTTTGCTCTTAGAGATTGGTTCTCTGGGTTTCTATCCTAAGGAGTATGTATAATTTTCCCCCTACATGCGGTGTGCCAGTAGCTTATTTGGGAATAGGTGGTGGATCTCTTTTGGCTTCCATACCTCACTAGTATTGTATTTTGTAACGTAACTTGATGTCTTCCTCTTGGAAAGCAACCAAATTCCTTCGTTTCCCTTCCAAACTTTACCAACTTTCATTGTGCCATTCTCCAACCTCTCCTTGCAAGATCTCATCTTCAAATACCATATAGGAATCCAAGAATGATGTTTGATATCAAAGTCGTACAAACCCTAAATTTTATATAGACTTGCTATTCCCCACTTATAAACCTAAAATTCACATATCCTTATTCCTCAAGACAAACAAATACCAGTTCCTAACCATAACCCTATTATTCATTTCTAACCCTCAAATCCCACTAAACTTCGGCCACACCAAAACCGGCTACGCTTCTAGGACAAAACCTTAAGTGAGAAAGCAACACCATGCCACTGAGGAGAAACACTCAATGAGATATCAAAGAGCTTACAGCGAAAAAATATGCAAAGGAAAATCTCTGATTATAATAAAGGCTTGTCAAATTTGAAAGAAGTCACCTTGAAAATGTTACCCATAACCATAAAAATGACTCACCGAATCAGGAAGAGGAGATTAACCCTCCAACCAAAAAGCCTCCAATGATGAAAAGCCAAACTCTGGAGATTTGACATCAAAGAAAAGGTAATAACTTCGGGTGAAGAACGACTTACTGGATTTCAACTATTGTATGGATCCAAATGAGTTCATTAAATGTCTCCAAATCACAAATGAGTCTTTAAACACAAATATGTTTCACAAAATAGGAGAGTCAAATTGAAAACCATCAAGTTCAAAAAGAGTAAAATTGTGGTGAGAAAATCCAAAGCACCTCCAACAAAGAGAAAGGAAGAGTAAGATCACTACGTAGTCTAAAATGTGGTGAAAGATGCAGTACAAACATGATGTGTTCTAAAAACCTTGTTATCTGCAAAAGAAAGAGTTATTTGTGAAGGAATACACATTTGAATTTGAATAACTTATGCTGAAATCTGAGTTGGTAGAATCAAAGGACCACTCAACGGGGAGATATCTTAGAGGATTGAAATCATTTATTAGCAATTTGATGCAAATACAGCCATATTGATCCTTACTTGGCATACAAACAACCACCTTAAAGGTGAAGAAGTAACATCGACACCTGAGAGCCGCCACACGCAAGAAGCATGGCTCGGTCCTAAGGCCAAGTAGTAAGGGTGCACCCGAACAAAACCCACATGAGGAGAAATCAACTCAAAGTGGAGAGAAGATAGATAGATATAACACCCTCAAGCCCTTCCCAACCAAGAAGTGTTTCAAGTGCAATGATCTTGAGCTCATAACATCTTATTGTCCAAATAGAAGAATGATATCTTTCATTAAGTAGGGAGTAGTGGAAAAAGAGGTCAATGACATGAAAAACACAGTGGAAATAAAGCATGTCGGGTAAGCATATCAGCTCCTAGTTGACAAAGGAGAGATATCATTAATTTAACAAGTCCTTTAAAATTCTAGTTAACTTACATCAAATAAAAACATGACCTCAATATTGCTCACGTGACTATCTTCATTTCCCACAATTTTGATCCATCTTATTTTATTAAAAAAGAGCCAATACTCACCCTCTTTAAATAACCATTATCATGTGTTATCCAACCTTCAACTTGTTAAACTTGTTTCTCTAATACTAAAGCAATCCTTAACCTTTTCTAGAAATGAACATCCAGAAACTATCATGCCACTCCTACTATAATAATGAAACACCAATTATTACCTTTCTCAATGTTGTTATCAATAACCAATCAACTACTAGTGCCAGCTGCATCTCTTCATCTTGCATCGAGCTCACCTATTATCTACAACACACTAAAATTTGCTATCAGGAACATTATTTGTCTTTACATGCGCTACATTGCTAATTCGCATGGCATGTGTTGTGATACATACAATTATTCAAACAGAACAACACTTCAACATTTTCATTGATTGTTGAAAGCTGCCACAACTCCTCTACCATCAATCATTCTAATGATATTGCGTGCTAGTAGTCACTTAGCCATCAATATAGTCCTCTAAATTTGTAGGCATTCTTCTCTATTGGCTTCCCTATTCAGGAGAAAAGACAGAAAGAAGATAATTACCAACCCAAGGTAATCTAAAACAACGCATAAGAAAGTAAATTCAATGCCAACTCTAGGGACTATAAATAAGGGTTTTGACATTAGTTGGATGGCCAAGATAGACTTCAGCAAAAAAACAAATGCACAATTTATTTTTTAGTCAAACGATTTCAAGCATCTCAAGTTTCATGCTTAGGGGATTCTATCTGGAGTGATCTCAATAATACCCTAGGATGTTATACCAAGAAAACTTAGCCAGCGTGATTATATAAAGTTCAATACAACTTAGAGAAAATCCTTGTCTTCTTGTCGTTCTATATGACCTGAACAAAAAAAAAAAACTTCTAAAATGAGAAAAGTGTCAAATTGGTCCATTGATTCTTTGTAGGGGCTATTTTAGTCCGCGAGTCTATAAAATCCCCCAAACTCTTTTGATCGGGGCTGAAATAGTCACCATTAAAAGTAGTTGGGGTGTATTTTGACATTTCTATACTCGTAGAATGGCCTCATGTAAATGGTAAGATGATTATTTTGTCACTTACTACATCTGAAATATATAGTATGTCAAAGGAATAAAAAATAAAAGAAAAATCATAAAAAAGGCAACAAACACATTTACAAGTGGTGGAAGAGGGAAATGTAACAACCAAAGCCTGAGCAAGCAACTATGTTCCCCTAGCAAAACACAGTTAGCACCTGAAACCTAGAGCGATTACCGCAGCATTGGCTGCATGCTAACATCAAACATGAATATAAATGAAGAAACTGCAATCATTTCAGCCTAATCTAGCATGTATCAAATACTAATCCTGCCAGCCGCTGCTTATAAGGGTGAAAGTTGCAGAAAAATGTTACACGTAAGCATTTATGGCCAATTAAAAATGTCGCTAGAGGTAAATTTTAAAGGAAAAGAATTAACCATACCCAAAGCTTGCGTAATATGAATGCTCCTGAATAGCCATTATTTGAACAGCATTATATCCAAGTCTCTTAACTCGGGGCAGAACATCATCTCTGAAGCTAGCATATGTGTTGATCTTTGGCTCCTGCACATAAAAATTAACTATTTAATAAATAGAAGTCCAGGGAGACAAACACAATGATAACTTTAAAAGAGAAAAGTGGAGCATGCTTTAGAACAAGAAGCAAACTTCCAACAAAATATTTATCCATGTAGAGAACAGAACACCATGAAAGTTTAAGCGAGAGAACTTGATCCACAATCAGCAATACAGCAATCATCTTAAGTTATTTATAAGATAATTAAACAGATATATATATATATATATATATATATATATATATATATATATATATATATATATATATATATATATATATACACACATATATATATATGTATATATATATATGTATACATACATATATATATATGGAGATGAAGGTTTGGCAGAGCTCGGCTAGGGTTTCCCCCCCCGTCGGCGACGCAATGGAGATTCGAATAGGAAAGGCTCTTAGCTCCGATAATTTTCGTGGCTTCAGTTCCGGTGTCGTTGGTTCAGCTTCGGTGAAACCAGCCCTAGTGATTTCGTTCCTCTTGTCCTCAATTTCTGTTCGTGATCCCAGTTCGCATTCCCTGTTTTCTGTTCGCAATTGTGTTCCCTGTTTTCCATTTTGTAGTGGTTTTGTTCGACTCGTCGTTGTTACTTCAGCTCAGGTGATTGCGATTTTGATGTTGGTGCGTGGAGTTTCCACACTTAGGTTTGCTTTTGTTCACTTTAGGGAATGGCCCCGAGCTATGCTGCGGCTGTCTCCGGGATTTCTACGCCTGGGGCAGGCGGTCATTCCTGTTTCTTCCCTCAAGCTTTTCAAAATGCTTATGAATCGGGAGGTGGCTTTACTTACATTAAGAAACTGGGAAGAAAGAATGACAAACCTGATTTGTTCCTCACTGAAGAGGAACAAATATTTTGGCTTCAGCACACAGATATACTCTCGTTGGGAAATTTCCGTATGGAAATCCCAAGCTTGAGATTATTAGAAAGCACTTTGATTCTCTTAAGCTCACAGGGAGTTGGAAGGTTGGTTCGCTGAATAGCCGTCACGTTCTCATTCAATTCTCAAATGACGCGGATTATACCCAACTTTTTGCTCAAAAAGTTCTCAAAATTGATAATCGCTTTACGAAAATTCTAAAATGGACCGTGGATTTTGATCCTAAATCGGAAACTCCTATCATCCCGGTTTGGGTTAATTTTCCGGGGCTCAAGGTGCAAATCCTTAATTATGAAACCCTTTATATGCTGGCAATTGCTTTTGGGAAACCGCTGAAGGTTGATACTCTCACGCTTGATACAACCAGGTCATCTGAAGCTTGTGTGCTTGTAGAGCGCGACATCACTCAACCTTTTCCAGAGGAGATTTGGATTGGATCCCCTCATCAGGGTTATTGACAGGAGATTGTGATGGGACCTCATCCCCCATATTGCCCTCACTACGAAATGTTTAGTCATAGCTGTCCATCATGTTATCGGTTGCATCCACATCTACACGACCCGTTGTAGCCCCACCTCCTGTTACTCAGCACATTCCTGAGGATGTTATACCCTCTTCATCATTGTCTGTTATACATACTGCTATGCCCATTGCGGATACGATACAAAATGATTTGTCTACAGAGATAGTTTCTGAAAATGTTGGTTTTGTTGATAAGGACCATTTTTTGGGAGGGAACCAGGTGGTTGCTGTCACTGCCTCTCCTTCTGCTGGAGCGTACACGCTATCTTGTCAGGCTCTAACTACCGTGGAGGGTGCTCAGGTCCCTCTCCATGAGGTGATTGAAGATCGGGATGATGCTAACATTCACGCCCAGGTGATGGAACAGGTGTCTCCTAATGCTAATGAGGAAGTTTTAGAGCCAAACACAAACCATCTTACTGCTATTAATCACTTGGATGTACTTGACGACTCCATAATCGTGGTAGAACTATCTGTTGAGAGTGTTGGTGATTCCCAAGTATTGGAAGAATATCCTTCACGAACACCGGAATCCATTGCTGCGATTGTCTTTCCCTCAACTGATGCTCTACTATCTAATGATATTATAAACCAGTCTTCAGAAGAAGAATGGCAAGTCTACACTTCTCGACAGAGGAAGAAGGTTATGAGCACTATTCAGCTTGGAGAATTAATGGATTATACCCTGGTCACTTCTGGGAATGGTACAACACTTCAGAATCTGTTATCTGGATCCACCACAAGAACTAGAGGAAGAGGCAGGCCTAAACTGCCTCGTCCATAGACACTTGTTATCTGCATGTTTGCATTTTTTGAGGTTTTTGTTTCTTTTTGTTGGGGTATCACTCTTCTATGTATCATATGGATAGGACACCATTTTTGGGCCCTCTCATACAACCTTTTGTATCCTTTATTATTTCAATATAATTGGCCCTAGGGCTACACGCATACACACACACACACACACACACACACACACACACACACACACATATATATATATATATATATATATATATATATATATATATATCTTTATTTCTTTAAGATTGGTCGACAATCGGAGACCGTCGATCAATCCCTATAGGTTGAACTGACCGAGGAGCAGACCCCTCTTCCAATCCTGTGTGCGATTCAAATCCTCCCATAAGGGGTGGGATTCGAACCCCTGACCTGAGGAACTTACCCCAAAGGCCGCAACCAATGAGTCAAGGCTCGGACACATACATATATAACAAAAAATAAAGTAAATAAAATAAAATTTAATCCCCCTCACGATGCCTATTCGAAACAAACATGATGCTCTCGAAAAATCAGAATGAAGGATTTATTCCCTCATTTCGTTCTAATCGAAGGAACGAGCCAAGCAAGAAAGAGAGAAGGCGAGCGAGAGAGGAGAGGAGTGAGAGCAAAAATGTAAGAGAAAGAAGAGGAAGAAGGAGACGAGTAGCTTTGTCGACAGCCGCGCGCAGCGAGCAGATGAATGGAGGCAAACATCCTACCTTACATGCGTAGTTGATGGTCCAGAGCGCGATGAGCAAAGAGGGAGGAAAAGGATAAAATATTGAGGCTTTCTTTGTGAGAAAGAAGGGAATCAGAACTCCCGTGGAGGGAAATCACACCTTAAACGAGTGGAGGAAAAAAGAGAATAAGAATGAGAACGAGAAGAAAAAAGGAGCAAGACAGAAAGGAGCTTTCGCGTGCAAGTGCAAAGCCGATCGAGCAGCTTGGCTTTCAGGTGACGAGCTCGCATGCAAAGAATGAGGAAAGCTTCTTCTCTTAGTTCAATTTCCCTGTGCGAGAAGGGCGAACCATGAGGTTTGTGGCCAAGTTGACCACCTCTTGTTGCATCTTCCTCAGCGGATAGGATGTTATGATTTAATGTATTAATATATCATAAATCAAATAATTGAGCGTTGATACATGCATAAAATGACCACTTAAGCATTTAATTAATTATTATGAATATTTTTATAGGTATTAATTTAAAAAATGCAAAATAAAAATAAAAGATTGGGAATATAAAAGAAAGACAGGGTATTGAGGTGAGTAATCATGTTTTTAGGTTATAGTAATATTTTTTTCTTCTAGACCAAATGCATTTACTGTTAGAGTCACCAGTTATATTGAAGTTACTGCAAACTCATAATTTATGATTCTATTAAATTTTTTTCATCTTGCAGAAATTATGTGTCCTAAATATTATTTAAATTATCATAGATATTAAATGTTATTCAAGTGTATTGACTATTAAGTAAAAAAAAATGAAATAATCATTATTAGATTATAATTTTCACCACTTCATGATATTAATGGGGAACACTAAGATACTTGTACACGTGAATGAAAAAGATTATTGATATCGATGTGCATAATTGACACAAGTTTAGACGGTGCTCTTATGACGGTTGTATAGATATAAACAAATATAGACATGTTACTGTTATGGTAAAATGTATTGAAAGTAATGAACTATCATGAAGAATCATATCTAAAAAAGTATATTGGCTACTACTTTTACAGAGATTTATAATATCTATGACTAGAATTCATATTATTATTTTTTTATGTTATTGTATTTTAAAAATATGAGTATTCACTGGCTATAGTTAGCTCACTGTTGTTCTAAAATAACATTTCGGTATAATTTTTTATTAAATGATGAACAATAGAAGAGAAAATGTTTATAAAAGATGTGAACATCTAGCAATTAGATAAATTTAATTGTATTATTTTAAATTATTTTCTTTAAAGATTCTTTCAAATAATATTTAGATATTAAACTGTTGGTGATAGAAATAAAATAACAGAAAATTTAATTTGGCCATCCAACCTTCCGCAACATATGCATTGAAAAAAAGTTTTATGCAAAAAGGAAAAGCACAAACTCTTTGGATAAGAGGCCTAGTATGCAACAAATGCATTGAAAAAGAGTTTTGTGCAAAACTGGTGATCATTGGAATGTTAACAATATAGTTGTTACTTCTCTCCTCGTTAGTAGTAATTTTTATTTCTAATGGACACCCGTGATCCAAGTTATCTTCTGTATTCTCTTATCTATTTTTCATTTTTCCTTTCACAATTCTTGCCAATTGCCCATAATATATGACTGTCATTTTCTTATTATAAAATTACGCTCTATTGAAAAAAAAAGAAACATAAATGTCTTGCAGAAACAATCCGCACAATAAAATTAATTATGTCACTAGGTTTGGCAATTTTATATGGCCATCACCATTTGATGCTTATTTCAAACAAAGCTTATAAATTTCTTGAAATTTAGTTCCTGAAAAGAGAAACAAAGTATACATACAGTGCTGCTCATGCCAACATGTGATTCGTAAATTCTTAATGATCTGGGACGTTTTGGCTGAGGATGTCGGAATATATACTTTTCCTGCAAAATTTGAAATGTCAGTTTACAGCATAAAATCAATCAGCCCATAAAAGAGCAACTATCTCAGAAAACGAACTACTTCTAACGGTCAGACAAACTCCGAAATTTCATTGTAAATATAATGATTATATACCGCTTCAGGAGGGTCATAATATATCCCATTGTATGGAATTTCGCCTGGAGCTTGCACTGAGAACTTAATCCATGCTGGAATGGAATCCTTGATTCCCGATGGTGTCTCCATGCGAATCTACCAATTCATATGAACTTTGAAATTAGATAAAAAGACTGTTATAGAGCAAGCATAATCCCAAGATTAAAACAACTATGCCCTTCTGAATTAAACTTGATGTAACAGTAAAAAATACGAAGATTTACATAAATACCACTCAATTCCACATATTTACATATCTAACACCTAACCTTCAATTTTTACTTGCATACCACATTATTTGAAAGTTAAAATGTTGGTACTTTTATGTGATATGAAAATTTTGGGTGGCATAAATGTAAAAAGTAAAGTTTAGATGTAAGATAAATATTTAGGAATTGGGTGAGATGTATATAAAGGCCCCAAGCTATTATTAACTAAGAGATAACCATTATTTAAGAACTTGAGCAGAAAAATCTCAAAAATAACTAAAATATGTGAACCGTTTTCCAGCAGTGAAGCAGCTTTTTCATTGCTAGGATTCTACATGAAGACATTAAAGGGCAACCACAAGCTGAGCTTGAAATTCATGTTATTAGTGCCGCCGCATAAACCAATTTATAAAAATTACAGTAAAACTCAGGCATGGATGCCCTTTTAGGAGTACCATAGTGCGGACATTTCTAACTCTATGTGCTTGAATTAAGTAAGAAGAATTATGTCAAAAACATACAAAAAAATAAACACAAAAAAAATGTGAGTTAGAGCACAAATCTAGAAAGGAACTCTCGCGAAAAAATTATTGATTTTAAATAGTATTTAAGGTATGATTGAATCACTAAAATATCATAAATTAGTGGACCTAACACCATGTACAATGTATGCCTTTGAGCACATTTTTAAGCTGGTCCAAAAGAATCACATTTAGCATAAATATCCAATTTGGAGTACTAAAGTGCTAAATATTTCTAACGCTATGCACTCAGAATGAAGTAAAAGTAACTGCGTCAAAAGTATGTTCATAAAACATCAAAATAAAATTAGAAATATTTACATACATAGCACTTAATTCTTATGTGTTTACATATCTAACACCCAAACTTCAATTTTTACACATATGCCACCTTAGCTATGTAAGAAAAGATGTATCTTACATTTTAAAAGTTAAAATAATAGTATGTTGTGATAAGCAAGATTTGGGTGGTATAAATATTAAACAAAAAGTAAATTTTACGTGTTAGATATGTAAATACATAGGAATCGAGTGGTATGTATGTAAATGCTCCATAAGATTGCTGGTCAAAATTCTTGCACTTAAATTGGAAATGTTCTCTTTCAAAGGAAATTGTAGTACTGCACTCCATTGTCGTTTGTTTAGGTGATTTAAGAAAGAAATTGTTGTTGCACATGCTTGTACTAAAATTTAAGCATATTAATCACGTGGAAGGAATACCTTCACTCGTGAGCCATGGGGAATAACCGATGAGCCATCTGGATTATTTGGCAGAAATATCTCCCACACGCCAAACTCGCTCTGCAAATAACTAAACAAATTATTAGTTTGTCCAATATCAAGCATGGAAATAAATGCCCTAACAAAACAAAAGAACCAATCTCAATAATAAATGAAAGACAGTGTTCTTGATGCGGCTGCCATTTTGAAAACTAATATTGATACTAAGAATAGTTAAAATATAGAAACTTATTCATAGAATGGTTCAAAATTTTGACACCTAGTTAAGGCAGAAAAAATTGTGTGAAAAGATTTAATATTTAATTTTTTTATAACAGAGAGAACTGAATTTAGTAAAATGCCTGCCTGAATCCTTGATCAGAAAGTTTCTGAAGAAAAGATGGGGCATTGAAGTTCATTATTGGCCCACAATAGAAGCAAGCAGGGAGAGTAAATGCTTAAGCGAGAGGTTTACTGATGAATCCGAGACTGTCCGTAAATCAAACACAAAAAATAGAGCATAAAATAAGAAGATAAAGAGAGGAGACTATAATGAACAATGTTGAATAGTGTCATCTTCATAAATATTTCTTTTATTTAAAAGGGAGAGAATACAATTGTGATATTATATTATTGTTCCGTTTGAAAGGGGTTCATGGTAGAGTATTGTTGGTATTCTGCAAGTATGAGCATATCATCCAACTCTATTCTGGCTTGACCGCCTAAGCTTAGTCAACGGGATCAACTCAGTATGATTCGGTCGGTCAGTCGAGCTTGGTCAATATGGTTAGGTCAGTCGGATGAGCTTGGTTAGTATGGTTCGGTCGTTTGATCCAACCTAGTTGATATTCATTGACCCCTGATGGGGAGGCTTTAGAGTCTTCACGGGAAAGTTGGAGGTAATTTGCGAGATTGGATCTTCCTTTAGATCGACTACTAGGAGTAGGCTATCGCATCGATTCGGCCTTTTTGTGGCAATTGACTTGGATGACTTTTCGTCTTGTTTCTAGTCGAATGGCTCATGCTTGGATCATTCAATTTTCTTGTCTGCCTTGTGACTAGATTGGTTTTGGTTTGGATGGTTTTTCTCGTTCGGTCAAGTGGGCCCCACGATCTCTTCGCAGTGGGCTAATATTTATTGTACTCCTTTTTTTGGACTGTTACATCTTCTTTAAGATCATCGCGGACACCTTTTAAGGATGTACATATTTTAGTCATCCGATTCTCTTATTGAAAGCGATACTGCAATAATAATAATAATATATTTTAATACAAAAGTAAATTGCATTCAATTTTAATTAATGATTCAATAATTGAACTCTCTTAATTTCGACGCTTAATAGAGATTGATGGGACTCCCTCCCATTCTTAATTTACTCCATGATTCCCTTTATTTGAGTCGGCTAACTTCCGTGTCTTCGACATTGTGATGGATAACTTGCCAAAATCTCATGCTAACGTTCCCAACAAGGATCTGATTTTCTTTGCCTTTGGGAAATCGTAAGAACGGGACCGCCCAGAAGGTGAACGAAGGGAGAAGGTTGTCGTGAAGAAGAAGAAGAAGGTTACACTCCCACTACCGGATCAAGTGGGGTTGTCTGATTCAATTCTAGGCACTGCGTGAAGGAACGTTCAGCCAGCCATTCCAACTTTCGATCTGACCATTCAGCCATCTGCCATAGCACAACCACCTACAATCAATCAGGTCACTCGGATGACTTCTAGCATTCCCCTGTTGCTTTATCCAGCGCTCCATGGTGAGCTTGACAAGCTTATTACAGTTTTTGAGTTGGATTGGCTCTTGGATATGAGACTTTAGTCTTGTTTGTAGGATTTAATTTTTTGACGTCTTTTTTTCTTGTTTAACGATGAGTCCTAGTGCAAATGAACCGAATCGAATAAACTTGGATGATGATTCAACTCTAATTGACCAAGATAAGAGTTCGACCGGGGCACCTATGATAGCAAACCAGACCAATCGAGGGTGGTTGGCTCTCGAGCGAGGATGGCGGGGCTAATCGCCCATGACAACCAACATGAAGGATGCGAGGAAGCAACTAACCAACTCCGGACATTCCCTGGGTCGCTTGTTCGTCGTATGGACAAAATTGAGAGCTCCTTCACTCGATCGGCAGGGATCCAGCGGGGTGAGAAGATGTGTGAGCTATTGGTTCGTACGACTCGTATCGAGGAGAAGGTGGCGACTATTCGCCAAGAGTTGTCGAAGGTTGTGAGAAATTCCTGATCATCCAGGTGTAAGTCAAGTCAGATCAGCCGAATAAATTTAGGATAGGAGCAAAGTTCTTGCATGGAAGGCTGCTTCGATTGGGACATATTGTTGTCGAAGCAGCGAAATTCTCCTTGTAAAATATCATGCCTTAGACTAAATTATGAGCACATTATTGTAATTAAAGTGTCATTTCAAGAATAAAAATGTTGTCTCCTTTAGTGTGTTGATGTGACCTCACTATTAACTTATTACAAAAATGGTTGTTTGCTTTTGTTTTCACTCCTATGCGATGGTTAGACTTCCTCCATCTCTCTATATATAAAGGGGCATAGAATTGTGTGGTCACACTTCCTTTGCTCTCTTCCATTCTTATTGCTCTTTAGGCTTCTATTATTGCACCATGCTCGATGGCTCTCCGATATTCCACAAGAGTTCGGATTGATCGCCCTGAACCACCAATCCTGTAGGACTCAAAGGTGAGGTCGTGCTTCCAGAGGGTTGTGTCTTTGACTCCACCATCAAGCTTCCGGTCACCGGTGAGGTCGACTAAGCGACCTCAATATACGACACTTACCTCCTGTTCTACAAGGATCAGTTTTGATTCGGTCTTCGTCTACCGCTTTGCTTCAGGTTGAGTTCCATTTTTGTCAACTACGGCAAAGATAAGCCCAGCTCCATCGTAACTATTATGAAATTTTGTCGGCAACTAGGGATCCCATTATTCATCGACCTGTTTAGCTATTTGTTCTCATTCCGCGTCGGTCCAGATGGGTGTTCAATTCTCTTCCATCGACAGGTTCCAGCTACTAGGGCTCAAGAAACAAGGTGAATGATTGGAAGCCACGATTTTGGGTAGGTTTCTCCTCAAGGGGGTGATTCAACCGGATAATCTCGTTTGGGGAAGCCCTGTCGAAATTAAAGAGAAAGGCATCAGCTAGGGTGTTGGTGCAGGTCGATCGAAGGAAGTAGGTTGTCGATCCATCAATACCTCATGTTGGTTGTTATCAACAGCGTGTTCAGTCGGACGTCTTCGGTGAAATAACCAACGATGATTGAAAGATCTCAGATGCCCGCGAGGCTAAGACGGAGGCCATGTTGGCCACTCGGGCAACCAAGAAGAAGGTTCACCGGGTTGCTGTCGGAGCTGAGAAGCAACCGTTAGCGCAAATGGTTCTGGCTAGAGGGTCCGAAAGCTTTAAAGGTTCGGATCTCATTTACGCTGTTTTTTTCTTCACATGTTGTTGTTCAAAGAATTGGGACCGAAGGGGTAATTCATATCGAAAGACCAACCTCTTCGGAGAAAGTTAAAGCTTCCCTCTCAGTTGTAGGTCCTAGAAATGTGTAGCCGACCATATGACGAGAGATCGACGAATCGCGAGGAGTTCAACCACTAAAAAACGGAGCCCTCGGTAGAAAGGCGGAAAGCATGGTCTGTTGCCCTATGTCGGCCACTTCGACATTCTTGACGCTCTTTGTGAGGGATGAGGCTAGTCGCCCTGCTCCTGGCAACTCGACAAGATCTTATGCATAAACGATGTTAAAGCATTAAGGGGATCGCTTAATGGAACCTTCCTCGGGATGACCGTAGTTGGGTCAGACCATTAATCCATTAAAGAACAAGATGTACAGGTCTACTCAACTCTTTAATTCCTCAGCTTCTATTTCCATTGTGTATGCTTCTTCGATGGTCGTTCGGTGGAGTCTCTGAGGTCTCCCTTCTTCCAGATGGATGCACTTGGACATGAGGTCGACCACCTTATTATACGTTCAAAAGATGTGTTCAATTTTGAAATTTTTAGAATTTCCCTATCTCTATCTTGGCCTTGTCGAGGTATTTGAGCATCAACTCACTTCAAGTCTCAAAAGAAGTAAGATGACGTTGTGACTTGGGAGCACCGTGTATATGGACGCCTTCCGCGATCCCGCATATAGGGGCCGGAAGCAAAAAAACTCTCGCAACTATGCAGGCTTAAGTTTTTGCGCTGGACTGAACCGGTTCAGGTTTTGTAGTTGTTTTAGAGTCAGTCGGTCCTCTTGGACCACTTCTCGCCACCTTGTTATTATATATTTATGTTTATGATGCTCTAAGGTTAGTTTTCTCACGTGTTTTATTTGGAACAACCGTCGGCATCTCAAGTTTCCCTTCAAGGATTGTATCAGAGAGAAGAGTGGTGTTACAATTTGTATCTCGAGAGCCTAATGTTGTAGCTATCCTCCGCTACCCTTCCCACGCATCCTTCACTTTGTTGTTGCCACTGCCTTCCCTGCTGCGGCTGCCCAAAAAAAGCCCCGTGATTGTCCTTCATGTTGTTTCCCAACTTGCCAACAGCCAGCCACCTACCATCCTGGTTGTCACCCTGATCAACCATCCCAAAATCTTCACCTTCTCCCGGCCATCTGCCTCGTTGTCGCAGCTCCATATGTCCCTCGTCTTGCTGTCCACTGCTATTCTAGCCACCAAAACTGCATCCCTGCAGCCAAGCTGTTGTTCCAACAGATACCCAACACTGCCATTGCTGTTCTAGACTCTTAAAACCATTCCCCGTGCCGCCTCCGCCGGAACCACCTCCCAGCAGTTTATGATGTTCTCGCCGCCTAGAACCGCTCCTAGCCATTGTTACTTCGATGTCCAATCAACTTACCCCCATGCCACCGCCCATCCAAACCCCCTAATGGCCACCATCATCACCTGAGATCCATCCTAATTTGAGTCTTTGTGTCATGACTATTGCTATTTAAGATTTTCGGATAGCATGTTGCATTTTCACTTTTAAGTGTGTTGTTTGTAAATAGTTATTTGATTTCAATAATAGGATTTTCCTTTCCTAATTTGGTTTAGATTAACTCTGGTACCATTTGATATCAGAACTAGCATAACGCTAGTCATATCCTAGGGTTTAACATCTACTAATACCCAACCCTATCTCCACCCAAAAGTCTTCTCTTTGTTGATTTTTAAATCCAGCCAAGCAAAAATTTTCTTTCCCACCCTACACAACTCCTATACACCCACTTCCAACTGCCCAAATCTAAACACTAGCCATGCCACTAAGAACACAATAGTTCGTGATGTCGTTTATGAGAAATCCACAAAAAAGTGTCCAGGAGATTTCTATAGAGGATATGCAGTGGAAAATTCTCCAACTACTACAGAGGTTCGCCGCATTCAAGAGGAGACCATCCAGAGATGAAGAATTGCTACCTAGAAGATTTGGCATGAAATATTGGAGAAAACCGACTTTTAAATTAAATGCGGATTTTTCATATTTGGACGATCACATGGATCTGGACAAGCTCATCGAGTGGCTCTGAACCTTGGAGGTGTTTGTATGCCAGAACGCTCCACCGAAATGAATGGTGAAACTAGTCACCGAGAAGTTAATGAAGAGTGCATTCTCAGTGGTGAGCGAACTTGAATATTATTCGATAAGCGAGAAGGACAGAGTAAAATTATTACTTTCGTCCAAGATGAAAAGGTAAATAAAATACCAGTACGTACACGCACATTATAGATAGGATATGTGCGCAAGACCTTACTAGTTACAACAACCCCGGGTGAATGCCACATCTTACAGGCAAAACTCAACCCTAGGATCAAGCAACATGGGTACATCCAAATTGGATGTTCCATTGGGTACATCGAGACCTGATTTGTGAGAATACTTTTTTATCTACAGTGACAGCTCAGATTGTCACAAAAAAGAATGGATACTTTATTCTACCATAATGTATTTTGGAATGACAACATCTACAAGGCTTTACAGGGAGACCATGTTATTTCCGCTATGTTCATCTAGACTGACCTGACGCCATACTACGAGAAAACAGAAGCTTTGACAAATAAGGTTAAAGCTCTCCAGACTCTGAGAGACTGAGGGGGAGCGTCACATACAAGAACGCCTTCTGCAATCCTGCGTACAAGGATTTAATATGAAAACCTCTCGTGATCATGAGGGTTTCAATTTTGGTGCCTAGACCAAACAGGTTCAAGTTTGTAATTGTTATGGAGTCATTTGATCCTATTGGGCCACTCACTATCCTATTATTATATATTTGTATTTCTAATCTAGGGTTAGTTTTTTTGTGTGCTTTGTTCGAGATAGCTGTCGGCGTCTCAAATTTCTCTTCAACGGCTATATCCGAGGAATGAGTGGTGCTCCGATTGTATTTCGTGGCCAAGGTGATAACTATTCTCTGCTACCCTTCCCTCACATCCTTCCCTTCACTGTTGCCACTGCCTTACCTAAAGCAGCCAGGAGAGCCCTTTTAGTTGTTCTCCCGGTTGTTTCCCCACCTCTCAGCAGTCGTTTAGACATCATGGTTGCCACCCTGCTCTACCAACCCAACACCTTCCTCCACCTTTTCCCAACCTTGTTGTCCACTGCTGTTCCAGCCACCAGAACTGCATCCCTGCAGCCTAGCTGCTGTTCCAGCACTTCCTCTGTGCTGCATTGCTATTCCAGCAACCCAAAACCATTCCCTTTGCCGACAGCAGGAACCACCTCCCTGACAGCCTAGCTGAGATTTCTGCCACCCATATCAACCCCTAGCCGGTGTTTTTTTTTGTTGTCCAGTCCACCTACCCACATGCTACCATCTCTCCAAACCCCCTAACGACCAGAACCACCACTTGAGATCCACCCTAGTTTGAGTGTTTGTGTCGTTGTTGCTATTTCAAATTTCAAGATGTTGTGTTATTGCATTTTTTCCTTTCAAGTGGGTTGGTTGTAACCGATTATTTATTTTCAGTAATAATATTGAATTTTCCCTATTGCAATTTGGATTAACTCCAGTCATCTAGTTAAGCTTTGATCGTCCTTAGATATTAAATAAATATCCAAGTAAACAAATGCAGGCAACTTCAGGGAAAAAATACGTGGGAAAACATGAAATTCATGTCATTCTTAAGTATTTACAGAAAACTAGGCCAATATTTTAGAGAAAAAGTAAGACTCAAAGACCAGATAAAAAGTGGATGGTATAGCCTGCGTCAACTTTTAAAATTGAGCTGCATACCTTGGTCATGACATGCGCATTGGGATTCCAGTTGTTAAAATCTCCGATCAATGAAGCTGACTGAAAAATTAAAGCACAAGTATTATCATCAATATGAGATGACCATTCAGGTAAAGTCTTTCTCAGTGCTAGTTAAAGATGTTAAGATAAGCTACACATATAAAAAAATACAAAAAAAAGAACACAAGATGACAAAATACAAAAACAAGATGAGCGTAAAACTTTATTGTAAACAAATTAAAATTTGAATCCATAAACAACCTTATCATGAAATTAATAATAATGATTTCCATAACATGTAATAACGTCCTCATGAACAAAACATTTTGACATAAAAATGTGATCGTTAACATGCATAAGACATATCAAACTTCGGATACATAATCAAATTAATCTAAAGAATAATTCTAATTATCTTAAATTTCACATACAAGCCCATTGAAAATCTTAACCTATCCGATTTGGGCTAATGCTCGCACATACATGCATGACTATCAGAACATAACTTGGATTATAGTAGACTTCTAAATCACATATGAAATGCGATAAGAGAAAAAATTGTTCTGCTAACGCCTTAACTACAAAACCATTAAAAGAACACTCTCTTTTTCCGTCGAAATCTTTTATCATCACAAAAGATGACTCAAATTCACCCTCAACCCACACATAGATTTTGAAACATCCCGCAAACTACGTTTAAACCCCCTTCCATTGTTCCACTATGTCCAACATCAACATCATTAGCATTATCCGAATTGTTTGGGATCGGAATCCTTACTGAAACAAATTGGTATATTAGAAACAAAAATTGATAAGATATTCAATTCAGATGACCACAAAAAAAAATATGAGTCCATCAAATTAAATCCAATGAATATTTATATACATACCACTCAATTCATATGTATTTACATATCTAACACGTAAACTTCAATTTTAACATATATACCACCTTGCATATACATGAAAAGGTATATTTTAATTCTTAAAAGTTAAAATGGTAGTACTTTGATGCGATATGAAAGATTTGGGTGGTATAAATGTAAAAAGTAAGGTTTAATTGTTAGATATGTAAATACATAGAAATTAGGTGGTATGTAATGTTTAAAAAGTGAAATCGGAAACCGAGGCATTTTGCCCTAGCGAGGCGAAGCATAAATTAGTTTATTGTCATAAATAATCACAAATCTTAATCTTAAATATTGATTTAAAATATATGTTTGAAATGTGAATCTCAATAAGCCATTCACTTAAAATTTAAATATTCGAAGAGATTCAAATCCCTAGTGGACTCTTCATTGCTTTAAACATCTTCAAAACAATCATCATATTTATTACCATCTAATTCTATCTCATTTGTAACTTTTAAATATTCTTAATTTATTATACTTTTCTTATTAGTATTAATTAATGTAAATTTTAATATAATTTAAAACAAAAGAAAAAATTAATAACATAATCAAACACTCGTACATAAATTATCTTTTTATCTTTTTGAGGCATGCCTCAAGACATAAGCCTCAAGCATCTTTTTAAACAAAGTGACACTATGTATGCAAATGCCCATAAATATATGCATATGGAGAGATAAATCCCTCAAAGTCACAAGGTAGCTCTCCTGATTCAAGTTAAAAGTAGTAAAATAATAAGCCAAAAAACTGAAATTTCAAGGTAAAGCAATAAAAGCAAAAAAACCTTACCTTTGCTCCCGGAGCCCATTCTCTGTAAGTAATACCACTTTCACTGAAACAGGAACAAAGTAAAAGTTAACACATGCCTAAATTTTGCATGGTCTAGTCTGGGACTTCACTTCTGCGAGAATACATGTTAAAATATAATAAAGAACAAGAACCTCAAAAATAAAGAAAAAATAGAAAATATTAATGGGTAATTAAAACAATATTCTAAAATAAGGATTCAATATTGAATAGGGGATAGGTGCATATTAGTTTATCATATATTTACCTATTTAGCATCAATGAAATCACGAATTTTCATCTGGTAGCTATTTTTCCAAACAATAAATGCATTTCAACAAGTTCTACATGCTTGATAGGGAAATGAGAAAAAGTCCTGGTGTTAGAGCTAGCATATTTTTTTCTGAAATTCAGTAAGTCAACCAAACAACAAAATTCAAAAATCTTCAGGTGGTTTCACTAAGAAAGAGTACATTCCTGATCACCCAAAAAAAAGCTTGAAATAACAGATTTTCCAAAGTAGGCAAAAATATAAATATATAATATATTTGGTCACACAACTACAAAATATCAATCATAAAATCACAAACAGGGCAATTCTTTCAAAATCACCCAATTAAGTTCTCAAATTTATGATATCTGCAGGCATGCATGTAAAATAACATTCAAACCTTTTGAAGGTAAACCGACAAGGCCCTTTTAACCAACAAGGCCCTTTTAACCAATAAATCTCTCTTTCAATCTCTGGTCATTTTTCAATCCTAAAGATGAGATATAAGAAGCAACAAGAGAACAAAACAATGTAAATGAAAACTACACCACAAAGTTAACCATTGGAGGTCATAAATTTCGAAAATTTAATATGACAGGAGAGAAGAAGCTGTGCAGGGTTTCTTCCTTAATGGCAATGAAGTACGAGAATCACATATTAAATAACAAAAGATATGCAATGGCCATTGATTCTTTAGATCAATCAAAACAATTCAGGAAGATTTACATACATATCACTCAAATCCTATGCATTTACATATCTAAAATCTAAACTTGAGCATTGGGATTGCGTCCAAGTTGAACTTCAAGCCATTAAATCCTTTCAAAATATGCCAACCATGGATGCAAGAATGTCGGGACATCATCATTGAAGGAGATAATGCTAATATCATGTAGTTTTTGCGATCTTCGATGAAGGTGAAGCGGGACATACGGTGCCAACGGCGACAAGAAGCACCAGATTTTGCTTTCCTTTTGTCCTTTAAGCAAGTTTTATTTTTCCAAATGCCACGTGAATGTAATAGGGCCGCTCATTCATTGTGCTGAGTGTGCCCTTAGTGATTCTCTTATTTTAATGCATGGAGAGAATGATTGGGAGTTATCTACCATATTTGTAGAGGATAGGTCTCTTTTTTGTGCATCGTAAATGCTTACATGCATAGTTTTTGTACCATTTTGATATAGTAAAACAGCTTGCTGATTTTCAGGAAAGGTATATTTCAAATTCAAATAGTGGTATTTTTATGTGATAAAAATTTTGGGTGGTATCAATGTAAAAAGTAATGTTTAAGAGCTAGATATATAAATTGACAAAAAGGTGGTAAGTGCGTAAATGCCCCAACAATTGATTTAGCAACATAAGTTATGCTCGCTCATGAGAGATTCTCTTTAGACATCAATTTACCTCAAAACAGATGACAGAAACTAATTATAAACAACCTTTTAAAGATGAAAAGTTAAAGATTACCTTCGATTAAAGCCAAATTTTTCGTATCCACGAGAAAATGCATCCAAGCCACCTTCATGTTTATCAATCAGTGCATGGATGTTCTTGTAATGATTATATCTGTAGAATAAGGAAAAGGTGTTTTACAAGCTAAAAGATCTCCTTCGTACAATCAACATAGGGGGGGTGCTTAATAATATTACAGCAATGATCGCAAAGAAAAGTAGTGCACTACAGACAGTACACTCAACTTATAGATATAATTTAAGCAGAATAATTTCCTGAGCCCATAGAAAATAATATTTTTTATAATTTTCTTAAGTTTACTCCAATTCAACAATCTAAATCAACATTGATCATTACTTGTGCGCATAACTTTCCATCCTATGCTCTTGCATGCACTCCAATCATGTAAGCGAGTGCGTATTAATCAATCCATTAATAATAAACACATAAAGCAAAAGGAAGATTGCATGCATATCACTCAATTCCTATTTATTTACATATCTTAAACCTAAACTTCAATTTTTACATACATGTCAGCTTACCTATGCATGAAAATGTGTATTTCACTTATAAATGTTAAAATAGTGATGTTGTCTGTCATATGAAAGATTTGAGTGGTAGAAATGTAAAAGAGCAAACTTTAAGTGTTAGAGATGTAAGCTCCTACTCAGACTTGCACAATTATGTGAACTGCATGCGATAGAAAATCCACTATTCAAAAATACCTGAATGTGCATAATTTATCAAGTAGCCTCAAGCAAGATTCAATTTGTCATAAAAACGGCGATAAGATTCGAATAGAAAAAATGTTACTGCAATTAAAATGATACAAAATAAGGATCACAATTTACACAAACAATGGTAGTAGCCTTATACTCGAGATTATCTAAGCATAATATAATTGAAGGAAAAAATATTAAATCCATAGAACTTTGACCAAGTAATATGCAAAGCCAATAAATTCGTAGTGCCTGAAACAGTAGACAGAAGAAGTCTAGCATGTCAAGTGAATAAATGAATTAAAAGAGGTATCTTTAGCATTCCAATGCAAATTAGAATTCAAAAAAGATTAAATTCCTGATTATGCTTACAGAAAGTTATTATAACACGCATATGCTTTAGAGAAATTGGACATAAGCCTGTCATCTGCTACTTTAATAATAAGATGATTTGAATATTCAGACTCAATATTCAAGAACATTTGGATAGCAATTACACTAAAACAAACCCAGCATAACCATAGATCTAAAGTAACTAGGAGCTTTGGAGTAGAATAAGATTTGCAGAATAGGTGACGTGGGGCATCATTCGCGCATCAGTCATGACGAACGCCACAAGCGGTAATTGACCGTTTCAGTCCAAGTAAACGAAGGACCAATCGGTCCTTCCAAGTATGGTGTTCCTCCTATTGAGGGTGGGGGCCCACTCCTCTTTGCTCTAGACCTATATCATCTGATACTTTAATAATGAGAGATGATTTGAAGATTCAAACTCAATATTAACGAACATTGGGAAAGCAATTACAAGCAAACAAACTCAACATAACCATAGATCTATAGTAATCAAGACCTTTGGAGTAGAATAAGATTTGAAAAATAAGTGATGTGGGGGCATCGTTTGCGCCCTAGTCGCGACAAACATCACGAGCGTCACTGGGCCGGTTTGGTCCAAGCAAAGGAAAGACCAACCGGTCTTTCTAAGTATGGTGTTCCACCTATTGGGAGTGGGGCCCACTCTTCTAGGTCTATATAGGTATTGTTTGTTGTGTGTTAGGGCAATTCTTTGCTCAAATTTCTATTAAGACAGTCGTCGTCGTTCAATTTTCCCCTTCAAGAGTTGTATCCAAAGGAGAGAATGAGCTTTGGTTGTAACTCTTCCCGAGGAGGTGTCTATCTGTCACCAAATTGTTGCCTTGGTTCCTCCCTCCAACCGCCAACCTATTGCTATCACCTCCAGCAAGCTGCCAACCTGTTGTCATCCTCCTCAGCAGTCCAATAGCCCTCCAAATCGATTGCTGGTCCTTCCCAGCCTTCCTTACAGCCTCTGCCACCGACTAACCTGCACTCGGTGAGCTTCCAGCCACATCTCATTTGCAGTCGCCACCATTTCCGCCCTTCCCCCTTGCTACCCTCAACCCAGCCAACCCACACGCCTCGTCCCTCGGCTATCTACATGTTGTCCGACCCTAAGGAAACCACTGTCTTGTTGTTTTCTGTTTGCCAACCGTCATTTCCACCCCTACGCCATATTTCAAACTCACCGACCAACATCACTACCCCGAGATCCACCCTCATTCAGTGTTTGTGTCGTGTCAGTTGTTACTTTACGTTAATGGTATCATGTTGTTATTTCATGTTCCCATTGGTTGTTTGTATTTCCATATTGAACTTTCAGTAATAATATTTGTTTTTTCGATTGTGATTTGGAATTAACTTCGATATCAATAGGGCTCACATGGATATTTGGGATAGAATGATTGAACAACTCAGCATCTTAAAACTATACATGCGGCTCGATGGCAACTCAAATAGAACAAGAACAAATAGATGATCAACAAAATGAACCACAAAAGAGCAAAGGTAATGAGATTCATTGATAAAAGGCATAACATAATAATGACCAATTTAAAATTCATTCTTTTTCAAAATTTTAGTTAAGTCTACCATCAACAGCAGCATTATCATTATTATAGCCTTACACAGCATGTATGTAACCAGCTAGATCTATGCTTCATCTAAATAGCCTTAACTACCACAATTTGATGCACCGCAATAGTCCCAACATATAACACATAAAATCACTAAAATCTAGAGAGCCAGATGGGAGTGCAAACAAGACCAGACAAGTCAACTTGTGAGTTGGTTCAGCCTTATCCAATAAATGGCTCATGAGTAAAGCTCAATGAACTATGAGCCAAGGTTGAACATCATCAGCTCATTTGCCAGTTGGTATAAAAAAACTTAAAATAAAATACTCTTAAAAATTAGAATTTAATGATTATAGTACAAAGTTATTACAACAAATTAGAAAGTCCTAGTTCTCTTTTTTTTTCTCAAATGATTTTGCAATATTTATCCTTCATTTTATAATTCTTTTCACCAATTTCTTGCATAAAATTTTAGGATTGGCATCATCATCTTCGATCTTTCAAAATGTAAGTGTTTGACTCGGCTCATTTTGCACAGTAAAAGTTGATAAAATAATTTAACAAAACATATGTAATTTGTAATTTTTCATATATTGACCAATTTTGAAATAGTGAACCATTTTATTTGCAGGCAGGGTGTCTTACTAATACTAGCAAAATGTCGGTTTATATTGTTGAGATTGCAAATTAAATTACTATGAAAGATGGAATATCGATTCAAGAGATCTAAAGCAAAACGTTGAATGCACAAACAAGAGATCGCAAAAAAAATGCAAGAACACCAACACATAATGTGAAAAAACCCAAAAAAAGAGAAAAAATAAGTCACAACACTCCAAAAAATCCACTACAGAAAAATGAGAAGAAATGTACATATTTCAATAGACTCAAATCTTTCTATAACTTAGAACACTTCAGAACGCTTCTCATCTCTCTTCCGCATAATAGAACTGGCAAAATCCAAGTACATCACATAGCACACGTACTCGATAGACTCGTGAAGCCAAAACTTGAATTCTCAAATTGTAAAAAGTTGGTTATAAGCGCTACACCCCTCTTAGATTTGAGTTTCCTCTGACTTTGTCCTGGAAACACGATGCTAGGCACCTGGCGTCCTCATTGGCATCGGGTTTCTTGGCACTCTATTCCGTAAGCAGGAGCAGGCATTGTTGTTCCCCATTTGAAGTTAGGTTCCCTTTGCCAAGTTTTGGGGCCCCCAAGCGCTTCTTGCCATACTCAGGCTACACACAGAACAATCTCTCATTTGGAGATTGATTGCAATCAATTCCTATCCTCAAAATCTGCAACATCTACATAGTGATGTACTCAACCTACATGAACTCCAATAGAAGCAAAGCATAGCTTCAATTTTTCAATTATAACAACCTTAATCAACATATTTGCAGGACTCTGAGCTGTGTGTATCTTCTTCAAATATAATTTACCATTTTTTAGAAGTAAACAAATGAAGTGATATTTTAGTTGAATGTATTCGTTATGACATGAAATATGTCATTCTTAACTAAATGAATAACACTCATAATGTCATAATGAAACTTTCTACTACTTTGCTCCTTACCCAGTTTTGTCATAAAACCATGTAGCCAAAATCATTTGCTTACTAGCCTCAGTGATTGTAATATACTCAGCTTTTGAAGTCAATTGTGCAATATTCTTCTGTAATCTGGAAACCTAATTTAATATTGTGTTCCCAAAATGAAGATGTAACTGGTTGTATTTCTTCTAACATTAATATCTCCTATTACAAATGAATCAATATACCAATGTAAATCAATTCATGCACTTTCAAAATAAATTGCCTTGTTGATTTTTCCTATCAATTATCTGAGAACCACTTCACAACCTTCCAATGATGTTTACTTTGATTAGTCATACAATTGTTGACCACTCTCACAGCATGTGTAATATGTCGTCTTGTATATATCATTGCATCCATCAAACTTTCAACAACTAAAACATAGGAGTTCTTCTCCTAAGTGTTTTCTCTTCTTCAGACTTGGGCTATTATTCCTTAGATAGTTTAAAGTGATTACTTAAGGGGGTGCAAACTAATTTCCTCTCACTCACGTTGAATATATGTAATATATTCTCAACCTATTATGCTTGAGGCAACTTTGATGTGCATACACGCCTGTCTCTACTAATTCTCATACCAAGGATCTTTTTGGTTGGAGCTAAATCCTTCATTTTAAACTCCCTTGATAATTGCTCCTTCAAGTTTATGAACTTCTCTAATCTACTCCTGCAATCAACATGACATTCACATACAAAAGAAACATAATGTAATAATTAGTAAATAATTTGATGAAGTAACAATGATCTGTCTGACACTTCATGTCTGACATAAAACATGTCCCTACTAATTCTCATACCAAGTATATTGGTGTATGCTTCTATCCATAAAGGCTCTTCTTTAATTTGTAGATCATATCATCCTTTCCTAAAACTTGATATCCATGTGATTGCACCATATACAGTTCCTCTTCTTAACGTCCATATGTTCTAGATGTAAATCTCCTTTCGCTTAAGAAACTCAACCCAGCTTTGATAGTTCACTTGTTGTGCAGTGTCTTATGTCAAGTAGTAATTTGTTAAGTTTATTTCTGATTTGAGCTTAATGATTGCATTTTGTCATCCACGACAAACTCTCACTCCTTGAGTATTTAACTTAAATGGCCTTATGATAACACTCTGATTTACCACTATCAATCAACAATAGATAGAAAAAAGAAAGAGAATGTCGAAGTACTAGTCATGTGAATCTGCTGGACCTTTCAACTTTCGTAGTAGGTGTCTGAGGAACTTTATATGCTTCATCGAATTAAGCACATTTACTTTCTTCATATTGTTGATCACCATTATGGATTATGTCAACATATTTGGAGGGCTCTTCAGAAGCAACTGATAGTAATCCTGAGTTTTGTTTCTATCGTTGTACATCTCTATTTCATTGAAAATAATATTCACGCACCTAATGAATATTTGATTCTGATAGTCTCAAAATTTGAACCCAAATTCATTTGAGTCATACTTAATGAAAGTGCACATGAAAGATTTTGAAAGAATCTTAGTCATAGATCTTGCATCAACATTAACATTCGATGAACGACCAAATACGTTCAGGTGAAATAGATTTACCTCTTTGTCACTCCATGCTTCTTCAGGTAAGACTTCATTCAAATGTATTAACATATCATGTTTGATCTGATAAACTGCAGTGTTCACGTTTTCAAATCAAAACTATATTGACAAGTCTGAATGCAACATCATATTCTTAACACGCTCGGTGATGGTTTTATTAATTAGCTCTACAACACTATTTTGTTAGTTGTCTTTGGAAGAGTGAACTCATATCCAATTTCATTTGAAGCACAATAATTCCTAAACATTTGATCATGATACTTGCCACCATTATCTGATTTGAAAACTTTAACCTCAAATTTGTCTCTCTCAACCATGATTTTCCACTTCTTAAACATCTCAAATACATCAGATTTATGTTTCAATAAATACACTCATATCTTCCTAACGTAATCATCAATGAAAATGACAAAATAAACATCCAATGGACTGAACTGGAGTGAGATCTCATACATCAGTATGCACTAATTCCAGTTTTTAAGACTTCATTCTTTATCCATTTCTAGAGAAAGTATCCCTATTTTGCTTGCCAAAAACACAATCTTCACAAAAATCTAGATTCATGAATTTTTAAGTGCTAAAGTTTGCTTTTAGAAATGAGAGACTTCACACTTTTCTCACTCATATGGTCAAACTTGTGTCATAGACCTGAATCACCATTTATTCTAGCAACATAAATAGATTCAGAAATTAGGTAAATGGTGTTTTCAATGTTACCTTGAGTCATCACCAATGCCCATTTGATCATCTATTACGAATCGACATGTGAAAGTAGTCACATACTCTAACGTTGCAAATTGACTCAAAGAAATTAAATTTATCTTCAAACATGAAACATATCTTACCCCATTGAGCTTCCAGACTGATTAATTTGACAATCTAATATCAACATCGCCATTTCTTATAATATTGCAGTCCTTGTTATCCTCCAACTACATCTTTCATATATCACTTTAAGTGTAATTTGTAAATATGTTTATGTTTGTGGAAGCCTGAAACGAGACACATAAATCTACTATCCAAGATTCGATATTATCTAGTGATAAAATAGGAATCAACCTGGATTTCATAAGTGGAGATATTTATAGATAGCTTTCTATCTGGACCTATACCACCGCCATTCGTAGAAGTTTTATAGTGTTTCTTAAGATGACATTTTTTCCCGTCATTTCAATATTCACCTTTGCTTTTTTCTCTCCCTAACATGAACTTTCCTCTCTTAAACTTGAATTTTTCCATGCATGTGTTTCTATCCAGGTTCTTTCCTTTATTTTCGAAATTCAGAGTAAAATTTGATGGTTCGCCACTCGCCTTCTAATGAACTTGTTCATTCAGTACTAAAACCCCATATTGTCATCAAAGTTTAATTTCATATTACTTGAAGAGTTACCGCAGTGATCCATCCCAACTGTCTGGCACGTAAGATAAAAGTAAGAGTGCCTGGACCTTATCATTAAACTTGATGTCAACTGAACACAGTTGACCGCATTTTCGATGAGGTCTAAGTCTTCCTCCTAGAGCCTAAGATCTACTCGTAGGACTCTCCTATTTGACCATCGTAGAGGACTAGTGATGGGACCCACCCTTGTAGACAACTCGAACGAATCTCCTGACTCTTTTTGTGAAGCCTCATATGAGTGGTCCCAAGAACTCAACTCTTAGTTGCAAATGTTAAGGACCAAAATATGGAGGCCCAAAAAGTGTTCCCCTAGGTTTTAAAAGCTTCAGAAAGCCCATTATAAATTTCGTACATTCGCACACGCAAATCGATGAATTTGTTCAAACGACTCGGATGACGAAATGGACTACGTCGGTGCGTCCGGAACGTCGATTTTTTAGCCGGGAAAGACGCTCATATTGCTAGAATTTGCACGCGAGCAAATTGCACGCAAATCGATGCACTCGTCCGAACGAGCCCGGAAGACAAATTGGACTGCGCTAGCGCGTCCGGAGCATCGAAATTACCTAGAAAAGACATCCACATTAGTAGGGTTTCGGATAGAGTCGAATAGCATCGAAATCGACGAATTTAAGTAAAAAAATATATAACAATAATAAACTAAATAAAAAGGGGAGAAATTCTTATTAAAACTCATGGCATGTCCTAACTCACACGCCTCACTCGATCCTCCCTGTTCAGCTCGAGCGCACGCGACACTCCTCTCTATTGCGCGCGAGCTCTCCCACGAACCGAGACATTTTGCCCCTCTCCTGGCTCGATCGCGGGCCCCAACCACACGAGGAGGGTTCGTTGTCCCCTCTTCTTCTGTTCGCGGCTCGCCTCCTTGAGCCCCGCTCGACCGAGCGACTTTCCACTTGCGAGCCCGCCCCGTGTACGACGCTTCGCCTTCTCCAAGCAGCATTCTCCCCCCTAAATGCGACTCTCCTTCTCCCTTCAACCGATTTGGCCACCATTGAGGCTTTTAGGTAGGAATAATTTCTCTCATTTGCCTATAAAATCCCTGCTTAGGGAGAGGTTTTAGGTTGTTAAAAAATTAAAAAGAAGGGGAAGTGCTTTCAAAATCATTTCTGGATTACTTGCTCTTGGGTTTCTACTTTTTAGCTAATTAAGGTTTGGGTTGTTGAAATTTTGGCAAGAGCAAGGGAATGTTGTTGAATTTTCATGAGTTGATCCTTGAGATTGTCTTGAGTTTGCATCAAAAGGTAATCATTTTTCCTTTCTTTAACATTTAAACCATTGGCTGGTCCATTCGGTTCTTTGCTTCACTGTCGAGCTTTTGATTCTTATGGTTTGAACAAAAATTTTAAGGGAATGAAAGTTTTGCTAAAAAAAAGAGAAAGGGAAGGGATATTTATGCTAATATTCCATTGGTTTTGAGTTTCAAACAATTAAAGGCAATTATTATGAGGCTCTTTGGGATTTAGGTTCCCTTTGCTGGTTCTGTGTTTCCAGAGATGGAATGCAAGTATTATGAGATTCCAAATGTCATTTACGTCGGGATTTAAGTCCTCTCTTGTTGATTTGTTCTTTTCGAGCATCCATATGCAATTATTATCAAGTTTTAAGTGTCATTTACTTCAAGATCTAAAATCTCCTTTGTTGATTATATGTTTCAAGCATTCTATGGTGTATGAAATTTGGTGTTTTAAAGTTTGAAATCCTTGCGAAAGTTATTTGGGGTCACTTAAGTTACATGCTTTACTTTGTTGAGATGATATGCTCTTTTCGAATCCATGAATTTATTATTTTGATGGTGATAAAACACCTTTATGAAAGGATTAATATACTTCCTTTGGAGAGTTTAGGCTTGTCGAAATTTTGAGGAAAGTGATTTTAGTGCCTTGCTCTAGAATATTTGTTATTTGTGAAAGTTGGAAGCTTTGGTGCTTATATTTTTCAAAATCTGAAACGATTGGATGGATCTTTTGTAAAACCTGAAAGGTTTGCATGGACATTTTTGCAAAATCTGAAACATTTTATGTTAATTTGCAAAGTTTTAGAAAGCATTATTGTGTCACTTTAAAGAAAATCTGAAAGCTTTTATATTAATTTGCAAAGTTTTAGAAAGCCTTATTATTTCACTTTATGAAAAATCTGAAAGCTTCTATGCTAATTTGCAAAGGTTTGGAAAGTTTTATTGCTTCACTTTAAGAAAAATCTGAAAGTTTTTATGTTAATTTGCAAAGTTTTAGAAAGCATTATTGTGTAACTTTAAGGAAAATCTGAAAGCTATTATGCTAATTTGCAAATGTTTGGAAAGTTTTATAGCTTCACTTTATGAAAAATCTGAAAGCTTTTATGTTAATTTGCAAAGTTTTAGAAAGCTTTATTGTGTCTTCTTAAGGAAAACCTGAAAGCTTTTATGTTAATTTGCAAAGTTTTAGAAAGCCTTATTGTTTCACTTTATGGAAAATCTGAAAACTTCTATGCCAAATTGCAAAGGTTTGAAAAGTTTTATTCCTTCACTTTAAGGAAAATCTAAAAGTTTTTATGTTAATTTGCAAAGTTTTAGAAAGCTTTATTGTGTCACTTTAAAGAATCGAAAGTTTTATGTAAATTTGCAAAGTTTTAGAAAGTCTTATTGTTTCACTTTATGGGGAATCTGAAAGCTTCTATGTTAATTTGCAAAGGTTTGGAAAGCTTAATTGCTTCACTTTAAGAAAAATTTGAAAGATTTCATGCTAATTTGTAAAGGTTTGGAAAGCTTTATTGCATCACTTTAAGGGGAATGTGAAAGGTTTTATGTTAATTTGCAAGGTTTGGAAAGTTTTATTGTTTCACTTTAAAAAACAATCTGAAAGCTTCTATGTTAATTTGCAAAGTTTTAGAAAGCTTTATTGTTTCACTTTATGGAAAATCTGAAAGCTTCTATGCTAATTTGCAAAGGTTTGGAAAGCTTTACTGCTTCACTTTAAGGAAAATATGAAATCTCCTATGTTAATTTACAAGGTTTGGAAAGCTTTATTGATTCACTTTAAGGGAAATATGAAAGTTTTTATGTTAATTTACAAGGTTTGGAAAGTTTTATTGCTTCTCTTTATCGAAAATTTGAAAGTTTCTATGCTAATTTGCAAATGTTTGGAAAGTTTTATTACATCACTTTAAGAAAAATCAGAAAGGTGTTATGTTAATTTGCAAAGTTTTACAAAACCTTATTGTTTCATTTTATGCCAAAATCTGAAAACTTCTATGTTAATTTGTAAAGTTTTAGAAAGCTTTATTATTTTCACTTTATGGAAAATTTGAAATTGTTTAAATGTTATTTTTTGGTTGATTTGTCATAATTTTGAGGTGTTTAAATGCCACTTTTTTTTATTGTTTTGTTG
Organism: Papilionanthe hookeriana x Papilionanthe teres; assembly: GCA_022702705.1. NCBI lineage: Eukaryota > Viridiplantae > Streptophyta > Magnoliopsida > Asparagales > Orchidaceae > Papilionanthe > Papilionanthe hookeriana x Papilionanthe teres. Next base: position 68,789,701 of record CM040427.1, on the reverse strand, counting down.
AAAGATTTGGAAATATTTTTAAATGCCACTTTCTTACGGTTGTTTGGTTGAAAACTTGAAAATGTTTAAATGTTATTTTTGGGCTGATTTGCATAGTTTTGAGGTCTTTAAATGTCACTTTCTTTGAATTGTTTTGTTAAAAGGTTTAGAAATATCTTTAAATGACACTTTCTTTGAGATGTTTGGTTGAAATTTTGAAAAGGTTTAAATGTTATTTTGAGTTGATTTGCTATAGTTTTGAGGTCTATAAATGCCACTTTCATTGGTTTGTTTTGTTGAAAGGTTTGGAAAGGTCTTTAAATGTCACTTTCTTTGAGCTGTTTAGTTAAAAATTTGAAAAGAATTAAATGTTATTTTTGGGCTGATTTGCCATAATTTTGAGGTCTTTAAATACCACTTTCTTTAGATTGTTTTGTTAAAAGATTTGGAAAGGTCTTTAAAAGCCACTTTCTTTTGGCTGTTTAGTTGAAAATTTGAAAATGTTTAAATGTTATTTTTGCTGATTTGTCATAGTTATGAGGTCTTTAAATGTCACTTTCTTTGGATTGTTTTGTTGAAAGGTTTGGAAAGATTTAAATGTCACTTTCTTTGGGTTAATTGGTTACATGTTTTGGATGAGCTTCAAATACATTCTTTTGGACTGATTTGAACATTATTTTAAAAAAGTTTAAATAATTTTTTTAGGTTGATTCACTTGTGGTTTCGCTTCTTGCTTTGCTGATTTTGTTTAAGTGGGTTAGCCTCTCTATTTGTTTATTTGGTTTTATTTTTGTTGCCAACGGTTAAGTCAAAAAATGAGAAATTTCTGATTTAATTGAGAAACACTTAGGAGAAGTTTGAGTAGTTGGAAAACACTTAATTGAGGGTAGAACACTTTAAAGCACTTCAAACACAAGTTAAAGTGTAGGCTTCCTAGATTTTAGGTGCACATCTGTGCAGTGAGCCCATCTACCTAATCCACGATGTAGGTTTCCAAATTTTAGATGATCATCTACCTATCACAGATGTTTCCAGATTTTAAGCAGACACCTGGTAAGAGCTCATCTATCTATCTAAGCTTCCTAGATTTTAGGAGCGCACCTTAAGTGAAAGTCCATCTACCTAATCCACAGTGTAGGCTTCCTAAATTTTAAGGGCACGCCCTAGGTGAGAGTTCATCCACCTAATTTTCAAATACACTCGATCTTAATTCACGAATTAATTAAGACACTAGACATGAGGATGTACTGAGAGGTAGTTCACGCTTCCTTAATTAAATCAATTGTGAAATTCCCGCCATGACTTAATCTATAGAAAAACTCAATGCTCCGAAATATGAGCTTGAACCTTATACCCAAATCCTCATGGCAATTGAGGACATTCCCACTGTCACATATAAATCACCTACCCCCGATCCTTTATATGTGACATTGTGTCTTGTGTTATTCATTGTTTTTTTTCTCCTACGATTTGTCTCGAGTCTCTGTGGATCATTTTCATTTTTCCTCAGGCTTCCTATATGCTACTAAATCATTTATTATTTTATACATAAACATATATTTGTCCTGATAGCTAAATTTTTTTGTTATACTTTTACCTGCGATGTTAGTTCCATTCAAAGGTACAACAATAATAAGAAATCCAGATACCTAAAATTTATAGTATATTAATAGCGTAGTACTGCATTTTATTTTACCGTCTCTTACTGCACATTTCATTGTTTTTCATTATTATACATTCTACTGTTTTCCTTTAGTGTACATTCTATTACTTTCTTTTAGTGTACATTCTACTGTTTTATTTACTGCATTTTCTTATAGCATTATGTATGTTTTAAATTAACCACAAAATACTTTTAGGATAAAGAACAATAGTTGGTTTACCTAAGGTGGATCACTATAAGACACACTAAACCTGAAACTACTACTACATTGAGTATGAAGCAACTTCTCGTGGGCAACATTCTACTGTTTTCTTTTAGTGTATATTCTACTGTTTTCTTTACCGCACTTTCTTATAGCATAATGTATGCTTTAAATTAACCACAAAAAACTTTTAGGATAGAGAACAATAGTTGGTTTACCTAAGGTGGATCACTATAAGACACTAAACCTGAAACTACTATTACATGGAGCATGAAGCAAGTTCTCGCGGGCAACACAACGACGATGCAGCGAACGGGAATAAAGATCTATAACAACACAACAAGTCTACAACAGATAAATATTTTCCTTAGTTTAAATAACATAAACATATGACTGAGTAGTCATTAATGCGACGAAATCCTCACATTATTTTTGTGACGTAATCATGCCATTCAAGTCCTAACACTTCTAGGATTCTGAGATTGTCGTACAGTACGGTGTAAACCCTCCTATCCCTCTAGGCTATTTGCACGATCAAATATCGTGTGAATGTAAATCTTAAATTTTAAAATAAATTACAGGATTAAACATTAAATAACAATATTTCAAATACATAAAGCCAAATAATAGGATAATTGGGAGGTCACCTGGGTTTTCCTCGGATCTGTGGCTCCCCCTACTCTTCTCTTCTTTGGATTCCTGAAAATGATTGTTCCTACTTGAGTCATTCCCTTTTAATTTTCTCATGTTCAATTATGAAAATCTAAACTTTGAAAATCTTGAAGACAGAACCACTGATCTTAATCGAGAGTTTTCTTAGGTGACTTCGGTCATTTAAGATATAATTAACTATAAGGATTTGCCTCTATAGGGAACTAAGAACTCAGGTAAAATAAACCCTATCTAAATTCTTATATTATGTAGGAGAACTTGTTGGTCTCACAAAAGGTTTCGCAGATCAAACGGATGTCACAAAACTCTTTAGTTTATGTGATTAAGTCTGTTATCAAGTGGTATGTCCATCATTCGGGATAGTGTATTACTTGTGGTATTACGCTCGATCATCTAAACTATCAAATATATGAGACACGTTTGGTCTCATTTATTTTTCAAAAATTTAAATATTATTTTTAAAATTCAAAATCACATATATATATTAAAACTATTTTTAAAATTTAAATTCTATTTTCCAAAATTCTTATGGTCGACAAATACAAGATAATTAGTGATAATGTTGAAGTTTATTCAGCTGCTCAACCACCAAACTACTATTCACTTCCTTTATCTTAAACAATCTCTTCATTAGTAAAATTTTATTTGAAACCGAGAGCTTCTCATAGAACATTGTTAGTACAGTCATGAGATGAATCGTAGTGTTCCCGTTCATAATGTTTAAAGCAAATGCGAAAAGTGAAAGACGGATCAAACGTAGTGTTATTTAATTAATATCTCATTTTTTTAGAGTCAACAATTCGGGCTTCTTAGTGATTTCTTTTAGTGGCAAATGTTTTTCTTTTGATACAATAAATCTTCAATTTGCTTTTACTAAAAGCAAAGTTCGAACCATTAAATTTTTCAGCTTTGTATCTCACTTTGTCGGTTACAATAAATCTTCAATTTACAAATATTGAATTTCTCCCTATTATTTATATATGGTTTCATTTCATGCAAACACATAAATCTTAAGAAATTTATTTATACTTATACTTGTATATTTGCAAACTCCTTTTCAATATTCTAATTAAATCCTAATTTCTTGGTTTCGTAATGGCACAACATAAAAATTTTATTCATTGTCATTTATCTATAATAATTATGATAATTTTCTAATAATATCAATCATGCCATACTTATTTTCCAATTTATTCTTTCAATTTTATAACATTAACACATCAACAAAATTTTATTGATAAAAATTTTATAGATTCAAGTACATTATCTAAGCTTTCTGTTTTTTTTATCTTTTGGAAATAATATAACATTCATGAATCACGCTTTACTTTTTTTTTCAATTTAAGAATAACAAAAACTAAATAAATAAACATTTTTTAAAATCATTAAATAAATATTATACTTAAGAACACTTATAAATTTTGTTCAATGCTCCTATGACGATAAATTGCTTCCTACTCTCTTCTTCTCCTATATCACTTGCTCTCTTCCACACACAAATCATATCGAAACAATTATATATATTCCTTAGTTAATTCCAATATTTGTAATTTATTCTTAAGAGAACAGAGATAGAAACACCTTAAAATGAAACCATAACTTCTAAATATTACAATTTCGAAAAGTGAATGATGTATGTCATAGTCGAAGCAATCAAACCCTCCAACATCTTGAGCTTGATCCTTATCCTTCGCACAACTATGTGCTTAGTTACACTTATTTGAGAGTGGTGCAACATTTAAAACATTAGATGCCATTTCCACTTGCATGTTCAATTTGAGCCCATTTGTTCACTTGTGATCCCTCTCGCCCACTTTTTCCGCTCAAGCCTTATCTTCATTTCCCGCACACAAGGTCCCCTCGAGTAATATTCAATGGCAAACATTTTTAGTGGGCTAGATGTTTTGACATAAGCCATTTTACAAATCAGCCAATATTTTGAAAGTTGTTATTTGCACGATGTGTCTCAAACCAAATCAATGCAATAAAATAATAAATGCGATAATAAATCAAGGGGACATTGAAGCTCCAAATGCGATAGAAATATTATAATAAATCAACCACGATAATCCTTATTGGTAACTTTGAAGCTCCAAACGCATTGATGGAGTTCATTTAATGAAATAAGAGACGGTTAGGTGATTTTAACATTTGCGACGTGTTTCGAGCTAGAAATGTGCAATACTGCAACTTTTGATAGTAAGTTTCATCTTGCTTGAACAAATCATTTATGAAGTCGATATCAAAATCAACAACCACAACAATAAGTGGCCACTCCTAAATCTTCTCGAGAAATAGACTGATCAACCAGCTTGCCAATCAAACCAACCCCAACATAATATGGCATGAGTGGTCTTGCAACACTTGCATGCATGAAACATGCAAATAAGAAAATATATATTATAAATGAAAAAGAGTTTCAAGCATTGACTTCCATAAAAATGATTTTAACAAACTTCAAGATCTTCTAAGAATTTATGATAGAGGATGGAATGGCAAAGAATAAAGGCATGGCTTCTCAAAATGAGAAGGGATGAGGGGGAGGGCAAACTAAGCGTCGAGTCAAAACAACCATTACAACTCTTCTAGCTCACTATAGAGCAAATCATGACCCACTTCATCATTTGGTTGTTGTATTATAATGGTATCTGCTTCTGCTTTCCATCACTAACCTTGCACCTACCAGCCTATCGGCGCCTTTTACCACCTTACCACAAAGAGATTCAATAGCTCCCTACAAAGTCAACATAGTTGCATCACACGTTTGTTGCTTAATAGATCTTATTAGCCATCAAGATCTTAACATGCATCACTTGATGCTCAGTTGGCATGTCGGATGTTCCCATAAGAATAGATAATATCATTCCATAAGATCATAGGATATGTCCTTGCTATCTGCCTGAGTTGAAGCATGCATGAAGTGCTTCAACTGCTTTGATCCTAGATACCCCATTGCTCAACTATCACAATTGACCACCAAAGACCATATGCGCCTCCCTAGACATAAAAATAAGCAATTCAAACCTTAGAAAATCATGAGGTTGAGATGAAACTATAACATTCTAAAAACTATCCTTCCATTTCATCCCCACAACACCAAGAAAAAACACAAATTCTCCCTATCTTGTACCCCCCTCAGTTAAAAGATAACATGAAAAGATGGCTGCGTATAATGCATTCACTAAGATGTACTAGAAGCCTCCCCTTTCACACAATAATTGTATGCTACAAAGCCAAACCACATAAAAGCCTTATTATTGAAGTGATTCATCCAGAACCCATTTCCTTTCCTTTCAGTCGGCTCAAGCCTCTTCTTTTAACCACAAGGGTCCATCGCCTTCTTTCGCAATCATCCTTTACAAGAAATAGTTTGGCTAGATACTCTCTCTCTCTCTCTCTCTCTCTCTCTCTCTCTCTCTCTCTCTCTGGGATTTATAATTAGGTATTTATTTAGTTTTGAAATTGCATGGGCATTGAGCATAGGCAAGCATGCGTATGGAATTGTTCATTGCGAACATGAAAGCACTGTGCAATGCGATTTGAAGGCAAGTAAAGGTGTATGCAAGTAGCGAAAATGACAAGCACAAGAAAGATGGTGAAAAATCTATATTAACTGCATGAATTTTGTGTGGATTGTGGTTGAGCATGATGTGTGGGAGTGCAGCTAAAACAAAATTGTGAGATTGTGAAATCCAATGCTACCATGGGAACAAAGCAAAGCAACGTAATGGGCGACGTGAGAATTTGCATGAGCAGGATGCAATGTGGGCAAAGATGCTGAGGAAATGCATCTAATTTGATGAATAAGGCAGCATCTAGCAGAACAGTGGAAGAGATGCGGAAATTGGAATGAAATTCATGATTCCTTCATGGAATCAGGAACTAACGGGATAGAGCTTGAAGCCATACAGAGGCTAAATTGGAAACAAAAGAGAATCCTTTTGGCTTTGATACTGACTTCATGTCAAGCAAAGTTGCAAAAATATTTTTTTTTTCTTTTTTATATTGATTTTTGAGAAAGGTGAAGCAGAAAATGGCATATAAAATGAAGGTGAGCAAGAAAAATTATGTATGTTTGACATCATGAAACATTCAGAACAAGAAAATAAGTTATATGTTTGAAAACTAGAAATATTTCGATAAAACATTACCTCTCATTGAGAAGGGATTTTTTGCATACTAAGCAAAATACCATGTTCTTTGGGGAAAGAATGTAATGTATTCTGATGGAATAATAATGCAAAGATACCTGTAATCAAGATGTTCCCGATGGCCTTTCAAATAAGGATCAATTTCATAAATTCTTTGTCCATTACCAGAAGGAGGAATATATCTGTTTGGCTCTTCAAAAGTCCGACTTCTTTTGTCAACTGGGTTATCACCATACTGAATTTCCTTAATTGACTCTGAAGACATTGTTGCCATTAAATCCTCAGTGTTACCAAGTTTTACTTCTTCTTCTGATAACTGCAAAAGTGTAACTATTGTCAAAAATTAAAAATTGAATAAAAATCTAAATATTATAACTGAAAAAATTATGTAATACAACAAATGCAATTAACAAGAACTTTCAAAAATAAAAATAAAAGTACATGAGCAAAGTACACATAAAGTGAAAGCCCAAGAAACTATACCTTTAGATACATGAAAATTACAAGATAGCTCATTTAGATCCCCTAGCTTGAAGTTTGATGATGGTTAACTAAGAAAATGGGGTAAACTGTGTACTTTGTTGTGAGTTTGCAATGGTCACGACCTATGAACTGCACAACTAATCCATCACCTTTCTTCACTCCTAAAGCACTCTTTTGACAACAACAATTCTTTGTTCGACAAATATGATAGATGGAGCATAAAGTTATGTTTTCTATTTGTCTGGTATTCGTCATATGATTTGTAAATGATTAACATTTCACTAAAGTGTGAATAGAGTAAATAATATATTTTATGAGACAAAGCTGCCGAAGTGCTAAAAATCTTTCTAAAAAAAACAACTGTCATTAGTATATAATAAAAATTAATTAATTTAAATAATAAATTAAAGTATGTATATATACATATAAAATGATAAATTATAATGATATGTTGCAGGCATCAGCTTAAGCTAAAAACCAAAAGAACAATGTTCAAAACTTATCTCAATTTAAAGTAGCTCATCTCAAACCCGCTTGAGGCTTAATCCTATAATCAAGAAGCTTAGCATATCTTGATTTAGCTTAACTTAAACTCAAATCAACTAAGCCCTAAACTTTAGAAACAAAATGAAGGAGCGCTTTATGTTCTTTCAAGGAGAACAGGTGAATACAAAGCGCACCTACTGTGATTAAAAACCGATAGTGATTAAGCCCATCGGTCGACAATTCGGAGAACAAATTTTTTTTAAATTTACAAGCACTGATCATAATTATGGTAAGGTATAAGCAGCATTGTATGTTTATAGTTGTAAAACAATAAATTTATTAGAATCTAAATTTTCAGCACACCTGAGTGTCTGAAGCAACTTCTTGATTGCCTATGTCCGTAGACAAGGAAGAAGAATCACTTTGTCCATCTGGTACCAGAACTTTGCGAGATGCAGCAGTAATAGTTGATGCAGAATCAGCATCAAAAGAAGCATTCTCAAATTTTAACTTCTGGGTTTTCCCTAGAGAAACATTATTTATAATTAGATATACAAGAATAAATGGCCCTCATCAGAAAAGGATAAGATAAAATATGAAAAAGTAAATATAAATCATCATATAACTTGTCATCAAATACTACAGCAAGAAAAAGATTCCAAAAATCAAAAGACATTAACAGTAATAGTTATCATAAATCATGAGATAACCAAGCTGTACAAGTCTAATAAAGGAATAATAAAACAAGGTAATAACTCTAATAAAAAATAGAACATTTTATCAAACATCCTGACTTTACTATTTCATTATTAGTACAGGCAACACTAACTGTAAAACAATAGTAACAATAACAACAACAACAAGTCTTTATTGATTGTCATGTTTTTATTTAATTCGAATAAAGTAAGATCATTTTTTTATACAACATGCCCAAGTCTTTTTAGGTATAACTCTACCTTTCTTAACATAAGTCGATTCTAAAACATCTACTCCCCTAACCGGATCATCAAATGGTAGACGTTTAAAGTGACCAAACCATCTAAGAAGACTCTGTCTAATCTTGTCCACCACTGGAGCTACACTAACCCCACCACAGATATATTAATTTCGCATTTTGTCTCTAAGTGTCAAGCCACTCATTCACCGAAGCATTCTCATCTAAGCAACACTTAACTTTGTTTTATGTTTCTCTTTTAAGGACCAACATTCTATGTCATAGAGCATTGCAAGTCTCACCACCATCTTACAAAATTTTCCTTTCAGTCTAAACAGTGTTTTTCTATCACACAATAGGCCTGATGCCTACCCCCACTTCAACCATCCAACTTGAATTCAACTAATAACATCCCCATCTATATCATCATTACTTTAAACAATAAATCGAGATATCTAAAATGTTCACTCCTTTTAATGACTTGATCACCTATTCTTATAACCCTGCCATAAGATCTACAACTACTAAAATTAAATTCCATATATTCGATTTTAGATCTACACAGATGAAAGATTTTAGACTCTAAAGTTAACCTTCATAGTTCAAGTTTTTATGAACAATTTCTCTAATCTTATCTACAAGAAGGATATCATAAGTGAAAAGCATACACCAAGTTACATCCTCCTATAAATGTTCAGTAATAACATCTATAACTAAAGCAAAACAATATAGGCTTAAAGTCGATTCTTGATGTAATTCAACTGAAATCTACTAGGAAGTCAGTCACAACCTAGGCATCGATCACTGTCATTGGAATGTAAGAAATGTCAAACTCGCTTAATTCCACTTACCATTTTAATAATTTTCCAAAACAATCGGGTCGCGGCAAAACGATTTGAGTGGATGATCTGTGATTACATTCACAGTGTGCGCTTGAAAGTAAGGCTTAGTTTTCTTACTAAGATGAAAAGAGCCAATATGAATTTCCCCATATCACGAATCTTGATTTTGTTCCTTGTAATAACTTTTTGTAAATTATTTTTCCCTCCCCTCACAGGACAGAAAGGAGCTAACTAATTCTTTCCCAACCACAAAATAAATGAACAATCCTTCTCCTAGTTTTAGACTTTGCAACATAGAAGGTGAAGTCAATAGTTCATTTATTTGTTTGAACAATAGGTCGCATTCTTCCATCCAAATAAATTTGATAGACTTCTTCATAATTTTAAAAAAGAATCAGCAGTAGTCACTCGGCTTCGAAAGGAACTTAATTAAACCTGCGATGAGTTCAGTCAGTGTTTGCAACTCTTTTAGTTTCCTAGTGGAAGGCATGTTTAAGATAGCTTGAATTTTTCAGGATTCGCTTTGATCCCTTCAGGCGTGAGTAAGTATCCTAAGCACTTGGTTGAATTTACTTTAAAAGTACACTTGAGGGGATTAAGTCTTAGATTGAATCGTATCAAAGTATAAAAATTTTCTTTTAGATATGCGATACATTGTTTGAACGATTCATTTTCTACGAGAACATCATCAATATAAACTTCAACATTTTTACCTTTCTTAATTTGAAATACAATATCCGTGAGTGTCGTTACGACACTCCAATATTTTTCAAGTCAAAGACATTACCTTATAACAAAAGACCCCCTATCCAGTTATAAAAGCGGTCTTTTCAATACCTGTGAGATGCACTTTTATTTGATGATATCTGGAGAATGTATCTAAAAAACTCATGATTGTATGACTTGTCGCTGAATCTACAAATGTGTCAATCTGTGATATAGGATGACTGTCTTTTGGGGAGGCCGCATTCAAGTTGATGAAATCCAAGCACATTCTCCGATTGTCATTCGCTTTGCAGACTATCACAATGTTTGTTAACCAGTCTAGATATTGAACTTCACGGATAAAATCGACATCCATGAGCTTTTGAACTTCTTCACGGGTTGGTTCAATTAGGGTAGTGGTCACAGCTCTCATTTTTTGCTTTATGGTTCTAGCATTAAGGTTGAGATTGAGCCGGTGGCAAGCAATATCGATATCAACGCTAGGCAAACTCATTCGTGGTCCACACAAATACATCGTGGTGATTACTGAAAGTTGAGATCAACTGCTTCTTATGCTTGTGATGTAGGTTGAAGCTGATTTGAAATGTTTGCTTGCATTCCCCTTCAGAGACAAAACTTGTTCGGGGCTTATGTGGTCTCCAAATTGAACCCTTTATGGGGGTCAAGTTCAAGAGAATTTTTTTGCAGGTTCCTCAATGCTCGCACATAGCACATCGAGATTGGAACAAGTCCCTTCAAGCACTACCAATTTCTCTTCTTCCTGAGAATTTGACAACCACATGATAGATGAAACTTACCTCCTGTAGCACATTGAATATAAGTCTGTCAAAATGGCATTATGAGTGCTTGGAGCATCTACCAGTATGAAATCTGTCATGAACATATATTGTTTATCCATTTATCCCTAAGTTACTGGAGAGGGGATGACTTTACATGTCTCTTTTCTTTTCCTTGAGAACCCGTAGAGAGGTCCTAAAGTAGGAGCGAGTTGGGCATTTGTCATATTCATCTCCAAGAATATTTTCTCGAAAACAATGTTGACGGAGTTCCTTGTATCCAGCAAAATACTCCTGATTTAGTGATTGTCGATGACTATGGTAACGACAATAGCATCGTTAAAAGAGTTCCCACCCTCAGGTAGATCAACTCATCTGAAAGTTATCAACACATGATTGGAAGGTAATTCTAGCGAGACTAGCAGAATGAAAGTCTTCCTATTTCATCCGCTTCAAACTTGAATGTCTTGTGACTTCAAATCCAGCCCACCTAAGTGGCAGGTACGATGTCGGTGATATGTACGATTGTACCTAGAACTATTTCATCAGAAACAGTCTTGACTAGTGTCTTCCTTACCTCTTAGTGTGAGCTTCAGGCACAACAAATTATTTCGACTTCCTTGCTCGGATTAATTCTTTGATCAAATTTCACAGGTGACGATATTACTCAATATCATGCCCGTGGTAGTAAAGACAAGAATTCATTGTTTTGCATTACCTCTACGATTTTGGTCATGGTACTCACAGAGGAGTGATTTCCAAAATGGAAGGTTGGGTCACCTCCCATCTTCTTTCTGGCTTTCTTATAATAAGTCTTCGATTGGACTGCTCTGATCGTTATTGCGGTCGAAGATATCTCCTAGGAATATCTCACAAGTTTGCTTGTGTGCATCTACATTTAGATCTCTAATGTTCACGAGAATCTCTTTTATGGAGTTTATCCTCCAATCTTTTCATGGCAAAGGGGTTCTAATAAAGATTATGTTCTTCTATTGAGATGTGATCATTAGTCAATTCTAGGACGTTTTAAGCATTTGCAAGTCAAGCCCACATCAGAACAGACCCTCATGTAGGCCTTGTGCGAGTGCCACATGACTGACAGAAGGTCAAGATTTTTTATGTCAAGGATGTCGCATTGGAATCTAGTTATAAAGCTATGTAAACTTTCGAATGGAGCTTCTTGGAATCTTAAGAAAGCTTAAGAGTTTTTTTATGGCTTTTGAGCGCTAACGAATTGGCTATGCAAATCCGTTTGAACTAATCAAATACGGATATAACACCTACTAGAAAGTTGTTTAACCAATGCAAAGCTAACAACTTGAGCGTTGTGAGGAATAAACGACACTTAAGGGCGCATTTATTCCTAGCAGACATAATGTTAACTCAAAAGAAGTGTAGGGTCAGTTCTTCATTTGTAAGAGTCCATAGAGAGAATTTTGAACCTCCTAGTGGGCTTTACTTCAATAATTTCTCGGGAGAATGCATTCTCCGATAATCTTTTCCTTCTTCATTGTCTTCCTCTTTCATCTTCTATGACTCCAACATTCCCTATTCGGAAATGTATGGCATGTCATCATTATTTTACTCTAGTTCTTATTATGGATACAGAGCTTTTCTCACCCAAACTTGAGGTGGCTCTTCTCTGGGTGGCTAGTCTCTTTGTTGTTCTTGCCTTCATGTCACTAAACCCAACGATCCCGTACTTCTTCTCAAATGGTTTCGGGGGTGGATTATGCACACCTCTTGTCTTACTTCTTTTATCCTCTTATTCATTTGTTTCATAAGTTCCTCCATCTACTATATCACAAATTATTAGTGTAAACCGTTGTTGTTCTTTGTTTCTCCTTAAAATATAAAATCTCCTTATTAGATTTTAATAATGAGTTTCATGCTCATCGCACATTTTAGGATGTTGAAATTTTTTTGAAATGTGAAATCCCGTATTATTCGTGAACTCGTACAATTCGGGAAAGATATTTAAAAAATGAGTGAGAAAACGCTGAGGGATTTAGAGAGTTTTTTTAGGGTATGGGATTGATAGTGTAGAAAAGAAAGATATCCCCTTTTCGTTCTTCCCTTATTATTTATATAATCAGAAATCTATGTACTCGTGAGGGGGTTTAAAAAATAATCATAAAAAATAGGTTATAAGCTATACAGTACGGAGCCTGAACATACTTGATGTCGATAGGACTATTAGTTTGGATTGTCAAGTTGTTAATAAATGTCGATATGTGTGCTGAAAGAAGGAAATTTTCTTTTTTTTTGCCTCAAAGAGCTACTCGTTGAGCTTGAAGGTGTAGATGGCCAGTTGTCAACGAGTTTGGTGAGAAGACTAAACCAACTCGTACAAGTATGGAATAGGAACTTGGGTTATCTATTTGATTTGGATGGAAGAACATGCTTGAAGATTGAAGTGGGTTAGATTCTTTCTAGAAACTCATTGGAATGCTAATGTACTACGGAGGTACTTATAGCTTGTCACCCTCAAATGTACGGCTAATAAGTATGATTGATATGATCAGTGCCAAACCACTAAATGCACAGCTGGTGGGCTCGATCTATTAAGCTCATGAGGCACATTTAATATTTGAACTTTCATTCTGCTTAAAAACTCACTTTTGGATATACAAACCCATTCACAAAAAATGAATTCCAGATTGCCTCATCAAAACTTACATTCAACCATTATTACGAAGCGCACATACAGTTCTGAAAACTAGAACAGCCCTGTAGAAAATTTAATTTTTAGGGTTTCAACTTATTACCAAAGTTTATTCTTGAAAAACATTACTTCCAATGTAATGACAAGCACGGGAGAGACGGATATATCACCCTAACCTCTACCAGCACCATCGATCAAACCCATCAAACTTCCACTAAAGATTATCAGCCAAATTCAAGAACAATCTGAGACTAAAACCTATTCAGAACTTATCATTACCCTCTTCCTCTTTCCCTAGTCACAGAAACATGGCTTCGATGCAGCAAAACCAGAACACGAAGGACTATTTCATAGAAATAACCATCTCTCTTCAAGCGAAGACTCAAAAAATAATTAAAAGGCTCATAGAAACCGATCAAGATCTCCTCTTGAATATGCAGAACAAATAAAAGTAGCAAATATGAACAGGGAAGCAGAGCCAGCAGAGTAATACAGAGCTGCATTCAAAGGAAATGTAAAACAGCATCACTCACCCGAAATTAGCTCCTTTTTCCAAGGGTATAAATACCCCGCGCTCCGTCGCTCACGAAAACCGATCCCCGAAGGAGACTGAAAGATGGGCAGCCGACCGCCCGCAAGCGAAAAGGTCATCGCAATGCGACCAAGGGAGCAAAGGGCGAGTGAAGTAGCAGAGGAGATGAAAAGGGGGGAAATTTATCTGTAGGGAGGGAGCGAGAGCTTACGTGTTCGGCGGAGAGCTCTGCAGGGGATGGGGCTGGCAAGAAGATTGGGCGGCGGGCTCAAATGGTGTCACATCTCCTTTGTTTTTTCTTGCCACTCACGTGGTTGGTGGAACCTGAACTTAAAATTGAACGGCGCTCGTCTGCCTTTTGGTAGCTATCAGTCGAACTGAACCGCGGCTTTACAGTCCGTTTAAATACAACGGAGTCTCGACTGCTCATTATTTAAGTGAGTAAAAAAATTGACATTTTATGTTTACAAATAAGATGCCCCGAGAAGAAGAACAAAGTCAAGGATGCATAGTTACAAGGCAGGCAAAAATTGATAATACAATATAACTCGATTCAAATTCGACCTCAAAATTATGGGTTAACGCTAGCACGAATGTTTTTATGGCTAGGTTCAGATCTCAGAATTCAACAAAATTTATTTTTTTAGCTGGGTTTGGGTTGACTAAAAATCAGAAATGACTCGTATATGGTTTGGAATTGATAAATTGATGAGAGGTATGGACGTGTTGCATAGGTAAAAGTAGTTTTGGATGGTTCTAGGGCTTCCTTTTATATCTCATTTATCATTTTTGGTGTTTAGTTTTGCAAATTATGAAATACGATGAAGAAAAGACAAATTCAAGTGAAAAAATTTCGGCATCCCGCAGACTCACACTCAATGTATGTAAGGCATAAGTTAAGCCCCAAGGTCCAAGGCTCTAAGCCTTTAGATTTCATTAAGTAAAGGTACACACTAGTCACCGTGTAGTTCGAAGTCATCAACTTCAACATTTCTCCTCTTTGAGGCTTAGGTTTTATCATCTCACCTCTTCTCCTATCCCAAACAAGTCGCAAGCCAAGGTCAAACTTCAAAGGCATGAGGGATTGGTTCCGCCATTGTTGATTTGCATCACAAATTGCACATCTTGACTTCTTTATTTTTCCTCTTTAATTTGTTGTTATTTTTGTTAAGAGAATATATTGTAGTACACTCTTACTTTCTGCTTTTCTATGAATGCTTATGCGCAATCAAAGTAGTATTACACATTTGTGTAGTTAGCTTTAGCTCCAACCATAGTCTCTTTAGTTTAGCTCTACACCATCTTGCAAGTGTGATGTGATACGCCTTAAAATGTGTTATTTTTCTGTATATAGTTTTTGCATGTTTTGAATGATACTGCAATTTAATGGAAAGTAATTTGCATGTTTTTTGTTTCAGGTACAAGAGATGGAGTTTTGTAGAAAAATGAGTGAAAACAGAGCAAAACGGAGCAAAATAGAGCAAGGAACTTATTTCTCAACTGGCGCCTAGCCATCAGAATACGGAGACTCTAGCACCATGGCACCAAGATCTGGCGCCTAGACACCGGTCAGTTATTATGGGCTTCTAGAAGGGTGGTGCCTAAGCGCCAGAATCGGTTTTTCCCAAAATTCATTGAATTTAAACGGATTTTGAAGGGGCATCTAAAGTGACCCTTAGGGATTTCGAGAGCTATATTAAAGAAGACATTTTTTTGATGTGAAGAGGCTGCTGTGAGGAGGGGAATCAAATTGTGTGAGAGTGTGTGTGTGTAGTTTGGTCGTTGTTAGTGTGGAGAGTCCTGTGAGTTTTGTGTGCGTCAAGGTGTGTCTATTGAAGTAAGGATTTTGCAAGGATCTTCAGAGGATTTACTGTGGAAGAATTTGAGATAAGTACTTATTTTTTGTTTCAGTTCTGTTTTATTGTGTAAACTTTAATTTAAATATAAATCATGTTTTGTTGCGTTATCTCCATAAAATCTGAGTACTTTTATTTATCTTTCTCCTTGAAATAAGATTTAATCATGTGGAGGATTGAAATTGTTTAAGATTTCTCTTATTCTAAACTTGTGATGATTTATAACTTCGTACTTAATTTACATATTCAATATGACCAGTTGGTATGTTAAAACTTATCATAAGTCCGTAATGACCCGGGAGGGCTATGTATTTCTCTACTAGTAAAAATCACATTAATATGGTGGGTGAGAAGATAGCCCAAAGATTAGTGCAAATAGATAGGGAGATAGTTCTGATGTCCATAAATTGGTATTTCTAGGGTGACAGGCTAGATTATTATCAATTTGATCTAGAGTTTGGAACTTAGGGCTAGGTTAGTCCAAAAGAGTAGGCACAATGGATAACTAGAGTGACAGACTAGAACCTATCAAACATAACTAAGGATTTGTGAACTTAACTCTAGGTTAGCAAATGTACTTTATGAACTCGGAAGAGAGTAAAGAATATGTATGCTCGTATTTGTCACAAAACACCATTTA
This sequence comes from Papilionanthe hookeriana x Papilionanthe teres, assembly GCA_022702705.1. NCBI lineage: Eukaryota > Viridiplantae > Streptophyta > Magnoliopsida > Asparagales > Orchidaceae > Papilionanthe > Papilionanthe hookeriana x Papilionanthe teres. The sequence goes on along the minus strand of CM040427.1, from coordinate 68,773,094 downwards.
AACCCTTTAAATATTTGGTTTATACGCTAATTATGATCTCACTAGAAAGGGAAAAACTTTCACATAATTTGAACTATTCTACATAAAGCTAGTTTAGAAACACTTTGCATTTTCTTTAAGTTTGAAACATAATTTGTAGGTATTAGTTACTTCTTTTTACACATAAACTTTTGACCTTATTTCCTAGATTTTTGTCTGTTATTTAAGTAGAGTTTTTTATAAGTCCATAAAAGAGTTTTCACCTTCTCTGTGGGAGCGATACTAAGGTTTTAAAAGAAAATCCTATGTTACTTGAAAGATACGTGCGCTTGCGTTTCAATCCTAGTGAAACTTTAATTAAGAATTATAATATCTACGTACTAGTAATTGTTGCTATAAAAACATAAAATTATATTACCAGCACAGTAAAGAGGATAAAGTTTTTGACACTTTTGTCGGGGACTGAAATTAAAATAGACATCAGGAAGCAAGTATAAAAACATGGTCGATCAGGATATAAATTATAATGTCTATAATATTCTTAGCTATTATATTTGAAGTTGTTACTTGGAAAAAAATTCTTTAATATTTGGATTGTTACAACCAAGATGTATTATTTTATTATACAAAGATGATGTTTGATTGTTTACTAGTATCTTAAAATGGAAGAACTTAATGACATTCCAACTGCACAAGGTTGATATGCACTTGCTAATTATATTTAATATAAGTATTATTATACATTTTGAATATATTGATTAATTTTATTTATTCATTTTATATTTTTATCATACAATATTTGTATCATTTGTTATTTATTAATTATATATATTTTTTAATTGGATGAAGGATTCTGAGACTTTAGTAATATTGTTACTGCCAAAGAGAATGAGGGATTTATTGATGTAAAAATTTGAGGCAAATGAAACTCAAGAAATTGATTAGAAAGTAAGTAATAAAATGTCAGTAAGAAGATAAGATTGACTTCATCTTTATGGAAATATTTTAAGCTATTGCTTCATGAAAGTTATATAAATCAAATATGTAAATGTAAGAAATATGCTTCAATGTACATGTATGATAGTTAGTTTTGTATTGGTAATTCGAAACCTCGCATACTAATTGCAAGAAGAGGCATTCATGTGACATTGGACAATTTATTTTGTAAAATAATTTCACTTGATCTATGTCTATGTCTGCGGCTAAGTTTGACAGCCAAGGGTTTCATGATTCTTTTACAGTTTATATTACTATGCATGATTTATCTTTTCAATGTGTTTAATGGTCAGGCTTCGAAGCACTTTTGCTTTATTTACATCGCGATTTGTTGCTTATATTCAGAGACGCTACTATAAATTATCGTAATAACTTGCTTATGGGAGAGAATGGCAAATTCTGACAATGTTGACTATAACAATCATTCGACTTTGCTTAACATCTAATTTGTGAAAATTTATTAACACGATGGATTTATTTAGACTATGAATTTCAATGATAATTCTTGATGATTATACAAGAAAGATTTAAACTTTGGTTTTATGTTGCCTCTAAATGACAAAATGATAATAAAATTATAAGTATTACTCTGGATAATTCTTCAATGAATAATGTGTGTCAAAAACTTGAGAAAACATTAGAATTCAAAATGTGGTCTTCCTCGCAATGAGGAATTTATTTACAAATGATATTGCACATATATTAAAAATTTAATTGTCTAAGAAGTTCAAAGAAGATTGATGGTTCAATTTAAAAGATTTTGTGAAATCATTATGTAAGTAAAAGGTTCTAAAGTGAAAAACACAATAAATTTTAGAATGTGCAAAACAAAATTATCTTGATGAAAAATATGATTGAGGTCATATAAGGTGAAACTCTACTTTTATCATGATTGACAGTGTTATCTACTGCAACCATGTTTTTATGTATTTAGAGTTGAGTGACTCAAACTACAAAAATTATCCTTCAAATAATAAGTGGCAAGAATGATAAATATATGCAACTTCTTGGTAGTTTGCTCACAATTATGTCATGTGGAAGGCATAGAATCAATGAATTTTATTTGAAAGGGAGTGGGTAACAGTTGCCCTCATTTTTAGTGAGGCCCAGTTTTCCTTTAAGGATTTATGATCTAGCTATAGAACATTCCCTTTAACTATTCTAGAACCTTAGGGATGGGAACCACCTCATTTAGAAATTCAGAAAACTTCTTAGCTCTTTTTTGAGTTTCACATGTGTGGTAGACCTCCAACACTTTGGAGGTTGAGACCAACATGAGGGAACTCAAAGAAAGTCTCATAGGACCATTAAGCCATATGATGTTCTTATTCACAATTCATTCATCCTCGCCATATTTCACAAACCTAAACCTACCTTAACTTCCCCAAAATCATCAAATCAAACTTAAACTTGCAAAGCTTTAAAATCAAGGTTTAAATCCAAGTCCCATGAATCCAAAATCCAACCCAATTTTCTCAAATTCCAAGCCCAAATCCAAAATTACCAAACTCAAACCCAAATCGACCTTGAATCTAACCTAATTTCATCAAATCTTAAGCTCAAATTGAATTTGCCAAATTGACCATGCCTAAGGGTTCACTAGGTCACCAATTGTGCTTTGTCGTGTGAATATGAGTCAAATTGAGGAGAAGAATGAGTTTGGGTCCATTTGGGCTCGGTTTGGGCTAAACCCGAGTCAATAACACCTCCAAACCCAAAATAACACCTAAATAACTCCCCACACCATTGCCACAAACTCCCAATAACACCATCTCCAAACCACGGCAGCATACACCACGAATTTGCCAAAATGCCGCTCCAACAAAACTGCATCTACACCGCCAGCATAATGTCAAGGTTCCATGGCAAAAAGCCTCTAATAACACCACTATACTACCATATAACACCAAAAATAACACCAACCCTGCCGTTTTGAGTAATTCCTAACACTACATCACCACGTAATACACGCGCAATAGCACCCACTTTCCTCCAATTAATCGTTAATACCACTAAACTACAACCAAAATAACCCCATCGATAATTGCTCTCACCGTGGAACCACGGTAAATCTAAAATACAACCTTAATAAAACCACTCATAGCACTACTTATCGCGAAACTACGGTAAAACCGCAATATTATTGAAATACTAATTGCAATAACACTATTTCCCCGCTGCCACGGAAAACATGCTAATACGCTCGCCTTTTCAATTCATTATCGATAAAACCCGCAATAACACCTAGATAGCATGGCTAATAACACTGCCGCCACGATTCCTCACCAATAACACGGAAATGCAACTGAAATACAATGCCCAATAACACATAAATAGACCAAATGATGTATTTTGTCTCTTAATTTGGCTCACTTACGCATGACAAACAAGTTGACATTGTCCCTCACCCTCTAGAGGAGACCTTCTATTCTTGAAGCTCCAGTTCGCTTCATTATTTCAGGAAGACAAAATCCCTTTTTGTTGAAAATGCACCCTTTAAGCTTGTCTTCATGAAACATTTGGAGGATAAAGTAAAGCACCCATCCTTTCTTTAAAATCTTTCCTCAAAAAATCTCCCCCTGACTCCTCCCCCTTAGCTTTGCCTATAAAAGAGCACCTCATCCATGGCCAAAAAGAGCACTTCATCAACACCTTGGCGAAGCCCTGTTAAAATTCCCCAGATCCTCTTGCAAGCCTCAGAATCCCATCCCCACATCGTCGACTGCTCCTCTTCACTATCAAGCCATGATTTTAAAATCCAAAATCAGGACTTTTTCGGCCTCTTCATAATCCCCACAAAAACTTCAATTAAACCATCTCAAAAGCTTCACCACACATGAAAACATCATCATATATCAGAAAGCCATCCATCTCGAGCCCTCCAAACCAGCACTAGACCAAAGTAGGACCACCTTTTAGCAGAGTTCTTGCTTAGACTGTTACTGGAGGAGACCAAAACTTAGAGCAAGTTCCAGTGACCCAAGTGAAGTTTCTACAATCATCCAATTGACACCTCACCTCTTTGACAAAGGTTGTGAAGCGAAAACTCCATTTTCGTATCGATTTGGGCCTTTGTGAAGAAAATCTGCATTTCATGATATACTAGTTGCATGTATGTGATCTACTACACGCTTAGATGAAGTTTTGGGAACAAACGATACTTAATTTTGTTGAGAATCTATGGAGATCTTAAGGTTTTATGTTTAGTGGCTCACGGTTTACACTCGTTTGGGACGATGAACAATATTTGTGTTATTTGCATTGTATTTGGTAGTATTCTGATGTTATTTGTAGTGTTTCGTCGTTTTATTTGCGTCATTTTATTTATATTGTATTTTGGTAATATTCATGTATTATTTGCACTGTAATGCCATTTTCTTTGTGCAGTATTGTGGCTTTAATTGAATTCTCTCATGGTTAAGTTAAAAATGGGATTTTCTGGTTGAATTAATTCCAAAAATTAATTTACACTTTAAAAAATCATATATTGGTGTAGAGAAATCATAAAATAAAACAAAAATATCCTGGTGCTCAGTGAACAGAGGAGACATTGCTGGTCTAAATTTAAAGTATTAACTTAATATTTTTTTGTAAATTAGTTAATTCTTCCAAATATTTATTTAGTCATAAAAAATCAAATATTGATCATTTTGACTTAACATTTTGAGGGTTTGTTCATCACGACATTAGAAATCTTTCCTAATTTTTTCCAGTGTCAGAGAACAATCATAACTTAGAAACCTCGTATTTTTAATAAAAATTTCTTTATTTTGGTAAAAATAATTACTAAAAATAAACTATAAATCACAAAGTTGCAAAACCAAGTTTGGTGAGTTCTTTGTGATCAGGGGGTCTGTGAAAAATAAAATTTTATTTTAAAATGAAAATATATTTTCTATTTGATTTTCTATTGAAAAATCATCTAAAAATTATAAAAATTAAATTATATTTTGAAAAATAAAAAATTTGGCTCTCATTAGTCCCCTGGCCATGAGCAACAACATAAATTTTTTTAAGAAAAAAAAACCTATTTTGAGTAGTTAAATTAAATATTATATTAAATTCACTATTTTGAGTATAAATAATTCAAGAAAAATAAATAAATACCAGAAAAATATAATTTTTTCTTTGTTGACGTAATTATTTCATGAACAAAAGTTCAATAAAGTGTCATTTCGTTTATCTTAAGAATTGAAGGTTAAGAGATGTAAACCCTAGGGTCAGAATTATAAATTTACAATTTTACACTTTAACCCTAATTTTTTAGGATTAATCTGAGGGGAGGGAACAAAAAAATGATAATTATTCCACTGAAATGATTGAAACCTAAGGGAAAATTGAGTAGTAAATAATTTGCAATAACTTCTACAAAAGGGTGAAATTACAATAATGGAAATTGTTGAGAGTTGGAAGAAAATAAGAACTTAGATGATTCAAGAGCAAGAGGTATGAATTTGAAGGTCAACAAGTTATCATTTGGGACCCCTAATCATTGGTTAAACTAAAGTCCAATTCTTTTAATTAAGATTAAAACACACTTCATATTTTTTTACAAAAATTACAAATTTGTCACCTAAGTCTTAAAGAGATTGATAGTGAGTTAAGTTTAATCCAAAGAAACTTGAGGATTAGTTAGAAAACACTTAACTAAAAATGAAACACCTTAAAACACTTCAAGCCCAAGCTTGAGTGTAAATTCCCTAAGTCTCACAAGCACACAACTTTCAATTACATGTTGAAATTAATCATTTATCTTCAATCCACGGGTTAGTTAAAACATTGAGCACAACCCCAAACATAACAATGTAATCTAAATTCAACATGGGGTAATTAACCCAACCATGTGATAAGACCTAATGAACCTGATGTAGTTCAGAAAATTCCAAGGTTGTCTTAAATCACTCTCTAGACATCTTTGCAAGACTTTTGATATATCAGGGGACATTTTAAATTATCACAATTTGTTGGGGAAAATCATCCTTGAAAGACAAGTCAAACCAAGTGAGATATTTTAGGACCCTCCAAGAAATGATTCGAGACCCTTTTAATTAAATCAACTAATGAAAATCCTTGTTTTAACTTAACGTACAATGAAGTCTAAAGCTATGGGATCTGAGCTTGAACTTTACCCTCAGATCCTCCTAGCAATTGGGTGCATTTTTAAATGACACATATGGATCATCGGGCTAGTGTAAGTTGGCGGTCTTGGTGGTAGGAATGATGACAAGAATTATGTCTAGGTATGTGAGGAGTAATATATGTCATAGAATAGTGAGTGGGTCAGTGATTGGCATTACTGTGCCCTAATATTTAGTAAAGTGTTACCCTTGTTCTCACGGGTGATCGGTGGCCCTAGCCCATCTATATGACTGACTCATGATTGTTTGATTTTCAAAATATAATAAAAAATGTACTTTTAAATGAAAACTTTTATTTTGTTTGTTAAATGTTTACAAAATTTAAACTACTTTTGCATGAAACATAAAAATTCAACTTTTAAGATGTTTAGGGTAAAAGGCTACCGACCAGGCAATCATAGGAGGACGGTCCTCAACCTGGTCTATGTGACCGACACATGACTGAAATTCTTATAAGAAGAATTGTTAAGGCTTTGGTCTTGGTTCTGAGCTCCCCCATAACTGAAATTCTTTCACCCAGCCTCAATTTTCTCTATGTGACTTCACGTTTTGTTTTATTCACTCAGGTTTTCTTACAACTTATTTAAGTTTATCGTGGATTTTATTACGATTTGTTTAAATTTTCTGCACGTTACTATATTATGTTGTGCTAACCTTGCAGCAGCTGCAAGGCTCCCTGGTGTGCATGTTTATTTTATATTTACCGAACTTTACTGCATTTTTACTGCACAATTTTACTTCTACATTTATTTATAATACTTGCAAGGGCCCCAGGGTAGACAACAACAGAACATATGCAAGGCGGTATCCTGCGGCAGACCATGACTCAATAAATTGCATGTTCACATAAACTTTAAACTTGTAATCACTATTATATGAAGCTTGGGGAAAGCTTTTGGGTAGCGCGATGAGGATGCAAGTGAACGACAAAGGATTTTAGCCGACAAATCAAGACCTGACATGAAACAATGTCTATTTCAACTAAAGTTTCCATAGTTTAAAATAACATAACTCATAGAACTTTAAGGTTGTTCGTCTAACATAATGTAAATTCTCACTTTATCTTTTAGGCTCCTGCACAACCATATTGTGCAACACAAGTCCTAACTCTCTTTAGGCTATGAAGTTGTCATTCGATACGATGTAAACCCTCCTATCTTGGTAGCTAGTTTTCCATATGAATGATGAAAGACTTCTCCTACAAGAAATCAGACGATGAACTTCTCCACGTTTCCTAGTCAAGGCAGGAGACAACTATGTCATGAATCCAAGAGCTAAAATCATAAGCGCCTATGCGAGAGCGCAATTCGAGTCTGGCTTGCTACGGTCGACATTAGACTTCGTTTCGACTGGCCTCCCCAACCCAGTTGAACGATTACTTTGGTTTGATCGCTGCCCTGGCTCGATCAAATGATCAACTTGGTTTGACTGAATGCTCCAGTCCGGTCGACCAGTTGCTTCAGGTCTAGTCAGCCACCTTAGCCCGAATAAGCTCATTGGCTACGTTGCTCTAGGTTAACCACTAACATGGTCGACCCAACGAGTTGAAAAGATGATCCCACTTACATAGTTTGTGTTTTATGTATGCATTGGTATTGATTGCATGACATTGAATTAATGCATTCATCACTTGCACCATTGTATTGAATCTTTGAGCATATGTCTTCATATGCTCGCGACAATTACTTGTGTATCTCAACGACACATTATTTCACATTTGCTTCATGGAATCCTCATGTCACTTAGCACCATGTCGCGGGTGGTTCACATTTGCAATTCCCACCTTTGTGTGCTTGCTTGCATAACACCTTGCAATGTTTCATGATTTGTATATTTGCATGTTTTACACTTGGCTATTTTGTTTTTCACACACTTATCCCTCACATTCACATACCATGCGAATGAGTGGCTCGTCACCAATCCAAACTATTTTGTAATACTCTCTAATGGGAGTTATATCCCTGCTCTTCCTATGATAACGCTCTGAACTGTCGTAGGCATCTTTTCGGGTCATTGCCTCCATGATAGACCCATCTCTTCAATCTGCTACCACCTCGGCACGTTTGGGCCACTGCCTCTGCGACATGACATACACATCCTTCGAGCCACTGTCTCTACGACACGCTCACCATTTCGGCTCACTGCCTCCACGACACACCCATCATTCGGGTCGCTGCCTCTATAGCATGCCCACCCATTTTGGGTCACTGCATTCATGACACACCCATCTTTTCAAGTCGCTGCCTCCTTGACACGTCCACCATTTTGATTCAACGCTTACATGACACACCCATCTTTCAGGCGTTGCCTCCATGACACGTCTACCATTTGGGTCACTGCCTCCATGACACACCCATCATTCGAGTCGCTGTCTCCTCGGCATGCTCACCCTTTCGGATCACCGCCTCACAACACACCCAACTCTTTGATCCTTCGCCTCCTTGGTATGTCCACCCGTTCGAGTCACTATCTCCACGACACAACCATTGTTTAGGTCGATTCCACCATGGTACGACTAACATTCTATGTCACTGCCTCTATGACACACCTATCCCTCAAGCTGCTGCCTCCATGACATGCCCACCTTTTTAGTTCATTGCTCCATGACACACTCTTCTCTTCGGGCGGCTACCTCCTCGACACATCCACCGTTTCAGGTTGCTGCCTCCACGACACAACCATCCTTCAAGTTGTTGTCACCTCAGCACGCTCTCCCTTTTGGGTCACTACCTCTACAACACACCCATTTTTTAAAGTCGCTGCCTTCTCGACATGTCCACCCTTTCAGACCACCGCCTCTACAACACACGCATCATTTGGGCCACTACCTCCATGACATGCTCAACCTTTCAGATCACTATCTCCACAACACACATATCTTTTAGGTTGCCGCCTCCATAACATGCCCACCTTTTCTAGTCACTGTCTCCACGACACACCCATTTTTTGGGCAGATTCCTCTACGACACACCAACTCTTTTGGGTAACTTCCTCCACGACACACTCACTTTTTTGGGTTACTGCCTCCATACACACTCACTTTTCTGAGTCACCACCTCCACGACATACTCACCCTCATCACTCATTTATCATATGATTGTTTGCATTTGCATTTGAATTAGTGCATAAACATAGAGTCGGGCTCATTAGGCGAGTGATTCTATGTTGGTTGCGATGCCTTAATGAGTATTACTCACTAGGCTGATCCTGACGAGCAATGCGAGATCACATTGGGATTTACACAAGTATGACTGTTCTATGGATCTAAGAGATCTAAATCATGTCACATTGCATGTTACAGGTCCACATTTAATGGCCCTTATTTTAAAACTAAAACATATATATTTTTTTAGAGAAAGGCCCAAAGAGCTAATTTTATTCAAAAAGAAAGGATACATCAAGGGTATGCGAGATGACCCAAAAGAGGCAATTTACCCAAAAAATAGCAACAGACAATAAAACCCTACATAGAGGGATACAGAACAAAATAAAAAGCTAGACGTATCATTTTTGTCCTGCCTCTTCCTCTAGTTTTAGTGATGGAGCCATATATCAAACTTTGAAGTGTCATGTTATTGTCAGGGGTAACCAAAGTGTCATCAATTAAGTTTCAAGCTGGAGTGTGCCCCCATCATTCTTCTTCCACCTAGAAGTGTAAGCCAGTTGTTCTTCATCTGAAGATTGGCTCATGCGATCCTCGGTCTGATTAGATGGTACAACCTCAGTAGAAGGAAAGCCAACCATTGCAACATCGGGAGTTTCAGTGTGTAATGTCACATTTGCACCTGATGCTTCCTAAAGAGGAGCTATGAGACTGTCCTGATTTGAAATCCAAACATTATCTCTTGCAGTAAGTTCAGAAGTAGGGGAATTGCTTCAGATATTAACTCCGGTCTCGTGGTGAGTCCCTCCTCAGGTGGAGCCAATGTATTCAGAGCAGAGGGGAGTTCCTGAATTACATCAGGTACCAATATATGTATTGTGGTGAATCCCTCCTCTGGTGGAGCCAATGTGTCTAGAGTAGTGAGATCCTGCTTTTGACTGTAGGTTATCAACTGTGGGTGCAATATGAAGCATTTCTCTTATGGGTATCCAAACATCTTGCAGTGCTTGCAGTAGTGAGGTTTTTGTTCCATAATGATTTTTTGTCAATAACCATTGTGAGCAGAACCAAGCCAGATTTCGTCTGCATCTGGTAGTGTAATATCCCTTTCAATCAAAATCCTTACAGTGGAAGACCTTGAGCAATGAACTGTATGTGTGTCTACCTGCATGGATTTTCCAAGGAAATTCCCAATTGCATATATGGTAGGATAATCAAAGAATTGAAGCTTAAGTTCAGATAATGAGAACCAGATAGGCCCAAATGGGGGTTCTTGACTGAGATCAAAATCAGGAGTTTATTTGAGCAAATTCATAGGTTTTCCCTCAATTGTAATGAATTTCTTCGAGAAAATCCTCGTGTACTCTTCTTCAATGCACAACTGAATCAAAACATGTATTCCGTCTAGAAGGCCTGCCTGCCAATCCGCAACTAGCTTGAAATATTAGTAAAACTTTCTCATATTCTCCATCTTAGGGAGACCTAATTGGAACTTGTCAACTAGTGTAAATTTGTGTTTTTCAGCAAGAGATATGATTTCAGCATCAGTGAAGAATAGCGCTGATTTACCCACATTTCTTCGTACTATTTTAATGAGATTGCAATCACTATGTCCTGTAATAGAATCATGGTACGACTGGGGGAATATCAGTATGTCGGCGAGACGGAAAGGGGAGCTGCGTTTGTGAGCCACTGTAGTATTGGAAGGTTTGGCGGAGTTGTCTCTGGCGAGGGCGGCGACGTAGGAAAGCCCTGAAGCCATTGGCGTGCTTCACACACTCTAGGAGAAGTACCTAGCGCAAGAGATCTGCCACCAGTCCACGCGAACAACAGCAGCAAACGACTGTGGCAGAGGAGGCTTCAAGCATGTTTGAGGCTGAGCAGTTGGCGTCGTGCAGGTTCGAGCGGCTTTGACGTGCTGCAGCCAGAGGTGAGTGGCTTTGACGTGCCGCAGATGTGATCCGCAGACGTCACAACAGTTCTTACTCAGACGTCGCAACAAAACGGCTTCGCGCGAGCTTATGAGGCTGGGATGACTCGTGTGAGCCAGCGAGACGGAGCATTGTATCAAGCCAAATTTGCGAACGGAGGGAGGAAATGACAAAGACGACTCACCAAACAGGGAAGACAAAGTCGTGTGAACCTACGAAGATGCGAGACAATGTCAATTGTGTAGTGAAAACCATGACTTTTAACGCTGGTAATCGCCATGGAGAAACCTTAGCAGAGCTCACGACGCTATCTCGGGCATGATCTTTAAAACTAAAACACACACACACACACAGATATATATATATATATATATATATTATATATACATATACATATATATATATCTACTTATTACATTCACGATTATATTAAAATTATACATGTAGCAAACTAGGTCATATGTAAGGTCGATCTTTTTGCAAAATTCATTATGGGTGACACTCTTTAGATCACTTAGATCTTTAGGACAGGGTTGGTATTACGATTCCGTTAAATTCATACGTACCTGGAGACTTACATTGAGCAGTTAGATGCATGTTAGGACACATTTTCATTAGATAATGTGCTAGGCTAAGAACTAAGATAGTACATAGTTCTTTTTGATGTTCTGTCTATATTTCTCTGCTGATTTGGTTGTCTTAACCAGGCATCAGCATTTGTGCCTATTGGGTGCTTGCAAGCTTACTTTTTTGATATTCATGGTAATATAAACAGGAAGCCATGTGTAAATGCACACGGCACGGTAACGGAGAGAAGAAATGTAATAATTATTACTATCTATCTTTTATGTAGGCAATGCTTAGCTCCTCCGGCCAAGCATGACTCATATGCATTGCATGTTTATTAGCTTTCCTCTTAACATTTTATTCTTGCAGGTCGAGTCTTTATTTTTTCCTATATACTTTTAGAATCCCTAGGAGAGTCTTATATTAGAAATAAGGTATGGGCAGAGGTTTAAAGGTGTCATACGGGTGTGTACGGCTTATTTTTAGGTTATGTGTTTTATTTTAAAAAGGGGGTCGCCTAACAGAAGTATGTCGGCGAATTCTTAATTTAGTTTAAATAAATAATTTTGAAAAGTAGTATTTGATTTTGAAAATAATTTTAAATTTGAAGGTTTTAAGATATGAGATTAAACCGATCTCACATCCCAAATAGTTTATATAAACGAGCACCGCACCACGAACCGTGTATCTATCTCTAGGATGAGTACACACCGCTTGATGGTGGGGCTCGATTAAATAAACTAGAAGATTTGTGACATCCGTTTGGCTCGCGAACCAATTTTATAAGCCGACAAATTCACCGCTTAATATGAAAGTATTAAACGGGGTTTATATTACTCGGGTTCTTTAAAATTCCATATAAGGGCAAGCCCATATAGTTAATTGCATCTTAAGTGACGGGAATCACCTAAGAAAACTCTCGATAATAATCAATAATTCTGCTCTCAAGAATTTCAAAGTTTAAGTTTTCAAATGATTGAATTTTGGAATTTCAATAGGGAATGGATCAAGTTTAGAACATTTTGTTTTGAGAATTCAAAGGAAGAAAGGTAGGAGAAATCACAGATTCGAAGTGAACTTCGGTAATTTCTTGACTATCCTATTGTTTGGCTTAGATTTAGGAAAGTCCTAATGTTTATTTAATGTCTTAATCTTGCCAATTTTAATTAATTAGGGCTTATATTTATATGACAGAATCATACAAATAGCCTCGAAGATGTGAGGGTTTATGTCGTATCAGACGACTACCACCGGTTAGGGCTTAATTTGCAGTGCAAATGCCTAACGAAGAGTTGAGGATTTATGTCGCACTAGTGCAAACTACCTCGAAGTCCTATGGCTTTGTTATTTAATTCTAGGAAAGTTTTCTTGAAGTAGACTCGAGTTTTGTCGATGACGATGGTCGTGCCGCCCACCGTGCTCCAAGCTCCTTGTTGTTGCAGAGGTTTAGTTTTAGAAGTCATGAATCGGGAGATGAGAGAAGTGTTTTGGTTTAGTAGAAAATCTTAAAATCCAAATGTTTTTAATATTTTAATTAAAACAAATCTTAAAGTTGATTATAACAACACCTAGGTTAAGATCCCACGGTTCCATCCTTCCGGCATCGTTATTTTTATCGGATTCACTTAGTCCGGATGAATTTGCTAAACTCAACCGAATGAGTTCCACACTTTCATTTAGACCGTGGGAAATCCCGTTAGCAACACGTAGGTTACATCATCCGAGGTATTCCCGATCATCCAACGTGACGTTTTAATTTAGTTGTAATTATAGTTTTGTATTCTGTTTGTGATTAAATTTTGAGTTGTTTTATATTTTGAAATATTGTGGCGATAGAATTTTATCTTGCAATGACTTTTAACTTAGTTTTGGTTTCAGCTTTTAGGGACTATCCTAAAGTGTGGGTTTTCATGCAACAATTATTTATCATGCAAGAAAAGTAAGTGCGATGCGGTTAAATAAATCGTAATAATGTAAATTGCAAGAAAATAAATCGCAATAAAACAAAAGCGTATCCGGAGGGTCTTCCCGTCATTCCAAGCCGCACTTAAAACACAATTAGAATATTTAAGCAAGTTCCTAGGTAAAAGCTAAGGTAAGGATTATGGTTTTCTACCAAATTCCTAATCCTATAGCTAATCATTTCTTATGATGTCTAGTGTCTTTGTGTTTTGGTTTGAGAACGATTTTCTTCATCAAAGAACAATTAAGTTCAATTGTTCTTATAAACATCCTATCATATTGAGAAAGTGTTTAAGAAGAATCATAAACATCTTTTCAATATTTCTAGGATTGTTTTAAGTCCAAATGAATTCAATTACACAAATGAATTAATCGTCCGAGGTTTAGTTAAGTTTTGTTAGTATCTTACTCAAGTAACTAGGATGTTTGAATGTCCTATAAGTGAAGTAACATTTCATTTAATATTCTGTTTAGGAGTTATGATAACTAAAGCTTTCGAGGGTAAATTGATGTTCAAATGGTTTGTGATTTAGTTTAATTTCAATTAATGGGTTTAAATTTGGAATAGTGTTCAAGTTGTTTTATATTTGATTTCTTTCATGTCTTAGGTGATGCTATATTTAATTCAATTTAATTTAATTTAATTTAATTTAATTTAATTTTAATTCTATTCAATTTAGTTTGGTTTAACTTAATTTAGTTTGATTTGATTTAATTTAAATTTAATTTGATTTAATTTAATTTAATTTAATTTAATTTAATTTAATTTATTTTATTTTATTTTATTTTAATTTAATTTATTCATTTAATTTAATCTTAAATTTGATTTAACTTAATTTAATTTGATTTTATTTATTTAATTTAATTTAATTTATTCAATTTAATTTAATCTTTAATTTAATTCAACTTTTAATTTTAATTTAATTTAATTTAATTTAATTCAATTTAATTTACTTAATTTAATTTAATTTTTAATTTAATTTTATTTTTAATTTTAATTGACACTTTAAAAGAGTTTAATAATTTAACTTTAGTTTAATGATTAAGTCTTTTAATATTTTAAATTTGAGTTATCATTTTAATTAAGAATTAAATATTAATGAGATAATTAATTTAGGGATTTTTAAATTAAAGAATAAATCTCCTCCTAATAATATCCCCATTTTAATAATTCCAATTTTATTATTCTTCCAAATTTAATCAATTATTTAATTAAGGTTTAATTATTTTGAATTGCTTAATGGATTTCTACCCTTTAATTATTTAAATTTCAATCATCCAAATCAGATTAGGATCAAATATTTTACTTGTTAATTTTTATTAAACCTAAAGTTTTAATTAAGGGTTAAAATTTTAATTACCATTTTGTCATTTAAGCTTAATAATTTCATAACTCATTAAATTGAACTCAAATGAACTTGAAATTTTTAAGTAACTTCACTCATATGTCAATAAAGACATGAGAGGAGAAAATGTGATTTTTTCTGTATTTAATTTATTTATATAATTATTTTTGGTAGAAAATAGAGATTTCCAAGGAAAATTTAACAACATGACCAAGGGAAAGTTTCTGTCCTTAAGAAAATTAGGGGACATTCCTAATGACCAGAGGACCACTTGGACCAATTTTGGTGATTTTTTGAATTATATAATTTTTATTATAATTATTTTAAATTTTGGAGTGTTAATTAATTTAAAAATAAAATAAATGTTGAAAAATGAATTTTATATTTTTCAAAAATCTCTCTGATATCAAGGAAATCAAAGAATCAATCTTTACAATTTTTTTATTTTTCTTTGATTTATTAGAATTATTTTAGTGGAAATGCTAGAAAATACATTTTTTTTAATTTTAAAATTACCTTAGGGCTTTAAAATTTAATATCTCACTAAATAGACCTAAGAAAAATATGGAGTTTGTTCCTAAGTAATTAAAATTCAAAATGTGACATTTTGGTGAATTTTATTATTTTTGTGATTTTTATTATTTTTTAATTATTAAAAATATTAAAATAATATTAAAAATCAACTTTTTTAGAAAATTGAAATTTTAATTTTCTTAAATTCCCCTAACATCAGAGAGGCTCCAAAACCAATTTGGTGAATTTTTGAAAGATATTTTGAAAGTTATGATTTTTTAAAGTTTAAAATGACTAAGTGGCTTAATCAACCCATTTAGTAGGGCTAACCAAGTCCAATTGACCTCAATTTTTTATGGTGGGTTCCTATGATCCTAAAGGTCAGTGGAGAATTGATTTTAAGTCAATTTTATGTATGGTCAGCTCTAATTAATTAGAGATCCATTTTGGGTATTTAAGCCAATTAGGGTTGTTTTAAATGAACTAACTCAAAGCCTATTTTTCCTAGGGTCCTCTGGTCATAAGGAACATCACCAAATTTTCCTAGAATTTATTTCACAACATGCTATTTATTGAAATTAAAATACTCAAAACGAGTAACATGAATTTGAAAAATCAATAACTTTTCATAGGGATGACCTCGACTTTGGAAAATTCGGGGAATGTTCCCGAATTCGGAGGCTTCAAAGCTCCTATGGTCTCATGCCATGGTGAATTGTATACATGCATGGAGAATTAAAAATATGCAGAGAGTAAATAAATTATTAAAAATAAAATACTTGATGAAATTAAATGATTTCTTTTCCACATTATTCTCCTTTGTTCACTGAGTAAGAGGGTATTTTTATTTTATTTTTATGATTTTCCTACACAAAGTTATGAATTTTCCAAGTTTAGGAAATTAAATAAATAGAAAATATCCCTAATTTTCTATTTATCCGAGTCGGCGCCGCGTCATCCTCGACATCTCCGAACGCACACGCGTTACGCTCCCATTTGACGCCGCCGCTTGAGTCAGCAGCCCGAGCCCCGCGGTTCACGTATCGTCTCCTGGTCCGACGTCATCTGAGCCGTCCATCCGCGCGTGTATTGAATGGACGACATCCGTTCATCGTCCCCGAGCGTCCTCACCCGAGAGCCGTCCACACTAAATCCCTAAGATCTCACTCGATACTCAATGGATTTTCATGTTCTTATGCTCTATGGATTCGTCTTGAGAAGACGAACACATCCATACGGTTTATGTGGGATGAAATTTACGCAATAGAAATGGAGAATGTTCGAAGCTCGGGAAGAAGAGTGAGGCCATAACTTTGCTCGGAGAAGTGTGGCTTCGATCCGAGGGTTGTTGCACCTTCGATCGGATCCCGACGAGCTCCGGATGAAGTCTCCCGGTCGCAGTGAATTGCCTAGGTGGGATTTCGACCACAGCTCGATCACAAAGCTTGGAGGTCGGAGCAAGCCGGGTGGCTCGGAGATGGGGCTTTTACTGGTGGACACCTTCTCTTGGTCTGGTGAAGGTGTAGAACCAATCAATTTGGGGATCGGCTCACCGTGGAGAAGTGTCCTGGTTTTAGGCTTGGATTTCAACTCTGAAATTGAGCTCACAGAGAAGAAATGGCAGGGGGTTTTAGTGGGGATCAAGTGCTCTGTGTATGGGGAGTAGTCTGGAACAATTTTGGCAGAGTTTCCTTAAGGTTTTTTTTCAAGCACCTCTCATGGCCGAGAGGGGTGGTGTTTAAATAGAGAGGGTGGAGGGCCTCCCGTGGAGAGTTAGGGCTTGGGATCGAGCCGCTTCGGCAAGAGAAGAATGGCCTACAATGGCCACTGGGGATGGGGCAGCTCGGCGAGGGAGAATTCCAAGGTTGGCTCACAAGTGAGCTCTCGGCCATGGTGTTTTCCGGCGGCACGGTGGCCGGCCGGCCGTGCATGGGTCACCCTCGAGGTCGGGTGGGTCGAGGCCGAGACTTGGTGCAAGCAATCGGCAAATGCCACGTGTAAAAGGCTTGGATTGAAATGGAATGGGGGAAGACCATTTTGGGTTCAAATGAGTCAACCCATGGTTTTGGGCTAGGTTCACCACCCAAGGCCTCGGTCTTGGGCCGAAAAGGATCACTTGGGTCGCCCAAGAGAGAATGGTGTGGTCTCCATCCATGATGAGGTGGCTAAGCATGGTTTAGTGTGTGACATGCTTAAGGTAAAAAAGGGTTTAAGAAGGATTAGGAAATGGGGCCCTCCTTTTGCCATTAATGGCTTGATCACATGTCAAGTCTTCCATGGCTTCATGTGGCTTGTCCATGGCTTGCATGGCTCACCTTTGGCTTGGGAAAAGTAGAGTCAATTTCATGGAAATAGATTTTAGGAATTTTTGGTAATTTGATGGAAATTTGTATGAAACTTGATTTAGAATGATTTGATGATGAATTTAGGACTTAGGGAATGGCTTTGATTAAGTGGATGGCAAGTGGAGATGTCATGTGGGCTTTAGGGTAGATTTTGGGCTTTTTGAAATGGTTTTAGATGGACTTTTAAAATGGTTTAAGGAAAGTGGGCTTTTGAATTTTAAAATGGATTTTGGGATGAAATTTTGGTAAAGTCTTGGGCCAAATAATTGTTGGGTTTAGCTCATGGATGTGTCATGAGTGACTTGAAGCAAATTGGGGGTGATTTGGGTTTGAATTGGGTTGAATTTGGGTTCTTTTGGTGAATGGGCCAATATAGGTCCAAGTGGGCCAAGTTGGGCCAATGTTGGGCTAGGGTTGAAATTGATGTAAAATTAATGTTGAGAAATGTTTATGGGAGTGTTTCAAAGAGGTTTTGACTTTGATTGGGCTTTGATTTTGGGGTTTGGGCTCATTTGGGTTAGGTTTGGGTTTAGGTCAAAATTGGGTCGTTTAGCTTTGGGTTGAATTTGAGTGGGGTTTGGGTCTAAATTTTGGGCAAATCATGTTAGTGTTTTGCTTTTGGGGATGCTAAGGAAGATTTAGAAAAGATTTGGGGTTAATTGGAGTTGAATTGGTGAGTTTGGGTTAGGTTTGGGTCATGGGTCCAAATTGGGCTTTAAGGCCAAAAGTGAAATTGGATAAAAATGTCAATCAAATTGGACTTGGATTTGGTCTAGATTGGTGTTGGGAATGTTGAATTGAAGTTTAGAATTGAATTGGACCAGAATTTGGGTCAATTGGATAGGTTTGGTTTGACATTGGGTTCACTTTGGGTTAAAATGGGTCAAATTGGGGGTTTTGACAAAAGTAGGGTAAATTGGCAAAATTGGCCCATGGTGTAGTTGGACAAAATGAAATTGAGAATATTTGGGATTTTCTGGAATTTTCTGGGAATTTTCTGAATTTTTGAATTTTTTTGGGTCAAGAGGGGTATTTTGGGTATTTGGAGGGTATTGGGAGGTATTCTTGGAATTTTTGATATTTTTGGCTATGGATGATCAATTTGAGTGGAGAGAAATGTTTAGGAATGATTTTGGAGAATTTTGGGTGATTTGGAAATTTTCAAAAGTTTGGGTAGGTTCAAGGGTTTTGGGTAAGTAAGCGGGTGTAGGGTCCGGGGGTCAAAAATTGAAAATTTGGAAAATTGAAGATTGGGTGAATATAAGTGGAATAAAATCATTTTGGATGAGCCTTGAAGCCATATCAAGCCCACATGAGTCATGAAGGGACTCATTTGAGGCATTTACTATGTTGTTCCTAACTCTCTTAGCCAAGGGCTTAGGGGTTAAGGACCATCCATGTGAATCACCTACATGAGTCAGGAGGTCAAGTTAGGTATGGGTGTGATTTTAGGAGGTGTGTGAAAGTGTAGTGTATGAGTGTAGTGTGTGTGTAAGTCGGCCCTTCACTGCGACAGGCCACCTGTAGGCGCATCCTAAGGCCAAAGAGTCCTATAGGAACTCATCCTTTAAACTTCCACATTTGATTTCAACCCTCTAGGTGATTAGGGGTCTACGATCGAGTTTGTGGAGTTTGCAGAGAGTTAAGAAGTGGTTTGAATTTCTAAAAGGTGGTGGATCCCAATTCTAGTCCTCTAAGATAGTCAAAGGAAAAGCCTAATGCTAGATCCTAAGTACTAAAAAGAAGAAGAGAAGACCTCATCAAAAATGAGGTCAACAGGGTGGAACCACGTGAGGAGACCAAGAGCTGCTTGCTTGTGTCCCGCAACTTAATTATATATTTCATTGATGTATAGAATTAGAACCAAGCGAGTACTTGTGCGGTGTCTGGCTACCTTTTTCTTTTCTGAGATATATTGTTGACCCAACGACACCGGCCTTTTGTTATATTTGGCTTATTTTTCTTACTTATCTTTCATGTCTACATGCTTGGATTATTTTCGTTGTTTCTTTCTGGTTTGTTTGGGATGTTATGAAAATTATTAGGCTCTTCTAAAGACCTCAAAATTATAAAATTTCTAGCTAAAAAATCCTAATAAAAATTTCAAAACTAATTAAAATTTAAGATTAAATGATTCAAAATTTTAAAATTAGACTTTTACTTTCTTGTATGGCCTTCGGGCCGGTTTTTAAATGGCCTACATAGCATGGATATATCCCGAGTCATACTAATAGAGCCTCCACACTCAGGACCTGAATAGGCAATTGCATCATTCACATGTCTCGAGCAGAAGCTATCGTGCTTCTTCATCCCGACTAACCCAACATAAGTTTCTATTTAGGTGGTCGTCTAGAGCGTTTAGGTTGTTAAAAGATGCTCTGACTCAAACGTGGTGTAAGTCCTTTGTTGGGAATGTTTCCAATTTTGTAGTTGAACCTCCCTTCCTCTTTTTCTTTACAGTGACATCCGCACCACTTCAGCGGGTATAATTCCCACCGCTTGGAGCTCCACCTGATATTCATACGATAGAGCAGATGACCTAATTCACATATTTCTGACCGCGGATCTCTGGAAGTGTTGAGTCAGCTACTTTCATGACTATATAGACTTAGGTTCTTGGTGGCTTGAGATGACGAGTCTATGGTATCGTGACCCAGTTACTTCTACCTTTTAGTGATTACTCATCGCTTCCTTTGACTAATCCTATTGAGCCATCTTGCTCCTCTTGCTGTCATCCATCGAAATCATCTTGACGGCCCGATAATTGACAAGCTACCTCCCGTTTGGGATAAGATGATTTATCATCTGCCCTTATGAGTCGGATGTGCTTGACGTATTAAGATTCCTTGTCAGTATGATTAAGTTGTTTGGCAGGATCCATATGCTGATGAATTTGTTACCAATATGAGAAAGTGAGAGATCCACTCTTCGCCTCGTGGCTTAGTGGGAACTTTAAAAGCATCAGAGCTTTCCCCTGCAAAATAACTGCCCTTTATAACATTATGCTCGTTGTCACTTTAAATGTATAAAAAACTTCTTCGATCAAGACTATTCTTGAGTAATCACCAAGATGTAATTAACCAAGTGGGATGCTTCTCTCTGATAGCACTCTGAATTCCAGAAAAGGCAAACTTGTCTAAATCTCTGGTTGTGGGTTGCTTTCATACGCATATTTTTTGTAGATATTTTGCACAAGCTATTTTGGTTCGATCTTGTTTGAATATATATGCTTGACCTATTTTAGTAGATTTGTCATACAGAAGTTCTCCACGTTCTTCTCTTGTTTGTCCGCCTTCGTCGTATGTCATATTTTTTCGATTTCTATTTTCTCCTGATCATTCACGTGATCCAGAAGAGATACTTATTCGGGAAAGTAAAGTGTAAGACGATGGACAAACGTATGGCTTCTTCAGAAATAAAAAGAAAAATGAACGAAAACATTTAACTGTAAAAATGATGATTGAACGTTTATATATATTTTTAGTTTGCTACATTTTTTTTTTTTTTTCCGATTTTTCTAACGCACATTAGCATTGGTCAAAGTTCAATGATAAATCTGCGTCCGACAAAATCAAACGTTATTTCATAATTAGATTTTATGTCCATAATAATCTCATCCCAACATTCTAAGGACGAATATTTCGGATGCAACATCCCCCTCAATCATTTATCTGCAATTCCGAATGTCAATCATCTTTATCATGTAAATCCTTTCTTTTTTAAGATAGACGGGGAACAGATCTTCATATTACGTCTCCCTTGATGTCTTGAGAC
This sequence comes from Papilionanthe hookeriana x Papilionanthe teres, assembly GCA_022702705.1. Classification (NCBI taxonomy): domain Eukaryota; kingdom Viridiplantae; phylum Streptophyta; class Magnoliopsida; order Asparagales; family Orchidaceae; genus Papilionanthe; species Papilionanthe hookeriana x Papilionanthe teres. The sequence continues at coordinate 68,751,440 of CM040427.1, read as the reverse complement.
AATATCTTTAGGATCCAATCTTAGTTGTTGCTGCCGCCTTTCCGCTCTGTAGAAAACAGAGCTTGGAATAGGGCATCGAACAAATCCTCATCTCTCTCGCCTCCTCCTGCAGTCCTCCACTGAAGGCCTCCGATCTCCCTCTTCCTCTCTCACGCATTCGCACAAAACCTTTGCCTGATGACCAAACGCTGGAGATACAGTCTCGAATTGGGGAAGTCGAGAAGGCAAATGACTGAATCATGGCATAAAGAAACTTGACTCCTCCTTCCGTCCGCACCTACCCAAAAGCAGCGAGGAAGGTAACCTTCGTCCTTCTCCCCTTGCTCCCACCCGCTTGCGCGCATAAGCCTCGTCGAATCCCTTAAATCCACCGTCGGACAGAATTTATGCAAGGCGAGAAAAATTATTTTAGGAGGACACCTATGCAAATTTACTTTCAGGTGCCCTATGGTGTCATAGGTCAATTTTGACCCGAACAGCGTATGTCAGCACGGCCGTAAAAAAAGTTCGTTGTTCGTGAATATTTCGTGTTCAATTTGTCAAGAGGTTCGTGTTCAATTTATTCGATAAGCAAATGAGACGAACATAAAAAAAATTTTTTGTTCTATTTGTTAAACGAACCCAACACGAACAATGATGTGTTCGGTTCGTGTTCGATTCGTTATTGTTCGAAATATAAAATAATTTAAAATAATTATATATAAAAAATTATAATATTTTAAATATAATTATATATTATAACAATTTATCATATTTTAAATAATTAAACTACTATAAATTATAATATATGATAAATTATTAATAACAATAATAGTATTATAATATTAATTATATTAATATAAGTATTGTAATATTATGATTAATATACTATACTATATATTAAAATAAAACTCTAAACAAAACCCTAAACGCCTTATTCGATTTGCTTCATTTTGATGAAGTATGGATTACCTAATGTGTACGGAATAGTTGATCAATTTGATTCATTTTGAGGAAGTATGCTATCGAAAGCTAGAGTCTGTCGAAAAACTCGTTGTTTGTGAACAGTTCGTGTTCGATTCGCCAGGAAGTTCATGTTCGATTCGTTCGATAAGCAAACGAGACGAACACGAACAATTTTTTTTTTTTCGTTCAGTTTTTTAAACGAACCAAATACAAACAGTGATGCGTTCGAATATTTCGAACATGAACTCTAGCTTTGTTCATTCGTGTTGGTTCATTTACACCCCTATATGTCAGTGGCCCAAATTACCATGTGGCTCTCTGTTATGGGACACCTGACGCAAATTTTTTACAATTTAAAGATCTATTTGTTTTTTGCTGTTTATTAGAGATGGGTGTTATGCATGTAAATTCTCCAAAAATTATTTAAAAATAAAAAATTTTTATTCCCCATTAATATTAAAACAAAATTAAGATATTATTTTAACTATGTTTGGTCGATTAATGTTTAAAGCTTCTTACTTTTTAAAAAATAAATAATAATAATAATAATAAATGAATAATAAAAATAAGTGGACTTGGTTGCATCTAATTTCGTTAATAAATAAGTTTCATTTCATAATTATTTTATCTTATTTTCTAATTGGTGTAGGATCGATAGTTGAACTGTCAAGTTCGTAGATGTATCACGTTTTCTGCGTTGAGATGAGCAGCTGTTTTTTATTATGCGATAAACATATTTTTCTCAATTAGGAGTGCTATCTTTATAATTGTATTAAATTTCTAGCTAATTATAGGTTTTTCATTCATGCCCATTTAAATTTCATTCATATAATTGTACTAGTTTCTATTTTTGCTCATAATTGCTTTAATGTGACATTGTTTATTGCTTCTTAGTCTTCTACTTAATTGTTTGCATTTTATGATTTTAATATATATTATTTCTTTTATAGTCTAACATGACAAATCTCATTATTTCAGTTTTCATCATTGTTTATAAATACCGGTGAACATTCTTTAGTTATATTTTTGTAATTTGATTTGATGCATGAAATATAACTTATATTATGATATTATTATGTCGGTGTTAAATATTTTTGTTATGACTAGTTGAACTGACGGATCCTTAGAGAAATTAGTAGATTTCCATGGGATTTGTGCTTATCTTTCCTTGTTTCAAGGTGTCATTGTTCGTGTATGGTGAGTGTTGCATGTGGACTGAAATTGTATATTATCAAGTACTGTTAAATGTTGATGAGTCATACCTATGCAAAAACACTCGATATTGTAGCATTTAAATATCTACATAAAATTACATTGTTTAAGTCACTCATATTCATGATTGTAAGCATGTGATAGTCTTTATAAATTATGTTATGCACATAGCAATTCTTATATTTATTGGTCATGCTTTATGTCTCATTTTTCTTATCGTTTATGCCTTAATAAATTTTTGTTATTCACTGAGTTTGATTTTTAAACTCGCCCGTTGATAATTTTATGACAAGTTTCACACCTCCACTTACCAGATCCTCTTCACCAGATCAGACCTTTCAGATTTAAATTTTCTTTTGGTTTTTGTTTTTGCTTCATATGAATTATTGTATTTTCTTTCCATTTTTTAGTTTTAGTTTCTTTCATGTATCTCATTTTCTTTTAATTGCATAAGTTATATTTTATTTATGAAATAAAATAATTTTTTTTTTCATTCTATTATTACTTGCATATTATTTTCTTTTTGAGAATACAAAATAAATTTAATTTTTTTTATCATGCCTCGTATTGTCGGGGTGTACCGCCTTCCGGATATGGAGTGTGACAATATCATTCTCCTCATTCTTTTCTTTTTGTGTTGGGAAAAACTTTATTTTTTCTTTCCGATGGTATTCCTCTTCTTCCCTTTTTATTCATTGTAGCCAATAATTAAAAGGGTGAGAATAGTGATAGTTATATGTTCAAAGGAAGAGATGGCTTGCTTGTTTTTTTTCTTTTATCACTAACTTTTTGTGTGAATAAATGTATATGTATATATTCTCATTATAAATATATAAATAAATAACTCATAAAATGACTACTTGAATATTGGCAGTATATTAACAACCAAATAATAATAAGAATATATGTAAAATATTGCATCAATTCGATGAGAATATAGGGTGAGCACAACAACGATTGAATATTCAAGAGAGATTCTATTATCAAATGATTTGATACTTTGAATAGGCCTGTCAAAACGGCTCGTTGTTTATGAACAGATCGTGTTCGGCTCGTTAAGAAACTCGTATTTGGCTCGTTTGCTAAGTTAACAAGCCTTAACGAGTCGAACACGAACTAAAATTTGTTCGTTCGTGTTCAACTCGTTTTGACTCGAAATACTATTCCTCTTAAAAAATTTAAAAGATTTATAATCTATTAAAATTATTGATTAAGTAAATCTAATAAAAAATTATTAAATTAGATTCAAATGATGTTTCAATATAAAAACTAATTCTTAAATCTTGCCCTAAACCTTAATATCTTATGGTTACGTGATTAGGATTATCAAAACGACTTTTTGTTCGTGAACAGCTCGTGTTCGGCTCGCTAAACAAACGAGCCGAACACGAACACACTTTTTGGGCTCTAAATATAAACGAGCCGAACACGAGTGAGCCGAACTCGCTGGTGTTCGGCTCGTTTACACCCCTAACTTTGAATAAACACAACATATTAAATATTATGGGCAACACGATGACAATCCAATATATATTTATTTAATGGTTAGTGGTGTGTGTCTCTATGTACATATATATACATTGGAGGAAGAAAGTGGACTAGTAGACCTACCAACAATTTGATCAGCCAATGAAAGATAAATCAGTTATGTAGTTCAAATTTGATCGTGACACACATAAATACATCAGTTATGTAGTTCAAAAAAATCACCTATGTGATTAATCGGTATGTAATTATCTCAAAAACAAAATGCAAAATTCAAGTATGAGATCATTACTTTCTATTAAATTAAGAGCATCTAATATGGAAGATTTGTACTTACAATATATGAAATATATAAGAAGACATTTACTGTGGGTTACAGAAGATCAGCTGCACAAATAGGATTGTCTGTGTCGCGAACAATTTTCATGGAAGGAAGTATTATAGCAGCAATGGGGTTCTCTTCAATCCCACCACCTTCATCAATAACCAGACGGTGACCATCAATGTGGAGCTTTCCATGGTGGCCACTTACTACTATGGTTGGTTCTTTAGTCAGTTCCTGGGAAATTCATAAAATAAGTTCCAGTTAGGAAAGGGAAGAATGTAATTAGATGAATGAAATGAACATTAAGTTTATAAGATTTGGAATTGGAATTGAAAAATATTCAAATGTTATAAGCACTTGTTTATGCATGCATGTCAATTATCAAATCCTTAAATAGCAAAATATGAGAAATTTAGATGCATGCCACTCAATTTTTATGTAGTTATACAGCTAACACCTAACCTTTTATATTTACATTTATTACACTTTGGTGTTATAAACCTATGCCTGAAGAGTGCATTTTACTTTTAAAATGTTAATAACGGCGGTATCGTTGATATGATAAAATTTTGAGTGTTAAAAATAAAAATATGAAAGTTTGGGTGTTAGAAACATAAATACATAAGAATGATGTGGTATGCAAGTAAATACTTCTAACTATAAGTTACATTAAAAAAACACTAATTGTTAACAATCTTCTCGGCATCATCTATTTAAACTTTGGAAAATTTGCATACATACGGCACCATTCTTATGTATTCATATATCAAACAAATAGAATTTGATATTAACATTTATAACACTTTAGTGTTATAAACCAATGCATGAAAAAAATTTAATTTTTTAAAATTTAGTAATAGTGGAATTTTCTACAATATTAAAGATTTGAGTGCTAGGCATGTAAATATCGAAGTTTTGGTGTTAGATAAGTAAATAAATAAGAATTGTGCGGTATGTGTGTAAATGCCCAATTATGCTTAAAAGGGAGCATGTGATGTTCCAATCAATGAAATTTTTATTTATGCGCATTGGAGGATTCAAGTTTGGTGGAGGTTGCTGGAGGCCACAATCAAAACATAAACCATGACAAAGAAATGAAAAGAAAAGAATTATAAGAATTCACACACGCACTCATGTGTGCGCCCACCCCCTAAAAAAAAATGAGTGCGTGTGTATTCTCTTTCCGCTCCTTTCGGTGATCTCTGATGGATCACAGGCGTTACTCAGACACAGCTTGCATCCAGACTCCGGACGTAATATTTTTTACCTAACGAAAAAATATTACATCTGGAGTCCGAACTTGCGTTCCGGACAACAGTTGCAATCCCATCAGAAGGAGCAGAGGAGAAAATAAAAAAAAATACCTCCGGTTGATCGTAACCGTTATTTAAACGCAACTTGCATCCGGACTCCAAACTTAATATTTTTTACTCCTAGCGCGTGCGCACACTCACAAATGCAAGCTTATGTATAAAAAAAAAGCTACATGTAAAATGCATATATAAACATGTGTCACACATATGGTTGGATGAATAAATAAAAAATTGAAAGAGTTAAATAAAAGACGAGTGGGGTGCCATCTCGTGCTCGGTATGAACAACTAATATTCACTCCTCGACAAAGCTTGAGTTAACTCTTAAAGCAGGCTAAAGCGAACACAATAGACAAAAAATTTAGAGGCACGATTCTTATGTATTTATACATCAACACCTAAACATTCATATTTATAGGCATACCATTTTCATAATTATATATATCTAACGCCTAAACATTCATATTTTCAGGCATACCATTAAATATTTAACATCAAATAAAAAATATCACCATCACAATATTTTAAAAAGTGAAATATATCTTTTCATGCATAAGTTTATGACACTAATGACATATAAGTGTAAATATCAAATTTTGAGTATTAGACACGCAAATACATAAGAATTGTATGATATGTTTGTAAATTTCCCAAAAATTTAAAGCGGTTCACTTGACTAACCTGCATCCACCATAATGAGAGCCAAGAGAAAACATTCATAATACCAACAAAAAAACGCCTGTAAAAGGTTAGGGTTATACAGGCTTTTTACATATGCTTAAGTACTAAAAAAGAAACCAACTAAATAGCACTCTCAGGAGGTTTTGCAAAAATCTGTGCAAAGATTTTATTTATTACTCTATCTTTAATGCATTACACCTTACTACATATATAATAGTGTGTCTGGATTACCGGTTCCCAAAAATAGAAAATTGGAATCCTTTTAAATTAGAAATCCCATCAAATAAGAAAACAGAAAAAATAAAAAGAAAAATAATTAAAAAAAACACAATTAGTGAAATATAATCAAGGGAAAGAAAATAAATTCATTCATAATCAAGCATGCGGATTAGCATTTTTCTATACACCCCCTCAAGTTGGGTTGTATAAATTGTAAAAATCAAGCTTGGACTTTAATTCATCAAGATCAACTAATGATAGATAAACAATTCATTAAGATTGACTATTGATGGTGCTTTGATAAACATATCTAGTTAAATAATTTTATCATTAACCTTTTTGAGATGAAGTGTCACTCAATCTCCATATGTTTTGTTCTATTATGAAGCATAGGATTTTTTACTATACTAATAGTTGCTTGGCAATCATGGAAAATCTTAATTCGTTTTTATCCCAACCTTAACTTCCTTTAATAGCCTTTGAATCTAAATTCTCTCACATAGTCTTAGTGCAAGAGCATAATATTTAAATTTTGGACTACTCCAAGCGACGACGACTTGCTTTTTGCTTCTCTAAGTGACAAGATTGCCCCACACATATGAACACCATCCAATTATTAATTTCATAGTAGTTACCTCTCATGTCCAACTAGCATCTATATATGTCTCAACGCCATAATTTTCATATTTTTTGAAGAACAAGCCATATCCAACTGTTATGTTCAAGTAATTCAAAATTCTATTCATAACTTCTAAATGATTCTCACTTGAATTATTCCTGTGATGGCTTATTACATTAACTGAATATGCAATATCGGATCTCGTATGCGATAAATATAGTAGTTTGTCCACAATAGTTCGATATCTTCCTTTGTCAACTGGATCAATTTTTTTTTTTTTTACTTCTATTTAGCCTTTTGTCAGAATTTATGGGTGAGTCGGCTAATTTACACTCAAGCATGCTAGTTTTACTTAACATGTCTAAGATGTACTTTCTTTGGAATATGATATGACTATTCCCTTCTTAGGCCAAGCCACAGCCATTCCCAAAAAATATCAGAGTCTCAATGTCATTGAACTCACATTCTGACGTTCTTCCTTGAATCATAACTTGTCAAGATAATATCATATACATAATGTATGAGAAAAACAATTTTGCCTCTAAGGTTCAACTTAACAAACAGTGTATGATCAACTTGAAAATACAAATATCTGTTTGTAATAACTATTTACCAAACTTGTCAAACCAAGCACGAGGAGATTGCTTCAAATCATATAAAGACTTCTTCAACTTACAAATCAAACAGTTGTTCGACCAATTTTTCATACCCCAAGGCTGTAATATAGACTTCTTTATCAAGCTCCTTATTTAAGAAGACATTTTTGGTATTAAGTTGATAAGAAGGTCAATATTGATTTATATCAAGAGAGACAAGAACCCGAACCATATTAAATTTGGCAACATGTGCAAAGGTTTCCTGATGGTCAATCCCACATGATTGTGCGAAGAACTTCGCTACCAATTTGGCTTCGACTCTCAACATTTCCATCTACTTTTGTTTTAACCGTGAATATCCATTTGTAGCCCACAGATTTTTTCTATGACCTAACTTTGTAAGTTTCCATGTGTTATTCATTTCATGAGCCTGAAATATTTTCTCAACTGCTTGTTTCCATGCTGGAAACTTTAGAGCCTCATAGATAGAGTTGGGAACATGTATGCTATTAAGGTTTGTCACAAAAGCATTGTAAGATGGTAACAAGTTCCCATAAACTACATATCTTTTGATTGGATGACCAGTGTACCCTCAGATGCCTTTCCTGTGTGCAATTAGTTGATTAAAACATCTTTTAACTAAAACTATATTGATAGAATTTGAACTACTCATAAATACAACTTAACAGATGACCTTCTCTATCAATGAAGTTATTTTCTTTAAGACCTTCCCCAAATCCAAAACATGAAAATCACAAGAATTGGAATAAAATTTATTTACACATTTTAGGTCACAAATATTTTGATTGAGAGTAGATTGCAATTTACTTTTAGGATATAAAAGATAAAATAGAGATGGAGATTGTTTGTCAATTTCACTGATCCAGTTCCTGCTACTGATGAGAATGAAATACCAACTATTCGAACAATAGAGTGACTGATACATGAATGATAATTTTTGAATATGTTGATGTCTCCCATCATATAAGGTGAGGCCCCGGAGTCAACTATTCAAGGTTATGATTTATTGCTTTGGACAATAAAAGCATGGACGAGATACCTTAATGTGCTTACAAGCTAATATGTTGCTCGGCAGAAGATGGTGATACTTGACAAGAACCTCTACAATGTCTCAATTTGTTCCCTGATGAACGGATTGAATTCTAAATTGTGCTTGAATATGGCAGTAGTATTTGCACAGTTCTCCCTATCATGTCATCCATCATATGACATCCAATCCACAGCTTTGCCATTTAATTTTCAAAATTATTTCTTCAAATGAACAAATTTCTTACAGTGGTCGCACCATGGCCACACCCTTTCGGGGTGTAAACGAGTCGAGCTCGAGCCACCCTCGGCTTGAACTTAAGCTTAAGTCTACGAGTTTGAGCCGATCTGTTTAAAATAAAAAAGAGAAAATGATATTAATTTAAGCTAGTTTTATAATAAAATGATGAACATAATAAACTACTAGGAGATAAATAATAAGAAATCACCTAATATATTATATAAAATATATTGTTTTTAATATTTTTAATACCTTAAAGATAAAATATTGAAATTTTATATGTTTTGGGCATATTTTATATTAACATTTTTTTTAAACGAGTAGGCTCACGAGCTAACGAGTGGAGTCGAGATTGGCTTGAGCTTGGCTTGCTAGCTCATTGAGCTCAGTTCACGAGCCACTTATTGAGCATGTTCACAAGTCGGCTTGACTCACTCACATCCCTACCACCCTTGGGTTTATTATTCGGAGATGAATTTTAAGTGTATAAAGCTGATTCTTCAACAGATGGTGTGGTGTGATTGTTCGTTATCATCAATTTATTTTTGTTCTACTCCATTCAAACTTATGCAAAAGCCTCCCGAATAACAAAGATGGTTTAATTCTCGTGATTCTCTATCTAACTTCACCTAGGTTGATTCTCAATCTAACTTCACCTAGGTCTTTTTTTAGGCGAAAGAAGAATATTATGATGCCTTATTGTTCAATAATCTTCCTAGCAAGGCAAAGTCATCAGACAATTAAACCTCATACATGCCCAATTGCAGCCTACAACATGTGAAGGTGTTGAAATATTGACTAACACTCGATTCTTCTTGTGACAAATAATATAGTATGGTCTCAATCTCAAATAAATCTAAGGAGTTTTCAATGCTAGAATAGATTTCACGAGCAACCTCTCAGATCTACTTGATTGTCTGATTGAGCATAAAGTTATTTCCAACCTTCGTGATCATGAAATTTATTAAACATGACATAACCAAGTGGTCACTAGTTTTCTACTCTCATTATTTAGAATTTTTCATTTTTGGAGCTGAAATTTTGCCTATGAGATGTCCATCTTTCTCTCTACCGCAGATGTACATGAAGACAGATTGTGACCATTGAAGAAAATTATGGCCATGCAATTTATGATTAGTTACTAAATGAGATGAGTTGTCAGGTATAGTAGGGATGGCAGATGTAGGCTCAAATCCAAAGATGACTTTCAAGGAAGAAGATTATGAGGCCATGATGTGTTTGACCATGATAAGATTATGAAGCATGAATCAAGAAGTCCTGCTTCTCGAAAGAAAGTGACAGGACCCTTAGTTTAATTGCTTGGCTGAAAGAGGAAACATGAACTAGAGGAAGGTGCACAGCTCTCATTTTTCACGAGTGCGACATTGGATGGGAGGTAGTTGGGTCATTTGTAAGTATGCAACTCATGAGAGGGAGGCTAGGGCAGGATGAATCGATTGTTGCTTTAGTGAGTCAAAGAGTTCTGCAATTCACGGGTTCAAGCAAGTCGATGAATCACGAGTTTTGCGATATGCTCGCACCGTTTGACCCCTGTGATTTGGTCAAGCGGAAGAGAAAAACAAAGAAGTATTTCGTGCATACAAGTTGATCTGTTCGAACAAAAGAGATGATTGGATGACGCAAGATAGAGCCGATGAGGCATGGGATAGGCTGATGTTTCCTTCGTGTAGTTTGCAAGATTGTGAGATGCCAACTGCAAGAGAGTCACAATAGTTGGGATGAGATTACAAAATGGATCGAGAGTGACGAGAAGGCAAATAATTTCTTATGCCAAATTCTACGACAGGGGCACGCAACAGCCGATCCGAGAGAGCAAGAAAGAGCTCTCTATTTTTTGCTCCTTTTGCATGCTTGCCTATCTCCTATGTGCGTATGAGAGAGGCGAGCAAGAGGAGCATAGCTGTGGTTTTTTCAAGTAGCAAGACTCACGAGGGGAGAGAGGCATCATCTATTTGATACCATCCAGAAGTATGGGAAAAAAATTCATTTCTTGCTCAACCACCACGCAATACACAATACCACATATATATTAGTGTGTGGTCAACATACCGATCTACAAAATAGAAAACCGGAATTCTTTTAAATTAAATCTCACCCAATAGACAAATAAAAAAAATAAAATATCTAATAAAGGAAAACACAATTAGTGAAATATATCCTGCTGGAAGAAAATAAACTTCATCCTCATCAAGCATGTGGATTCACACTTTCCTACAGTTTGTGTTGACTTCCATAGTTTGTCAATTTACCAACTAACTATTCATTAACCATTATCCCCTTCCAGAATATTGAACTATGATATCGATAACCACGTCTACATGAGAATTAGCCTTTTTGTGAAGCCCTTCTGGGGAATGTAATAACCTAAAAATTTTATATTGCAATTTGGTTGTTGATATTTAGAAGGCGTTTATTTTAAGAATACGGTGCAAAGAGAATGAATTGTCTCTCATTTTCATTGAGTTGTTTGGTTGAATGTAGATTTAAGTTGAGGGAAAAGAAATTTTTTGTTTGATTGGATGTGAAAAGGATTCATGTAGCCAACCCCGTTTAGGGGGATAAAGGCTTGTTTTTGTTGTTCTATTGCATGTAATACTATAAATATCATATTCCATTGAATTATAATAGGAATTGAGAGAGTGATTGGAAGTGGTGGCAGTCAATGATGATAATGAGGAGAGAGTTGAGAAGATTGGGCGTGGAAAGGTTGAAAGGGAAACAAAAAATGCAATCTTAGGGCAAAAAGGTGTCTTTAAAAGGAGATGTTGAAAGGCGGATGGGAAGCAGAGGACTGCATCGATGGAGAGGAAAGAAAAGTAGAAGATTAGGATCTGGAGCTGAATAGGTTAGAACACAATTAAATCCCCAACAAGAGGTAGAGGGAGAGGTGAGAGCTCAAACTTGAGAGAGGAATTTGGAGTGAGTGATAGAGCAAATAGATTTTGAGTTGATTCAACTGAAATACAAAGAGGAGATGGAGTCACATGGGAGAGTGTCAATGAGATGGATTCCTGAGGTAGTAGCTGCTTTTGGGATCAATATCTAGAGAAGGCGAGGTCACCATTGCTTATGTTAGAAAGTGTTACACTATGGGAATGGAAGATGGCATTTGAGCTTCGAAGAATATAAAAGGGAAAGGAGCTCCAAAGTAAGGTGAGATCATGAGTGGTGAGGTCGGCCTGCATATGGAAGAAGATGCTAGTGATGTATTCAAATTTCGCTCCATTTGAAGGAATTTCAAATGCAACTTAAAAAGCTATTTTGATGTATTTTAAATACACCTGAATTTTACTTGACATGAAATTCATACTAAGCACTAAAAATTTTAAAACACTTACATCCGCTTTATTTTACACTCATAATTCTTAAGCCTGAATAATACCTAAGCCAAAGACCAATAAAATATAAATTACATGCAAATGGAATTTAGCACACCAATTTTACTTGTGAACAAAAAACACCTAAGAGACAAGATCCTGGTTATAATTTGTAGGACTTTGGTCCATTTTATCTCATTTTCTCTTCTTCATTATCCTCTTAAATACACATGCCACAAATTCAGGATAGTGTTGAACCACGATTTAGTTCAGTCAACTCGATTCTCAATGACTATGGACCAATGTGTCAAGACTCATCAAAGTCCTCAATTTTAATTGAGAACATGACAATAAAATCTAAGCAAAGAAATGAAAAAGAAGAGAATTTGTGAGGGATTGTAAACACACATAACATACAAAAAAAAAAAGAGTATTTGATAAATATATATGCATATGTATGATAAAAATAATAATAAATAATAAAATATTGATTATAATAATAGTAAAATAATAAAAATGTTGTACATACATATACATAAATTTGTAAATATATGAATTTTACTTGAGAAATGAAAAAGAAGAGAAGGGGTTGTACACATACATAACATACACAAAAAGAGTATTTTATAAATATATATGCATATGTATGATAAAATTAATCATAAATAATAAAACATTGATTATAATAATAGTAAAATAATAAAAATGTTGTACATACATATGTATAAATTTGTAAATATATGAATACAAATAGATAAATATATACAGTTAAAAAATAAGAGAATAAAAGGGAGTAAATTTTGGATGACTTTGTATGCGAAGTCTCGTGACACCATCAATGAATAGTGAAAACTCGTTAGTTTTATGCCAAGGAAAAAAAATGTATGTTCAAAAGAAAAAAAGAAACAGGATTTAAGAATTACTTAGACAAGGAGGTCGGGCTGAAAGAATCACAAACACAATAAATAAATAAAAAATTAAAGTGCATTGGTCATGTGACCTATATTCATTATAGCGAGAATTGAGAAAAAATATTCAGCATAATAAAGATACAAAGATCAGAATAGGGGTTATAATGAATACAAAAGGTCTTAGGTGAATTCAAGAAAGTGTGTATCATACGGATCTTAAGAGCATAGAAATAAATAAATAGAGTAAATAGGACTCGCAAAAGTCCACACAAACTTCCTTTGTTTGTTCTTTAGTTCACCAACCAACCATTCATTAGCCATGAACCCCTTACGACAGACTAAATCATACTGATTATAATCAGGAAGGGACTGATAAGAGTCAAATGAAAACCTGAATGCCATTACTTCATTTTTAAAAAGATATGTACCTCTGGCAAAATTGTGGGCGTGACAGAGTAGAGGCTATAAAAGTCCTGTAATATATGGTTTGAGACTGAAGAAAATATCAATTATTGTCTGTGGGGATTCATGTTCGAAGTATGCTTTGTAAGAGTTTTGCTGATGAGTACAAGTTACAGAGGAAATGAGAAAAACAAGAGAAGAATTAAGGAAATGTTTCCAAGAGGATTCACAAGACTCTAAGAAACTTTCTGATAAGGCTAGACCAAGACAATTCCTAAGATCAAAGACTAATAAATGTTTTACCGATAATTACACTTTTTCATAGCTGGTCCACAAGTGCAGTTGAGATGGCTAGAATCCCTTGTAAATTTTCACGATTATACCCCCCCTTTCCTATTTTGAAACTCTATAAAATGTTTTGAAAGGTCATGAAATATTCATACTGTTTGTTATTTGACTTGCAAAAATCATTGACCAGAGTGCCTCAAATGGAGAAATAGAAGGGGGACGTAACGTTGAGGCGCCCAAGGAAAGGAGGAACAAAAAATGGGGATGTTGAGGTTGAAGAACCACAAATAGTTGAGCCGATAATGAAATTTACAAAAATGACTCAGAAAAAAAAAATACTTTCAAGATAAACATTCTACATATTACACTAACTACTAATATATAATTCATCTGCCGGTAAAAATGAATCCAATGATGAAGAGGATAGCATAGAAGAATAAGGCAAATCAGACGAGATTGTTATAGACATCCCTTCAAATTGCCCCTAGCTCTGGAGAAAGATGTAGCACAAATGTAGAGAAAATCCAAGCTTTGTTAGATACAACAAAAATGTTGCAGAGTTAAATATAATTGAAGTAATATAAAATTGGCTCAAACTCGACAAATTTCAAGTTGAATAACCAGACTCATATTCAAATCTGACCTATCCTTGAGCACTTAAGAATTAAATATAAGGCCAATCACTCGTATTCAACCACATGCGAACTTTAGATTCACCAAAAACATTTCATCAAAATAAGTTACAAATTAACAGGCATTGAAGATTGACACTCATGACCCGGCACTCAAGAATCCCTGTTGAGAAAAAATAGAATTTGCTATTTTTACACAATCCTCCCTAAGAAATCTTTGGATGTACCCTATCACGATTTGAGTGAACAAAACACCTAGAAAATAATAAAAAGTATCCACTAGTTCAACGATGTCAAAGAATTAAAAAGAAAATTGCATTACCAGAGGTATGTCCCATACGTTTTGCCTTCCACTAAGTTCTTCCACCTTTGGAATGCTTGTATCTTTAGCTTTCAAATACTTTAGTTGTTCTTCAACACTTTTTGACTTCACCAAGCCAGCATGAACAGCTATGAGTTTGCAGCAAATCCTTCCTTCCGAGTGATCAATATAAACACTGTCCTGCCAAATTCATCACCGAAGAACCATCCAGTAGCCTGACATATCCTCATAAGAATAACAGAAAAGCAAATTTACATGTGTAGCACACAATTCTTATGTTATAAATAGCTCACACCTAAACATTCGTTTTTAAACAAATTACACTTTGTTGCTTTAATCCTATGCATGAAAATGTGTCTTTCACTTTTAAAAGTTGTAATAGTGCTATTTTTATGTGATATTAAATATTTGAGTGCTATTTGTGTAAATATGAAAGTTTAGGTGTGAGATATGTAAATACATAAGAATTGTGTGCTATGTATGTAAATGGCTCTAATAGAGAACATTTTAAGATTTTCCATCGTTGGAATCACATTCTACCTCCTCATGAACCCAAACTAAGTTTGCCAGAAATTTCTTATGATGATCAGGCACTGCCTTAACCAAATCTGCAGGCAATTTATATCAAAGTAGAACAAATCAGCTTCGAGAGAAATTAAATTATCATCTGACTTAGAAACCTCATTGCATTACAATTTAACCACCAGAATTGCAAAAATGGAGATAAATACCAAATCAAGAAGCTGTAATCACAAGTGAAAAACTTGCATTTATGAAGAATGCCTCTAAATTTACAGAAGATTCAATAATGTTCAATAGTATATCTTAGTGTAAGTTTTGCGTGCTAGAATATTCATGACAATAAATGAGATATTAAGCTTTTAGTTTACTACGAAGATAAGATACATGCATAAATAAAAGTTGAGTTAAAGAACACTAGTATTTATATAAAAACTTGTAAAGAGAAAAACTATAAGGCCTAAGTAGTTGAAATAATCACTACGTAAGCGATAATATAAAAGCCGACTCTTCCCCACAATTGGAGAAGTCAGAATTAAGAATTTATGAGAACTAGGCATCCTGTAACTGTGGTAGTTGTGAAATCTGATGATAGTGAGTAGTTGATGAAGATTGGATGATGGTGATCCAAAAACTGCAATCAAATGACGATGACCAGGAGGCAAAATTGATTAATAGTCAACAACAATAGTCGTTTGATAATGGTTGAGTGGTGGTGGTCGAATGACAACAATCGAGTGATGAAGAATGGGGGATGTCGGTCGAGCAATGACAATCAAATAATGACAAATGTTAATGATGGTTATCCGCTTGTTGAATTGAGTTCTATTTATTGTATTTGAGAGTAATCATTAAGTTACTCTAGCAAAAATCCCAAAAACACTGCATTACATAGCCTATGTTGATTACTTTTTTTATGAATCATTCATTCGACATTTAAATATCTTAATGATCTTGGAATAGATTATTAAATTCCTCTTATCTAGATGCTTGATTTGACTGTAAACATTCAAGATTCAAAGATCATTCAACACTTCAATTAATATTGTTAAATTTTAACCACATTAGATTCATTTTGTTGAGGAATTTAGTTCAACTGAAGTTTGCTAAAATCGAAGTTTAAATGGCACCAATATTACTTAAGAAAACCTTTAGCTCAAAAATTGCATTAATACTCGTGGTTGATTCGATAAATTTTTTTGTGACATATCAATTATCCCATTGTTTTTTATTGTCGAAGCTTGTGTTTTTTTATCTTAATTTATTAGAATTAAATGAAAATATGGCACTAAATAGGACGCGATGGAGAAAAAGGATTCATGTAACCGACCCGACTTAGTGGGATAAAGGCTTTTTTGTTGTTGTTGTTGTTGTTGAAGCTTGTGTTTTTTGAAAATATATATTATTTTTACAAAAAATCACATGAAAAAAATTATAAAAAATATTACAAAACACGACTGCTCTCTTGAAGTCAACATGATCCTCCTCTCAAAATTGTGAAAAAAGAAAATAAATATAAATTGTAATTTCACCCATTCCTAAGGTTGGGGCGTCAATTACAATTAAATTTATGAAAATTGTTATTTTGCTTAAAATTGATCATAGAGTTCCTAGAGGTTATTTGGGGACATGTGCGATTGCAAATAACAAATTGATGAAACATTGTTATGTTCGCTTAAGAGTCGACCGGGCTCATTACGAGCGGCGTTTTCAACAGCCTACGACGTTTCAAAACGCCTGTCTGAAATTCGCAAATGCCGAGTTTAAAAGTGTCGAAATTGAATCAACAATGCCAAAAACTGATCTTCATGACCACAAAAATGCTTATAAAGACATACTGAAATCGATCCTAGATTTGGTTGAAACAACCAGCTGTTATTGCTGGTAGTAGTGCCAAGTAACTACAAAAAAGTGCAATATTTTCAAAATATACAAAAATATTATTAAAATTAAATAAATGCATTTATAGTGCAAAAAAAAAATATCAAATAATATATGAAATTATTTTTTCAAATGCGACCTCAACATAAACTACCTCTGAGGGTGACATTTGCAATTTTTGCAATGGAGCTTCGGCCATCTTCTGAGAAGAAAGTGATTCTTGCATTACAAATTGAATTTGAGGTGCCCAAGGTTCTCAATCCCTATGGCGTAGTGGTCTTCTCTAAAATCAAGTTAATTGCTTTCATTTGGAAGAATTAGTTCGAATGTGAGAAAGATGTTCTCAATCCCTACAGCAAGTCTCCAGTCTAAATCTTATTTTGAAACTCCAAATTTCTCCCTTGTGAGAAGATAATTATCATCAAAATTTTGGTCAACTCGTACAAGAATGGATGCTTAAAGCAGGCAACAAACATCCTTTCCATATTGATGCATAAATGATGCTAATGGTCTGCCTAAAAATACCAGAAACTTATTTGATATATTGATTTTACTATTTTGAAGCACTGTTCTTGTTTATTTTGCACCTCGTCTAAGAATTTTGATATGATTTTTTTGTTATGAGATCATGTGCATCGTAAGTTTAATCACAAATTATTGCTACAATTTTCTATCAATTTAGTTTTTAGAAGAATTTAGTTTTTGGAAGTCTTATTGTTGAAATTGATATTTTTTGTCCTTGTTAATTTTTACAATCACATAAGCCCACCGAATTTTCTGAAATATTCTCTAAATATTGATAACATTGGTTCGTGTAAAATTATTATCGTTTATAGGATAAAAATTATGACATTGGTTTCTTGAATCTACTATTTTGCTAGTTGTAAACATAAAAAATTTAGGAAATTTTGCACAAATAATACAAAAATCTTATGTATTTACAAATCTAACATCCAATGTTTGATATTTCAAGTTATTAACACCTTAGTATCATAAACCTATGGATGAAAAGGTGTATTTCACTTTTAGAAAGGTAGTGAATGCATTATCTTTCATGTCATATTAAAGATTTGAGTGTTATGCATGTAAATATGAATATTTATGTTCGATATGCAAATACATAAGAACTATGTGGTATATATGTAAATGCCCCAAAAAATTATTGTATCCACTATTCAAAATGAGATGATATTTCTTGTAAATACTCTTATGGATATGTAAATATTTTATAAAAATTTTTAAAAATTTTCTTCAAATATTTGTCATTAGAAAACTGAGTAGTTATTGGTTAACGATTCATGCATAGTATAATCATTGTGGAAAATTTCATTGAAGCGTCAAAAGAATGATTTTCTAATATATTTCATGTCATTGAAAAGAGAGATTAGTGATCACTTCTCTTCATAATTTTTTTATACTTGCCATCTCTGTCTTCATTTTCTCAATTTGTACTTCAATTTAAAATAGATATGTGTTTATTTTAGATAATGCCAACAAAGAAGCTTGACTTTCAGCTTAACACAACATTAGCATTGCAAAGCAACAATATTGACTTTGATGTTATTGAAATCATTTGAGATGTGTTGTTACTATAACAAAATTTATATTCTTGCTACAAACTTGATGAGAAAAGAGAAGAGTTGTTGAAGTTGGCATTAGAGTTTACGGATTTGAAGACTGTAG